>OX326958.1:73802099-74512099 GCA_946800325.1 Luzula sylvatica | reverse complement strand
AAGTTATGTAGTAAAAGATATGATACAAATGATCTAAAAATACGTTATTTGAACTCCTCAAAGCGTTAAAATCTTGTTTTGAATCGAAAAACAAACTTTCTTAGTGTTTGAGACATTTGGTGAAAAGTTATGTACTAGAAGATACGATACAAATGATCTTAAAACACGTTATTTGAACTCCTCAAAGCGTTAAAATCTTGTTTTGAATCGAAAAACAAACTTTCTTAGTGTTTGTGACATTTGGTGAAAAGTTATGTACTAAAAGATACGATACAAATGATCTTAAAACACGTTATTTGAACCCCTCAAAGCGTTCAAATCTTGTTTTGAATCGAAAAACAAACTATCTAAAAACACGTCATTTGTATCGTATCTTTTAGTACGTCACTTTTCACCAAATTTCACAAACACTGAGATAGTTTGTTTTTCGATTCAAAACAAGATTTGAACGCTTTGAGGAGTTCAAATAACGTTTTTTAAGATCATTTGTATCGTATCTTTTAGTACATAACTTTTCACCAAATTTCACAAACACTAAGATAGTTTGTTTTTCGATTCAAAACAAGATTTTAACGCTTTGAGGAGTTCAAATAACGTGTTTTAAGATCATTTGTATCGTATATTTTACTACATAACTTTTCACCAAATTTCACAAACACTAAGAAAGTTTGTTTTTCGATTCAAAACAAGATTTTAACGCTTTGAGGTGTTCAAATAACGTGTTTTTAGATCATTTGTATCGTATCTTTTAGTACATAACTTTTCACCAAATTTCACAAACACTAAGAAAGTTTGTTTTTCGATTCAAAACAAGATTTTAACGCTTTGAGGAGTTCAAATAACGTGTTTGAAGATCATTTGTATCGTATCTTTTAGTACATAACTTTTCACCAAACTTCACAAACACTAAGAAAGTTTGTTTTTCGATTCAAAACAAGATTTGAACGCTTTGAGGAGTTCAAATAACGTGTTTTTAGATCATTTGTATCGTATCTTTTAGTACATAACTTTTCACCAAATTTCACAAACACTAAGATAGTTTGTTTTTCGATTCAAAACAAAATTTTAACGCTTTGAGCAGTTCAAATAACGTGTTTTTAGATCATTTGTATCGTATCTTTTACTACATAACTTTTCACCAAATTTCACAAAGAGTAAGAAAGTTTGTTTTCCGATTCAAAACAAGATTTGAACGCTTTGAGGAGTTCAAATAACGTGTTTTTAGATCATTTGTATCGTATCTTTTAGTACATAACTTTTCACCAAATTTCACAAACACTAAGATAGTTTGTTTTTCGATTCAAAACAAGATTTTAACGCTTTGAGCAGTTCAAATAACGTGTTTTTAGATCATTTGTATCGTATCTTTTACTACATAACTTTTCACCAAATTTCACAAACACTATGAAAGTTTGTTTTTCGATTCAAAACAAGATTTGAACGCTTTGAGGAGTTCAAAGAACGTGTTTTTAGATCATTTGTATCGTATCTTTTAGTACGTAACTTTTCACCAAATTTCACAAACACTAAGATAGTTTGTTTTTCGATTCAAAACAAGATTTGAACGCTTTGAGGGGTTCAAATAACGTGTTTTAAGATCATTTGTATCGTATCTTTTAGTACATAACTTTTCACCAAATGTCACAAACACTAAGAAAGTTTGTTTTTCGATTCAAAACAAGATTTTAACGCTTTGAGGAGTTCAAATAACGTGTTTTAAGATCATTTGTATCGTATCTTCTAGTACATAACTTTTCACCAAATGTCTCAAACACTAAGAAAGTTTGTTTTTCGATTCAAAACAAGATTTTAACGCTTTGAGGAGTTCAAATAACGTATTTTTAGATCATTTGTATCATATCTTTTACTACATAACTTTTCACCAAATTTCACAAACACTAAGAAAGTTTGTTTTTCGATTCAAAACAAGATTTTAACGCTTTGAGGAGTTCAAATAACGTGTTTTAAGATCATTTGTATCGTATCTTTTAGTACATAAGTTTTCACCAAATTTCACAACCACTAAGAAAGTTTGTTTTTCGATTCAAAACAAGATTTGAACGCTTTGAGGAGTTCAAATAACGTGTTTTCAGATCATTTGTATCGTATCTTTTAGTACATAACTTTTCACCAAATTTCACAAACACTAAGATAGTTTGTTTTTCGATTCAAAACAAGATTTTAACGCTTTGAGCAGTTCAAATAACGTGTTTTTAGATCATTTGTATCGTATCTTTTACTACATAACTTTTCACCAAATTTCACAAACAGTAAGAAAGTTTGTTTTTCGATTCAAAACAAGATTTGAACGCTTTGAGGAGTTCAAATAACGTGTTTTTAGATCATTTGTATCGTATCTTTTAGTACATAACTTTTCACCAAATTTCACAAACACTAAGATAGTTTGTTTTTCGATTCAAAACAAGATTTTAACGCTTTGAGCAGTTCAAATAACGCGTTTTTAGATCATTTGTATCGTATCTTTTACTACATAACTTTTCACCAAATTTCACAAACACTAAGAAAGTTTGTTTTTCGATTCAAAACAAGATTTGAACGCTTTGAGGAGTTCAAAGAACGTGTTTTTAGATCATTTGTATCGTATCTTTTAGTACGTCACTTTTCACCAAATTTCACAAACACTAAGATAGTTTGTTTTTCGATTCAAAACAAGATTTGAACGCTTTGAGGAGTTCAAATAACGTGTTTTAAGATCATTTGTATCGTATCTTTTAGTACATAACTTTTCACCAAATTTCACAAACACTAAGATAGTTTGTTTTTCGATTCAAAACAAGATTTTAACGCTTTGAGGAGTTCAAATAACGTGTTTTAAGATCATTTGTATCGTATATTTTACTACATAACTTTTCACCAAATTTCACAAACACTAAGATAGTTTGTTTTTCGATTCAAAACAAGATTTTAACGCTTTGAGGAGTTCAAATAACGTGTTTCAAGATCATTTGTATCGTATCTTTTACTACATAACTTTTCACCAAATTTCACAAACACTAAGAAAGTTTGTTTTTCGATTCAAAACAAGATTTTAACGCTTTGAGGTGTTCAAATAACGTGTTTTTAGATCATTTGTATCGTATCTTTTAGTACGTAACTTTTCACCAAATTTCACAAACACTAAGATAGTTTGTTTTTCGATTCAAAACAAGATTTTAACGCTTTGAGCAGTTCAAATAACGTGTTTTTAGATCATTTGTATCGTATCTTTTACTACATAACTTTTCACCAAATTTCACAAACAGTAAGAAAGTTTGTTTTTCGATTCAAAACAAGATTTGAACGCTTTGAGGAGTTCAAATAACGTGTTTTTAGATCATTTGTATCGTATCTTTTAGTACATAACTTTTCACCAAATTTCACAAACACTAAGATAGTTTGTTTTTCGATTCAAAACAAGATTTTAACGCTTTGAGCAGTTCAAATAACGCGTTTTTAGATCATTTGTATCGTATCTTTTACTACATAACTTTTCACCAAATTTCACAAACACTAAGAAAGTTTGTTTTTCGATTCAAAACAAGATTTGAACGCTTTGAGGAGTTCAAAGAACGTGTTTTTAGATCATTTGTATCGTATCTTTTAGTACGTCACTTTTCACCAAATTTCACAAACACTGAGATAGTTTGTTTTTCGATTCAAAACAAGATTTGAACGCTTTGAGGAGTTCAAATAACGTGTTTTAAGATCATTTGTATCGTATCTTTTAGTACATAACTTTTCACCAAATTTCACAAACACTAAGATAGTTTGTTTTTCGATTCAAAACAAGATTTTAACGCTTTGAGGAGTTCAAATAACGTGTTTTAAGATCATTTGTATCGTATATTTTACTACATAACTTTTCACCAAATTTCACAAACACTAAGAAAGTTTGTTTTTCGATTCAAAACAAGATTTTAACGCTTTGAGGTGTTCAAATAACGTGTTTTTAGATCATTTGTATCGTATCTTTTAGTACATAACTTTTCACCAAATTTCACAAACACTAAGAAAGTTTGTTTTTCGATTCAAAACAAGATTTTAACGCTTTGAGGAGTTCAAATAACGTGTTTGAAGATCATTTGTATCGTATCTTTTAGTACATAACTTTTCACCAAACTTCACAAACACTAAGAAAGTTTGTTTTTCGATTCAAAACAAGATTTGAACGCTTTGAGGAGTTCAAATAACGTGTTTTTAGATCATTTGTATCGTATCTTTTAGTACATAACTTTTCACCAAATTTCACAAACACTAAGATAGTTTGTTTTTCGATTCAAAACAAAATTTTAACGCTTTGAGCAGTTCAAATAACGTGTTTTTAGATCATTTGTATCGTATCTTTTACTACATAACTTTTCACCAAATTTCACAAAGAGTAAGAAAGTTTGTTTTCCGATTCAAAACAAGATTTGAACGCTTTGAGGAGTTCAAATAACGTGTTTTTAGATCATTTGTATCGTATCTTTTAGTACATAACTTTTCACCAAATTTCACAAACACTAAGATAGTTTGTTTTTCGATTCAAAACAAGATTTTAACGCTTTGAGCAGTTCAAATAACGTGTTTTTAGATCATTTGTATCGTATCTTTTACTACATAACTTTTCACCAAATTTCACAAACACTATGAAAGTTTGTTTTTCGATTCAAAACAAGATTTGAACGCTTTGAGGAGTTCAAAGAACGTGTTTTTAGATCATTTGTATCGTATCTTTTAGTACGTAACTTTTCACCAAATTTCACAAACACTAAGATAGTTTGTTTTTCGATTCAAAACAAGATTTGAACGCTTTGAGGGGTTCAAATAACGTGTTTTAAGATCATTTGTATCGTATCTTTTAGTACATAACTTTTCACCAAATGTCACAAACACTAAGAAAGTTTGTTTTTCGATTCAAAACAAGATTTTAACGCTTTGAGGAGTTCAAATAACGTGTTTTAAGATCATTTGTATCGTATCTTCTAGTACATAACTTTTCACCAAATGTCTCAAACACTAAGAAAGTTTGTTTTTCGATTCAAAACAAGATTTTAACGCTTTGAGGAGTTCAAATAACGTATTTTTAGATCATTTGTATCATATCTTTTACTACATAACTTTTCACCAAATTTCACAAACACTAAGAAAGTTTGTTTTTCGATTCAAAACAAGATTTTAACGCTTTGAGGAGTTCAAATAACGTGTTTTAAGATCATTTGTATCGTATCTTTTAGTACATAAGTTTTCACCAAATTTCACAACCACTAAGAAAGTTTGTTTTTCGATTCAAAACAAGATTTGAACGCTTTGAGGAGTTCAAATAACGTGTTTTCAGATCATTTGTATCGTATCTTTTAGTACATAACTTTTCACCAAATTTCACAAACACTAAGATAGTTTGTTTTTCGATTCAAAACAAGATTTTAACGCTTTGAGCAGTTCAAATAACGTGTTTTTAGATCATTTGTATCGTATCTTTTACTACATAACTTTTCACCAAATTTCACAAACAGTAAGAAAGTTTGTTTTTCGATTCAAAACAAGATTTGAACGCTTTGAGGAGTTCAAATAACGTGTTTTTAGATCATTTGTATCGTATCTTTTAGTACATAACTTTTCACCAAATTTCACAAACACTAAGATAGTTTGTTTTTCGATTCAAAACAAGATTTTAACGCTTTGAGCAGTTCAAATAACGCGTTTTTAGATCATTTGTATCGTATCTTTTACTACATAACTTTTCACCAAATTTCACAAACACTAAGAAAGTTTGTTTTTCGATTCAAAACAAGATTTGAACGCTTTGAGGAGTTCAAAGAACGTGTTTTTAGATCATTTGTATCGTATCTTTTAGTACGTCACTTTTCACCAAATTTCACAAACACTAAGATAGTTTGTTTTTCGATTCAAAACAAGATTTGAACGCTTTGAGGAGTTCAAATAACGTGTTTTAAGATCATTTGTATCGTATCTTTTAGTACATAACTTTTCACCAAATTTCACAAACACTAAGATAGTTTGTTTTTCGATTCAAAACAAGATTTTAACGCTTTGAGGAGTTCAAATAACGTGTTTTAAGATCATTTGTATCGTATATTTTACTACATAACTTTTCACCAAATTTCACAAACACTAAGATAGTTTGTTTTTCGATTCAAAACAAGATTTTAACGCTTTGAGGAGTTCAAATAACGTGTTTCAAGATCATTTGTATCGTATCTTTTACTACATAACTTTTCACCAAATTTCACAAACACTAAGAAAGTTTGTTTTTCGATTCAAAACAAGATTTTAACGCTTTGAGGTGTTCAAATAACGTGTTTTTAGATCATTTGTATCGTATCTTTTAGTACGTAACTTTTCACCAAATTTCACAAACACTAAGATAGTTTGTTTTTCGATTCAAAACAAGATTTTAACGCTTTGAGCAGTTCAAATAACGTGTTTTTAGATCATTTGTATCGTATCTTTTACTACATAACTTTTCACCAAATTTCACAAACAGTAAGAAAGTTTGTTTTTCGATTCAAAACAAGATTTGAACGCTTTGAGGAGTTCAAATAACGTGTTTTTAGATCATTTGTATCGTATCTTTTAGTACATAACTTTTCACCAAATTTCACAAACACTAAGATAGTTTGTTTTTCGATTCAAAACAAGATTTTAACGCTTTGAGCAGTTCAAATAACGCGTTTTTAGATCATTTGTATCGTATCTTTTACTACATAACTTTTCACCAAATTTCACAAACACTAAGAAAGTTTGTTTTTCGATTCAAAACAAGATTTGAACGCTTTGAGGAGTTCAAAGAACGTGTTTTTAGATCATTTGTATCGTATCTTTTAGTACGTCACTTTTCACCAAATTTCACAAACACTGAGATAGTTTGTTTTTCGATTCAAAACAAGATTTGAACGCTTTGAGGAGTTCAAATAACGTGTTTTAAGATCATTTGTATCGTATCTTTTAGTACATAACTTTTCACCAAATTTCACAAACACTAAGATAGTTTGTTTTTCGATTCAAAACAAGATTTTAACGCTTTGAGGAGTTCAAATAACGTGTTTTAAGATCATTTGTATCGTATATTTTACTACATAACTTTTCACCAAATTTCACAAACACTAAGAAAGTTTGTTTTTCGATTCAAAACAAGATTTTAACGCTTTGAGGTGTTCAAATAACGTGTTTTTAGATCATTTGTATCGTATCTTTTAGTACATAACTTTTCACCAAATTTCACAAACACTAAGAAAGTTTGTTTTTCGATTCAAAACAAGATTTTAACGCTTTGAGGAGTTCAAATAACGTGTTTGAAGATCATTTGTATCGTATCTTTTAGTACATAACTTTTCACCAAACTTCACAAACACTAAGAAAGTTTGTTTTTCGATTCAAAACAAGATTTGAACGCTTTGAGGAGTTCAAATAACGTGTTTTTAGATCATTTGTATCGTATCTTTTAGTACATAACTTTTCACCAAATTTCACAAACACTAAGATAGTTTGTTTTTCGATTCAAAACAAAATTTTAACGCTTTGAGCAGTTCAAATAACGTGTTTTTAGATCATTTGTATCGTATCTTTTACTACATAACTTTTCACCAAATTTCACAAAGAGTAAGAAAGTTTGTTTTCCGATTCAAAACAAGATTTGAACGCTTTGAGGAGTTCAAATAACGTGTTTTTAGATCATTTGTATCGTATCTTTTAGTACATAACTTTTCACCAAATTTCACAAACACTAAGATAGTTTGTTTTTCGATTCAAAACAAGATTTTAACGCTTTGAGCAGTTCAAATAACGTGTTTTTAGATCATTTGTATCGTATCTTTTACTACATAACTTTTCACCAAATTTCACAAACACTATGAAAGTTTGTTTTTCGATTCAAAACAAGATTTGAACGCTTTGAGGAGTTCAAAGAACGTGTTTTTAGATCATTTGTATCTTATCTTTTAGTACGTAACTTTTCACCAAATTTCACAAACACTAAGATAGTTTGTTTTTCGATTCAAAACAAGATTTGAACGCTTTGAGGGGTTCAAATAACGTGTTTTAAGATCATTTGTATCGTATCTTTTAGTACATAACTTTTCACCAAATGTCACAAACACTAAGAAAGTTTGTTTTTCGATTCAAAACAAGATTTTAACGCTTTGAGGAGTTCAAATAACGTGTTTTAAGATCATTTGTATCGTATCTTCTAGTACATAACTTTTCACCAAATGTCTCAAACACTAAGAAAGTTTGTTTTTCGATTCAAAACAAGATTTTAACGCTTTGAGGAGTTCAAATAACGTATTTTTAGATCATTTGTATCATATCTTTTACTACATAACTTTTCACCAAATTTCACAAACACTAAGAAAGTTTGTTTTTCGATTCAAAACAAGATTTTAACGCTTTGAGGAGTTCAAATAACGTGTTTTAAGATCATTTGTATCGTATCTTTTAGTACATAAGTTTTCACCAAATTTCACAACCACTATCTTTTAGTACATAACTTTTCACCAAATTTCACAAACACTAAGATAGTTTGTTTTTCGATTCAAAACAAGATTTTAACGCTTTGAGCAGTTCAAATAACGTGTTTTTAGATCATTTGTATCGTATCTTTTACTACATAACTTTTCACCAAATTTCACAAACAGTAAGAAAGTTTGTTTTTCGATTCAAAACAAGATTTGAACGCTTTGAGGAGTTCAAATAACGTGTTTTTAGATCATTTGTATCGTATCTTTTAGTACATAACTTTTCACCAAATTTCACAAACACTAAGATAGTTTGTTTTAAGATCATTTGTATCGTATCTTTTAGTACATAACTTTTCACCAAACTTCACAAACACTAAGAAAGTTTGTTTTTCGATTCAAAACAAGATTTGAACGCTTTGAGGAGTTCAAAGAACGTGTTTTAAGATCATTTGTATCGTATCTTCTAGTACATAACTTTTCACCAAATTTCACAAACACTAAGATAGTTTGTTTTTCGATTCAAAACAAGATTTGAACGCTTTGAGGAGTTCAAAGAACGTGTTTTTAGATCATTTGTATCGTATCTTTTAGTACGTAACTTTTCACCAAATTTCACAAACACTAAGATAGTTTGTTTTTCGATTCAAAACAAGATTTGAACGCTTTGAGGGGTTCAAATAACGTGTTTTAAGATCATTTGTATCGTATCTTTTAGTACATAACTTTTCACCAAATTTCACAAACACTAAGAAAGTTTGTTTTTCGATTCAAAACAAGATTTTAACGCTTTGAGGAGTTCAAATAACGTGTTTTAAGATCATTTGTATCGTATCTTCTAGTACATAACTTTTCACCAAATGTCTCAAACACTAAGAAAGTTTGTTTTTCGATTCAAAACAAGATTTTAACGCTTTGAGGAGTTCAAATAACGTATTTTTAGATCATTTGTATCGTATCTTTTAGTACATAACTTTTCACCAAATTTCACAAACACTAAGATAGTTTGTTTTTCGATTCAAAACAAGATTTGAACGCTTTGAGGAGTTCAAATAACGTGTTTTTAGATCATTTGTATCGTATCTTTTAGTACATAACTTTTCACCAAATTTCACAAACACTAAGATAGTTTGTTTTTCGATTCAAAACAAGATTTTAACGCTTTGAGCAGTTCAAATAACGTGTTTTTAGATCATTTGTATCGTATCTTTTACTACATAACTTTTCACCAAATTTCACAAACACTATGAAAGTTTGTTTTTCGATTCAAAACAAGATTTGAACGCTTTGAGGAGTTCAAAGAACGTGTTTTTAGATCATTTGTATCGTATCTTTTAGTACGTAACTTTTCACCAAATTTCACAAACACTAAGATAGTTTGTTTTTCGATTCAAAACAAGATTTGAACGCTTTGAGGGGTTCAAATAACGTGTTTTAAGATCATTTGTATCGTATCTTTTAGTACATAACTTTTCACCAAATGTCACAAACACTAAGAAAGTTTGTTTTTCGATTCAAAACAAGATTTTAACGCTTTGAGGAGTTCAAATAACGTGTTTTAAGATCATTTGTATCGTATCTTCTAGTACATAACTTTTCACCAAATGTCTCAAACACTAAGAAAGTTTGTTTTTCGATTCAAAACAAGATTTTAACGCTTTGAGGAGTTCAAATAACGTATTTTTAGATCATTTGTATCATATCTTTTACTACATAACTTTTCACCAAATTTCACAAACACTAAGAAAGTTTGTTTTTCGATTCAAAACAAGATTTTAACGCTTTGAGGAGTTCAAATAACGTGTTTTAAGATCATTTGTATCGTATCTTTTAGTACATAAGTTTTCACCAAATTTCACAACCACTAAGAAAGTTTGTTTTTCGATTCAAAACAAGATTTGAACGCTTTGAGGAGTTCAAATAACGTGTTTTCAGATCATTTGTATCGTATCTTTTAGTACATAACTTTTCACCAAATTTCACAAACACTAAGATAGTTTGTTTTTCGATTCAAAACAAGATTTTAACGCTTTGAGCAGTTCAAATAACGTGTTTTTAGATCATTTGTATCGTATCTTTTACTACATAACTTTTCACCAAATTTCACAAACAGTAAGAAAGTTTGTTTTTCGATTCAAAACAAGATTTGAACGCTTTGAGGAGTTCAAATAACGTGTTTTTAGATCATTTGTATCGTATCTTTTAGTACATAACTTTTCACCAAATTTCACAAACACTAAGATAGTTTGTTTTTCGATTCAAAACAAGATTTTAACGCTTTGAGCAGTTCAAATAACGCGTTTTTAGATCATTTGTATCGTATCTTTTACTACATAACTTTTCACCAAATTTCACAAACACTAAGAAAGTTTGTTTTTCGATTCAAAATAAGATTTGAACGCTTTGAGGAGTTCAAAGAACGTGTTTTTAGATCATTTGTATCGTATCTTTTAGTACGTCACTTTTCACCAAATTTCACAAACACTAAGATAGTTTGTTTTTCGATTCAAAACAAGATTTGAACGCTTTGAGGAGTTCAAATAACGTGTTTTAAGATCATTTGTATCGTATCTTTTAGTACATAACTTTTCACCAAATTTCACAAACACTAAGATAGTTTGTTTTTCGATTCAAAACAAGATTTTAACGCTTTGAGGAGTTCAAATAACGTGTTTTAAGATCATTTGTATCGTATATTTTACTACATAACTTTTCACCAAATTTCACAAACACTAAGATAGTTTGTTTTTCGATTCAAAACAAGATTTTAACGCTTTGAGGAGATCAAATAACGTGTTTCAAGATCATTTGTATCGTATCTTTTACTACATAACTTTTCACCAAATTTCACAAACACTAAGAAAGTTTGTTTTTCGATTCAAAACAAGATTTTAACGCTTTGAGGTGTTCAAATAACGTGTTTTTAGATCATTTGTATCGTATCTTTTAGTACGTAACTTTTCACCAAATTTCACAAACACTAAGATAGTTTGTTTTTCGATTCAAAACAAGATTTTAACGCTTTGAGCAGTTCAAATAACGTGTTTTTAGATCATTTGTATCGTATCTTTTACTACATAACTTTTCACCAAATTTCACAAACAGTAAGAAAGTTTGTTTTTCGATTCAAAACAAGATTTGAACGCTTTGAGGAGTTCAAATAACGTGTTTTTAGATCATTTGTATCGTATCTTTTAGTACATAACTTTTCACCAAATTTCACAAACACTAAGATAGTTTGTTTTTCGATTCAAAACAAGATTTTAACGCTTTGAGCAGTTCAAATAACGCGTTTTTAGATCATTTGTATCGTATCTTTTACTACATAACTTTTCACCAAATTTCACAAACACTAAGAAAGTTTGTTTTTCGATTCAAAACAAGATTTGAACGCTTTGAGGAGTTCAAAGAACGTGTTTTTAGATCATTTGTATCGTATCTTTTAGTACGTCACTTTTCACCAAATTTCACAAACACTGAGATAGTTTGTTTTTCGATTCAAAACAAGATTTGAACGCTTTGAGGAGTTCAAATAACGTGTTTTAAGATCATTTGTATCGTATCTTTTAGTACATAACTTTTCACCAAATTTCACAAACACTAAGATAGTTTGTTTTTCGATTCAAAACAAGATTTTAACGCTTTGAGGAGTTCAAATAACGTGTTTTAAGATCATTTGTATCGTATATTTTACTACATAACTTTTCACCAAATTTCACAAACACTAAGATAGTTTGTTTTTCGATTCAAAACAAGATTTTAACGCTTTGAGGAGTTCAAATAACGTGTTTCAAGATCATTTGTATCGTATCTTTTACTACATAACTTTTCACCAAATTTCACAAACACTAAGAAAGTTTGTTTTTCGATTCAAAACAAGATTTTAACGCTTTGAGGTGTTCAAATAACGTGTTTTTAGATCATTTGTATCGTATCTTTTAGTACATAACTTTTCACCAAATTTCACAAACACTAAGAAAGTTTGTTTTTCGATTCAAAACAAGATTTGAACGCTTTGAGGAGTTCGAATAACGTGTTTTTAGATCATTTGTATCGTATCTTTTAGTACGTAACTTTTCACCAAATTTCACAAACACTGAGAAAGTTTGTTTTTCTATTCAAAACAAGATTTTAACGCTTTGAGGTGTTCAAATAACGTGTTTTTAGATCATTTGTATCGTATCTTTTAGTACATAACTTTTCACCAAATTTCACAAACACTAAGAAAGTTTGTTTTTCGATTCAAAACAAGATTTTAACGCTTTGAGGAGTTCAAATAACGTGTTTTAAGATCATTTGTATCGTATCTTTTAGTACATAACTTTTCACCAAACTTCACAAACACTAAGAAAGTTTGTTTTTCGATTCAAAACAAGATTTGAACGCTTTGAGGAGTTCAAAGAACGTGTTTTAAGATCATTTGTATCGTATCTTCTAGTACATAACTTTTCACCAAATTTCACAAACACTAAGATAGTTTGTTTTTCGATTCAAAACAAGATTTGAACGCTTTGAGGAGTTCAAAGAACGTGTTTTTAGATCATTTGTATCGTATCTTTTAGTACGTAACTTTTCACCAAATTTCACAAACACTAAGATAGTTTGTTTTTCGATTCAAAACAAGATTTGAACGCTTTGAGGGGTTCAAATAACGTGTTTTAAGATCATTTGTATCGTATCTTTTAGTACATAACTTTTCACCAAATTTCACAAACACTAAGAAAGTTTGTTTTTCGATTCAAAACAAGATTTTAACGCTTTGAGGAGTTCAAATAACGTGTTTTAAGATCATTTGTATCGTATCTTCTAGTACATAACTTTTCACCAAATGTCTCAAACACTAAGAAAGTTTGTTTTTCGATTCAAAACAAGATTTTAACGCTTTGAGGAGTTCAAATAACGTATTTTTAGATCATTTGTATCATATCTTTTACTACATAACTTTTCACCAAATTTCACAAACACTAAGAAAGTTTGTTTTTCGATTCAAAACAAGATTTTAACGCTTTGAGGAGTTCAAATAACGTGTTTTAAGATCATTTGTATCGTATCTTTTAGTACATAAGTTTTCACCAAATTTCACAACCACTAAGAAAGTTTGTTTTTCGATTCAAAACAAGATTTGAACGCTTTGAGGAGTTCAAATAACGTGTTTTCAGATCATTTGTATCGTATCTTTTAGTACATAACTTTTCACCAAATTTCACAAACACTAAGATAGTTTGTTTTTCGATTCAAAACAAGATTTTAACGCTTTGAGCAGTTCAAATAACGTGTTTTTAGATCATTTGTATCGTATCTTTTACTACATAACTTTTCACCAAATTTCACAAACAGTAAGAAAGTTTGTTTTTCGATTCAAAACAAGATTTGAACGCTTTGAGGAGTTCTAATAACGTGTTTTTAGATCATTTGTATCGTATCTTTTAGTACATAACTTTTCACCAAATTTCACAAACACTAAGATAGTTTGTTTTTCGATTCAAAACAAGATTTTAACGCTTTGAGCAGTTCAAATAACGCGTTTTTAGATCATTTGTATCGTATCTTTTACTACATAACTTTTCACCAAATTTCACAAACACTAAGAAAGTTTGTTTTTCGATTCAAAACAAGATTTGAACGCTTTGAGGAGTTCAAAGAACGTGTTTTTAGATCATTTGTATCGTATCTTTTAGTACGTCACTTTTCACCAAATTTCACAAACACTAAGATAGTTTGTTTTTCGATTCAAAACAAGATTTGAACGCTTTGAGGAGTTCAAATAACGTGTTTTAAGATCATTTGTATCGTATCTTTTAGTACATAACTTTTCACCAAATTTCACAAACACTAAGATAGTTTGTTTTTCGATTCAAAACAAGATTTTAACGCTTTGAGGAGTTCAAATAACGTGTTTTAAGATCATTTGTATCGTATATTTTACTACATAACTTTTCACCAAATTTCACAAACACTAAGATAGTTTGTTTTTCGATTCAAAACAAGATTTTAACGCTTTGAGGAGTTCAAATAACGTGTTTCAAGATCATTTGTATCGTATCTTTTACTACATAACTTTTCACCAAATTTCACAAACACTAAGAAAGTTTGTTTTTCGATTCAAAACAAGATTTTAACGCTTTGAGGTGTTCAAATAACGTGTTTTTAGATCATTTGTATCGTATCTTTTAATACGTAACTTTTCACCAAATTTCACAAACACTAAGATAGTTTGTTTTTCGATTCAAAACAAGATTTTAACGCTTTGAGCAGTTCAAATAACGTGTTTTTAGATCATTTGTATCGTATCTTTTACTACATAACTTTTCACCAAATTTCACAAACAGTAAGAAAGTTTGTTTTTCGATTCAAAACAAGATTTGAACGCTTTGAGGAGTTCAAATAACGTGTTTTTAGATCATTTGTATCGTATCTTTTAGTACATAACTTTTCACCAAATTTCACAAACACTAAGATAGTTTGTTTTTCGATTCAAAACAAGATTTTAACGCTTTGAGCAGTTCAAATAACGCGTTTTTAGATCATTTGTATCGTATCTTTTACTACATAACTTTTCACCAAATTTCACAAACACTAAGAAAGTTTGTTTTTCGATTCAAAACAAGATTTGAACGCTTTGAGGAGTTCAAAGAACGTGTTTTTAGATCATTTGTATCGTATCTTTTAGTACGTCACTTTTCACCAAATTTCACAAACACTGAGATAGTTTGTTTTTCGATTCAAAACAAGATTTGAACGCTTTGAGGAGTTCAAATAACGTGTTTTAAGATCATTTGTATCGTATCTTTTAGTACATAACTTTTCACCAAATTTCACAAACACTAAGATAGTTTGTTTTTCGATTCAAAACAAGATTTTAACGCTTTGAGGAGTTCAAATAACGTGTTTTAAGATCATTTGTATCGTATATTTTACTACATAACTTTTCACCAAATTTCACAAACACTAAGAAAGTTTGTTTTTCGATTCAAAACAAGATTTTAACGCTTTGAGGTGTTCAAATAACGTGTTTTTAGATCATTTGTATCGTATCTTTTAGTACATAACTTTTCACCAAATTTCACAAACACTAAGAAAGTTTGTTTTTCGATTCAAAACAAGATTTTAACGCTTTGAGGAGTTCAAATAACGTGTTTGAAGATCATTTGTATCGTATCTTTTAGTACATAACTTTTCACCAAACTTCACAAACACTAAGAAAGTTTGTTTTTCGATTCAAAACAAGATTTTAACGCTTTGAGGAGTTCAAATAACGTGTTTTAAGATCATTTGTATCGTATCTTCTAGTACATAACTTTTCACCAAATGTCTCAAACACTAAGAAAGTTTGTTTTTCGATTCAAAACAAGATTTTAACGCTTTGAGGAGTTCAAATAACGTATTTTTAGATCATTTGTATCATATCTTTTACTACATAACTTTTCACCAAATTTCACAAACACTAAGAAAGTTTGTTTTTCGATTCAAAACAAGATTTTAACGCTTTGAGGAGTTCAAATAACGTGTTTTAAGATCATTTGTATCGTATCTTTTAGTACATAAGTTTTCACCAAATTTCACAACCACTAAGAAAGTTTGTTTTTCGATTCAAAACAAGATTTGAACGCTTTGAGGAGTTCAAATAACGTGTTTTCAGATCATTTGTATCGTATCTTTTAGTACATAACTTTTCACCAAATTTCACAAACACTAAGATAGTTTGTTTTTCGATTCAAAACAAGATTTTAACGCTTTGAGCAGTTCAAATAACGTGTTTTTAGATCATTTGTATCGTATCTTTTACTACATAACTTTTCACCAAATTTCACAAACAGTAAGAAAGTTTGTTTTTCGATTCAAAACAAGATTTGAACGCTTTGAGGAGTTCTAATAACGTGTTTTTAGATCATTTGTATCGTATCTTTTAGTACATAACTTTTCACCAAATTTCACAAACACTAAGATAGTTTGTTTTTCGATTCAAAACAAGATTTTAACGCTTTGAGCAGTTCAAATAACGCGTTTTTAGATCATTTGTATCGTATCTTTTACTACATAACTTTTCACCAAATTTCACAAACACTAAGAAAGTTTGTTTTTCGATTCAAAACAAGATTTGAACGCTTTGAGGAGTTCAAAGAACGTGTTTTTAGATCATTTGTATCGTATCTTTTAGTACGTCACTTTTCACCAAATTTCACAAACACTAAGATAGTTTGTTTTTCGATTCAAAACAAGATTTGAACGCTTTGAGGAGTTCAAATAACGTGTTTTAAGATCATTTGTATCGTATCTTTTAGTACATAACTTTTCACCAAATTTCACAAACACTGAGATAGTTTGTTTTTCGATTCAAAACAAGATTTTAACGCTTTGAGGAGTTCAAATAACGTGTTTTAAGATCATTTGTATCGTATATTTTACTACATAACTTTTCACCAAATTTCACAAACACTAAGATAGTTTGTTTTTCGATTCAAAACAAGATTTTAACGCTTTGAGGAGTTCAAATAACGTGTTTCAAGATCATTTGTATCGTATCTTTTACTACATAACTTTTCACCAAATTTCACAAACACTAAGAAAGTTTGTTTTTCGATTCAAAACAAGATTTTAACGCTTTGAGGTGTTCAAATAACGTGTTTTTAGATCATTTGTATCGTATCTTTTAGTACGTAACTTTTCACCAAATTTCACAAACACTAAGATAGTTTGTTTTTCGATTCAAAACAAGATTTTAATGCTTTGAGCAGTTCAAATAACGTGTTTTTAGATCATTTGTATCGTATCTTTTACTACATAACTTTTCACCAAATTTCACAAACAGTAAGAAAGTTTGTTTTTCGATTCAAAACAAGATTTGAACGCTTTGAGGAGTTCAAATAACGTGTTTTTAGATCATTTGTATCGTATCTTTTACTACATAACTTTTCACCAAATTTCACAAACACTAAGAAAGTTTGTTTTTCGATTCAAAACAAGATTTGAACGCTTTGAGGAGTTCAAAGAACGTGTTTTTAGATCATTTGTATCGTATCTTTTAGTACGTCACTTTTCACCAAATTTCACAAACACTGAGATAGTTTGTTTTTCGATTCAAAACAAGATTTGAACGCTTTGAGGAGTTCAAATAACGTGTTTTAAGATCATTTGTATCGTATATTTTACTACATAACTTTTCACCAAATTTCACAAACACTAAGATAGTTTGTTTTTCGATTCAAAACAAGATTTTAACGCTTTGAGGAGTTCAAATAACGTGTTTCAAGATCATTTGTATCGTATCTTTTACTACATAACTTTTCACCAAATTTCACAAACACTAAGAAAGTTTGTTTTTCGATTCAAAACAAGATTTTAACGCTTTGAGGTGTTCAAATAACGTGTTTTTAGATCATTTGTATCGTATCTTTTAGTACGTAACTTTTCACCAAATTTCACAAACACTAAGATAGTTTGTTTTTCGATTCAAAACAAGATTTTAACGCTTTGAGCAGTTCAAATAACGTGTTTTTAGATCATTTGTATCGTATCTTTTACTACATAACTTTTCACCAAATTTCACAAACAGTAAGAAAGTTTGTTTTTCGATTCAAAACAAGATTTGAACGCTTTGAGGAGTTCAAATAACGTGTTTTTAGATCATTTGTATCGTATCTTTTAGTACATAACTTTTCACCAAATTTCACAAACACTAAGAAAGTTTGTTTTTCGATTCAAAACAAGATTTGAACGCTTTGAGGAGTTCAAAGAACGTGTTTTTAGATCATTTGTATCGTATCTTTTAGTACGTCACTTTTCACCAAATTTCACAAACACTGAGATAGTTTGTTTTTCGATTCAAAACAAGATTTGAACGCTTTGAGGAGTTCAAATAACGTGTTTTAAGATCATTTGTATCGTATCTTTTAGTACATAACTTTTCACCAAATTTCACAAACACTAAGATAGTTTGTTTTTCGATTCAAAACAAGATTTTAACGCTTTGAGGAGTTCAAATAACGTGTTTTAAGATCATTTGTATCGTATATTTTACTACATAACTTTTCACCAAATTTCACAAACACTAAGAAAGTTTGTTTTTCGATTCAAAACAAGATTTTAACGCTTTGAGGTGTTCAAATAACGTGTTTTTAGATCATTTGTATCGTATCTTTTAGTACATAACTTTTCACCAAATTTCACAAACACTAAGAAAGTTTGTTTTTCGATTCAAAACAAGATTTTAACGCTTTGAGGAGTTCAAATAACGTGTTTGAAGATCATTTGTATCGTATCTTTTAGTACATAACTTTTCACCAAACTTCACAAACACTAAGAAAGTTTGTTTTTCGATTCAAAACAAGATTTGAACGCTTTGAGGAGTTCAAATAACGTGTTTTTAGATCATTTGTATCGTATCTTTTAGTACATAACTTTTCACCAAATTTCACAAACACTAAGATAGTTTGTTTTTCGATTCAAAACAAAATTTTAACGCTTTGAGCAGTTCAAATAACGTGTTTTTAGATCATTTGTATCGTATCTTTTACTACATAACTTTTCACCAAATTTCACAAAGAGTAAGAAAGTTTGTTTTCCTATTCAAAACAAGATTTGAACGCTTTGAGGAGTTCAAATAACGTGTTTTTAGATCATTTGTATCGTATCTTTTAGTACATAACTTTTCACCAAATTTCACAAACACTAAGATAGTTTGTTTTTCGATTCAAAACAAGATTTTAACGCTTTGAGCAGTTCAAATAACGTGTTTTTAGATCATTTGTATCGTATCTTTTACTACATAACTTTTCACCAAATTTCACAAACACTATGAAAGTTTGTTTTTCGATTCAAAACAAGATTTGAACGCTTTGAGGAGTTCAAAGAACGTGTTTTTAGATCATTTGTATCGTATCTTTTAGTACGTAACTTTTCACCAAATTTCACAAACACTAAGATAGTTTGTTTTTCGATTCAAAACAAGATTTGAACGCTTTGAGGGGTTCAAATAACGTGTTTTAAGATCATTTGTATCGTATCTTTTAGTACATAACTTTTCACCAAATGTCACAAACACTAAGAAAGTTTGTTTTTCGATTCAAAACAAGATTTTAACGCTTTGAGGAGTTCAAATAACGTGTTTTAAGATCATTTGTATCGTATCTTCTAGTACATAACTTTTCACCAAATGTCTCAAACACTAAGAAAGTTTGTTTTTCGATTCAAAACAAGATTTTAACGCTTTGAGGAGTTCAAATAACGTATTTTTAGATCATTTGTATCATATCTTTTACTACATAACTTTTCACCAAATTTCACAAACACTAAGAAAGTTTGTTTTTCGATTCAAAACAAGATTTTAACGCTTTGAGGAGTTCAAATAACGTGTTTTAAGATCATTTGTATCGTATCTTTTAGTACATAAGTTTTCACCAAATTTCACAACCACTAAGAAAGTTTGTTTTTCGATTCAAAACAAGATTTGAACGCTTTGAGGAGTTCAAATAACGTGTTTTCAGATCATTTGTATCGTATCTTTTAGTACATAACTTTTCACCAAATTTCACAAACACTAAGATAGTTTGTTTTTCGATTCAAAACAAGATTTTAACGCTTTGAGCAGTTCAAATAACGTGTTTTTAGATCATTTGTATCGTATCTTTTACTACATAACTTTTCACCAAATTTCACAAACAGTAAGAAAGTTTGTTTTTCGATTCAAAACAAGATTTGAACGCTTTGAGGAGTTCAAATAACGTGTTTTTAGATCATTTGTATCGTATCTTTTAGTACATAACTTTTCACCAAATTTCACAAACACTAAGATAGTTTGTTTTTCGATTCAAAACAAGATTTTAACGCTTTGAGCAGTTCAAATAACGCGTTTTTAGATCATTTGTATCGTATCTTTTACTACATAACTTTTCACCAAATTTCACAAACACTAAGAAAGTTTGTTTTTCGATTCAAAACAAGATTTGAACGCTTTGAGGAGTTCAAAGAACGTGTTTTTAGATCATTTGTATCGTATCTTTTAGTACGTCACTTTTCACCAAATTTCACAAACACTAAGATAGTTTGTTTTTCGATTCAAAACAAGATTTGAACGCTTTGAGGAGTTCAAATAACGTGTTTTAAGATCATTTGTATCGTATCTTTTAGTACATAACTTTTCACCAAATTTCACAAACACTAAGATAGTTTGTTTTTCGATTCAAAACAAGATTTTAACGCTTTGAGGAGTTCAAATAACGTGTTTTAAGATCATTTGTATCGTATATTTTACTACATAACTTTTCACCAAATTTCACAAACACTAAGATAGTTTGTTTTTCGATTCAAAACAAGATTTTAACGCTTTGAGGAGATCAAATAACGTGTTTCAAGATCATTTGTATCGTATCTTTTACTACATAACTTTTCACCAAATTTCACAAACACTAAGAAAGTTTGTTTTTCGATTCAAAACAAGATTTTAACGCTTTGAGGTGTTCAAATAACGTGTTTTTAGATCATTTGTATCGTATCTTTTAGTACGTAACTTTTCACCAAATTTCACAAACACTAAGATAGTTTGTTTTTCGATTCAAAACAAGATTTTAACGCTTTGAGCAGTTCAAATAACGTGTTTTTAGATCATTTGTATCGTATCTTTTACTACATAACTTTTCACCAAATTTCACAAACAGTAAGAAAGTTTGTTTTTCGATTCAAAACAAGATTTGAACGCTTTGAGGAGTTCAAATAACGTGTTTTTAGATCATTTGTATCGTATCTTTTAGTACATAACTTTTCACCAAATTTCACAAACACTAAGATAGTTTGTTTTTCGATTCAAAACAAGATTTTAACGCTTTGAGCAGTTCAAATAACGCGTTTTTAGATCATTTGTATCGTATCTTTTACTACATAACTTTTCACCAAATTTCACAAACACTAAGAAAGTTTGTTTTTCGATTCAAAACAAGATTTGAACGCTTTGAGGAGTTCAAAGAACGTGTTTTTAGATCATTTGTATCGTATCTTTTAGTACGTCACTTTTCACCAAATTTCACAAACACTGAGATAGTTTGTTTTTCGATTCAAAACAAGATTTGAACGCTTTGAGGAGTTCAAATAACGTGTTTTAAGATCATTTGTATCGTATCTTTTAGTACATAACTTTTCACCAAATTTCACAAACACTAAGATAGTTTGTTTTTCGATTCAAAACAAGATTTTAACGCTTTGAGGAGTTCAAATAACGTGTTTTAAGATCATTTGTATCGTATATTTTACTACATAACTTTTCACCAAATTTCACAAACACTAAGATAGTTTGTTTTTCGATTCAAAACAAGATTTTAACGCTTTGAGGAGTTCAAATAACGTGTTTCAAGATCATTTGTATCGTATCTTTTACTACATAACTTTTCACCAAATTTCACAAACACTAAGAAAGTTTGTTTTTCGATTCAAAACAAGATTTTAACGCTTTGAGGTGTTCAAATAACGTGTTTTTAGATCATTTGTATCGTATCTTTTAGTACATAACTTTTCACCAAATTTCACAAACACTAAGAAAGTTTGTTTTTCGATTCAAAACAAGATTTGAACGCTTTGAGGAGTTCGAATAACGTGTTTTTAGATCATTTGTATCGTATCTTTTAGTACGTAACTTTTCACCAAATTTCACAAACACTAAGAAAGTTTGTTTTTCGATTCAAAACAAGATTTTAACGCTTTGAGGTGTTCAAATAACGTGTTTTTAGATCATTTGTATCGTATCTTTTAGTACATAACTTTTCACCAAATTTCACAAACACTAAGAAAGTTTGTTTTTCGATTCAAAACAAGATTTTAACGCTTTGAGGAGTTCAAATAACGTGTTTTAAGATCATTTGTATCGTATCTTTTAGTACATAACTTTTCACCAAACTTCACAAACACTAAGAAAGTTTGTTTTTCGATTCAAAACAAGATTTGAACGCTTTGAGGAGTTCAAAGAACGTGTTTTAAGATCATTTGTATCGTATCTTCTAGTACATAACTTTTCACCAAATTTCACAAACACTAAGATAGTTTGTTTTTCGATTCAAAACAAGATTTTAACGCTTTGAGGAGTTCAAATAACGTGTTTCAAGATCATTTGTATCGTATCTTTTACTACATAACTTTTCACCAAATTTCACAAACACTAAGAAAGTTTGTTTTTCGATTCAAAACAAGATTTTAACGCTTTGAGGTGTTCAAATAACGTGTTTTTAGATCATTTGTATCGTATCTTTTAGTACATAACTTTTCACCAAATTTCACAAACACTAAGAAAGAACAAGATTTGACCGCTTTGAGGAGTTCGAATAACATGTTTTTAGATCATTTGTATCGTATCTTTTAGTACGTAACTTTTCACCAAATTTCACAAACACTGAGAAAGTTTGTTTTTCGATTCAAAACAAGATTTTAACGCTTTGAGGTGTTCAAATAACGTGTTTTTAGATCATTTGTATCGTATCTTTTAGTACATAACTTTTCACCAAATTTCACAAACACTAAGAAAGTTTGTTTTTCGATTCAAAACAAGATTTTAACGCTTTGAGGAGTTCAAATAACGTGTTTTAAGATCATTTGTATCGTATCTTTTAGTACATAACTTTTCACCAAACTTCACAAACACTAAGAAAGTTTGTTTTTCGATTCAAAACAAGATTTGAACGCTTTGAGGAGTTCAAATAACGTGTTTTAAGATCATTTGTATCGTATCTTTTAGTACATAACTTTTCACCAAATTTCACAAACACTAAGATAGTTTGTTTTTCGATTCAAAACAAGATTTTAACGCTTTGAGGAGTTCAAATAACGTGTTTTAAGATCATTTGTATCGTATATTTTACTACATAACTTTTCACCAAATTTCACAAACACTAAGATAGTTTGTTTTTCGATTCAAAACAAGATTTTAACGCTTTGAGGAGTTCAAATAACGTGTTTCAAGATCATTTGTATCGTATCTTTTACTACATAATTTTTCACCAAATTTCACAAACACTAAGAAAGTTTGTTTTTCGATTCAAAACAAGATTTTAACGCTTTGAGGTGTTCAAATAACGTGTTTTTAGATCATTTGTATCGTATCTTTTAGTACGTAACTTTTCACCAAATTTCACAAACACTAAGATAGTTTGTTGTTCGATTCAAAACAAGATTTTAACGCTTTGAGCAGTTCAAATAACGTGTTTTTAGATCATTTGTATCGTATCTTTTACTACATAACTTTTCACCAAATTTCACAAACAGTAAGAAAGTTTGTTTTTCGATTCAAAACAAGATTTGAACGCTTTGAGGAGTTCAAATAACGTGTTTTTAGATCATTTGTATCGTATCTTTTAGTACATAACTTTTCACCAAATTTCACAAACACTAAGATAGTTTGTTTTTCGATTCAAAACAAGATTTTAACGCTTTGAGCAGTTCAAATAACGCGTTTTTAGATCATTTGTATCGTATCTTTTACTACATAACTTTTCACCAAATTTCACAAACACTAAGAAAGTTTGTTTTTCGATTCAAAACAAGATTTGAACGCTTTGAGGAGTTCAAAGAACGTGTTTTTAGATCATTTGTATCGTATCTTTTAGTACGTCACTTTTCACCAAATTTCACAAACACTGAGATAGTTTGTTTTTCGATTCAAAACAAGATTTGAACGCTTTGAGGAGTTCAAATAACGTGTTTTAAGATCATTTGTATCGTATCTTTTAGTACATAACTTTTCACCAAATTTCACAAACACTAAGATAGATTGTTTTTCGATTCAAAACAAGATTTTAACGCTTTGAGGAGTTCAAATAACGTGTTTTAAGATCATTTGTATCGTATATTTTACTACATAACTTTTCACCAAATTTCACAAACACTAAGATAGTTTGTTTTTCGATTCAAAACAAGATTTTAACGCTTTGAGGAGTTCAAATAACGTGTTTCAAGATCATTTGTATCGTATCTTTTACTACATAACTTTTCACCAAATTTCACAAACACTAAGAAAGTTTGTTTTTCGATTCAAAACAAGATTTTAACGCTTTGAGGTGTTCAAATAACGTCTTTTTAGATCATTTGTATCGTATCTTTTAGTACATAACTTTTCACCAAATTTCACAAACACTAAGAAAGTTTGTTTTTCGATTCAAAACAAGATTTGAACGCTTTGAGGAGTTCGAATAACGTGTTTTAAGATCATTTGTATCGTATCTTTTAGTACGTAACTTTTCACCAAATTTCACAAACACTAAGATAGTTTGTTTTTCGATTCAAAACAAGATTTTAACGCTTTGAGGAGATCAAATAACGTGTTTCAAGATCATTTGTATCGTATCTTTTACTACATAACTTTTCACCAAATTTCACAAACACTAAGAAAGTTTGTTTTTCGATTCAAAACAAGATTTTAACGCTTTGAGGTGTTCAAATAACGTGTTTTTAGATCATTTGTATCGTATCTTTTAGTACGTAACTTTTCACCAAATTTCACAAACACTAAGATAGTTTGTTTTTCGATTCAAAACAAGATTTTAACGCTTTGAGCAGTTCAAATAACGTGTTTTTAGATCATTTGTATCGTATCTTTTACTACATAACTTTTCACCAAATTTCACAAACAGTAAGAAAGTTTGTTTTTCGATTCAAAACAAGATTTGAACGCTTTGAGGAGTTCAAATAACGTGTTTTTAGATCATTTGTATCGTATCTTTTAGTACATAACTTTTCACCAAATTTCACAAACACTAAGATAGTTTGTTTTTCGATTCAAAACAAGATTTTAACGCTTTGAGCAGTTCAAATAACGCGTTTTTAGATCATTTGTATCGTATCTTTTACTACATAACTTTTCACCAAATTTCACAAACACTAAGAAAGTTTGTTTTTCGATTCAAAACAAGATTTGAACGCTTTGAGGAGTTCAAAGAACGTGTTTTTAGATCATTTGTATCGTATCTTTTAGTACGTCACTTTTCACCAAATTTCACAAACACTGAGATAGTTTGTTTTTCGATTCAAAACAAGATTTGAACGCTTTGAGGAGTTCAAATAACGTGTTTTAAGATCATTTGTATCGTATCTTTTAGTACATAACTTTTCACCAAATTTCACAAACACTAAGATAGTTTGTTTTTCGATTCAAAACAAGATTTTAACGCTTTGAGGAGTTCAAATAACGTGTTTTAAGATCATTTGTATCGTATATTTTACTACATAACTTTTCACCAAATTTCACAAACACTAAGATAGTTTGTTTTTCGATTCAAAACAAGATTTTAACGCTTTGAGGAGTTCAAATAACGTGTTTCAAGATCATTTGTATCGTATCTTTTACTACATAACTTTTCACCAAATTTCACAAACACTAAGAAAGTTTGTTTTTCGATTCAAAACAAGATTTTAACGCTTTGAGGTGTTCAAATAACGTGTTTTTAGATCATTTGTATCGTATCTTTTAGTACATAACTTTTCACCAAATTTCACAAACACTAAGAAAGTTTGTTTTTCGATTCAAAACAAGATTTGAACGCTTTGAGGAGTTCGAATAACGTGTTTTTAGATCATTTGTATCGTATCTTTTAGTACGTAACTTTTCACCAAATTTCACAAACACTAAGAAAGTTTGTTTTTCGATTCAAAACAAGATTTTAACGCTTTGAGGTGTTCAAATAACGTGTTTTTAGATCATTTGTATCGTATCTTTTAGTACATAACTTTTCACCAAATTTCACAAACACTAAGAAAGTTTGTTTTTCGATTCAAAACAAGATTTTAACGCTTTGAGGAGTTCAAATAACGTGTTTTAAGATCATTTGTATCGTATCTTTTAGTACATAACTTTTCACCAAACTTCACAAACACTAAGAAAGTTTGTTTTTCGATTCAAAACAAGATTTGAACGCTTTGAGGAGTTCAAAGAACGTGTTTTAAGATCATTTGTATCGTATCTTCTAGTACATAACTTTTCACCAAATTTCACAAACACTAAGATAGTTTGTTTTTCGATTCAAAACAAGATTTTAACGCTTTGAGGAGTTCAAATAACGTGTTTCAAGATCATTTGTATCGTATCTTTTACTACATAACTTTTCACCAAATTTCACAAACACTAAGAAAGTTTGTTTTTCGATTCAAAACAAGATTTTAACGCTTTGAGGTGTTCAAATAACGTGTTTTTAGATCATTTGTATCGTATCTTTTAGTACATAACTTTTCACCAAATTTCACAAACACTAAGAAAGAACAAGATTTGACCGCTTTGAGGAGTTCGAATAACGTGTTTTTAGATCATTTGTATCGTATCTTTTAGTACGTAACTTTTCACCAAATTTCACAAACACTGAGAAAGTTTGTTTTTCGATTCAAAACAAGATTTTAACGCTTTGAGGTGTTCAAATAACGTGTTTTTAGATCATTTGTATCGTATCTTTTAGTACATAACTTTTCACCAAATTTCACAAACACTAAGAAAGTTTGTTTTTCGATTCAAAACAAGATTTTAACGCTTTGAGGAGTTCAAATAACGTGTTTTAAGATCATTTGTATCGTATCTTTTAGTACATAACTTTTCACCAAACTTCACAAACACTAAGAAAGTTTGTTTTTCGATTCAAAACAAGATTTGAACGCTTTGAGGAGTTCAAATAACGTGTTTTAAGATCATTTGTATCGTATCTTTTAGTACATAACTTTTCACCAAATTTCACAAACACTAAGATAGTTTGTTTTTCGATTCAAAACAAGATTTTAACGCTTTGAGGAGTTCAAATAACGTGTTTTAAGATCATTTGTATCGTATATTTTACTACATAACTTTTCACCAAATTTCACAAACACTAAGATAGTTTGTTTTTCGATTCAAAACAAGATTTTAACGCTTTGAGGAGTTCAAATAACGTGTTTCAAGATCATTTGTATCGTATCTTTTACTACATAATTTTTCACCAAATTTCACAAACACTAAGAAAGTTTGTTTTTCGATTCAAAACAAGATTTTAACGCTTTGAGGTGTTCAAATAACGTGTTTTTAGATCATTTGTATCGTATCTTTTAGTACGTAACTTTTCACCAAATTTCACAAACACTAAGATAGTTTGTTGTTCGATTCAAAACAAGATTTTAACGCTTTGAGCAGTTCAAATAACGTGTTTTTAGATCATTTGTATCGTATCTTTTACTACATAACTTTTCACCAAATTTCACAAACAGTAAGAAAGTTTGTTTTTCGATTCAAAACAAGATTTGAACGCTTTGAGGAGTTCAAATAACGTGTTTTTAGATCATTTGTATCGTATCTTTTAGTACATAACTTTTCACCAAATTTCACAAACACTAAGATAGTTTGTTTTTCGATTCAAAACAAGATTTTAACGCTTTGAGCAGTTCAAATAACGCGTTTTTAGATCATTTGTATCGTATCTTTTACTACATAACTTTTCACCAAATTTCACAAACACTAAGAAAGTTTGTTTTTCGATTCAAAACAAGATTTGAACGCTTTGAGGAGTTCAAAGAACGTGTTTTTAGATCATTTGTATCGTATCTTTTAGTACGTCACTTTTCACCAAATTTCACAAACACTGAGATAGTTTGTTTTTCGATTCAAAACAAGATTTGAACGCTTTGAGGAGTTCAAATAACGTGTTTTAAGATCATTTGTATCGTATCTTTTAGTACATAACTTTTCACCAAATTTCACAAACACTAAGATAGATTGTTTTTCGATTCAAAACAAGATTTTAACGCTTTGAGGAGTTCAAATAACGTGTTTTAAGATCATTTGTATCGTATATTTTACTACATAACTTTTCACCAAATTTCACAAACACTAAGATAGTTTGTTTTTCGATTCAAAACAAGATTTTAACGCTTTGAGGAGTTCAAATAACGTGTTTCAAGATCATTTGTATCGTATCTTTTACTACATAACTTTTCACCAAATTTCACAAACACTAAGAAAGTTTGTTTTTCGATTCAAAACAAGATTTTAACGCTTTGAGGTGTTCAAATAACGTCTTTTTAGATCATTTGTATCGTATCTTTTAGTACATAACTTTTCACCAAATTTCACAAACACTAAGAAAGTTTGTTTTTCGATTCAAAACAAGATTTGAACGCTTTGAGGAGTTCGAATAACGTGTTTTTAGATCATTTGTATCGTATCTTTTAGTACATAACTTTTCACCAAATTTCACAAACACTAAGAAAGTTTGTTTTTCGATTCAAAACAAGATTTTAACGCTTTGAGGTGTTCAAATAACGTCTTTTTAGATCATTTGTATCGTATCTTTTAGTACATAACTTTTCACCAAATTTCACAAACACTGAGAAAGTTTGTTTTTCGATTCAAAACAAGATTTTAACGCTTTGAGGTGTTCAAATAACGTGTTTTTAGATCATTTGTATCGTTTCTTTTAGTACATAACTTTTCACCAAATTTCACAAACACTAAGAAAGTTTGTTTTTCGATTCAAAACAAGATTTTAACGCTTTGAGGAGTTCAAATAACGTGTTTTAAGATCATTTGTATCGTATCTTTTAGTACATTACTTTTCACCAAACTTCACAAACACTAAGAAAGTTTGTTTTTCGATTCAAAACAAGATTTGAACGCTTTGAGGAGTTCAAAGAACGTGTTTTAAGATCATTTGTATCGTATCTTTTAGTACGTAACTTTTCACCAAATGTCTCAAACACTAAGATAGTTTGTTTTTCTATTCAAAACAAGATTTGAACGCTTTGAGGGGTTCAAATAACGTGTTTTAAGATCATTTGTATCGTATCTTTTAGTACATAACTTTTCACCAAATGTCACAAACACTAAGAAAGTTTGTTTTTCGATTCAAAACAAGATTTTAACGCTTTGAGGAGTTCAAATAACGTGTTTTAAGATCATTTGTATCGTATCTTTTAGTACATAACTTTTCACCAAATGTCTCAAACACTAAGAAAGTTTGTTTTTCGATTCAAAACAAGATTTTAACGCTTTGAGGAGTTCAAATAACGTATTTTTAGATCATTTGTATCATATCTTTTACTACATAACTTTTCACCAAATTTCACAAACACTAAGAAAGTTTGTTTTTCGATTCAAAACAAGATTTTAACGCTTTGAGGAGTTCAAATAACGTGTTTTAAGATCATTTGTATCGTATCTTTTAGTACATAACTTTTCACCAAATTTCACAAACACTAAGAAAGTTTGTTTTTCGATTCAAAACAAGATTTGAACGCTTTGAGGAGTTCAAAGAACGTGTTTTTAGATCATTTGTATCGTATCTTTTAGTACGTAACTTTTCACCAAATTTCACAAACACTAAGATAGTTTGTTTTTCGATTCAAAACAGGATTTGAACGCTTTGAGGAGTTCAAATAACGTGTTTTAAGATCATTTGTATCGTATCTTTTAGTACATAACTTTTCACCAAATTTCACAAACACTAAGATAGTTTGTTTTTCGATTCAAAACAAGATTTTAACGCTTTGAGGAGTTCAAATAACGTGTTTTAAGATCATTTGTATCGTATATTTTACTACATAACTTTTCACCAAATTTCACAAACACTAAGATAGTTTGTTTTTCGATTCAAAACAAGATTTTAACGCTTTGAGGAGTTCAAATAACGTGTTTCAAGATCATTTGTATCGTATCTTTTACTACATAACTTTTCACCAAATTTCACAAACACTAAGAAAGTTTGTTTTTCGATTCAAAACAAGATTTTAACGCTTTGAGGTGTTCAAATAACGTGTTTTTAGATCATTTGTATCGTATCTTTTAGTACGTAACTTTTCACCAAATTTCACAAACACTAAGATAGTTTGTTTTTCGATTCAAAACAAGATTTTAACGCTTTGAGCAGTTCAAATAACGTGTTTTTAGATCATTTGTATCGTATCTTTTACTACATAACTTTTCACCAAATTTCACAAACAGTAAGAAAGTTTGTTTTTCGATTCAAAACAAGATTTGAACGCTTTGAGGAGTTCAAATAACGTGTTTTTAGATCATTTGTATCGTATCTTTTAGTACGTAACTTTTCACCAAATTTCTCAAACACTAAGATAGTTTGTTTTTCGATTCAAAACAAGATTTTAACGCTTTGAGCAGTTCAAATAACGTGTTTTAAGATCATTTGTATCGTATCTTTTACTACATAACTTTTCACCAAATTTCACAAACACTAAGAAAGTTTGTTTTTCGATTCAAAACAAGATTTGAACGCTTTGAGGAGTTCAAAGAACGTGTTTTTAGATCATTTGTATCGTATCTTTTAGTACGTCACTTTTCACCAAATTTCACAAACACTGAGATAGTTTGTTTTTCGATTCAAAACAAGATTTGAACGCTTTGAGGAGTTCAAATAACGTGTTTTAAGATCATTTGTATCGTATCTTTTAGTACATAACTTTTCACCAAATTTCACAAACACTAAGAAAGTTTGTTTTTCGATTCAAAACAAGATTTTAACGCTTTGAGGAGTTCAAATAACGTGTTTTAAGATCATTTGTATCGTATATTTTACTACATAACTTTTCACCAAATTTCACAAACACTAAGAAAGTTTGTTTTTCGATTCAAAACAAGATTTGAACGCTTTGAGGAGTTCAAAGAACGTGTTTTTAGATCATTTGTATCGTATCTTTTAGTACGTAACTTTTCACCAAATTTCACAAACACTAAGATAGTTTGTTTTTCGATTCAAAACAGGATTTGAACGCTTTGAGGAGTTCAAATAACGTGTTTTAAGATCATTTGTATCGTATCTTTTAGTACATAACTTTTCACCAAATTTCACAAACACTAAGATAGTTTGTTTTTCGATTCAAAACAAGATTTTAACGCTTTGAGGAGTTCAAATAACGTGTTTTTAGATCATTTGTATCGTATATTTTACTACATAACTTTTCACCAAATTTCACAAACACTAAGATAGATTGTTTTTCGATTCAAAACAAGATTTTAACGCTTTGAGGAGTTCAAATAACGTGTTTTAAGATCATTTGTATCGTATATTTTACTACATAACTTTTCACCAAATTTCACAAACACTAAGATAGTTTGTTTTTCGATTCAAAACAAGATTTTAACGCTTTGAGGAGTTCAAATAACGTGTTTCAAGATCATTTGTATCGTATCTTTTACTACATAACTTTTCACCAAATTTCACAAACACTAAGAAAGTTTGTTTTTCGATTCAAAACAAGATTTTAACGCTTTGAGGTGTTCAAATAACGTCTTTTTAGATCATTTGTATCGTATCTTTTAGTACATAACTTTTCACCAAATTTCACAAACACTAAGAAAGTTTGTTTTTCGATTCAAAACAAGATTTGAACGCTTTGAGGAGTTCGAATAACGTGTTTTAAGATCATTTGTATCGTATCTTTTAGTACGTAACTTTTCACCAAATTTCACAAACACTAAGATAGTTTGTTTTTCGATTCAAAACAAGATTTTAACGCTTTGAGGAGATCAAATAACGTGTTTCAAGATCATTTGTATCGTATCTTTTACTACATAACTTTTCACCAAATTTCACAAACACTAAGAAAGTTTGTTTTTCGATTCAAAACAAGATTTTAACGCTTTGAGGTGTTCAAATAACGTGTTTTTAGATCATTTGTATCGTATCTTTTAGTACGTAACTTTTCACCAAATTTCACAAACACTAAGATAGTTTGTTTTTCGATTCAAAACAAGATTTTAACGCTTTGAGCAGTTCAAATAACGTGTTTTTAGATCATTTGTATCGTATCTTTTACTACATAACTTTTCACCAAATTTCACAAACAGTAAGAAAGTTTGTTTTTCGATTCAAAACAAGATTTGAACGCTTTGAGGAGTTCAAATAACGTGTTTTTAGATCATTTGTATCGTATCTTTTAGTACATAACTTTTCACCAAATTTCACAAACACTAAGATAGTTTGTTTTTCGATTCAAAACAAGATTTTAACGCTTTGAGCAGTTCAAATAACGCGTTTTTAGATCATTTGTATCGTATCTTTTACTACATAACTTTTCACCAAATTTCACAAACACTAAGAAAGTTTGTTTTTCGATTCAAAACAAGATTTGAACGCTTTGAGGAGTTCAAAGAACGTGTTTTTAGATCATTTGTATCGTATCTTTTAGTACGTCACTTTTCACCAAATTTCACAAACACTGAGATAGTTTGTTTTTCGATTCAAAACAAGATTTGAACGCTTTGAGGAGTTCAAATAACGTGTTTTAAGATCATTTGTATCGTATCTTTTAGTACATAACTTTTCACCAAATTTCACAAACACTAAGATAGTTTGTTTTTCGATTCAAAACAAGATTTTAACGCTTTGAGGAGTTCAAATAACGTGTTTTAAGATCATTTGTATCGTATATTTTACTACATAACTTTTCACCAAATTTCACAAACACTAAGATAGTTTGTTTTTCGATTCAAAACAAGATTTTAACGCTTTGAGGAGTTCAAATAACGTGTTTCAAGATCATTTGTATCGTATCTTTTACTACATAACTTTTCACCAAATTTCACAAACACTAAGAAAGTTTGTTTTTCGATTCAAAACAAGATTTTAACGCTTTGAGGTGTTCAAATAACGTGTTTTTAGATCATTTGTATCGTATCTTTTAGTACATAACTTTTCACCAAATTTCACAAACACTAAGAAAGTTTGTTTTTCGATTCAAAACAAGATTTGAACGCTTTGAGGAGTTCGAATAACGTGTTTTTAGATCATTTGTATCGTATCTTTTAGTACGTAACTTTTCACCAAATTTCACAAACACTAAGAAAGTTTGTTTTTCGATTCAAAACAAGATTTTAACGCTTTGAGGTGTTCAAATAACGTGTTTTTAGATCATTTGTATCGTATCTTTTAGTACATAACTTTTCACCAAATTTCACAAACACTAAGAAAGTTTGTTTTTCGATTCAAAACAAGATTTTAACGCTTTGAGGAGTTCAAATAACGTGTTTTAAGATCATTTGTATCGTATCTTTTAGTACATAACTTTTCACCAAACTTCACAAACACTAAGAAAGTTTGTTTTTCGATTCAAAACAAGATTTGAACGCTTTGAGGAGTTCAAAGAACGTGTTTTAAGATCATTTGTATCGTATCTTCTAGTACATAACTTTTCACCAAATTTCACAAACACTAAGATAGTTTGTTTTTCGATTCAAAACAAGATTTTAACGCTTTGAGGAGTTCAAATAACGTGTTTCAAGATCATTTGTATCGTATCTTTTACTACATAACTTTTCACCAAATTTCACAAACACTAAGAAAGTTTGTTTTTCGATTCAAAACAAGATTTTAACGCTTTGAGGTGTTCAAATAACGTGTTTTTAGATCATTTGTATCGTATCTTTTAGTACATAACTTTTCACCAAATTTCACAAACACTAAGAAAGAACAAGATTTGACCGCTTTGAGGAGTTCGAATAACGTGTTTTTAGATCATTTGTATCGTATCTTTTAGTACGTAACTTTTCACCAAATTTCACAAACACTGAGAAAGTTTGTTTTTCGATTCAAAACAAGATTTTAACGCTTTGAGGTGTTCAAATAACGTGTTTTTAGATCATTTGTATCGTATCTTTTAGTACATAACTTTTCACCAAATTTCACAAACACTAAGAAAGTTTGTTTTTCGATTCAAAACAAGATTTTAACGCTTTGAGGAGTTCAAATAACGTGTTTTAAGATCATTTGTATCGTATCTTTTAGTACATAACTTTTCACCAAACTTCACAAACACTAAGAAAGTTTGTTTTTCGATTCAAAACAAGATTTGAACGCTTTGAGGAGTTCAAATAACGTGTTTTAAGATCATTTGTATCGTATCTTTTAGTACATAACTTTTCACCAAATTTCACAAACACTAAGATAGTTTGTTTTTCGATTCAAAACAAGATTTTAACGCTTTGAGGAGTTCAAATAACGTGTTTTAAGATCATTTGTATCGTATATTTTACTACATAACTTTTCACCAAATTTCACAAACACTAAGATAGTTTGTTTTTCGATTCAAAACAAGATTTTAACGCTTTGAGGAGTTCAAATAACGTGTTTCAAGATCATTTGTATCGTATCTTTTACTACATAATTTTTCACCAAATTTCACAAACACTAAGAAAGTTTGTTTTTCGATTCAAAACAAGATTTTAACGCTTTGAGGTGTTCAAATAACGTGTTTTTAGATCATTTGTATCGTATCTTTTAGTACGTAACTTTTCACCAAATTTCACAAACACTAAGATAGTTTGTTGTTCGATTCAAAACAAGATTTTAACGCTTTGAGCAGTTCAAATAACGTGTTTTTAGATCATTTGTATCGTATCTTTTACTACATAACTTTTCACCAAATTTCACAAACAGTAAGAAAGTTTGTTTTTCGATTCAAAACAAGATTTGAACGCTTTGAGGAGTTCAAATAACGTGTTTTTAGATCATTTGTATCGTATCTTTTAGTACATAACTTTTCACCAAATTTCACAAACACTAAGATAGTTTGTTTTTCGATTCAAAACAAGATTTTAACGCTTTGAGCAGTTCAAATAACGCGTTTTTAGATCATTTGTATCGTATCTTTTACTACATAACTTTTCACCAAATTTCACAAACACTAAGAAAGTTTGTTTTTCGATTCAAAACAAGATTTGAACGCTTTGAGGAGTTCAAAGAACGTGTTTTTAGATCATTTGTATCGTATCTTTTAGTACGTCACTTTTCACCAAATTTCACAAACACTGAGATAGTTTGTTTTTCGATTCAAAACAAGATTTGAACGCTTTGAGGAGTTCAAATAACGTGTTTTAAGATCATTTGTATCGTATCTTTTAGTACATAACTTTTCACCAAATTTCACAAACACTAAGATAGATTGTTTTTCGATTCAAAACAAGATTTTAACGCTTTGAGGAGTTCAAATAACGTGTTTTAAGATCATTTGTATCGTATATTTTACTACATAACTTTTCACCAAATTTCACAAACACTAAGATAGTTTGTTTTTCGATTCAAAACAAGATTTTAACGCTTTGAGGAGTTCAAATAACGTGTTTCAAGATCATTTGTATCGTATCTTTTACTACATAACTTTTCACCAAATTTCACAAACACTAAGAAAGTTTGTTTTTCGATTCAAAACAAGATTTTAACGCTTTGAGGTGTTCAAATAACGTCTTTTTAGATCATTTGTATCGTATCTTTTAGTACATAACTTTTCACCAAATTTCACAAACACTAAGAAAGTTTGTTTTTCGATTCAAAACAAGATTTGAACGCTTTGAGGAGTTCGAATAACGTGTTTTTAGATCATTTGTATCGTATCTTTTAGTACGTAACTTTTCACCAAATTTCACAAACACTGAGAAAGTTTGTTTTTCGATTCAAAACAAGATTTTAACGCTTTGAGGTGTTCAAATAACGTGTTTTTAGATCATTTGTATCGTTTCTTTTAGTACATAACTTTTCACCAAATTTCACAAACACTAAGAAAGTTTGTTTTTCGATTCAAAACAAGATTTTAACGCTTTGAGGAGTTCAAATAACGTGTTTTAAGATCATTTGTATCGTATCTTTTAGTACATAACTTTTCACCAAACTTCACAAACACTAAGAAAGTTTGTTTTTCGATTCAAAACAAGATTTGAACGCTTTGAGGAGTTCAAAGAACGTGTTTTAAGATCATTTGTATCGTATCTTTTAGTACGTAACTTTTCACCAAATGTCTCAAACACTAAGATAGTTTGTTTTTCTATTCAAAACAAGATTTGAACGCTTTGAGGGGTTCAAATAACGTGTTTTAAGATCATTTGTATCGTATCTTTTAGTACATAACTTTTCACCAAATGTCACAAACACTAAGAAAGTTTGTTTTTCGATTCAAAACAAGATTTTAACGCTTTGAGGAGTTCAAATAACGTGTTTTAAGATCATTTGTATCGTATCTTTTAGTACATAACTTTTCACCAAATGTCTCAAACACTAAGAAAGTTTGTTTTTCGATTCAAAACAAGATTTTAACGCTTTGAGGAGTTCAAATAACGTATTTTTAGATCATTTGTATCATATCTTTTACTACATAACTTTTCACCAAATTTCACAAACACTAAGAAAGTTTGTTTTTCGATTCAAAACAAGATTTTAACGCTTTGAGGAGTTCAAATAACGTGTTTTAAGATCATTTGTATCGTATCTTTTAGTACATAACTTTTCACCAAATTTCACAAACACTAAGAAAGTTTGTTTTTCGATTCAAAACAAGATTTGAACGCTTTGAGGAGTTCAAAGAACGTGTTTTTAGATCATTTGTATCGTATCTTTTAGTACGTAACTTTTCACCAAATTTCACAAACACTAAGATAGTTTGTTTTTCGATTCAAAACAGGATTTGAACGCTTTGAGGAGTTCAAATAACGTGTTTTAAGATCATTTGTATCGTATCTTTTAGTACATAACTTTTCACCAAATTTCACAAACACTAAGATAGTTTGTTTTTCGATTCAAAACAAGATTTTAACGCTTTGAGGAGTTCAAATAACGTGTTTTAAGATCATTTGTATCGTATATTTTACTACATAACTTTTCACCAAATTTCACAAACACTAAGATAGTTTGTTTTTCGATTCAAAACAAGATTTTAACGCTTTGAGGAGTTCAAATAACGTGTTTCAAGATCATTTGTATCGTATCTTTTACTACATAACTTTTCACCAAATTTCACAAACACTAAGAAAGTTTGTTTTTCGATTCAAAACAAGATTTTAACGCTTTGAGGTGTTCAAATAACGTGTTTTTAGATCATTTGTATCGTATCTTTTAGTACGTAACTTTTCACCAAATTTCACAAACACTAAGATAGTTTGTTTTTCGATTCAAAACAAGATTTTAACGCTTTGAGCAGTTCAAATAACGTGTTTTTAGATCATTTGTATCGTATCTTTTACTACATAACTTTTCACCAAATTTCACAAACAGTAAGAAAGTTTGTTTTTCGATTCAAAACAAGATTTGAACGCTTTGAGGAGTTCAAATAACGTGTTTTTAGATCATTTGTATCGTATCTTTTAGTACGTAACTTTTCACCAAATTTCTCAAACACTAAGATAGTTTGTTTTTCGATTCAAAACAAGATTTTAACGCTTTGAGCAGTTCAAATAACGTGTTTTAAGATCATTTGTATCGTATCTTTTACTACATAACTTTTCACCAAATTTCACAAACACTAAGAAAGTTTGTTTTTCGATTCAAAACAAGATTTGAACGCTTTGAGGAGTTCAAAGAACGTGTTTTTAGATCATTTGTATCGTATCTTTTAGTACGTCACTTTTCACCAAATTTCACAAACACTGAGATAGTTTGTTTTTCGATTCAAAACAAGATTTGAACGCTTTGAGGAGTTCAAATAACGTGTTTTAAGATCATTTGTATCGTATCTTTTAGTACATAACTTTTCACCAAATTTCACAAACACTAAGAAAGTTTGTTTTTCGATTCAAAACAAGATTTTAACGCTTTGAGGAGTTCAAATAACGTGTTTTAAGATCATTTGTATCGTATATTTTACTACATAACTTTTCACCAAATTTCACAAACACTAAGAAAGTTTGTTTTTCGATTCAAAACAAGATTTGAACGCTTTGAGGAGTTCAAAGAACGTGTTTTTAGATCATTTGTATCGTATCTTTTAGTACGTAACTTTTCACCAAATTTCACAAACACTAAGATAGTTTGTTTTTCGATTCAAAACAGGATTTGAACGCTTTGAGGAGTTCAAATAACGTGTTTTAAGATCATTTGTATCGTATCTTTTAGTACATAACTTTTCACCAAATTTCACAAACACTAAGATAGTTTGTTTTTCGATTCAAAACAAGATTTTAACGCTTTGAGGAGTTCAAATAACGTGTTTTTAGATCATTTGTATCGTATATTTTACTACATAACTTTTCACCAAATTTCACAAACACTAAGATAGTTTGTTTTTCGATTCAAAACAAGATTTTAACGCTTTGAGGAGTTCAAATAACGTGTTTCAAGATCATTTGTATCGTATCTTTTACTACATAACTTTTCACCAAATTTCACAAACACTAAGAAAGTTTGTTTTTCGATTCAAAACAAGATTTTAACGCTTTGAGGTGTTCAAATAACGTGTTTTTAGATCATTTGTATCGTATCTTTTAGTACGTAACTTTTCACCAAATTTCACAAACACTAAGATAGTTTGTTTTTCGATTCAAAACAAGATTTTAACGCTTTGAGCAGTTCAAATAACGTGTTTTTAGATCATTTGTATCGTATCTTTAACTACATAACTTTTCACCAAATTTCACAAACACTATGAAAGTTTGTTTTTCGATTCAAAACAAGATTTGAACGCTTTGAGGAGTTCAAAGAACGTGTTTTTAGATCATTTGTATCGTATCTTTTAGTACGTAACTTTTCACCAAATTTCACAAACACTAAGATAGTTTGTTTTTCGATTCAAAACAAGATTTGAACGCTTTGAGGGGTTCAAATAACGTGTTTTAAGATCATTTGTATCGTATCTTTTAGTACATAACTTTTCACCAAATGTCACAAACACTAAGAAAGTTTGTTTTTCGATTCAAAACAAGATTTTAACGCTTTGAGGAGTTCAAATAACGTGTTTTAAGATCATTTGTATCGTATCTTCTAGTACATAACTTTTCACCAAATGTCTCAAACACTAAGAAAGTTTGTTTTTCGATTCAAAACAAGATTTTAACGCTTTGAGGAGTTCAAATAACGTATTTTTAGATCATTTGTATCGTATCTTTTACTACATAACTTTTCACCCAATTTCACAAACACTAAGAAAGTTTGTTTTTCGATTCAAAACAAGATTTTAACGCTTTGAGGAGTTCAAATAACGTGTTTTAAGATCATTTGTATCGTATCTTTTAGTACATAAGTTTTCACCAAATTTCACAACCACTAAGAAAGTTTGTTTTTCGATTCAAAACAAGATTTGAACGCTTTGAGGAGTTCAAATAACGTGTTTTCAGATCATTTGTATCGTATCTTTTAGTACATAACTTTTCACCAAATTTCACAAACACTAAGATAGTTTGTTTTTCGATTCAAAACAAGATTTTAACGCTTTGAGCAGTTCAAATAACGCGCTTTTAGATCATTTGTATCGTATCTTTTACTACATAACTTTTCACCAAATTTCACAAACACTAAGAAAGTTTGTTTTTCGATTCAAAACAAGATTTGAACGCTTTGAGGAGTTCAAAGAACGTGTTTTTAGATCATTTGTATCGTATCTTTTAGTACGTCACTTTTCACCAAATTTCACAAACACTGAGATAGTTTGTTTTTCGATTCAAAACAAGATTTGAACGCTTTGAGGAGTTCAAATAACGTGTTTTAAGATCATTTGTATCGTATCTTTTAGTACATAACTTTTCACCAAATTTCACAAACACTAAGATAGTTTGTTTTTCGATTCAAAACAAGATTTTAACGCTTTGAGGAGTTCAAATAACGTGTTTTAAGATCATTTGTATCGTATATTTTACTACATAACTTTTCACCAAATTTCACAAACACTAAGATAGTTTGTTTTTCGATTCAAAACAAGATTTTAACGCTTTGAGGAGTTCAAATAACGTGTTTCAAGATCATTTGTATCGTATCTTTTACTACATAACTTTTCACCAAATTTCACAAACACTAAGAAAGTTTGTTTTTCGATTCAAAACAAGATTTTAACGCTTTGAGGTGTTCAAATAACGTGTTTTTAGATCATTTGTATCGTATCTCTTAGTACATAACTTTTCACCAAATTTCACAAACACTAAGAAAGTTTGTTTTTCGATTCAAAACAAGATTTGAACGCTTTGAGGAGTTCGAATAACGTGTTTTTAGATCATTTGTATCGTATCTTTTAGTACGTAACTTTTCACCAAATTTCACAAACACTGAGAAAGTTTGTTTTTCGATTCAAAACAAGATTTTAACGCTTTGAGGTGTTCAAATAACGTGTTTTTAGATCATTTGTATCGTATCTTTTAGTACATAACTTTTCACCAAATTTCACAAACACTAAGAAAGTTTGTTTTTCGATTCAAAACAAGATTTTAACGCTTTGAGGAGTTCAAATAACGTGTTTTAAGATCATTTGTATCGTATCTTTTAGTACATAACTTTTCACCAAACTTCACAAACACTAAGAAAGTTTGTTTTTCGATTCAAAACAAGATTTGAACGCTTTGAGGAGTTCAAAGAACGTGTTTTAAGATCATTTGTATCGTATCTTCTAGTACATAACTTTTCACCAAATTTCACAAACACTAAGATAGTTTGTTTTTCGATTCAAAACAAGATTTGAACGCTTTGAGGAGTTCAAAGAACGTGTTTTTAGATCATTTGTATCGTATCTTTTAGTACGTAACTTTTCACCAAATTTCACAAACACTAAGATAGTTTGTTTTTCGATTCAAAACAAGATTTGAACGCTTTGAGGGGTTCAAATAACGTGTTTTAAGATCATTTGTATCGTATCTTTTAGTACATAACTTTTCACCAAATTTCACAAACACTAAGAAAGTTTGTTTTTCGATTCAAAACAAGATTTTAACGCTTTGAGGAGTTCAAATAACGTGTTTTAAGATCATTTGTATCGTATCTTCTAGTACATAACTTTTCACCAAATGTCTCAAACACTAAGAAAGTTTGTTTTTCGATTCAAAACAAGATTTTAACGCTTTGAGGAGTTCAAATAACGTATTTTTAGATCATTTGTATCGTATCTTTTAGTACATAACTTTTCACCAAATTTCACAAACACTAAGATAGTTTGTTTTTCGATTCAAAACAAGATTTGAACGCTTTGAGGAGTTCAAATAACGTGTTTTTAGATCATTTGTATCGTATCTTTTAGTACATAACTTTTCACCAAATTTCACAAACACTAAGATAGTTTGTTTTTCGATTCAAAACAAGATTTGAACGCTTTGAGGAGTTCAAATAACGTGTTTTTAGATCATTTGTATCGTATCTTTTAGTACATAACTTTTCACCAAATTTCACAAACACTAAGATAGTTTGTTTTTCGATTCAAAACAAGATTTTAACGCTTTGAGCAGTTCAAATAACGTGTTTTTAGATCATTTGTATCGTATCTTTAACTACATAACTTTTCACCAAATTTCACAAACACTATGAAAGTTTGTTTTTCGATTCAAAACAAGATTTGAACGCTTTGAGGAGTTCAAAGAACGTGTTTTTAGATCATTTGTATCGTATCTTTTAGTACGTAACTTTTCACCAAATTTCACAAACACTAAGATAGTTTGTTTTTCGATTCAAAACAAGATTTGAACGCTTTGAGGGGTTCAAATAACGTGTTTTAAGATCATTTGTATCGTATCTTTTAGTACATAACTTTTCACCAAATGTCACAAACACTAAGAAAGTTTGTTTTTCGATTCAAAACAAGATTTTAACGCTTTGAGGAGTTCAAATAACGTGTTTTAAGATCATTTGTATCGTATCTTCTAGTACATAACTTTTCACCAAATGTCTCAAACACTAAGAAAGTTTGTTTTTCGATTCAAAACAAGATTTTAACGCTTTGAGGAGTTCAAATAACGTATTTTTAGATCATTTGTATCGTATCTTTTACTACATAACTTTTCACCCAATTTCACAAACACTAAGAAAGTTTGTTTTTCGATTCAAAACAAGATTTTAACGCTTTGAGGAGTTCAAATAACGTGTTTTAAGATCATTTGTATCGTATCTTTTAGTACATAAGTTTTCACCAAATTTCACAACCACTAAGAAAGTTTGTTTTTCGATTCAAAACAAGATTTGAACGCTTTGAGGAGTTCAAATAACGTGTTTTCAGATCATTTGTATCGTATCTTTTAGTACATAACTTTTCACCAAATTTCACAAACACTAAGATAGTTTGTTTTTCGATTCAAAACAAGATTTTAACGCTTTGAGCAGTTCAAATAACGCGCTTTTAGATCATTTGTATCGTATCTTTTACTACATAACTTTTCACCAAATTTCACAAACACTAAGAAAGTTTGTTTTTCGATTCAAAACAAGATTTGAACGCTTTGAGGAGTTCAAAGAACGTGTTTTTAGATCATTTGTATCGTATCTTTTAGTACGTCACTTTTCACCAAATTTCACAAACACTGAGATAGTTTGTTTTTCGATTCAAAACAAGATTTTAACGCTTTGAGGAGTTCAAATAACGTGTTTTAAGATCATTTGTATCGTATATTTTACTACATAACTTTTCACCAAATTTCACAAACACTAAGATAGTTTGTTTTTCGATTCAAAACAAGATTTTAACGCTTTGAGGAGTTCAAATAACGTGTTTCAAGATCATTTGTATCGTATCTTTTACTACATAACTTTTCACCAAATTTCACAAACACTAAGAAAGTTTGTTTTTCGATTCAAAACAAGATTTTAACGCTTTGAGGTGTTCAAATAACGTGTTTCAAGATCATTTGTATCGTATCTCTTAGTACATAACTTTTCACCAAATTTCACAAACACTAAGAAAGTTTGTTTTTCGATTCAAAACAAGATTTGAACGCTTTGAGGAGTTCGAATAACGTGTTTTTAGATCATTTGTATCGTATCTTTTAGTACGTAACTTTTCACCAAATTTCACAAACACTGAGAAAGTTTGTTTTTCGATTCAAAACAAGATTTTAACGCTTTGAGGTGTTCAAATAACGTGTTTTTAGATCATTTGTATCGTATCTTTTAGTACATAACTTTTCACCAAATTTCACAAACACTAAGAAAGTTTGTTTTTCGATTCAAAACAAGATTTTAACGCTTTGAGGAGTTCAAATAACGTGTTTTAAGATCATTTGTATCGTATCTTTTAGTACATAACTTTTCACCAAACTTCACAAACACTAAGAAAGTTTGTTTTTCGATTCAAAACAAGATTTGAACGCTTTGAGGAGTTCAAAGAACGTGTTTTAAGATCATTTGTATCGTATCTTCTAGTACATAACTTTTCACCAAATTTCACAAACACTAAGATAGTTTGTTTTTCGATTCAAAACAAGATTTGAACGCTTTGAGGAGTTCAAAGAACGTGTTTTTAGATCATTTGTATCGTATCTTTTAGTACGTAACTTTTCACCAAATTTCACAAACACTAAGATAGTTTGTTTTTCGATTCAAAACAAGATTTGAACGCTTTGAGGGGTTCAAATAACGTGTTTTAAGATCATTTGTATCGTATCTTTTAGTACATAACTTTTCACCAAATTTCACAAACACTAAGAAAGTTTGTTTTTCGATTCAAAACAAGATTTTAACGCTTTGAGGAGTTCAAATAACGTGTTTTAAGATCATTTGTATCGTATCTTCTAGTACATAACTTTTCACCAAATGTCTCAAACACTAAGAAAGTTTGTTTTTCGATTCAAAACAAGATTTTAACGCTTTGAGGAGTTCAAATAACGTATTTTTAGATCATTTGTATCGTATCTTTTAGTACATAACTTTTCACCAAATTTCACAAACACTAAGATAGTTTGTTTTTCGATTCAAAACAAGATTTGAACGCTTTGAGGAGTTCAAATAACGTGTTTTTAGATCATTTGTATCGTATCTTTTAGTACATAACTTTTCACCAAATTTCACAAACACTAAGATAGTTTGTTTTTCGATTCAAAACAAGATTTTAACGCTTTGAGCAGTTCAAATAACGTGTTTTTAGATCATTTGTATCGTATCTTTTACTACATAACTTTTCACCAAATTTCACAAACACTATGAAAGTTTGTTTTTCGATTCAAAACAAGATTTGAACGCTTTGAGGAGTTCAAAGAACGTGTTTTTAGATCATTTGTATCGTATCTTTTAGTACGTAACTTTTCACCAAATTTCACAAACACTAAGATAGTTTGTTTTTCGATTCAAAACAAGATTTGAACGCTTTGAGGGGTTCAAATAACGTGTTTTAAGATCATTTGTATCGTATCTTTTAGTACATAACTTTTCACCAAATGTCACAAACACTAAGAAAGTTTGTTTTTCGATTCAAAACAAGATTTTAACGCTTTGAGGAGTTCAAATAACGTGTTTTAAGATCATTTGTATCGTATCTTCTAGTACATAACTTTTCACCAAATGTCTCAAACACTAAGAAAGTTTGTTTTTCGATTCAAAACAAGATTTTAACGCTTTGAGGAGTTCAAATAACGTATTTTTAGATCATTTGTATCATATCTTTTACTACATAACTTTTCACCAAATTTCACAAACACTAAGAAAGTTTGTTTTTCGATTCAAAACAAGATTTTAACGCTTTGAGGAGTTCAAATAACGTGTTTTAAGATCATTTGTATCGTATCTTTTAGTACATAAGTTTTCACCAAATTTCACAACCACTAAGAAAGTTTGTTTTTCGATTCAAAACAAGATTTGAACGCTTTGAGGAGTTCAAATAACGTGTTTTCAGATCATTTGTATCGTATCTTTTAGTACATAACTTTTCACCAAATTTCACAAACACTAAGATAGTTTGTTTTTCGATTCAAAACAAGATTTTAACGCTTTGAGCAGTTCAAATAACGTGTTTTTAGATCATTTGTATCGTATCTTTTACTACATAACTTTTCACCAAATTTCACAAACAGTAAGAAAGTTTGTTTTTCGATTCAAAACAAGATTTGAACGCTTTGAGGAGTTCAAATAACGTGTTTTTAGATCATTTGTATCGTATCTTTTAGTACATAACTTTTCACCAAATTTCACAAACACTAAGATAGTTTGTTTTTCGATTCAAAACAAGATTTTAACGCTTTGAGCAGTTCAAATAACGCGTTTTTAGATCATTTGTATCGTATCTTTTACTACATAACTTTTCACCAAATTTCACAAACACTAAGAAAGTTTGTTTTTCGATTCAAAACAAGATTTGAACGCTTTGAGGAGTTCAAAGAACGTGTTTTTAGATCATTTGTATCGTATCTTTTAGTACGTCACTTTTCACCAAATTTCACAAACACTAAGATAGTTTGTTTTTCGATTCAAAACAAGATTTGAACGCTTTGAGGAGTTCAAATAACGTGTTTTAAGATCATTTGTATCGTATCTTTTAGTACATAACTTTTCACCAAATTTCACAAACACTAAGATAGTTTGTTTTTCGATTCAAAACAAGATTTTAACGCTTTGAGGAGTTCAAATAACGTGTTTTAAGATCATTTGTATCGTATATTTTACTACATAACTTTTCACCAAATTTCACAAACACTAAGATAGTTTGTTTTTCGATTCAAAACAAGATTTTAACGCTTTGAGGAGATCAAATAACGTGTTTCAAGATCATTTGTATCGTATCTTTTACTACATAACTTTTCACCAAATTTCACAAACACTAAGAAAGTTTGTTTTTCGATTCAAAACAAGATTTTAACGCTTTGAGGTGTTCAAATAACGTGTTTTTAGATCATTTGTATCGTATCTTTTAGTACGTAACTTTTCACCAAATTTCACAAACACTAAGATAGTTTGTTTTTCGATTCAAAACAAGATTTTAACGCTTTGAGCAGTTCAAATAACGTGTTTTTAGATCATTTGTATCGTATCTTTTACTACATAACTTTTCACCAAATTTCACAAACAGTAAGAAAGTTTGTTTTTCGATTCAAAACAAGATTTGAACGCTTTGAGGAGTTCAAATAACGTGTTTTTAGATCATTTGTATCGTATCTTTTAGTACATAACTTTTCACCAAATTTCACAAACACTAAGATAGTTTGTTTTTCGATTCAAAACAAGATTTTAACGCTTTGAGCAGTTCAAATAACGCGTTTTTAGATCATTTGTATCGTATCTTTTACTACATAACTTTTCACCAAATTTCACAAACACTAAGAAAGTTTGTTTTTCGATTCAAAACAAGATTTGAACGCTTTGAGGAGTTCAAAGAACGTGTTTTTAGATCATTTGTATCGTATCTTTTAGTACGTCACTTTTCACCAAATTTCACAAACACTGAGATAGTTTGTTTTTCGATTCAAAACAAGATTTGAACGCTTTGAGGAGTTCAAATAACGTGTTTTAAGATAATTTGTATCGTATCTTTTAGTACATAACTTTTCACCAAATTTCACAAACACTAAGATAGTTTGTTTTTCGATTCAAAACAAGATTTTAACGCTTTGAGGAGTTCAAATAACGTGTTTTAAGATCATTTGTATCGTATATTTTACTACATAACTTTTCACCAAATTTCACAAACACTAAGATAGTTTGTTTTTCGATTCAAAACAAGATTTTAACGCTTTGAGGAGTTCAAATAACGTGTTTCAAGATCATTTGTATCGTATCTTTTACTACATTACTTTTCACCAAATTTCACAAACACTAAGAAAGTTTGTTTTTCGATTCAAAACAAGATTTTAACGCTTTGAGGTGTTCAAATAACGTGTTTTTAGATCATTTGTATCGTATCTTTTAGTACATAACTTTTCACCAAATTTCACAAACACTAAGAAAGTTTGTTTTTCGATTCAAAACAAGATTTGAACGCTTTGAGGAGTTCGAATAACGTGTTTTTAGATCATTTGTATCGTATCTTTTAGTACGTAACTTTTCACCAAATTTCACAAACACTGAGAAAGTTTGTTTTTCGATTCAAAACAAGATTTTAACGCTTTGAGGTGTTCAAATAACGTGTTTTTAGATCATTTGTATCGTATCTTTTAGTACATAACTTTTCACCAAATTTCACAAACACTAAGAAAGTTTGTTTTTCGATTCAAAACAAGATTTTAACGCTTTGAGGAGTTCAAATAACGTGTTTTAAGATCATTTGTATCGTATCTTTTAGTACATAACTTTTCACCAAACTTCACAAACACTAAGAAAGTTTGTTTTTCGATTCAAAACAAGATTTGAACGCTTTGAGGAGTTCAAAGAACGTGTTTTAAGATCATTTGTATCGTATCTTCTAGTACATAACTTTTCACCAAATTTCACAAACACTAAGATAGTTTGTTTTTCGATTCAAAACAAGATTTGAACGCTTTGAGGAGTTCAAAGAACGTGTTTTTAGATCATTTGTATCGTATCTTTTAGTACGTAACTTTTCACCAAATTTCACAAACACTAAGATAGTTTGTTTTTCGATTCAAAACAAGATTTGAACGCTTTGAGGGGTTCAAATAACGTGTTTTAAGATCATTTGTATCGTATCTTTTAGTACATAACTTTTCACCAAATTTCACAAACACTAAGAAAGTTTGTTTTTCGATTCAAAACAAGATTTTAACGCTTTGAGGAGTTCAAATAACGTGTTTTAAGATCATTTGTATCGTATCTTCTAGTACATAACTTTTCACCAAATGTCTCAAACACTAAGAAAGTTTGTTTTTCGATTCAAAACAAGATTTTAACGCTTTGAGGAGTTCAAATAACGTATTTTTAGATCATTTGTATCATATCTTTTACTACATAACTTTTCACCAAATTTCACAAACACTAAGAAAGTTTGTTTTTCGATTCAAAACAAGATTTTAACGCTTTGAGGAGTTCAAATAACGTGTTTTAAGATCATTTGTATCGTATCTTTTAGTACATAAGTTTTCACCAAATTTCACAAACACTAAGATAGTTTGTTTTTCGATTCAAAACAAGATTTGAACGCTTTGAGGGGTTCAAATAACGTGTTTTAAGATCATTTGTATCGTATCTTTTAGTACATAACTTTTCACCAAATGTCACAAACACTAAGAAAGTTTGTTTTTCGATTCAAAACAAGATTTTAACGCTTTGAGGAGTTCAAATAACGTGTTTTAAGATCATTTGTATCGTATCTTCTAGTACATAACTTTTCACCAAATGTCTCAAACACTAAGAAAGTTTGTTTTTCGATTCAAAACAAGATTTTAACGCTTTGAGGAGTTCAAATAACGTATTTTTAGATCATTTGTATCATATCTTTTACTACATAACTTTTCACCAAATTTCACAAACACTAAGAAAGTTTGTTTTTCGATTCAAAACAAGATTTTAACGCTTTGAGGAGTTCAAATAACGTGTTTTAAGATCATTTGTATCGTATCTTTTAGTACATAAGTTTTCACCAAATTTCACAACCACTAAGAAAGTTTGTTTTTCGATTCAAAACAAGATTTGAACGCTTTGAGGAGTTCAAATAACGTGTTTTCAGATCATTTGTATCGTATCTTTTAGTACATAACTTTTCACCAAATTTCACAAACACTAAGATAGTTTGTTTTTCGATTCAAAACAAGATTTTAACGCTTTGAGCAGTTCAAATAACGTGTTTTTAGATCATTTGTATCGTATCTTTTACTACATAACTTTTCACCAAATTTCACAAACAGTAAGAAAGTTTGTTTTTCGATTCAAAACAAGATTTGAACGCTTTGAGGAGTTCAAATAACGTGTTTTTAGATCATTTGTATCGTATCTTTTAGTACATAACTTTTCACCAAATTTCACAAACACTAAGATAGTTTGTTTTTCGATTCAAAACAAGATTTTAACGCTTTGAGCAGTTCAAATAACGCGTTTTTAGATCATTTGTATCGTATCTTTTACTACATAACTTTTCACCAAATTTCACAAACACTAAGAAAGTTTGTTTTTCGATTCAAAACAAGATTTGAACGCTTTGAGGAGTTCAAAGAACGTGTTTTTAGATCATTTGTATCGTATCTTTTAGTACGTCACTTTTCACCAAATTTCACAAACACTAAGATAGTTTGTTTTTCGATTCAAAACAAGATTTGAACGCTTTGAGGAGTTCAAATAACGTGTTTTAAGATCATTTGTATCGTATCTTTTAGTACATAACTTTTCACCAAATTTCACAAACACTAAGATAGTTTGTTTTTCGATTCAAAACAAGATTTTAACGCTTTGAGGAGTTCAAATAACGTGTTTTAAGATCATTTGTATCGTATATTTTACTACATAACTTTTCACCAAATTTCACAAACACTAAGATAGTTTGTTTTTCGATTCAAAACAAGATTTTAACGCTTTGAGGAGATCAAATAACGTGTTTCAAGATCATTTGTATCGTATCTTTTACTACATAACTTTTCACCAAATTTCACAAACACTAAGAAAGTTTGTTTTTCGATTCAAAACAAGATTTTAACGCTTTGAGGTGTTCAAATAACGTGTTTTTAGATCATTTGTATCGTATCTTTTAGTACGTAACTTTTCACCAAATTTCACAAACACTAAGATAGTTTGTTTTTCGATTCAAAACAAGATTTTAACGCTTTGAGCAGTTCAAATAACGTGTTTTTAGATCATTTGTATCGTATCTTTTACTACATAACTTTTCACCAAATTTCACAAACAGTAAGAAAGTTTGTTTTTCGATTCAAAACAAGATTTGAACGCTTTGAGGAGTTCAAATAACGTGTTTTTAGATCATTTGTATCGTATCTTTTAGTACATAACTTTTCACCAAATTTCACAAACACTAAGATAGTTTGTTTTTCGATTCAAAACAAGATTTTAACGCTTTGAGCAGTTCAAATAACGCGTTTTTAGATCATTTGTATCGTATCTTTTACTACATAACTTTTCACCAAATTTCACAAACACTAAGAAAGTTTGTTTTTCGATTCAAAACAAGATTTGAACGCTTTGAGGAGTTCAAAGAACGTGTTTTTAGATCATTTGTATCGTATCTTTTAGTACGTCACTTTTCACCAAATTTCACAAACACTGAGATAGTTTGTTTTTCGATTCAAAACAAGATTTGAACGCTTTGAGGAGTTCAAATAACGTGTTTTAAGATAATTTGTATCGTATCTTTTAGTACATAACTTTTCACCAAATTTCACAAACACTAAGATAGTTTGTTTTTCGATTCAAAACAAGATTTTAACGCTTTGAGGAGTTCAAATAACGTGTTTTAAGATCATTTGTATCGTATATTTTACTACATAACTTTTCACCAAATTTCACAAACACTAAGATAGTTTGTTTTTCGATTCAAAACAAGATTTTAACGCTTTGAGGAGTTCAAATAACGTGTTTCAAGATCATTTGTATCGTATCTTTTACTACATTACTTTTCACCAAATTTCACAAACACTAAGAAAGTTTGTTTTTCGATTCAAAACAAGATTTTAACGCTTTGAGGTGTTCAAATAACGTGTTTTTAGATCATTTGTATCGTATCTTTTAGTACATAACTTTTCACCAAATTTCACAAACACTAAGAAAGTTTGTTTTTCGATTCAAAACAAGATTTGAACGCTTTGAGGAGTTCGAATAACGTGTTTTTAGATCATTTGTATCGTATCTTTTAGTACGTAACTTTTCACCAAATTTCACAAACACTGAGAAAGTTTGTTTTTCGATTCAAAACAAGATTTTAACGCTTTGAGGTGTTCAAATAACGTGTTTTTAGATCATTTGTATCGTATCTTTTAGTACATAACTTTTCACCAAATTTCACAAACACTAAGAAAGTTTGTTTTTCGATTCAAAACAAGATTTTAACGCTTTGAGGAGTTCAAATAACGTGTTTTAAGATCATTTGTATCGTATCTTTTAGTACATTACTTTTCACCAAACTTCACAAACACTAAGAAAGTTTGTTTTTCGATTCAAAACAAGATTTGAACGCTTTGAGGAGTTCAAAGAACGTGTTTTCAGATCATTTGTATCGTATCTTCTAGTACATAACTTTTCACCAAATTTCACAAACACTAAGATAGTTTGTTTTTCGATTCAAAACAAGATTTGAACGCTTTGAGGAGTTCAAAGAACGTGTTTTTAGATCATTTGTATCGTATCTTTTAGTACGTAACTTTTCACCAAATTTCACAAACACTAAGATAGTTTGTTTTTCGATTCAAAACAAGATTTGAACGCTTTGAGGGGTTCAAATAACGTGTTTTAAGATCATTTGTATCGTATCTTTTAGTACATAACTTTTCACCAAATTTCACAAACACTAAGAAAGTTTGTTTTTCGATTCAAAACAAGATTTTAACGCTTTGAGGAGTTCAAATAACGTGTTTTAAGATCATTTGTATCGTATCTTCTAGTACATAACTTTTCACCAAATGTCTCAAACACTAAGAAAGTTTGTTTTTCGATTCAAAACAAGATTTTAACGCTTTGAGGAGTTCAAATAACGTATTTTTAGATCATTTGTATCATATCTTTTACTACATAACTTTTCACCAAATTTCACAAACACTAAGAAAGTTTGTTTTTCGATTCAAAACAAGATTTTAACGCTTTGAGGAGTTCAAATAACGTGTTTTAAGATCATTTGTATCGTATCTTTTAGTACATAAGTTTTCACCAAATTTCACAACCACTAAGAAAGTTTGTTTTTCGATTCAAAACAAGATTTGAACGCTTTGAGGAGTTCAAATAACGTGTTTTCAGATCATTTGTATCGTATCTTTTAGTACATAACTTTTCACCAAATTTCACAAACACTAAGATAGTTTGTTTTTCGATTCAAAACAAGATTTTAACGCTTTGAGCAGTTCAAATAACGTGTTTTTAGATCATTTGTATCGTATCTTTTACTACATAACTTTTCACCAAATTTCACAAACAGTAAGAAAGTTTGTTTTTCGATTCAAAACAAGATTTGAACGCTTTGAGGAGTTCTAATAACGTGTTTTTAGATCATTTGTATCGTATCTTTTAGTACATAACTTTTCACCAAATTTCACAAACACTAAGATAGTTTGTTTTTCGATTCAAAACAAGATTTTAACGCTTTGAGCAGTTCAAATAACGCGTTTTTAGATCATTTGTATCGTATCTTTTACTACATAACTTTTCACCAAATTTCACAAACAGTAAGAAAGTTTGTTTTTCGATTCAAAACAAGATTTGAACGCTTTGAGGAGTTCAAAGAACGTGTTTTTAGATCATTTGTATCGTATCTTTTAGTACGTCACTTTTCACCAAATTTCACAAACACTAAGATAGTTTGTTTTTCGATTCAAAACAAGATTTGAACGCTTTGAGGAGTTCAAATAACGTGTTTTAAGATCATTTGTATCGTATCTTTTAGTACATAACTTTTCACCAAATTTCACAAACACTAAGATAGTTTGTTTTTCGATTCAAAACAAGATTTTAACGCTTTGAGGAGTTCAAATAACGTGTTTTAAGATCATTTGTATCGTATATTTTACTACATAACTTTTCACCAAATTTCACAAACACTAAGATAGTTTGTTTTTCGATTCAAAACAAGATTTTAACGCTTTGAGGAGTTCAAATAACGTGTTTCAAGATCATTTGTATCGTATCTTTTACTACATAACTTTTCACCAAATTTCACAAACACTAAGAAAGTTTGTTTTTCGATTCAAAACAAGATTTTAACGCTTTGAGGTGTTCAAATAACGTGTTTTTAGATCATTTGTATCGTATCTTTTAGTACGTAACTTTTCACCAAATTTCACAAACACTAAGATAGTTTGTTTTTCGATTCAAAACAAGATTTTAACGCTTTGAGCAGTTCAAATAACGTGTTTCAAGATCATTTGTATCGTATCTTTTACTACATTACTTTTCACCAAATTTCACAAACACTAAGAAAGTTTGTTTTTCGATTCAAAACAAGATTTTAACGCTTTGAGGTGTTCAAATAACGTGTTTTTAGATCATTTGTATCGTATCTTTTAGTACATAACTTTTCACCAAATTTCACAAACACTAAGAAAGTTTGTTTTTCGATTCAAAACAAGATTTTAACGCTTTGAGGAGTTCGAATAACGTGTTTTTAGATCATTTGTATCGTATCTTTTACTACGTAACTTTTCACCAAATTTCACAAACACTGAGAAAGTTTGTTTTTCGATTCAAAACAAGATTTTAACGCTTTGAGGTGTTCAAATAACGTGTTTTTAGATCATTTGTATCGTATCTTTTAGTACATAACTTTTCACCAAATTTCACAAACACTGAGATAGTTTGTTTTTCGATTCAAAACAAGATTTGAACGCTTTGAGGAGTTCAAATAACGTGTTTTAAGATCATTTGTATCGTATCTTTTAGTACATAACTTTTCACCAAATTTCACAAACACTAAGATAGTTTGTTTTTCGATTCAAAACAAGATTTTAACGCTTTGAGGAGTTCAAATAACGTGTTTTAAGATCATTTGTATCGTATATTTTACTACATAACTTTTCACCAAATTTCACAAACACTAAGAAAGTTTGTTTTTCGATTCAAAACAAGATTTTAACGCTTTGAGGTGTTCAAATAACGTGTTTTTAGATCATTTGTATCGTATCTTTTAGTACATAACTTTTCACCAAATTTCACAAACACTAAGAAAGTTTGTTTTTCGATTCAAAACAAGATTTTAACGCTTTGAGGAGTTCAAATAACGTGTTTGAAGATCATTTGTATCGTATCTTTTAGTACATAACTTTTCACCAAACTTCACAAACACTAAGAAAGTTTGTTTTTCGATTCAAAACAAGATTTTAACGCTTTGAGGAGTTCAAATAACGTGTTTTAAGATCATTTGTATCGTATCTTCTAGTACATAACTTTTCACCAAATGTCTCAAACACTAAGAAAGTTTGTTTTTCGATTCAAAACAAGATTTTAACGCTTTGAGGAGTTCAAATAACGTATTTTTAGATCATTTGTATCATATCTTTTACTACATAACTTTTCACCAAATTTCACAAACACTAAGAAAGTTTGTTTTTCGATTCAAAACAAGATTTTAACGCTTTGAGGAGTTCAAATAACGTGTTTTAAGATCATTTGTATCGTATCTTTTAGTACATAAGTTTTCACCAAATTTCACAACCACTAAGAAAGTTTGTTTTTCGATTCAAAACAAGATTTGAACGCTTTGAGGAGTTCAAATAACGTGTTTTCAGATCATTTGTATCGTATCTTTTAGTACATAACTTTTCACCAAATTTCACAAACACTAAGATAGTTTGTTTTTCGATTCAAAACAAGATTTTAACGCTTTGAGCAGTTCAAATAACGTGTTTTTAGATCATTTGTATCGTATCTTTTACTACATAACTTTTCACCAAATTTCACAAACAGTAAGAAAGTTTGTTTTTCGAATCAAAACAAGATTTGAACGCTTTGAGGAGTTCTAATAACGTGTTTTTAGATCATTTGTATCGTATCTTTTAGTACATAACTTTTCACCAAATTTCACAAACACTAAGATAGTTTGTTTTTCGAATCAAAACAAGATTTTAACGCTTTGAGCAGTTCAAATAACGCGTTTTTAGATCATTTGTATCGTATCTTTTACTACATAACTTTTCACCAAATTTCACAAACACTAAGAAAGTTTGTTTTTCGATTCAAAACAAGATTTGAACGCTTTGAGGAGTTCAAAGAACGTGTTTTTAGATCATTTGTATCGTATCTTTTAGTACGTCACTTTTCACCAAATTGCACAAACACTAAGATAGTTTGTTTTTCGATTCAAAACAAGATTTGAACGCTTTGAGGAGTTCAAATAACGTGTTTTAAGATCATTTGTATCGTATCTTTTAGTACATAACTTTTCACCAAATTTCACAAACACTGAGATAGTTTGTTTTTCGATTCAAAACAAGATTTTAACGCTTTGAGGAGTTCAAATAACGTGTTTTAAGATCATTTGTATCGTATATTTTACTACATAACTTTTCACCAAATTTCACAAACACTAAGATAGTTTGTTTTTCGATTCAAAACAAGATTTTAACGCTTTGAGGAGTTCAAATAACGTGTTTCAAGATCATTTGTATCGTATCTTTTACTACATAACTTTTCACCAAATTTCACAAACACTAAGAAAGTTTGTTTTTCGATTCAAAACAAGATTTTAACGCTTTGAGGTGTTCAAATAACGTGTTTTTAGATCATTTGTATCGTATCTTTTAGTACGTAACTTTTCACCAAATTTCACAAACACTAAGATAGTTTGTTTTTCGATTCAAAACAAGATTTTAACGCTTTGAGCAGTTCAAATAACGTGTTTTTAGATCATTTGTATCGTATCTTTTACTACATAACTTTTCACCAAATTTCACAAACAGTAAGAAAGTTTGTTTTTCGATTCAAAACAAGATTTGAACGCTTTGAGGAGTTCAAATAACGTGTTTTTAGATCATTTGTATCGTATCTTTTACTACATAACTTTTCACCAAATTTCACAAACACTAAGAAAGTTTGTTTTTCGATTCAAAACAAGATTTGAACGCTTTGAGGAGTTCAAAGAACGTGTTTTTAGATCATTTGTATCGTATCTTTTAGTACGTCACTTTTCACCAAATTTCACAAACACTGAGATAGTTTGTTTTTCGATTCAAAACAAGATTTGAACGCTTTGAGGAGTTCAAATAACGTGTTTTAAGATCATTTGTATCGTATATTTTACTACATAACTTTTCACCAAATTTCACAAACACTAAGATAGTTTGTTTTTCGATTCAAAACAAGATTTTAACGCTTTGAGGAGTTCAAATAACGTGTTTCAAGATCATTTGTATCGTATCTTTTACTACATAACTTTTCACCAAATTTCACAAACACTAAGAAAGTTTGTTTTTCGATTCAAAACAAGATTTTAACGCTTTGAGGTGTTCAAATAACGTGTTTTTAGATCATTTGTATCGTATCTTTTAGTACGTAACTTTTCACCAAATTTCACAAACACTAAGATAGTTTGTTTTTCGATTCAAAACAAGATTTTAACGCTTTGAGCAGTTCAAATAACGTGTTTTTAGATCATTTGTATCGTATCTTTTACTACATAACTTTTCACCAAATTTCACAAACAGTAAGAAAGTTTGTTTTTCGATTCAAAACAAGATTTGAACGCTTTGAGGAGTTCAAATAACGTGTTTTTAGATCATTTGTATCGTATCTTTTACTACATAACTTTTCACCAAATTTCACAAACACTAAGAAAGTTTGTTTTTCGATTCAAAACAAGATTTGAACGCTTTGAGGAGTTCAAAGAACGTGTTTTTAGATCATTTGTATCGTATCTTTTAGTACGTCACTTTTCACCAAATTTCACAAACACTGAGATAGTTTGTTTTTCGATTCAAAACAAGATTTGAACGCTTTGAGGAGTTCAAATAACGTGTTTTAAGATCATTTGTATCGTATCTTTTAGTACATAACTTTTCACCAAATTTCACAAACACTAAGATAGTTTGTTTTTCGATTCAAAACAAGATTTTAACGCTTTGAGGAGTTCAAATAACGTGTTTTAAGATCATTTGTATCGTATATTTTACTACATAACTTTTCACCAAATTTCACAAACACTAAGAAAGTTTGTTTTTCGATTCAAAACAAGATTTTAACGCTTTGAGGTGTTCAAATAACGTGTTTTTAGATCATTTGTATCGTATCTTTTAGTACATAACTTTTCACCAAATTTCACAAACACTAAGAAAGTTTGTTTTTCGATTCAAAACAAGATTTTAACGCTTTGAGGAGTTCAAATAACGTGTTTGAAGATCATTTGTATCGTATCTTTTAGTACATAACTTTTCACCAAACTTCACAAACACTAAGAAAGTTTGTTTTTCGATTCAAAACAAGATTTGAACGCTTTGAGGAGTTCAAATAACGTGTTTTTAGATCATTTGTATCGTATCTTTTAGTACATAACTTTTCACCAAATTTCACAAACACTAAGATAGTTTGTTTTTCGATTCAAAACAAAATTTTAACGCTTTGAGCAGTTCAAATAACGTGTTTTTAGATCATTTGTATCGTATCTTTTACTACATAACTTTTCACCAAATTTCACAAAGAGTAAGAAAGTTTGTTTTCCGATTCAAAACAAGATTTGAACGCTTTGAGGAGTTCAAATAACGTGTTTTTAGATCATTTGTATCGTATCTTTTAGTACATAACTTTTCACCAAATTTCACAAACACTAAGATAGTTTGTTTTTCGATTCAAAACAAGATTTTAACGCTTTGAGCAGTTCAAATAACGTGTTTTTAGATCATTTGTATCGTATCTTTTACTACATAACTTTTCACCAAATTTCACAAACACTATGAAAGTTTGTTTTTCGATTCAAAACAAGATTTGAACGCTTTGAGGAGTTCAAAGAACGTGTTTTTAGATCATTTGTATCGTATCTTTTAGTACGTAACTTTTCACCAAATTTCACAAACACTAAGATAGTTTGTTTTTCGATTCAAAACAAGATTTGAACGCTTTGAGGGGTTCAAATAACGTGTTTTAAGATCATTTGTATCGTATCTTTTAGTACATAACTTTTCACCAAATGTCACAAACACTAAGAAAGTTTGTTTTTCGATTCAAAACAAGATTTTAACGCTTTGAGGAGTTCAAATAACGTGTTTTAAGATCATTTGTATCGTATCTTCTAGTACATAACTTTTCACCAAATGTCTCAAACACTAAGAAAGTTTGTTTTTCGATTCAAAACAAGATTTTAACGCTTTGAGGAGTTCAAATAACGTATTTTTAGATCATTTGTATCATATCTTTTACTACATAACTTTTCACCAAATTTCACAAACACTAAGAAAGTTTGTTTTTCGATTCAAAACAAGATTTTAACGCTTTGAGGAGTTCAAATAACGTGTTTTAAGATCATTTGTATCGTATCTTTTAGTACATAAGTTTTCACCAAATTTCACAACCACTAAGAAAGTTTGTTTTTCGATTCAAAACAAGATTTGAACGCTTTGAGGAGTTCAAATAACGTGTTTTCAGATCATTTGTATCGTATCTTTTAGTACATAACTCCAAATTTCACAAACACTAAGATAGTTTGTTTTTCGATTCAAAACAAGATTTTAACGCTTTGAGCAGTTCAAATAACGTGTTTTTAGATCATTTGTATCGTATCTTTTACTACATAACTTTTCACCAAATTTCACAAACAGTAAGAAAGTTTGTTTTTCGATTCAAAACAAGATTTGAACGCTTTGAGGAGTTCAAATAACGTGTTTTTAGATCATTTGTATTGTATCTTTTAGTACATAAATTTTCACCAAATTTCACAAACACTAAGATAGTTTGTTTTTCGATTCAAAACAAGATTTTAACGCTTTGAGCAGTTCAAATAACGCGTTTTTAGATCATTTGTATCGTATCTTTTACTACATAACTTTTCACCAAATTTCACAAACACTAAGAAAGTTTGTTTTTCGATTCAAAACAAGATTTGAACGCTTTGAGGAGTTCAAAGAACGTGTTTTTAGATCATTTGTATCGTATCTTTTAGTACGTCACTTTTCACCAAATTTCACAAACACTAAGATAGTTTGTTTTTCGATTCAAAACAAGATTTGAACGCTTTGAGGAGTTCAAATAACGTGTTTTAAGATCATTTGTATCGTATCTTTTAGTACATAACTTTTCACCAAATTTCACAAACACTAAGATAGTTTGTTTTTCGATTCAAAACAAGATTTTAACGCTTTGAGGAGTTCAAATAACGTGTTTTAAGATCATTTGTATCGTATATTTTACTACATAACTTTTCACCAAATTTCACAAACACTAAGATAGTTTGTTTTTCGATTCAAAACAAGATTTTAACGCTTTGAGGAGATCAAATAACGTGTTTCAAGATCATTTGTATCGTATCTTTTACTACATAACTTTTCACCAAATTTCACAAACACTAAGAAAGTTTGTTTTTCGATTCAAAACAAGATTTTAACGCTTTGAGGTGTTCAAATAACGTGTTTTTAGATCATTTGTATCGTATCTTTTAGTACGTAACTTTTCACCAAATTTCACAAACACTAAGATAGTTTGTTTTTCGATTCAAAACAAGATTTTAACGCTTTGAGCAGTTCAAATAACGTGTTTTTAGATCATTTGTATCGTATCTTTTACTACATAACTTTTCACCAAATTTCACAAACAGTAAGAAAGTTTGTTTTTCGATTCAAAACAAGATTTGAACGCTTTGAGGAGTTCAAATAACGTGTTTTTAGATCATTTGTATCGTATCTTTTAGTACATAACTTTTCACCAAATTTCACAAACACTAAGATAGTTTGTTTTTCGATTCAAAACAAGATTTTAACGCTTTGAGCAGTTCAAATAACGCGTTTTTAGATCATTTGTATCGTATCTTTTACTACATAACTTTTCACCAAATTTCACAAACACTAAGAAAGTTTGTTTTTCGATTCAAAACAAGATTTGAACGCTTTGAGGAGTTCAAAGAACGTGTTTTTAGATCATTTGTATCGTATCTTTTAGTACGTCACTTTTCACCAAATTTCACAAACACTGAGATAGTTTGTTTTTCGATTCAAAACAAGATTTGAACGCTTTGAGGAGTTCAAATAACGTGTTTTAAGATCATTTGTATCGTATCTTTTAGTACATAACTTTTCACCAAATTTCACAAACACTAAGATAGTTTGTTTTTCGATTCAAAACAAGATTTTAACGCTTTGAGGAGTTCAAATAACGTGTTTTAAGATCATTTGTATCGTATATTTTACTACATAACTTTTCACCAAATTTCACAAACACTAAGATAGTTTGTTTTTCGATTCAAAACAAGATTTTAACGCTTTGAGGAGTTCAAATAACGTGTTTCAAGATCATTTGTATCGTATCTTTTACTACATAACTTTTCACCAAATTTCACAAACACTAAGAAAGTTTGTTTTTCGATTCAAAACAAGATTTTAACGCTTTGAGGTGTTCAAATAACGTGTTTTTAGATCATTTGTATCGTATCTTTTAGTACATAACTTTTCACCAAATTTCACAAACACTAAGAAAGTTTGTTTTTCGATTCAAAACAAGATTTGAACGCTTTGAGGAGTTCGAATAACGAGTTTTTAGATCATTTGTATCGTATCTTTTAGTACGTAACTTTTCACCAAATTTCACAAACACTGAGAAAGTTTGTTTTTCGATTCAAAACAAGATTTTAACGCTTTGAGGTGTTCAAATAACGTGTTTTTAGATCATTTGTATCGTATCTTTTAGTACATAACTTTTCACCAAATTTCACAAACACTAAGAAAGTTTGTTTTTCGATTCAAAACAAGATTTTAACGCTTTGAGGAGTTCAAATAACGTGTTTTAAGATCATTTGTATCGTATCTTTTAGTACATAACTTTTCACCAAACTTCACAAACACTAAGAAAGTTTGTTTTTCGATTCAAAACAAGATTTGAACGCTTTGAGGAGTTCAAAGAACGTGTTTTAAGATCATTTGTATCGTATCTTCTAGTACATAACTTTTCACCAAATTTCACAAACACTAAGATAGTTTGTTTTTCGATTCAAAACAAGATTTGAACGCTTTGAGGAGTTCAAAGAACGTGTTTTTAGATCATTTGTATCGTATCTTTTAGTACGTAACTTTTCACCAAATTTCACAAACACTAAGATAGTTTGTTTTTCGATTCAAAACAAGATTTGAACGCTTTGAGGGGTTCAAATAACGTGTTTTAAGATCATTTGTATCGTATCTTTTAGTACATAACTTTTCACCAAATTTCACAAACACTAAGAAAGTTTGTTTTTCGATTCAAAACAAGATTTTAACGCTTTGAGGAGTTCAAATAACGTGTTTTAAGATCATTTGTATCGTATCTTCTAGTACATAACTTTTCACCAAATGTCTCAAACACTAAGAAAGTTTGTTTTTCGATTCAAAACAAGATTTTAACGCTTTGAGGAGTTCAAATAACGTATTTTTAGATCATTTGTATCATATTTTTTACTACATAACTTTTACTACATAACTTTTCACCAAATTTCACAAACACTAAGAAAGTTTGTTTTTCGATTCAAAACAAGATTTTAACGCTTTGAGGAGTTCAAATAACGTGTTTTAAGATCATTTGTATCGTATCTTTTAGTACATAAGTTTTCACCAAATTTCACAACCACTAAGAAAGTTTGTTTTTCGATTCAAAACAAGATTTGAACGCTTTGAGGAGTTCAAATAACGTGTTTTCAGATCATTTGTATCGTATCTTTTAGTACATAACTTTTCACCAAATTTCACAAACACTAAGATAGTTTGTTTTTCGATTCAAAACAAGATTTTAACGCTTTGAGCAGTTCAAATAACGTGTTTTTAGATCATTTGTATCGTATCTTTTACTACATAACTTTTCACCAAATTTCACAAACAGTAAGAAAGTTTGTTTTTCGAATCAAAACAAGATTTGAACGCTTTGAGGAGTTCTAATAACGTGTTTTTAGATCATTTGTATCGTATCTTTTAGTACATAACTTTTCACCAAATTTCACAAACACTAAGATAGTTTGTTTTTCGATTCAAAACAAGATTTTAACGCTTTGAGCAGTTCAAATAACGCGTTTTTAGATCATTTGTATCGTATCTTTTACTACATAACTTTTCACCAAATTTCACAAACACTAAGAAAGTTTGTTTTTCGATTCAAAACAAGATTTGAACGCTTTGAGGAGTTCAAAGAACGTGTTTTTAGATCATTTGTATCGTATCTTTTAGTACGTCACTTTTCACCAAATTTCACAAACACTAAGATAGTTTGTTTTTCGATTCAAAACAAGATTTGAACGCTTTGAGGAGTTCAAATAACGTGTTTTAAGATCATTTGTATCGTATCTTTTAGTACATAACTTTTCACCAAATTTCACAAACACTGAGATAGTTTGTTTTTCGATTCAAAACAAGATTTTAACGCTTTGAGGAGTTCAAATAACGTGTTTTAAGATCATTTGTATCGTATATTTTACTACATAACTTTTCACCAAATTTCACAAACACTAAGATAGTTTGTTTTTCGATTCAAAACAAGATTTTAACGCTTTGAGGAGTTCAAATAACGTGTTTCAAGATCATTTGTATCGTATCTTTTACTACATAACTTTTCACCAAATTTCACAAACACTAAGAAAGTTTGTTTTTCGATTCAAAACAAGATTTTAACGCTTTGAGGTGTTCAAATAACGTGTTTTTAGATCATTTGTATCGTATCTTTTAGTACGTAACTTTTCACCAAATTTCACAAACACTAAGATAGTTTGTTTTTCGATTCAAAACAAGATTTTAACGCTTTGAGCAGTTCAAATAACGTGTTTTTAGATCATTTGTATCGTATCTTTTACTACATAACTTTTCACCAAATTTCACAAACAGTAAGAAAGTTTGTTTTTCGATTCAAAACAAGATTTGAACGCTTTGAGGAGTTCAAATAACGTGTTTTTAGATCATTTGTATCGTATCTTTTACTACATAACTTTTCACCAAATTTCACAAACACTAAGAAAGTTTGTTTTTCGATTCAAAACAAGATTTGAACGCTTTGAGGAGTTCAAAGAACGTGTTTTTAGATCATTTGTATCGTATCTTTTAGTACGTCACTTTTCACCAAATTTCACAAACACTGAGATAGTTTGTTTTTCGATTCAAAACAAGATTTGAACGCTTTGAGGAGTTCAAATAACGTGTTTTAAGATCATTTGTATCGTATATTTTACTACATAACTTTTCACCAAATTTCACAAACACTAAGATAGTTTGTTTTTCGATTCAAAACAAGATTTTAACGCTTTGAGGAGTTCAAATAACGTGTTTCAAGATCATTTGTATCGTATCTTTTACTACATAACTTTTCACCAAATTTCACAAACACTAAGAAAGTTTGTTTTTCGATTCAAAACAAGATTTTAACGCTTTGAGGTGTTCAAATAACGTGTTTTTAGATCATTTGTATCGTATCTTTTAGTACGTAACTTTTCACCAAATTTCACAAACACTAAGATAGTTTGTTTTTCGATTCAAAACAAGATTTTAACGCTTTGAGCAGTTCAAATAACGTGTTTTTAGATCATTTGTATCGTATCTTTTACTACATAACTTTTCACCAAATTTCACAAACAGTAAGAAAGTTTGTTTTTCGATTCAAAACAAGATTTGAACGCTTTGAGGAGTTCAAATAACGTGTTTTTAGATCATTTGTATCGTATCTTTTACTACATAACTTTTCACCAAATTTCACAAACACTAAGAAAGTTTGTTTTTCGATTCAAAACAAGATTTGAACGCTTTGAGGAGTTCAAAGAACGTGTTTTTAGATCATTTGTATCGTATCTTTTAGTACGTCACTTTTCACCAAATTTCACAAACACTGAGATAGTTTGTTTTTCGATTCAAAACAAGATTTGAACGCTTTGAGGAGTTCAAATAACGTGTTTTAAGATTATTTGTATCGTATCTTTTAGTACATAACTTTTCACCAAATTTCACAAACACTAAGATAGTTTGTTTTTCGATTCAAAACAAGATTTTAACGCTTTGAGGAGTTCAAATAACGTGTTTTAAGATCATTTGTATCGTATATTTTACTACATAACTTTTCACCAAATTTCACAAACACTAAGAAAGTTTGTTTTTCGATTCAAAACAAGATTTTAACGCTTTGAGGTGTTCAAATAACGTGTTTTTAGATCATTTGTATCGTATCTTTTAGTACATAACTTTTCACCAAATTTCACAAACACTAAGAAAGTTTGTTTTTCGATTCAAAACAAGATTTTAACGCTTTGAGGAGTTCAAATAACGTGTTTGAAGATCATTTGTATCGTATCTTTTAGTACATAACTTTTCACCAAACTTCACAAACACTAAGAAAGTTTGTTTTTCGATTCAAAACAAGATTTGAACGCTTTGAGGAGTTCAAATAACGTGTTTTTAGATCATTTGTATCGTATCTTTTAGTACATAACTTTTCACCAAATTTCACAAACACTAAGATAGTTTGTTTTTCGATTCAAAACAAAATTTTAACGCTTTGAGCAGTTCAAATAACGTGTTTTTAGATCATTTGTATCGTATCTTTTACTACATAACTTTTCACCAAATTTCACAAAGAGTAAGAAAGTTTGTTTTACGATTCAAAACAAGATTTGAACGCTTTGAGGAGTTCAAATAACGTGTTTTTAGATCATTTGTATCGTATCTTTTAGTACATAACTTTTCACCAAATTTCACAAACACTAAGATAGTTTGTTTTTCGATTCAAAACAAGATTTTAACGCTTTGAGCAGTTCAAATAACGTGTTTTTAGATCATTTGTATCGTATCTTTTACTACATAACTTTTCACCAAATTTCACAAACACTATGAAAGTTTGTTTTTCGATTCAAAACAAGATTTGAACGCTTTGAGGAGTTCAAAGAACGTGTTTTTAGATCATTTGTATCGTATCTTTTAGTACGTAACTTTTCACCAAATTTCACAAACACTAAGATAGTTTGTTTTTCGATTCAAAACAAGATTTGAACGCTTTGAGGGGTTCAAATAACGTGTTTTAAGATCATTTGTATCGTATCTTTTAGTACATAACTTTTCACCAAATGTCACAAACACTAAGAAAGTTTGTTTTTCGATTCAAAACAAGATTTTAACGCTTTGAGGAGTTCAAATAACGTGTTTTAAGATCATTTGTATCGTATCTTCTAGTACATAACTTTTCACCAAATGTCTCAAACACTAAGAAAGTTTGTTTTTCGATTCAAAACAAGATTTTAACGCTTTGAGGAGTTCAAATAACGTATTTTTAGATCATTTGTATCATATCTTTTACTACATAACTTTTCACCAAATTTCACAAACACTAAGAAAGTTTGTTTTTCGATTCAAAACAAGATTTTAACGCTTTGAGGAGTTCAAATAACGTGTTTTAAGATCATTTGTATCGTATCTTTTAGTACATAAGTTTTCACCAAATTTCACAACCACTAAGAAAGTTTGTTTTTCGATTCAAAACAAGATTTGAACGCTTTGAGGAGTTCAAATAACGTGTTTTCAGATCATTTGTATCGTATCTTTTAGTACATAACTCCAAATTTCACAAACACTAAGATAGTTTGTTTTTCGATTCAAAACAAGATTTTAACGCTTTGAGCAGTTCAAATAACGTGTTTTTAGATCATTTGTATCGTATCTTTTACTACATAACTTTTCACCAAATTTCACAAACAGTAAGAAAGTTTGTTTTTCGATTCAAAACAAGATTTGAACGCTTTGAGGAGTTCAAATAACGTGTTTTTAGATCATTTGTATCGTATCTTTTAGTACATAACTTTTCACCAAATTTCACAAACACTAAGATAGTTTGTTTTTCGATTCAAAACAAGATTTTAACGCTTTGAGCAGTTCAAATAACGCGTTTTTAGATCATTTGTATCGTATCTTTTACTACATAACTTTTCACCAAATTTCACAAACACTAAGAAAGTTTGTTTTTCGATTCAAAACAAGATTTGAACGCTTTGAGGAGTTCAAAGAACGTGTTTTTAGATCATTTGTATCGTATCTTTTAGTACGTCACTTTTCACCAAATTTCACAAACACTAAGATAGTTTGTTTTTCGATTCAAAACAAGATTTGAACGCTTTGAGGAGTTCAAATAACGTGTTTTAAGATCATTTGTATCGTATCTTTTAGTACATAACTTTTCACCAAATTTCACAAACACTAAGATAGTTTGTTTTTCGATTCAAAACAAGATTTTAACGCTTTGAGGAGTTCAAATAACGTGTTTTAAGATCATTTGTATCGTATATTTTACTACATAACTTTTCACCAAATTTCACAAACACTAAGATAGTTTGTTTTTCGATTCAAAACAAGATTTTAACGCTTTGAGGAGATCAAATAACGTGTTTCAAGATCATTTGTATCGTATCTTTTACTACATAACTTTTCACCAAATTTCACAAACACTAAGAAAGTTTGTTTTTCGATTCAAAACAAGATTTTAACGCTTTGAGGTGTTCAAATAACGTGTTTTTAGATCATTTGTATCGTATCTTTTAGTACGTAACTTTTCACCAAATTTCACAAACACTAAGATAGTTTGTTTTTCGATTCAAAACAAGATTTTAACGCTTTGAGCAGTTCAAATAACGTGTTTTTAGATCATTTGTATCGTATCTTTTACTACATAACTTTTCACCAAATTTCACAAACAGTAAGAAAGTTTGTTTTTCGATTCAAAACAAGATTTGAACGCTTTGAGGAGTTCAAATAACGTGTTTTTAGATCATTTGTATCGTATCTTTTAGTACATAACTTTTCACCAAATTTCACAAACACTAAGATAGTTTGTTTTTCGATTCAAAACAAGATTTTAACGCTTTGAGCAGTTCAAATAACGCGTTTTTAGATCATTTGTATCGTATCTTTTACTACATAACTTTTCACCAAATTTCACAAACACTAAGAAAGTTTGTTTTTCGATTCAAAACAAGATTTGAACGCTTTGAGGAGTTCAAAGAACGTGTTTTTAGATCATTTGTATCGTATCTTTTAGTACGTCACTTTTCACCAAATTTCACAAACACTGAGATAGTTTGTTTTTCGATTCAAAACAAGATTTGAACGCTTTGAGGAGTTCAAATAACGTGTTTTAAGATCATTTGTATCGTATCTTTTAGTACATAACTTTTCACCAAATTTCACAAACACTAAGATAGTTTGTTTTTCGATTCAAAACAAGATTTTAACGCTTTGAGGAGTTCAAATAACGTGTTTTAAGATCATTTGTATCGTATATTTTACTACATAACTTTTCACCAAATTTCACAAACACTAAGATAGTTTGTTTTTCGATTCAAAACAAGATTTTAACGCTTTGAGGAGTTCAAATAACGTGTTTCAAGATCATTTGTATCGTATCTTTTACTACATAACTTTTCACCAAATTTCACAAACACTAAGAAAGTTTGTTTTTCGATTCAAAACAAGATTTTAACGCTTTGAGGTGTTCAAATAACGTGTTTTTAGATCATTTGTATCGTATCTTTTAGTACATAACTTTTCACCAAATTTCACAAACACTAAGAAAGTTTGTTTTTCGATTCAAAACAAGATTTGAACGCTTTGAGGAGTTCGAATAACGTGTTTTTAGATCATTTGTATCGTATCTTTTAGTACGTAACTTTTCACCAAATTTCACAAACACTGAGAAAGTTTGTTTTTCGATTCAAAACAAGATTTTAACGCTTTGAGGTGTTCAAATAACGTGTTTTTAGATCATTTGTATCGTATCTTTTAGTACATAACTTTTCACCAAATTTCACAAACAATAAGAAAGTTTGTTTTTCGATTCAAAACAAGATTTTAACGCTTTGAGGAGTTCAAATAACGTGTTTTAAGATCATTTGTATCGTATCTTTTAGTACATAACTTTTCACCAAACTTCACAAACACTAAGAAAGTTTGTTTTTCGATTCAAAACAAGATTTGAACGCTTTGAGGAGTTCAAAGAACGTGTTTTAAGATCATTTGTATCGTATCTTCTAGTACATAACTTTTCACCAAATTTCACAAACACTAAGATAGTTTGTTTTTCGATTCAAAACAAGATTTTAACGCTTTGAGGAGTTCAAATAACGTGTTTCAAGATCATTTGTATCGTATCTTTTACTACATAACTTTTCACCAAATTTCACAAACACTAAGAAAGTTTGTTTTTCGATTCAAAACAAGATTTTAACGCTTTGAGGTGTTCAAATAACGTGTTTTTAGATCATTTGTATCGTATCTTTTAGTACATAACTTTTCACCAAATTTCACAAACACTAAGAAAGTTTGTTTTTCGATTCAAAACAAGATTTGAACGCTTTGAGGAGTTCAAAGAACGTGTTTTTAGATCATTTGTATCGTATCTTTTAGTACATAACTTTTCACCAAATTTCACAAACACTAAGATAGTTTGTTTTTCGATTCAAAACAAGATTTTAACGCTTTGAGGAGTTCACATAACGTGTTTTTAGATCATTTGTATCGTATCTTTTAGTACATAACTTTTCACCAAATTTCACAAACACTAAGATAGTTTGTTTTTCGATTCAAAACAAGATTTTAACGCTTTGAGGAGTTCACATAACGTGTTTTAAGATCATTTGTATCGTATATTTTACTACGTAACTTTTCACCAAATTTCACAAACACTAAGATAGTTTGTTTTTCGATTCAAAACAAGATTTTAACGCTTTGAGGAGTTCAAATAACGTGTTTCAAGATCATTTGTATCGTATCTTTTACTACATAATTTTTCACCAAATTTCACAAACACTAAGAAAGTTTGTTTTTCGATTCAAAACAAGATTTTAACGCTTTGAGGTGTTCAAATAACGTGTTTTTAGATCATTTGTATCGTATCTTTTAGTACGTACCTTTTCACCAAATTTCACAAACACTAAGATAGTTTGTTGTTCGATTCAAAACAAGATTTTAACGCTTTGAGCAGTTCACATAACGTGTTTTTAGATCATTTGTATCGTATCTTTTACTACGTAACTTTTCACCAAATTTCACAAACACTAAGATAGTTTGTTTTTCGATTCAAAACAAGATTTTAACGCTTTGAGGAGTTCAAATAACGTGTTTCAAGATCATTTGTATCGTATCTTTTACTACATAATTTTTCACCAAATTTCACAAACACTAAGAAAGTTTGTTTTTCGATTCAAAACAAGATTTTAACGCTTTGAGGTGTTCAAATAACGTGTTTTTAGATCATTTGTATCGTATCTTTTAGTACGTACCTTTTCACCAAATTTCACAAACACTAAGATAGTTTGTTGTTCGATTCAAAACAAGATTTTAACGCTTTGAGCAGTTCAAATAACGTGTTTTTAGATCATTTGTATCGTATCTTTTACTACATAACTTTTCACCAAATTTCAAAAACAGTAAGAAAGTTTGTTTTTCGATTCAAAACAAGATTTGAACGCTTTGAGGAGTTCAAATAACGTGTTTTTAGATCATTTGTATCGTATCTTTTAGTACATAACTTTTCACCAAATTTCACAAACACTAAGATAGTTTGTTTTTCGATTCAAAACAAGATTTTAACGCTTTGAGCAGTTCAAATAACGCGTTTTTAGATCATTTGTATCGTATCTTTTACTACATAACTTTTCACCAAATTTCACAAACACTAAGAAAGTTTGTTTTTCGATTCAAAACAAGATTTGAACGCTTTGAGGAGTTCAAAGAACGTGTTTTTAGATCATTTGTATCGTATCTTTTAGTACGTCACTTTTCACCAAATTTCACAAACACTGAGATAGTTTGTTTTTCGATTCAAAACAAGATTTGAACGCTTTGAGGAGTTCAAATAACGTGTTTTAAGATCATTTGTATCGTATCTTTTAGTACATAACTTTTCACCAAATTTCACAAACACTAAGATAGATTGTTTTTCGATTCAAAACAAGATTTTAACGCTTTGAGGAGTTCAAATAACGTGTTTTAAGATCATTTGTATCGTATATTTTACTACATAACTTTTCACCAAATTTCACAAACACTAAGATAGTTTGTTTTTCGATTCAAAACAAGATTTTAACGCTTTGAGGAGTTCAAATAACGTGTTTCAAGATCATTTGTATCGTATCTTTTACTACATAACTTTTCACCAAATTTCACAAACACTAAGAAAGTTTGTTTTTCGATTCAAAACAAGATTTTAACGCTTTGAGGTGTTCAAATAACGTCTTTTTAGATCATTTGTATCGTATCTTTTAGTACATAACTTTTCACCAAATTTCACAAACACTAAGAAAGTTTGTTTTTCGATTCAAAACAAGATTTGAACGCTTTGAGGAGTTCGAATAACGTGTTTTTAGATCATTTGTATCGTATCTTTTAGTACGTAACTTTTCACCAAATTTCACAAACACTGAGAAAGTTTGTTTTTCGATTCAAAACAAGATTTTAACGCTTTGAGGTGTTCAAATAACGTGTTTTTAGATCATTTGTATCGTTTCTTTTAGTACATAACTTTTCACCAAATTTCACAAACACTAAGAAAGTTTGTTTTTCGATTCAAAACAAGATTTTAACGCTTTGAGGAGTTCAAATAACGTGTTTTAAGATCATTTGTATCGTATCTTTTAGTACATAACTTTTCACCAAACTTCACAAACACTAAGAAAGTTTGTTTTTCGATTCAAAACAAGATTTGAACGCTTTGAGGAGTTCAAAGAACGTGTTTTAAGATCATTTGTATCGTATCTTTTAGTACGTAACTTTTCACCAAATGTCTCAAACACTAAGATAGTTTGTTTTTCTATTCAAAACAAGATTTGAACGCTTTGAGGGGTTCAAATAACGTGTTTTAAGATCATTTGTATCGTATCTTTTAGTACATAACTTTTCACCAAATGTCACAAACACTAAGAAAGTTTGTTTTTCGATTCAAAACAAGATTTTAACGCTTTGAGGAGTTCAAATAACGTGTTTTAAGATCATTTGTATCGTATCTTTTAGTACATAACTTTTCACCAAATGTCTCAAACACTAAGAAAGTTTGTTTTTCGATTCAAAACAAGATTTTAACGCTTTGAGGAGTTCAAATAACGTATTTTTAGATCATTTGTATCATATCTTTTACTACATAACTTTTCACCAAATTTCACAAACACTAAGAAAGTTTGTTTTTCGATTCAAAACAAGATTTTAACGCTTTGAGGAGTTCAAATAACGTGTTTTAAGATCATTTGTATCGTATCTTTTAGTACATAACTTTTCACCAAATTTCACAAACACTAAGAAAGTTTGTTTTTCGATTCAAAACAAGATTTGAACGCTTTGAGGAGTTCAAAGAACGTGTTTTTAGATCATTTGTATCGTATCTTTTAGTACGTAACTTTTCACCAAATTTCACAAACACTAAGATAGTTTGTTTTTCGATTCAAAACAGGATTTGAACGCTTTGAGGAGTTCAAATAACGTGTTTTAAGATCATTTGTATCGTATCTTTTAGTACATAACTTTTCACCAAATTTCACAAACACTAAGATAGTTTGTTTTTCGATTCAAAACAAGATTTTAACGCTTTGAGGAGTTCAAATAACGTGTTTTAAGATCATTTGTATCGTATATTTTACTACATAACTTTTCACCAAATTTCACAAACACTAAGATAGTTTGTTTTTCGATTCAAAACAAGATTTTAACGCTTTGAGGAGTTCAAATAACGTGTTTCAAGATCATTTGTATCGTATCTTTTACTACATAACTTTTCACCAAATTTCACAAACACTAAGAAAGTTTGTTTTTCGATTCAAAACAAGATTTTAACGCTTTGAGGTGTTCAAATAACGTGTTTTTAGATCATTTGTATCGTATCTTTTAGTACGTAACTTTTCACCAAATTTCACAAACACTAAGATAGTTTGTTTTTCGATTCAAAACAAGATTTTAACGCTTTGAGCAGTTCAAATAACGTGTTTTTAGATCATTTGTATCGTATCTTTTACTACATAACTTTTCACCAAATTTCACAAACAGTAAGAAAGTTTGTTTTTCGATTCAAAACAAGATTTGAACGCTTTGAGGAGTTCAAATAACGTGTTTTTAGATCATTTGTATCGTATCTTTTAGTACATAACTTTTCACCAAATTTCACAAACACTAAGATAGTTTGTTTTTCGATTCAAAACAAGATTTTAACGCTTTGAGCAGTTCAAATAACGCGTTTTTAGATCATTTGTATCGTATCTTTTACTACATAACTTTTCACCAAATTTCACAAACACTAAGAAAGTTTGTTTTTCGATTCAAAACAAGATTTGAACGCTTTGAGGAGTTCAAAGAACGTGTTTTTAGATCATTTGTATCGTATCTTTTAGTACGTCACTTTTCACCAAATTTCACAAACACTGAGATAGTTTGTTTTTCGATTCAAAACAAGATTTGAACGCTTTGAGGAGTTCAAATAACGTGTTTTAAGATCATTCGTATCGTATCTTTTAGTACATAACTTTTCACCAAATTTCACAAACACTAAGATAGTTTGTTTTTCGATTCAAAACAAGATTTTAACGCTTTGAGGAGTTCAAATAACGTGTTTTAAGATCATTTGTATCGTATATTTTACTACATAACTTTTCACCAAATTTCACAAACACTAAGAAAGTTTGTTTTTCGATTCAAAACAAGATTTTAACGCTTTGAGGTGTTCAAATAACGTGTTTTTAGATCATTTGTATCGTATCTTTTAGTACATAACTTTTCACCAAATTTCACAAACACTAAGAAAGTTTGTTTTTCGATTCAAAACAAGATTTTAACGCTTTGAGGAGTTCAAATAAAGTGTTTGAAGATCATTTGTATCGTATCTTTTAGTACATAACTTTTCACCAAACTTCACAAACACTAAGAAAGTTTGTTTTTCGATTCAAAACAAGATTTGAACGCTATGAGGAGTTCAAATAACGTGTTTTTAGATCATTTGTATCGTATCTTTTAGTACATAACTTTTCACCAAATTTCACAAACACTAAGATAGTTTGTTTTTCGATTCAAAACAAAATTTTAACGCTTTGAGCAGTTCAAATAACGTGTTTTTAGATCATTTGTATCGTATCTTTTACTACATAACTTTTCACCAAATTTCACAAAGAGTAAGAAAGTTTGTTTTCCGATTCAAAACAAGATTTGAACGCTTTGAGGAGTTCAAATAACGTGTTTTTAGATCATTTGTATCGTATCTTTTAGTACATAACTTTTCACCAAATTTCACAAACACTAAGATAGTTTGTTTTTCGATTCAAAACAAGATTTTAACGCTTTGAGCAGTTCAAATAACGTGTTTTTAGATCATTTGTATCGTATCTTTAACTACATAACTTTTCACCAAATTTCACAAACACTATGAAAGTTTGTTTTTCGATTCAAAACAAGATTTGAACGCTTTGAGGAGTTCAAAGAACGTGTTTTTAGATCATTTGTATCGTATCTTTTAGTACGTAACTTTTCACCAAATTTCACAAACACTAAGATAGTTTGTTTTTCGATTCAAAACAAGATTTGAACGCTTTGAGGGGTTCAAATAACGTGTTTTAAGATCATTTGTATCGTATCTTTTAGTACCTAACTTTTCACCAAATGTCACAAACACTAAGAAAGTTTGTTTTTCGATTCAAAACAAGATTTTAACGCTTTGAGGAGTTCAAATAACGTGTTTTAAGATCATTTGTATCGTATCTTCTAGTACATAACTTTTCACCAAATGTCTCAAACACTAAGAAAGTTTGTTTTTCGATTCAAAACAAGATTTTAACGCTTTGAGGAGTTCAAATAACGTATTTTTAGATCATTTGTATCATATCTTTTACTACATAATTTTTCACCCAATTTCACAAACACTAAGAAAGTTTGTTTTTCGATTCAAAACAAGATTTTAACGCTTTGAGGAGTTCAAATAACGTGTTTTAAGATCATTTGTATCGTATCTTTTAGTACATAAGTTTTCACCAAATTTCACAACCACTAAGAAAGTTTGTTTTTCGATTCAAAACAAGATTTGAACGCTTTGAGGAGTTCAAATAACGTGTTTTCAGATCATTTGTATCGTATCTTTTAGTACATAACTTTTCACCAAATTTCACAAACACTAAGATAGTTTGTTTTTCGATTCAAAACAAGATTTTAACGCTTTGAGCAGTTCAAATAACGTGTTTTTAGATCATTTGTATCGTATCTTTTACTACATAACTTTTCACCAAATTTCACAAACAGTAAGAAAGTTTGTTTTTCGATTCAAAACAAGATTTGAACGCTTTGAGGAGTTCAAATAACGTGTTTTTAGATCATTTGTATCGTATCTTTTAGTACATAACTTTTCACCAAATTTCACAAACACTAAGATAGTTTGTTTTTCGATTCAAAACAAGATTTTAACGCTTTGAGCAGTTCAAATAACGCGTTTTTAGATCATTTGTATCGTATCTTTTACTACATAACTTTTCACCAAATTTCACAAACACTAAGAAAGTTTGTTTTTCGATTCAAAACAAGATTTGAACGCTTTGAGGAGTTCAAAGAACGTGTTTTTAGATCATTTGTATCGTATCTTTTAGTACGTCACTTTTCACCAAATTTCACAAACACTAAGATAGTTTGTTTTTCGATTCAAAACAAGATTTGAACGCTTTGAGGAGTTCAAATAACGTGTTTTAAGATCATTTGTATCGTATCTTTTAGTACATAACTTTTCACCAAATTTCACAAACACTAAGATAGTTTGTTTTTCGATTCAAAACAAGATTTTAACGCTTTGAGGAGTTCAAATAACGTGTTTTAAGATCATTTGTATCGTATATTTTACTACATAACTTTTCACCAAATTTCACAAACACTAAGATAGTTTGTTTTTCGATTCAAAACAAGATTTTAACGCTTTGAGGAGTTCAAATAACGTGTTTCAAGATCATTTGTATCGTATCTTTTACTACATAACTTTTCACCAAATTTCACAAACACTAAGAAAGTTTGTTTTTCGATTCAAAACAAGATTTTAACGCTTTGAGGTGTTCAAATAACGTGTTTTTAGATCATTTGTATCGTATCTTTTAGTACGTAACTTTTCACCAAATTTCACAAACACTAAGATAGTTTGTTTTTCGATTCAAAACAAGATTTTAACGCTTTGAGCAGTTCAAATAACGTGTTTTTAGATCATTTGTATCGTATCTTTTACTACATAACTTTTCACCAAATTTCACAAACAGTAAGAAAGTTTGTTTTTCGATTCAAAACAAGATTTGAACGCTTTGAGGAGTTCAAATAACGTGTTTTTAGATCATTTGTATCGTATCTTTTAGTACATAACTTTTCACCAAATTTCACAAACACTAAGATAGTTTGTTTTTCGATTCAAAACAAGATTTTAACGCTTTGAGCAGTTCAAATAACGCGTTTTTAGATCATTTGTATCGTATCTTTTACTACATAACTTTTCACCAAATTTCACAAACACTAAGAAAGTTTGTTTTTCGATTCAAAACAAGATTTGAACGCTTTGAGGAGTTCAAAGAACGTGTTTTTAGATCATTTGTATCGTATCTTTTAGTACGTCACTTTTCACCAAATTTCACAAACACTGAGATAGTTTGTTTTTCGATTCAAAACAAGATTTGAACACTTTGAGGAGTTCAAATAACGTGTTTTAAGATCATTTGTATCGTATCTTTTAGTACATAACTTTTCACCAAATTTCACAAACACTAAGATAGTTTGTTTTTCAATTCAAAACAAGATTTTAACGCTTTGAGGAGTTCAAATAACGTGTTTTAAGATCATTTGTATCGTATATTTTACTACATAACTTTTCACCAAATTTCACAAACACTAAGATAGTTTGTTTTTCGATTCAAAACAAGATTTTAACGCTTTGAGGAGTTCAAATAACGTGTTTCAAGATCATTTGTATCGTATCTTTTACTACATAACTTTTCACCAAATTTCACAAACACTAAGAAAGTTTGTTTTTCGATTCAAAACAAGATTTTAACGCTTTGAGGTGTTCAAATAACGTGTTTTTAGATCATTTGTATCGTATCTTTTAGTACATAACTTTTCACCAAATTTCACAAACACTAAGAAAGTTTGTTTTTCGATTCAAAACAAGATTTGAACGCTTTGAGGAGTTCGAATAACGTGTTTTTAGATCATTTGTATCGTATCTTTTAGTACGTAACTTTTCACCAAATTTCACAAACACTGAGAAAGTTTGTTTTTCGATTCAAAACAAGATTTTAACGCTTTGAGGTGTTCAAATAACGTGTTTTTAGATCATTTGTATCGTATCTTTTAGTACATAACTTTTCACCAAATTTCACAAACACTAAGAAAGTTTGTTTTTCGATTCAAAACAAGATTTTAACGCTTTGAGGAGTTCAAATAACGTGTTTTAAGATCATTTGTATCGTATCTTTTAGTACATAACTTTTCACCAAACTTCACAAACACGAAGAAAGTTTGTTTTTCGATTCAAAACAAGATTTGAACGCTTTGAGGAGTTCAAAGAACGTGTTTTAAGATCATTTGTATCGTATCTTTTAGTACGTAACTTTTCACCAAATGTCTCAAACACTAAGATAGTTTGTTTTTCGATTCAAAACAAGATTTGAACGCTTTGAGGAGTTCGAATAACGTGTTTTTAGATCATTTGTATCGTATCTTTTAGTACGTAACTTTTCACCAAATGTCACAAACACTGAGAAAGTTTGTTTTTCGATTCAAAACAAGATTTTAACGCTTTGAGGTGTTCAAATAACGTGTTTTTAGATCATTTGTATCGTATCTTTTAGTACATAACTTTTCACCAAATTTCACAAACACTAAGAAAGTTTGTTTTTCGATTCAAAACAAGATTTTAACGCTTTGAGGAGTTCAAATAACGTGTTTTAAGATCATTTGTATCGTATCTTTTAGTACATAACTTTTCACCAAACTTCACAAACACGAAGAAAGTTTGTTTTTCGATTCAAAACAAGATTTGAACGCTTTGAGGAGTTCAAAGAACGTGTTTTAAGATCATTTGTATCGTATCTTTTAGTACGTAACTTTTCACCAAATGTCTCAAACACTAAGATAGTTTGTTTTTCGATTCAAAACAAGATTTGAACGCTTTGAGCAGTTCAAATAACGTGTTTTAAGATCATTTGTATCGTATCTTTTAGTACATAACTTTTCACCAAATGTCACAAACACTAAGAAAGTTTGTTTTTCGATTCAAAACAAGATTTTAACGCTTTGAGGAGTTCAAATAACGTGTTTTAAGATCATTTGTATCGTATCTTTTAGTACATAACTTTTCACCAAATTTCACAAACAGTAAGATAGTTTGTTTTTCGATTCAAAACAAGATTTTAACGCTTTGAGGAGTTCAAATAACGTATTTTTAGATCATTTGTATCATATCTTTTACTACATAACTTTTCACCAAATTTCACAAACACTAAGAAAGTTTGTTTTTCGATTCAAAACAAGATTTGAACGCTTTGAGGAGTTCAAATAACGTGTTTTTAGATCATTTGTATCGTATCTTTTAGTACATAACTTTTCACCAAATTTCACAAACACTAAGATAGTTTGTTTTTCGATTCAAAACAAGATTTTAACGCTTTGAGCAGTTCAAATAACGTGTTTTTAGATCATTTGTATCGTATCTTTTAGTACGTAACTTTTCACCAAATTTCACAAACACTAAGAAAGTTTGTTTTTCGATTCAAAACAAGATTTGAACGCTTTGAGGAGTTCAAATAACGTGTTTTTAGATCATTTGTATCGTATCTTTTAGTACATAACTTTTCACCAAATTTCACAAACACTAAGATAGTTTGTTTTTCGATTCAAAACAAGATTTTAACGCTTTGAGGAGTTCAAATAACGTGTTTTTAGATCATTTGTATCGTATCTTTTACTACATAACTTTTCACCAAATTTCACAAACACTAAGATAGTTTGTTTTTCGATTCAAAACAAGATTTTAACGCTTTGAGGAGTTCAAATAACGTGTTTCAAGATCATTTGTATCGTATCTTTTACTACATAACTTTTCACCAAATTTCACAAACACTAAGAAAGTTTGTTTTTCGATTCAAAACAAGATTTTAATGCTTTGAGGTGTTCAAATAACGTGTTTTTAGATCATTTGTATCGTATCTTTTAGTAGATAACTTTTCACCAAATTTCACAAACACTAAGAAAGTTTGTTTTTCGATTCAAAACAAGATTTGAACGCTTTGAGGAGTTCGAATAACGTGTTTTTAGATCATTTGTATCGTATCTTTTAGTACGTAACTTTTCACCAAATTTCACAAACACTAAGATAGTTTGTTTTTCGATTCAAAACAAGATTTGAACGCTTTGAGGAGTTCAAAGAACGTGTTTTAAGATCATTTGTATCGTATCTTTTACTACATAACTTTTCACCAAATTTCACAAACACTAAGATAGTTTGTTTTTCGATTCAAAACAAGATTTTAACGCTTTGAGGAGTTCAAATAACGTGTTTTAAGATCATTTGTATCGTATCTTTTACTACATAACTTTTCACCAAATTTCAAAAACACTAAGAAAGTTTGTTTTTCGATTCAAAACAAGATTTTAACGCTTTGAGGTGTTCAAATAACGTGTTTTTAGATCATTTGTATCGTATCTTTTAGTACATAACTTTTCACCAAATTTCACAAACACTAAGAAAGTTTGTTTTTCGATTCAAAACAAGATTTTAACGCTTTGAGGAGTTCAAATAACGTGTTTTAAGATCATTTGTATCGTATCTTTTAGTACATAACTTTTCACCAAACTTCACAAACACTAAGAAAGTTTGTTTTTCGATTCAAAACAAGATTTGAACGCTTTGAGGAGTTCAAATAACGTGTTTTTAGATCATTTGTATCGTATCTTTTAGTACGTAACTTTTCACCAAATTTCACAAACACTAAGATAGTTTGTTTTTCGATTCAAAACAAGATTTTAACGCTTTGAGGAGTTCAAATAACGTGTTTTAAGATCATTTGTATCGTATCTTGTACTACATAACTTTTCACCAAATTTCACAAACGCTAAGAAAGTTTGTTTTTCGATTCAAAACAAGATTTGAACGCTTTGAGGAGTTCAAATAACGTGTTTTTTGATCATTTGTATCGTATCTTTTAGTACATAACTTTTCACCAAATTTCACAAACAGTAAGATAGTTTGTTTTTCGATTCAAAACAAGATTTTAACGCTTTGAGGAGTTCAAATAACGTGTTTTAAGATCATTTGTATCGTATCTTTTACTACATAACTTTTCACCAAATTTCACAAACACTAAGAAAGTTTGTTTTTCGATTCAAAACAAGATTTGAACGCTTTGAGGAGTTCAAATAACGTGTTTTTAGATCATTTGTATCGTATCTTTTAGTACATAACTTTTCACCAAATTTCACAAACACTAAGATAGTTTGTTTTTCGATTCAAAACAAGATTTTAACGCTTTGAGCAGTTCAAATAACGTGTTTTTAGATCATTTGTATCGTATCTTTTACTACATAACTTTTCACCAAATTTCACAAAGAGTAAGAAAGTTTGTTTTTCGATTCAAAACAAGATTTGAACGCTTTGAGGAGTTCAAATAACGTGTTTTTAGATCATTTGTATCGTATCTTTTAGTACATAACTTTTCACCAAATTTCACAAACACTAAGATAGTTTGTTTTTCGATTCAAAACAAGATTTTAACGCTTTGAGGAGTTCAAATAACGTGTTTTTAGATCATTTGTATCGTATCTTTTACTACATAACTTTTCACCAAATTTCACAAACACTATGAAAGTTTGTTTTTCGATTCAAAACAAGATTTGAACGCTTTGAGGAGTTCAAAGAACGTGTTTTTAGATCATTTGTATCGTATCTTTTAGTACGTAACTTTTCACCAAATTTCACAAACACTAAGATAGTTTGTTTTTCGATTCAAAACAAGATTTGAACGCTTTGAGGGGTTCAAATAACGTGTTTTAAGATCATTTGTATCGTATCTTTTAGTACATAACTTTTCACCAAATGTCACAAACACTAAGAAAGTTTGTTTTTCGATTCAAAACAAGATTTGAACGCTTTGAGGAGTTCAAATAACGTGTTTTAAGATCATTTGTATCGTATATTTTAGTACATAACTTTTCACCAAATGTCTCAAACACTAAGAAAGTTTGTTTTTCGATTCAAAACAAGATTTTAACGCTTTGAGGAGTTCAAATAACGTGTTTTTAGATCATTTGTATCATATCTTTTACTACATAACTTTTCACCAATTTTCACAAACACTAAGAAAGTTTGTTTTTCGATTCAAAACAAGATTTGAACGCTTTGAGGAGTTCAAAGAACGTGTTTTTAGATCATTTGTATCGTATCTTTTAGTACGTAACTTTTCACCAAATTTCACAAACACTAAGATAGTTTGTTTTTCGATTCAAAACAAGATTTGAACGCTTTGAGGAGTTCAAATAACGTGTTTTAAGATCATTTGTATCGTATCTTTTAGTACATAACTTTTCACCAAATTTCACAAACACTAAGATAGTTTGTTTTTCGATTCAAAACAAGATTTTAACGCTTTGAGGAGTTCAAATAACGTGTTTTAAGATCATTTGTATCGTATATTTTACTACATAACTTTTCACCAAATTTCACAAACACTAAGATAGTTTGTTTTTCGATTCAAAACAAGATTTTAACGCTTTGAGGAGTTCAAATAACGTGTTTCAAGATCATTTGTATCGTATCTTTTACAACATAACTTTTCACCAAATTTCACAAACACTAAGAAAGTTTGTTTTTCGATTCAAAACAAGATTTTAACGCTTTGAGGTGTTCAAATAACGTGTTTTTAGATCATTTGTATCGTATCTTTTAGTACATAACTTTTCACCAAATTTCACAAACACTAAGAAAGTTTGTTTTTCGATTCAAAACAAGATTTGAACGCTTTGAGGAGTTCGAATAACGTGTTTTTAGATCATTTGTATCGTATCTTTTAGTACGTAACTTTTCACCAAATTTCACAAACACTAAGATAGTTTGTTTTTCGATTCAAAACAAGATTTTAACGCTTTGAGGAGTTCAAATAACGTGTTTTAAGATCATTTGTATCGTATCTTTTACTACATAACTTTTCACCAAATTTCACAAACACTAAGATAGTTTGTTTTTCGATTCAAAACAAGATTTTAACGCTTTGAGGAGTTCAAATAACGTGTTTTAAGATCATTTGTATCGTATCTTTTACTACATAACTTTTCACCAAATTTCACAAACACTAAGAAAGTTTGTTTTTCGATTCAAAACAAGATTTTAACGCTTTGAGGTGTTCAAATAACGTGTTTTTAGATCATTTGTATCGTATCTTTTAGTACATAACTTTTCACCAAATTTCACAAACACTAAGAAAGTTTGTTTTTCGATTCAAAACAAGATTTTAACGCTTTGAGGAGTTCAAATAACGTGTTTTAAGATCATTTGTATCGTATCTTTTAGTACATAACTTTTCACCAAACTTCACAAACACTAAGAAAGTTTGTTTTTCGATTCAAAACAAGATTTGAACGCTTTGAGGAGTTCAAATAACGTGTTTTTAGATCATTTGTATCGTATCTTTTAGTACGTAACTTTTCACCAAATTTCACAAACACTAAGATAGTTTGTTCTTCGATTCAAAACAAGATTTTAACGCTTTGAGGAGTTCAAATAACGTGTTTTAAGATCATTTGTATCGTATCTTTTAGTACATAACTTTTCACCAAATTTCACAAACACTAAGATAGTTTGTTTTTCGATTCAAAACAAGATTTTAACGCTTTGAGGAGTTCAAATAACGTGTTTTAAGATCATTTGTATCGTATATTTTACTACATAACTTTTCACCAAATTTCACAAACACTAAGATAGTTTGTTTTTCGATTCAAAACAAGATTTTAACGCTTTGAGGAGTTCAAATAACGTGTTTCAAGATCATTTGTATCGTATCTTTTACTACATAACTTTTCACCAAATTTCACAAACACTAAGAAAGTTTGTTTTTCGATTCAAAACAAGATTTTAACGCTTTGAGGTGTTCAAATAACGTGTTTTTAGATCATTTGTATCGTATCTTTTAGTACATAACTTTTCACCAAATTTCACAAACACTAAGAAAGTTTGTTTTTCGATTCAAAACAAGATTTTAACGCTTTGAGGAGTTCAAATAACGTGTTTTAAGATCATTTGTATCGTATCTTTTAGTACATAACTTTTCACCAAATGTCACAAACACTAAGAAAGTTTGTTTTTCGATTCAAAACAAGATTTGAACGCTTTGAGGAGTTCAAATAACGTGTTTTAAGATCATTTGTATCGTATATTTTAGTACATAACTTTTCACCAAATGTCTCAAACACTAAGAAAGTTTGTTTTTCGATTCAAAACAAGATTTTAACGCTTTGAGGAGTTCAAATAACGTATTTTTAGATCATTTGTATCATATCTTTTACTACATAACTTTTCACCAAATTTCACAAACACTAAGAAAGTTTGTTTTTCGATTCCAAACAAGATTTTAACGCTTTGAGGAGTTCAAATAACGTATTTTTAGATCATTTGTATCATATCTTTTACTACATAACTTTTCACCAAATTTCACAAACACTAAGAAAGTTTGTTTTTCGATTCCAAACAAGATTTTAACGCTTTGAGGAGTTCAAATAACGTGTTTTAAGATCATTTGTATCGTATCTTTTAGTACATAACTTTTCACCAAATTTCACAAACACTAAGAAAGTTTGTTTTTCGATTCAAAACAAGATTTGAACGCTTTGAGTAGTTCAAATAACGTGTTTTTAGATCATTTGTATCGTATCTTTTAGTACATAACTTTTCACCAAATTTCACAAACACTAAGATAGTTTGTTTTTCGATTCAAAACAAGATTTTAACGCTTTGAGGAGTTCAAATAACGTGTTTTAAGATCATTTGTATCGTATCTTTTACTACATAACTTTTCACCAAATTTCACAAACACTAAGAAAGTTTGTTTTTCGATTCAAAACAAGATTTGAACGCTTTGAGGAGTTCAAATAACGTGTTTTTAGATCATTTGTATCGTATCTTTTAGTACATTACTTTTCACCAAATTTCACAAACACTAAGATAGTTTGTTTTTCGATTCAAAACAAGATTTTAACGCTTTGAGGAGTTCAAATAACGTGTTTTAAGATCATTTGTATCGTATCTTTTACTACATAACTTTTCACCAATTTTCACAAACACTAAGAAAGTTTGTTTTTCGATTCAAAACAAGATTTGAACGCTTTGAGGAGTTCAAAGAACGTGTTTTTAGATCATTTGTATCGTATCTTTTAGTACGTAACTTTTCACCAAATTTCACAAACACTAAGATAGTTTGTTTTTCGATTCAAAACAAGATTTGAACGCTTTGAGGAGTTCAAATAACGTGTTTTAAGATCATTTGTATCGTATCTTTTAGTACATAACTTTTCACCAAATTTCACAAACACTAAGATAGTTTGTTTTTCGATTCAAAACAAGATTTTAACGCTTTGAGGAGTTCAAATAACGTGTTTTAAGATCATTTGTATCGTATATTTTACTACATAACTTTTCACCAAATTTCACAAACACTAAGATAGTTTGTTTTTCGATTCAAAACAAGATTTTAACGCTTTGAGGAGTTCAAATAACGTGTTTCAAGATCATTTGTATCGTATCTTTTACAACATAACTTTTCACCAAATTTCACAAACACTAAGAAAGTTTGTTTTTCGATTCAAAACAAGATTTTAACGCTTTGAGGTGTTCAAATAACGTGTTTTTAGATCATTTGTATCGTATCTTTTAGTACATAACTTTTCACCAAATTTCACAAACACTAAGAAAGTTTGTTTTTCGATTCAAAACAAGATTTGAACGCTTTGAGGAGTTCGAATAACGTGTTTTTAGATCATTTGTATCGTATCTTTTAGTACGTAACTTTTCACCAAATTTCACAAACACTAAGATAGTTTGTTTTTCGATTCAAAACAAGATTTTAACGCTTTGAGGAGTTCCAATAACGTGTTTTAAGATCATTTGTATCGTATCTTTTACTACATAACTTTTCACCAAATTTCACAAACACTAAGATAGTTTGTTTTTCGATTCAAAACAAGATTTTAACGCTTTGAGGAGTTCAAATAACGTGTTTTAAGATCATTTGTATCGTATCTTTTACTACATAACTTTTCACCAAATTTCACAAACACTAAGAAAGTTTGTTTTTCGATTCAAAACAAGATTTTAACGCTTTGAGGTGTTCAAATAACGTGTTTTTAGATCATTTGTATCGTATCTTTTAGTACATAACTTTTCACCAAATTTCACAAACACTAAGAAAGTTTGTTTTTCGATTCAAAACAAGATTTTAACGCTTTGAGGAGTTCAAATAACGTGTTTTAAGATCATTTGTATCGTATCTTTTAGTACATAACTTTTCACCAAACTTCACAAACACTAAGAAAGTTTGTTTTTCGATTCAAAACAAGATTTTAACGCTTTGAGGAGTTCAAATAACGTGTTTTTAGATCATTTGTATCGTATCTTTTAGTACGTAACTTTTCACCAAATTTCACAAACACTAAGATAGTTTGTTCTTCGATTCAAAACAAGATTTTAACGCTTTGAGGAGTTCAAATAACGTGTTTTAAGATCATTTGTATCGTATCTTTTAGTACATAACTTTTCACCAAATTTCACAAACACTAAGATAGTTTGTTTTTCGATTCAAAACAAGATTTTAACGCTTTGAGGAGTTCAAATAACGTGTTTTAAGATCATTTGTATCGTATATTTTACTACATAACTTTTCACCAAATTTCACAAACACTAAGATAGTTTGTTTTTCGATTCAAAACAAGATTTTAACGCTTTGAGGAGTTCAAATAACGTGTTTCAAGATCATTTGTATCGTATCTTTTACTACATAACTTTTCACCAAATTTCACAAACACTAAGAAAGTTTGTTTTTCGATTCAAAACAAGATTTTAACGCTTTGAGGTGTTCAAATAACGTGTTTTTAGATCATTTGTATCGTATCTTTTAGTACATAACTTTTCACCAAATTTCACAAACACTAAGAAAGTTTGTTTTTCGATTCAAAACAAGATTTGAACGGTTTGAGGAGTTCGAATAACGTGTTTTTAGATCATTTGTATCGTATCTTTTAGTACGTAACTTTTCACCAAATTTCACAAACACTAAGAAAGTTTGTTTTTCGATTCAAAACAAGATTTTAACGCTTTGAGGTGTTCAAATAACGTGTTTTTAGATCATTTGTATCGTATCTTTTAGTACATAACTTTTCACCAAATTTCACAAACACTAAGAAAGTTTGTTTTTCGATTCAAAACAAGATTTTAACGCTTTGAGGAGTTCAAATAACGTGTTTGAAGATCATTTGTATCGTATCTTTTAGTACATAACTTTTCACCAAACTTCACAAACACTAAGAAAGTTTGTTTTTCGATTCAAAACAAGATTTGAACGCTTTGAGGAGTTCAAATAACGTGTTTTTAGATCATTTGTATCGTATCTTTTAGTACATAACTTTTCACCAAATTTCACAAACACTAAGATAGTTTGTTTTTCGATTCAAAACAAGATTTTAACGCTTTGAGCAGTTCAAATAACGTGTTTTTAGATCATTTGTATCGTATCTTTTACTACATAACTTTTCACCAAATTTCACAAAGAGTAAGAAAGTTTGTTTTCCGATTCAAAACAAGATTTGAACGCTTTGAGGAGTTCAAATAACGTGTTTTTAGATCATTTGTATCGTATCTTTTAGTACATAACTTTTCACCAAATTTCACAAACAGTAAGATAGTTTGTTTTTCGATTCAAAACAAGATTTTAACGCTTTGAGCAGTTCAAATAACGTGTTTTTAGATCATTTGTATCGTATCTTTTACTACATAACTTTTCACCAAATTTCACAAACACTATGAAAGTTTGTTTTTCGATTCAAAACAAGATTTGAACGCTTTGAGGAGTTCAAATAACGTGTTTTTAGATCATTTGTATCGTATATTTTAGTACGTAACTTTTCACCAAATTTCACAAACACTAAGATAGTTTGTTTTTCGATTCAAAACAAGATTTTAACGCTTTGAGGAGTTCAAATAACGTGTTTTTAGATCATTTGTATCGTATCTTTTAGTACGTAACTTTTCACCAAATTTCACAAACACTAAGATAGTTTGTTTTTCGATTCAAAACAAGATTTTAACGCTTTGAGCAGTTCAAATAACGTGTTTTTAGATCATTTGTATCGTATCTTTTAGTACGTAACTTTTCACCAAATTTCACAAACACTAAGATAGTTTGTTTTTCGATTCAAAACAAGATTTTAACGCTTTGAGCAGTTCAAATAACGTGTTTTTAGATCATTTGTATCGTATCTTTTAGTACGTAACTTTTCACCAAATTTCACAAACACTAAGAAAGTTTGTTTTTCGATTCAAAACAAGATTTTAACGCTTTGAGGAGTTCAAATAACGTGTTTTTAGATCATTTGTATCGTATCTTTTAGTACGTAACTTTTCACCAAATTTCACAAACACTAAGATAGTTTGTTTTTCGATTCAAAACAAGATTTTAACGCTTTGAGCAGTTCAAATAACGTGTTTTTAGATCATTTGTATCGTATCTTTTACTACATAACTTTTCACCAAATTTCACAAACACTAAGAAAGTTTGTTTTTCGATTCAAAACAAGTTTTGAACGCTTTGAGGAGTTCAAATAACGTGTTTTTAGATCATTTGTATCGTATCTTGTAGTACATAACTTTTCACCAAATTTCACAAACACTAAGATAGTTTGTTTTTCGATTCAAAACAAGATTTTAACGCTTTGAGGAGTTCAAATAACGTGATTTAAGATCATTTGTATCGTATCTTTTACTACATAACTTTTCACCAAATTTCACAAACACTAAGAAAGTTTGTTTTTCGATTCAAAACAAGATTTGAACGCTTTGAGGAGTTCAAATAACGTGTTTTTAGATCATTTGTATCGTATCTGTTAGTACATAACTTTTCACCAAATTTCACAAACACTAAGATAGTTTGTTTTTCGATTCAAAACAAGATTTTAACGCTTTGAGGAGTTCAAATAACGTGTTTTTAGATCATTTGTATCGTATCTTTTACTACATAACTTTTCACCAAATTTCACAAACACTAAGATAGTTTGTTTTTCGATTCAAAACAAGATTTGAACGCTTTGAGGAGTTCAAATGACGTGTTTTAAGATCATTTGTATCGTATCTTTTAGTACGTAACTTTTCACCAAATGTCACAAACACTAAGATAGTTTGTTTTTCGATTCCAAACAAGATTTTAACGCTTTGAGGAGTTCAAATAACGTGTTTCAAGATCATTTGTATCGTATCTTTTACTACATAACTTTTCACCAAATTTCACAAACACTAAGAAAGTTTGTTTTTCGATTCAAAACAAGATTTTAACGCTTTGAGGTGTTCAAATAACGTGTTTTTAGATCATTTGTATCGTATCTTTTAGTACATAACTTTTCACCAAATTTCACAAACACTAAGAAAGTTTGTTTTTCGATTCAAAACAAGATTTGAACGGTTTGAGGAGTTCGAATAACGTGTTTTTAGATCATTTGTATCGTATCTTTTAGTACGTAACTTTTCACCAAATTTCACAAACACTAAGAAAGTTTGTTTTTCGATTCAAAACAAGATTTTAACGCTTTGAGGTGTTCAAATAACGTGTTTTTAGATCATTTGTATCGTATCTTTTAGTACATAACTTTTCACCAAATTTCACAAACACTAAGAAAGTTTGTTTTTCGATTCAAAACAAGATTTTAACGCTTTGAGGAGTTCAAATAACGTGTTTGAAGATCATTTGTATCGTATCTTTTAGTACATAACTTTTCACCAAACTTCACAAACACTAAGAAAGTTTGTTTTTCGATTCAAAACAAGATTTGAACGCTTTGAGGAGTTCAAATAACGTGTTTTTAGATCATTTGTATCGTATCTTTTAGTACATAACTTTTCACCAAATTTCACAAACACTAAGATAGTTTGTTTTTCGATTCAAAACAAGATTTTAACGCTTTGAGCAGTTCAAATAACGTGTTTTTAGATCATTTGTATCGTATCTTTTACTACATAACTTTTCACCAAATTTCACAAAGAGTAAGAAAGTTTGTTTTCCGATTCAAAACAAGATTTGAACGCTTTGAGGAGTTCAAATAACGTGTTTTTAGATCATTTGTATCGTATCTTTTAGTACATAACTTTTCACCAAATTTCACAAACAGTAAGATAGTTTGTTTTTCGATTCAAAACAAGATTTTAACGCTTTGAGGAGTTCAAATAACGTGTTTTTAGATCATTTGTATCGTATCTTTTACTACATAACTTTTCACCAAATTTCACAAACACTAAGATAGTTTGTTTTTCGATTCAAAACAAGATTTTAACGCTTTGAGGAGTTCAAATAACGTGTTTTTAGATCATTTGTATCGTATCTTTTACTACATAACTTTTCACCAAATTTCACAAACACTAAGATAGTTTGTTTTTCGATTCAAAACAAGATTTGAACGCTTTGAGGAGTTCAAATGACGTGTTTTAAGATCATTTGTATCGTATCTTTTAGTACATAACTTTTCACCAAATGTCACAAACACTAAGATAGTTTGTTTTTCGATTCCAAACAAGATTTTAACGCTTTGAGGAGTTCAAATAACGTGTTTCAAGATCATTTGTATCGTATCTTTTACTACATAACTTTTCACCAAATTTCACAAACACTAAGAAAGTTTGTTTTTCGATTCAAAACAAGATTTTAACGCTTTGAGGAGTTAAAATAACGTGTTTTTAGATCATTTGTATCGTATCTTTTACTACATAACTTTTCACCAAATTTCACAAAGAGTAAGAAAGTTTGTTTTCCGATTCAAAACAAGATTTGAACGCTTTGAGGAGTTCAAATAACGTGTTTTTAGATCATTTGTATCGTATCTTTTAGTACATAACTTTTCACCAAATTTCACAAACAGTAAGATAGTTTGTTTTTCGATTCAAAACAAGATTTTAACGCTTTGAGGAGTTCAAATAACGTGTTTTTAGATCATTTGTATCGTATCTTTTACTACATAACTTTTCACCAAATTTCACAAACACTAAGATAGTTTGTTTTTCGATTCAAAACAAGATTTTAACGCTTTGAGGAGTTCAAATAACGTGTTTTTAGATCATTTGTATCGTATCTTTTACTACATAACTTTTCACCAAATTTCACAAACACTAAGATAGTTTGTTTTTCGATTCAAAACAAGATTTGAACGCTTTGAGGAGTTCAAATGACGTGTTTTAAGATCATTTGTATCGTATCTTTTAGTACATAACTTTTCACCAAATGTCACAAACACTAAGATAGTTTGTTTTTCGATTCCAAACAAGATTTTAACGCTTTGAGGAGTTCAAATAACGTGTTTCAAGATCATTTGTATCGTATCTTTTACTACATAACTTTTCACCAAATTTCACAAACACTAAGAAAGTTTGTTTTTCGATTCAAAACAAGATTTTAACGCTTTGAGGTGTTCAAATAACGTGTTTTTAGATCATTTGTATCGTATCTTTTAGTACATAACTTTTCACCAAATTTCACAAACACTAAGAAAGTTTGTTTTTCGATTCAAAACAAGATTTGAACGGTTTGAGGAGTTCGAATAACGTGTTTTTAGATCATTTGTATCGTATCTTTTAGTACGTAACTTTTCACCAAATTTCACAAACACTAAGAAAGTTTGTTTTTCGATTCAAAACAAGATTTTAACGCTTTGAGGTGTTCAAATAACGTGTTTTTAGATCATTTGTATCGTATCTTTTAGTACATAACTTTTCACCAAATTTCACAAACACTAAGAAAGTTTGTTTTTCGATTCAAAACAAGATTTTAACGCTTTGAGGAGTTCAAATAACGTGTTTGAAGATCATTTGTATCGTATCTTTTAGTACATAACTTTTCACCAAACTTCACAAACACTAAGAAAGTTTGTTTTTCGATTCAAAACAAGATTTGAACGCTTTGAGGAGTTCAAATAACGTGTTTTTAGATCATTTGTATCGTATCTTTTAGTACATAACTTTTCACCAAATTTCACAAACACTAAGATAGTTTGTTTTTCGATTCAAAACAAGATTTTAACGCTTTGAGCAGTTCAAATAACGTGTTTTTAGATCATTTGTATCGTATCTTTTACTACATAACTTTTCACCAAATTTCACAAAGAGTAAGAAAGTTTGTTTTCCGATTCAAAACAAGATTTGAACGCTTTGAGGAGTTCAAATAACGTGTTTTTAGATCATTTGTATCGTATCTTTTAGTACATAACTTTTCACCAAATTTCACAAACAGTAAGATAGTTTGTTTTTCGATTCAAAACAAGATTTTAACGCTTTGAGCAGTTCAAATAACTTGTTTTTAGATCATTTGTATCGTATCTTTTACTACATAACTTTTCACCAAATGTCACAAACACTAAGAAAGTTTGTTTTTCGATTCAAAACAAGATTTTAACGCTTTGAGGAGTTCAAATAACGTGTTTTTAGATCATTTGTATCGTATCTGTTAGTACGTAACTTTTCACCAAATTTCACAAACACTAAGATAGTTTGTTTTTCGATTCAAAACAAGATTTTAACGCTTTGAGCAGTTCAAATAACGTGTTTTTAGATCATTTGTATCGTATCTTTTACTACATAACTTTTCACCAAATTTCACAAACACTATGAAAGTTTGTTTTTCGATTCAAAACAAGATTTGAACGCTTTGAGGAGTTCAAATAACGTGTTTTAAGATCATTTGTATCGTATCTTTTAGTACATAACTTTTCACCAAATTTCACAAACACTAAGATAGTTTGTTTTTCGATTCCAAACAAGATTTTAACGCTTTGAGGAGTTCAAATAACGTGTTTTAAGATCATTTGTATCGTATCTTTTAGTACATAACTTTTCACCAAATGTCACAAACACTAAGAAAGTTTGTTTTTCGATTCAAAACAAGATTTTAACGCTTTGAGGAGTTCAAATAACGTGTTTTTAGATCATTTGTATCGTATCTGTTTGTACGTAACTTTTCACCAAATTTCACAAACACTAAGATAGTTTGTTTTTCGATTCAAAACAAAATTTTAACGCTTTGAGCAGTTCAAATAACGTGTTTTTAGATCATTTGTATCGTATCTTTTACTACATAACTTTTCACCAAATTTCACAAACACTAAGAAAGTTTGTTTTTCGATTCAAAACAAGTTTTGAACGCTTTGAGGAGTTCAAATAACGTGTTTTTAGATCATTTGTATCGTATCTTTTAGTACGTAACTTTTCACCAAATTTCACAAACACTAAGATAGTTTGTTTTTCGATTCAAAACAAGATTTTAACGCTTTGAGCAGTTCAAATAACGTGTTTTTAGATCATTTGTATCGTATCTTTTACTACATAACTTTTCACCAAATTTCACAAACACTAAGAAAGTTTGTTTTTCGATTCAAAACAAGTTTTGAACGCTTTGAGGAGTTCAAATAACGTGTTTTTAGATCATTTGTATCGTATCTTGTAGTACATAACTTTTCACCAAATTTCACAAACACTAAGATAGTTTGTTTTTCGATTCAAAACAAGATTTTAACGCTTTGAGGAGTTCAAATAACGTGATTTAAGATCATTTGTATCGTATCTTTTACTACATAACTTTTCACCAAATTTCACAAACACTAAGAAAGTTTGTTTTTCGATTCAAAACAAGATTTGAACGCTTTGAGGAGTTCAAATAACGTGTTTTTAGATCATTTGTATCGTATCTGTTAGTACATAACTTTTCACCAAATTTCACAAACACTAAGATAGTTTGTTTTTCGATTCAAAACAAGATTTTAACGCTTTGAGGAGTTCAAATAACGTGTTTTTAGATCATTTGTATCGTATCTTTTACTACATAACTTTTCACCAAATTTCACAAACACTAAGATAGTTTGTTTTTCGATTCAAAACAAGATTTGAACGCTTTGAGGAGTTCAAATGACGTGTTTTAAGATCATTTGTATCGTATCTTTTAGTACATAACTTTTCACCAAATGTCACAAACACTAAGATAGTTTGTTTTTCGATTCCAAACAAGATTTTAACGCTTTGAGGAGTTCAAATAACGTGTTTCAAGATCATTTGTATCGTATCTTTTACTACATAACTTTTCACCAAATTTCACAAACACTAAGAAAGTTTGTTTTTCGATTCAAAACAAGATTTTAACGCTTTGAGGTGTTCAAATAACGTGTTTTTAGATCATTTGTATCGTATCTTTTAGTACATAACTTTTCACCAAATTTCACAAACACTAAGAAAGTTTGTTTTTCGATTCAAAACAAGATTTGAACGGTTTGAGGAGTTCGAATAACGTGTTTTTAGATCATTTGTATCGTATCTTTTAGTACGTAACTTTTCACCAAATTTCACAAACACTAAGAAAGTTTGTTTTTCGATTCAAAACAAGATTTTAACGCTTTGAGGTGTTCAAATAACGTGTTTTTAGATCATTTGTATCGTATCTTTTAGTACATAACTTTTCACCAAATTTCACAAACACTAAGAAAGTTTGTTTTTCGATTCAAAACAAGATTTTAACGCTTTGAGGAGTTCAAATAACGTGTTTGAAGATCATTTGTATCGTATCTTTTAGTACATAACTTTTCACCAAACTTCACAAACACTAAGAAAGTTTGTTTTTCGATTCAAAACAAGATTTGAACGCTTTGAGGAGTTCAAATAACGTGTTTTTAGATCATTTGTATCGTATCTTTTAGTACATAACTTTTCACCAAATTTCACAAACACTAAGATAGTTTGTTTTTCGATTCAAAACAAGATTTTAACGCTTTGAGCAGTTCAAATAACGTGTTTTTAGATCATTTGTATCGTATCTTTTACTACATAACTTTTCACCAAATTTCACAAAGAGTAAGAAAGTTTGTTTTCCGATTCAAAACAAGATTTGAACGCTTTGAGGAGTTCAAATAACGTGTTTTTAGATCATTTGTATCGTATCTTTTAGTACATAACTTTTCACCAAATTTCACAAACAGTAAGATAGTTTGTTTTTCGATTCAAAACAAGATTTTAACGCTTTGAGCAGTTCAAATAACTTGTTTTTAGATCATTTGTATCGTATCTTTTACTACATAACTTTTCACCAAATGTCACAAACACTAAGAAAGTTTGTTTTTCGATTCAAAACAAGATTTTAACGCTTTGAGGAGTTCAAATAACGTGTTTTTAGATCATTTGTATCGTATCTGTTAGTACGTAACTTTTCACCAAATTTCACAAACACTAAGATAGTTTGTTTTTCGATTCAAAACAAGATTTTAACGCTTTGAGCAGTTCAAATAACGTGTTTTTAGATCATTTGTATCGTATCTTTTACTACATAACTTTTCACCAAATTTCACAAACACTATGAAAGTTTGTTTTTCGATTCAAAACAAGATTTGAACGCTTTGAGGAGTTCAAATAACGTGTTTTAAGATCATTTGTATCGTATCTTTTAGTACATAACTTTTCACCAAATTTCACAAACACTAAGATAGTTTGTTTTTCGATTCCAAACAAGATTTTAACGCTTTGAGGAGTTCAAATAACGTGTTTTAAGATCATTTGTATCGTATCTTTTAGTACATAACTTTTCACCAAATGTCACAAACACTAAGAAAGTTTGTTTTTCGATTCAAAACAAGATTTTAACGCTTTGAGGAGTTCAAATAACGTGTTTTTAGATCATTTGTATCGTATCTGTTTGTACGTAACTTTTCACCAAATTTCACAAACACTAAGATAGTTTGTTTTTCGATTCAAAACAAAATTTTAACGCTTTGAGCAGTTCAAATAACGTGTTTTTAGATCATTTGTATCGTATCTTTTACTACATAACTTTTCACCAAATTTCACAAACACTAAGAAAGTTTGTTTTTCGATTCAAAACAAGATTTGAACGCTTTGAGGAGTTAAAATAACGTGTTTTTAGATCATTTGTATCGTATCTTTTACTACATAACTTTTCACCAAATTTCACAGACACTAAGAAAGTTTGTTTTTCGATTCAAAACAAGATTTGAACGCTTTGAGGAGTTCAAATAACGTGTTTTTAGATCATTTGTATCGTATCTTTTAGTACATAACTTTTCACCAAATTTCACAAACAGTAAGATAGTTTGTTTTTCGATTCAAAACAAGATTTTAACGCTTTGAGCAGTTCAAATAACGTGTTTTTAGATCATTTGTATCGTATCTTTTACTACATAACTTTTCACCAAATTTCACAAACACTATGAAAGTTTGTTTTTCGATTCAAAACAAGATTTGAACGCTTTGAGGAGTTCAAATAACGTGTTTTTAGATCATTTGTATCGTATCTTTTAGTACGTAACTTTTCACCAAATTTCACAAACACTAAGAAAGTTTGTTTTTCGATTCAAAACAAGATTTGAACGCTTTGAGGAGTTCAAATAACGTGTTTTTAGATCATTTGTATCGTATCTGTTAGTACATAACTTTTCACCAAATTTCACAAACACTAAGATAGTTTGTTTTTCGATTCAAAACAAGATTTTAACGCTTTGAGGAGTTCAAATAACGTGTTTTTAGATCATTTGTATCGTATCTTTTACTACATAACTTTTCACCAAATTTCACAAACACTAAGATAGTTTGTTTTTCGATTCAAAACAAGATTTGAACGCTTTGAGGAGTTCAAATGACGTGTTTTAAGATCATTTGTATCGTATCTTTTAGTACATAACTTTTCACCAAATGTCACAAACACTAAGATAGTTTGTTTTTCGATTCCAAACAAGATTTGAACGCTTTGAGGAGTTAAAATAACGTGTTTTTAGATCATTTGTATCGTATCTTTTACTACATAAGTTTTCACCAAATTTCACAAACACTAAGAAAGTTTGTTTTTCGATTCAAAACAAGATTTGAACGCTTTGAGGAGTTCAAATAACGTGTTTTTAGATCATTTGTATCGTATCTTTTAGTACATAACTTTTCACCAAATTTCACAAACACTAAGATAGTTTGTTTTTCGATTCAAAACAAGATTTTAACGCTTTGAGGAGTTCAAATAACGTGTTTTAAGATCATTTGTATCGTATCTTTTACTACATAACTTTTCACCAAATTTCACAAACACTAAGAAAGTTTGTTTTTCGATTCAAAACAAGATTTGAACGCTTTGAGGAGTTCAAATAACGTGTTTTCAGATCATTTGTATCGTATCTTTTAGTACATAACTTTTCACCAAATGTCACAAACACTAAGAAAGTTTGTTTTTCGATTCAAAACAAGATTTTAACGCTTTGAGGAGTTCATGTAACGTGTTTTGAGATCATTTGTATCGTATCTGTTAGTACATAACTTTTCACCAAATTTCACAAACACTAAGATAGTTTGTTTTTCGATTCAAAACAAGATTTTAACGCTTTGAGGAGTTCAAATAACGTGTTTTAAGATCATTTGTATCGTATCTTTTACTACATAACTTTTCACCAAATTTCACAAACACTAAGAAAGTTTGTTTTTCGATTCAAAACAAGATTTGAACGCTTTGAGGAGTTCAAATAACGTGTTTTTAGATCATTTGTATCGTATCTTTTAGTACGTAACTTTTCACCAAATTTCACAAACACTAAGATAGTTTGTTTTTCGATTCAAAACAAGATTTTAACGCTTTGAGGAGTTCAAATAACGTGTTTTAAGATCATTTGTATCGTATCTTTTACTACATAACTTTTCACCAAATTTCACAAACACTAAGAAAATTTGTTTTTCGATTCAAAACAAGATTTTAACGCTTTGAGGAGTTCAAATAACATGTTTTTAGATCATTTGTATCGTATCTTTTAGTACATAACTTTTCACCAAATTTCACAAACACTAAGATAGTTTTTTTTTCGATTCAAAACAAAATTTTAACGCTTTGAGGAGTTCAAATAACGTATTTTTAGATCATTTGTATCGTATCTTTTAGTACATAACTTTTCACCAAATTTCACAAACACTAAGATAGTTTTTTTTTCGATTCAAAACAAGATTTTAACGCTTTGAGGAGTTCAAATAACGTATTTTTAGATCATTTGTATCGTATCTTTTACTACATAACTTTTTACCAAATTTCACAAACACTAAGAAAGTTTGTTTTTCGATTCAAAACAAGATTTTAACGTTTTGAGGAGTTCAAATAACCTGTTTTAAGATCATTTGTATCGTATCTTTTAGTACATAACTTTTCACCAAATTTCACAAACACTAAGAAAGTTTGTTTTTCGATTCAAAACAAGATTTTAACGCTTTGAGGAGTTCGAATAACGTGTTTTTAGATCATTTGTATCGTATCTTTTACTACATAACTTTTCACCAAATTTCACAAACACTAAGATAGTTTGTTTTTCGATTCAAAACAAGATTTGAACGCTTTGAGGAGTTCAAATAACGTGTTTTAAGATCATTTGTATCGTATCTTTTAGTACATAACTTTTCACCAAATTTCACAAACACTAAGATAGTTTGTTTTTCGATTCAAAACAAGATTTTAACGCTTTGAGGAGTTCAAATAACGTGTTTTAAGATCATTTGTATCGTATCTTTTAGTACATAACTTTTCACCAAATGTCACAAACACTAAGAAAGTTTGTTTTTCGATTCAAAACAAGATTTTAACGCTTTGAGGAGTTCAAATAACGTGTTTTTAGATCATTTGTATCGTATCTGTTAGTACATAACTTTTCACCAAATTTCACAAACACTAAGATAGTTTGTTTTTCGATTCAAAACAAGATTTTAACGCTTTGAGGAGTTCAAATAACGTGTTTTTAGATCATTTGTATCGTATCTTTTAGTACATAACTTTTCACCAAATTTCACAAACACTAAGATAGTTTGTTTTTCGATTCAAAACAAGATTTTAACGCTTTGAGCAGTTCAAATAACGTGTTTTTAGATCATTTGTATCGTATCTTTTACTACATAACTTTTCACCAAATTTCACAAACACTATGAAAGTTTGTTTTTCGATTCAAAACAAGATTTGAACGCTTTGAGGAGTTCAAATAACGTGTTTTAAGATCATTTGTATCGTATCTTTTAGTACATAACTTTTCACCAAATTTCACAAACACTAAGATAGTTTGTTTTTCGATTCAAAACAAGATTTTAACGCTTTGAGGAGTTCAAATAACGTGTTTTAAGATCATTTGTATCGTATCTTTTAGTACATAACTTTTCACCAAATGTCACAAACACTAAGAAAGTTTGTTTTTCGATTCAAAACAAGATTTTAACGCTTTGAGGAGTTCAAATAACGTGTTTTTAGATCATTTGTATCGTATCTGTTTGTACGTAACTTTTCACCAAATTTCACAAACACTAAGATAGTTTGTTTTTCGATTCAAAACAAAATTTTAACACTTTGAGCAGTTCAAATAACGTGTTTTTAGATCATTTGTATCGTATCTTTTACTACATAACTTTTCACCAAATTTCACAAACACTAAGAAAGTTTGTTTTTCGATTCAAAACAAGATTTGAACGCTTTGAGGAGTTCAAATAACGTGTTTTTAGATCATTTGTATCGTATCTTTTAGTACATAACTTTTCACCAAATTTCACAAACACTAAGATAGTTTGTTTTTCGATTCAAAACAAGATTTTAACGCTTTGAGGAGTTCAAATAACGTGTTTTAAGATCATTTGTATCGTATCTTTTACTACATAACTTTTCACCAAATTTCACAAACACTAAGAAAGTTTGTTTTTCGATTCAAAACAAGATTTGAACGCTTTGAGGAGTTCAAATAACGTGTTTTCAGATCATTTGTATCGTATCTTTTAGTACATAACTTTTCACCAAATGTCACAAACACTAAGAAAGTTTGTTTTTCGATTCAAAACAAGATTTTAACGCTTTGAGGAGTTCATCTAACGTGTTTTGAGATCATTTGTATCGTATCTGTTAGTACATAACTTTTCACCAAATTTCACAAACACTAAGATAGTTTGTTTTTCGATTCAAAACAAGATTTTAACGCTTTGAGGAGTTCAAATAACGTGTTTTAAGATCATTTGTATCGTATCTTTTACTACATAACTTTTCACCAAATTTCACAAACACTAAGAAAGTTTGTTTTTCGATTCAAAACAAGATTTGAACGCTTTGAGGAGTTCAAATAACGTGTTTTTAGATCATTTGTATCGTATCTTTTAGTACGTAACTTTTCACCAAATTTCACAAACACTAAGATAGTTTGTTTTTCGATTCAAAACAAGATTTTAACGCTTTGAGGAGTTCAAATAACGTGTTTTAAGATCATTTGTATCGTATCTTTTACTACATAACTTTTCACCAAATTTCACAAACACTAAGAAAATTTGTTTTTCGATTCAAAACAAGATTTTAACGCTTTGAGGAGTTCAAATAACATGTTTTTAGATCATTTGTATCGTATCTTTTAGTACATAACTTTTCACCAAATTTCACAAACACTAAGATAGTTTTTTTTTCGATTCAAAACAAAATTTTAACGCTTTGAGGAGTTCAAATAACGTATTTTTAGATCATTTGTATCGTATCTTTTAGTACATAACTTTTCACCAAATTTCACAAACACTAAGATAGTTTTTTTTTCGATTCAAAACAAGATTTTAACGCTTTGAGGAGTTCAAATAACGTATTTTTAGATCATTTGTATCGTATCTTTTACTACATAACTTTTTACCAAATTTCACAAACACTAAGAAAGTTTGTTTTTCGATTCAAAACAAGATTTTAACGTTTTGAGGAGTTCAAATAACCTGTTTTAAGATCATTTGTATCGTATCTTTTAGTACATAACTTTTCACCAAATTTCACAAACACTAAGAAAGTTTGTTTTTCGATTCAAAACAAGATTTTAACGCTTTGAGGAGTTCGAATAACGTGTTTTTAGATCATTTGTATCGTATCTTTTACTACATAACTTTTCACCAAATTTCACAAACACTAAGATAGTTTGTTTTTCGATTCAAAACAAGATTTGAACGCTTTGAGGAGTTCAAATAACGTGTTTTAAGATCATTTGTATCGTATCTTTTAGTACATAACTTTTCACCAAATTTCACAAACACTAAGATAGTTTGTTTTTCGATTCAAAACAAGATTTTAACGCTTTGAGGAGTTCAAATAACGTGTTTTAAGATCATTTGTATCGTATCTTTTAGTACATAACTTTTCACCAAATGTCACAAACACTAAGAAAGTTTGTTTTTCGATTCAAAACAAGATTTTAACGCTTTGAGGAGTTCAAATAACGTGTTTTTAGATCATTTGTATCGTATCTGTTAGTACATAACTTTTCACCAAATTTCACAAACACTAAGATAGTTTGTTTTTCGATTCAAAACAAGATTTTAACGCTTTGAGGAGTTCAAATAACGTGTTTTTAGATCATTTGTATCGTATCTTTTAGTACATAACTTTTCACCAAATTTCACAAACACTAAGATAGTTTGTTTTTCGATTCAAAACAAGATTTTAACGCTTTGAGCAGTTCAAATAACGTGTTTTTAGATCATTTGTATCGTATCTTTTACTACATAACTTTTCACCAAATTTCACAAACACTATGAAAGTTTGTTTTTCGATTCAAAACAAGATTTGAACGCTTTGAGGAGTTCAAATAACGTGTTTTAAGATCATTTGTATCGTATCTTTTAGTACATAACTTTTCACCAAATTTCACAAACACTAAGATAGTTTGTTTTTCGATTCAAAACAAGATTTTAACGCTTTGAGGAGTTCAAATAACGTGTTTTAAGATCATTTGTATCGTATCTTTTAGTACATAACTTTTCACCAAATGTCACAAACACTAAGAAAGTTTGTTTTTCGATTCAAAACAAGATTTTAACGCTTTGAGGAGTTCAAATAACGTGTTTTTAGATCATTTGTATCGTATCTGTTTGTACGTAACTTTTCACCAAATTTCACAAACACTAAGATAGTTTGTTTTTCGATTCAAAACAAAATTTTAACACTTTGAGCAGTTCAAATAACGTGTTTTTAGATCATTTGTATCGTATCTTTTACTACATAACTTTTCACCAAATTTCACAAACACTAAGAAAGTTTGTTTTTCGATTCAAAACAAGATTTGAACGCTTTGAGGAGTTAAAATAACGTGTTTTTAGATCATTTGTATCGTATCTTTTACTACATAACTTTTCACCAAATTTCACAGACACTAAGAAAGTTTGTTTTTCGATTCAAAACAAGATTTGAACGCTTTGAGGAGTTCAAATAACGTGTTTTTAGATCATTTGTATCGTATCTTTTAGTACATTACTTTTCACCAAATTTCACAAAGAGTAAGAAAGTTTGTTTTCCGATTCAAAACAAGATTTGAACGCTTTGAGGAGTTCAAATAACGTGTTTTTAGATCATTTGTATCGTATCTTTTAGTACATAACTTTTCACCAAATTTCACAAACAGTAAGATAGTTTGTTTTTCGATTCAAAACAAGATTTTAACGCTTTGAGCAGTTCAAATAACGTGTTTTTAGATCATTTGTATCGTATCTTTTACTACATAACTTTTCACCAAATTTCACAAACACTATGAAAGTTTGTTTTTCGATTCAAAACAAGATTTGAACGCTTTGAGGAGTTCAAATAACGTGTTTTTAGATCATTTGTATCGTATCTTTTAGTACGTAACTTTTCACCAAATTTCACAAACACTAAGAAAGTTTGTTTTTCGATTCAAAACAAGATTTGAACGCTTTGAGGAGTTCAAATAACGTGTTTTTAGATCATTTGTATCGTATCTTTTAGTACGTAACTTTTCACCAAATTTCACAAACACGAAGATAGTTTGTTTTTCGATTCCAAACAAGATTTGAACGCTTTGAGGAGTTAATATAACGTGTTTTTAGATCATTTGTATCGTATCTTTTAGTACATAACTTTTCACCAAATTTCACAAACAGTAAGATAGTTTGTTTTCCGATTCAAAACAAGATTTGAACGCTTTGAGGAGTTCGAATAACGTGTTTTAAGATCATTTGTATCGTATCTTTTAGTACATAACTTTTCACCAAATTTCACAAACACTAAGAAAGTTTGTTTTTCGATTCAAAACAAGATTTGAACGCTTTGAGGAGTTCAAATAACGTGTTTTTAGATCATTTGTATCGTATCTTTTAGTACGTAACTTTTCACCAAATTTCACAAACACTAAGATAGTTTGTTTTTCGATTCCAAACAAGATTTGAACGCTTTGAGCAGTTAATATAACGTGTTTTTAGATCATTTGTATCGTATCTTTTACTACATAACTTTTCACCAAATTTCACAAACACTAAGAAAGTTTGTTTTTCGATTCAAAACAAGATTTGAACGCTTTGAGGAGTTCAAATAACGTGTTTTTAGATCATTTGTATCGTATCTTTTAGTACATTACTTTTCACCAAATTTCACAAACACTAAGATAGTTTGTTTTTCGATTCAAAACAAGATTTTAACGCTTTGAGGAGTTCAAATAACGTGTTTTAAGATCATTTGTATCGTATCTTTTACTACATAACTTTTCACCAATTTTCACAAACACTAAGAAAGTTTGTTTTTCGATTCAAAACAAAATTTGAACGCTTTGAGGAGTTCAAATAACGTGTTTTTAGATCATTTGTATCGTATCTTTTAGTACGTAACTTTTCACCAAATTTCACAAACACTAAGATAGTTTGTTTTTCGATTCAAAACAAGATTTTAACGCTTTGAGGAGTTCAAATAACGTGTTTTTAGATCATTTGTATCGTATCTTTTAGTACGTAACTTTTCACCAAATTTCACAAACACTAAGATAGTTTGTTTTTCGATTCAAAACAAGATTTTAACGCTTTGAGCAGTTCAAATAACGTGTTTTTAGATCATTTGTATCGTATCTTTTAGTACATAACTTTTCACCAAATTTCACAAACACTAAGAAAGTTTGTTTTTCGATTCAAAACAAGTTTTGAACGCTTTGAGGAGTTCAAATAACGTGTTTTTAGATCATTTGTATCGTATCTTGTAGTACATAACTTTTCACCAAATTTCACAAACACTAAGATAGTTTGTTTTTCGATTCAAAACAAGATTTTAACGCTTTGAGGAGTTCAAATAACGTGTTTTAAGATCATTTGTATCGTATCTTTTACTACATAACTTTTCACCAAATTTCACAAACACTAAGAAAGTTTGTTTTTCGATTCAAAACAAGATTTTAACGCTTGAGGTGTTCAAATAACGTGTTTTTACATCATTTGTATGGTATCTTTTAGTACATAACTTTTCACCAAATTTCACAAACACTAAGAAAGTTTGTTTTTCGATTCAAAACAAGATTTGAACGCTTTGAGGAGTTCGAATAACGTGTTTTAAGATCATTTGTATCGTATCTTTTACTACATAACTTTTCACCAAATTTCACAAACACTAAGAAAGTTTGTTTTTCGATTCAAAACAAGATTTTAACGCTTTGAGGAGTTCAAATAACGTGTTTTTAAGATCATTTGTATCGTATCTTTTAGTACGTAACTTTTCACCAAATTTCACCAACACTAAGATAGTTTGTTTTTCGATTCAAAACAAGATTTTAACGCTTTGAGGAGTTCAAATAACGTGTTTTAAGATCATTTGTATCGTATCTTTTAGTACATAACTTTTCACCAAATTTCACAAACACTAAGATAGTTTGTTTTTCGATTCAAAACAAGATTTTAACGCTTTGAGGAGTTCAAATAACGTGTTTTAAGATCATTTGTATCGTATCTTTTACTACATAACTTTTCACCAAATTTCACAAACACTAAGAAAGTTTGTTTTTCGATTCAAAACAAGATTTGAACGCTTTGAGGAGTTCAAATAACGTGTTTTCAGATCATTTGTATCGTATCTTTTAGTACATAACTTTTCACCAAATGTCACAAACACTAAGAAAGTTTGTTTTTCGATTCAAAACAAGATTTTAACGCTTTGAGGAGTTCATCTAACGTGTTTTGAGATCATTTGTATCGTATCTGTTAGTACATAACTTTTCACCAAATTTCACAAACACTAAGATAGTTTGTTTTTCGATTCAAAACAAGATTTTAACGCTTTGAGGAGTTCAAATAACGTGTTTTAAGATCATTTGTATCGTATCTTTTACTACATAACTTTTCACCAAATTTCACAAACTCTAAGAAAGTTTGTTTTTCGATTCAAAACAAGATTTGAACGCTTTGAGGAGTTCAAATAACGTGTTTTTAGATCATTTGTATCGTATCTTTTAGTACGTAACTTTTCACCAAATTTCACAAACACTAAGATAGTTTGTTTTTCGATTCAAAACAAGATTTTAACGCTTTGAGGAGTTCAAATAACGTGTTTTAAGATCATTTGTATCGTATCTTTTACTACATAACTTTTCACCAAATTTCACAAACACTAAGAAAATTTGTTTTTCGATTCAAAACAAGATTTTAACGCTTTGAGGAGTTCAAATAACATGTTTTTAGATCATTTGTATCGTATCTTTTAGTACATAACTTTTCACCAAATTTCACAAACACTAAGATAGTTTTTTTTTCGATTCAAAACAAGATTTTAACGCTTTGAGGAGTTCAAATAACGTATTTTTAGATCATTTGTATCGTATCTTTTAGTACATAACTTTTCACCAAATTTCACAAACACTAAGATAGTTTTTTTTTCGATTCAAAACAAGATTTTAACGCTTTGAGGAGTTCAAATAACGTATTTTTAGATCATTTGTATCGTATCTTTTACTACATAACTTTTTACCAAATTTCACAAACACTAAGAAAGTTTGTTTTTCGATTCAAAACAAGATTTTAACGTTTTGAGGAGTTCAAATAACCTGTTTTAAGATCATTTGTATCGTATCTTTTAGTACATAACTTTTCACCAAATTTCACAAACACTAAGAAAGTTTGTTTTTCGATTCAAAACAAGATTTTAACGCTTTGAGGAGTTCGAATAACGTGTTTTTAGATCATTTGTATCGTATATTTTACTACATAACTTTTCACCAAATTTCACAAACACTAAGATAGTTTGTTTTTCGATTCAAAACAAGATTTGAACGCTTTGAGGAGTTCAAATAACGTGTTTTAAGATCATTTGTATCGTATCTTTTAGTACATAACTTTTCACCAAATTTCACAAACACTAAGATAGTTTGTTTTTCGATTCAAAACAAGATTTTAACGCTTTGAGGAGTTCAAATAACGTGTTTTAAGATCATTTGTATCGTATCTTTTAGTACATAACTTTTCACCAAATGTCACAAACACTAAGAAAGTTTGTTTTTCGATTCAAAACAAGATTTTAACGCTTTGAGGAGTTCAAATAACGTGTTTTTAGATCATTTGTATCGTATCTGTTAGTACATAACTTTTCACCAAATTTCACAAACACTAAGATAGTTTGTTTTTCGATTCAAAACAAGATTTTAACGCTTTGAGGAGTTCAAATAACGTGTTTTTAGATCATTTGTATCGTATCTTTTAGTACATAACTTTTCACCAAATTTCACAAACACTAAGATAGTTTGTTTTTCGATTCAAAACAAGATTTTAACGCTTTGAGCAGTTCAAATAACGTGTTTTTAGATCATTTGTATCGTATCTTTTACTACATAACTTTTCACCAAATTTCACAAACACTATGAAAGTTTGTTTTTCGATTCAAAACAAGATTTGAACGCTTTGAGGAGTTCAAATAACGTGTTTTAAGATCATTTGTATCGTATCTTTTAGTACATAACTTTTCACCAAATTTCACAAACACTAAGATAGTTTGTTTTTCGATTCAAAACAAGATTTTAACGCTTTGAGGAGTTCAAATAACGTGTTTTAAGATCATTTGTATCGTATCTTTTAGTACATAACTTTTCACCAAATGTCACAAACACTAAGAAAGTTTGTTTTTCGATTCAAAACAAGATTTTAACGCTTTGAGGAGTTCAAATAACGTGTTTTTAGATCATTTGTATCGTATCTTTTAGTACGTAACTTTTCACCAAATTTCACAAACACTAAGATAGTTTGTTTTTCGATTCAAAACAAAATTTTAACGCTTTGAGCAGTTCAAATAACGTGTTTTTAGATCATTTGTATCGTATCTTTTACTACATAACTTTTCACCAAATTTCACAAACACTAAGAAAGTTTGTTTTTCGATTCAAAACAAAATTTGAACGCTTTGAGGAGTTAAAATAACGTGTTTTTAGATCATTTGTATCGTATCTTTTACTACATAACTTTTTACCAAATTTCACAAACACTAAGAAAGTTTGTTTTTCGATTCAAAACAAGATTTTAACGTTTTGAGGAGTTCAAATAACCTGTTTTAAGATCATTTGTATCGTATCTTTTAGTACATAACTTTTCACCAAATTTCACAAACACTAAGAAAGTTTGTTTTTCGATTCAAAACAAGATTTTAACGCTTTGAGGAGTTCGAATAACGTGTTTTTAGATCATTTGTATCGTATATTTTACTACATAACTTTTCACCAAATTTCACAAACACTAAGATAGTTTGTTTTTCGATTCAAAACAAGATTTGAACGCTTTGAGGAGTTCAAATAACGTGTTTTTAGATCATTTGTATCGTATCTTTTACTACATAACTTTTCACCAAATTTCACAAACACTAAGATAGTTTGTTTTTCGATTCAAAACAAGATTTGAACGCTTTGAGGAGTTCAAATGACGTGTTTTAAGATCATTTGTATCGTATCTTTTAGTACATAACTTTTCACCAAATGTCACAAACACTAAGATAGTTTGTTTTTCGATTCCAAACAAGATTTGAACGCTTTGAGGAGTTAAAATAACGTGTTTTTAGATCATTTGTATCGTATCTTTTACTACATAAGTTTTCACCAAATTTCACAAACACTAAGAAAGTTTGTTTTTCGATTCAAAACAAGATTTGAACGCTTTGAGGAGTTCAAATAACGTGTTTTTAGATCATTTGTATCGTATCTTTTAGTACATAACTTTTCAACAAATTTCACAAACACTAAGATAGTTTGTTTTTCGATTCAAAACAAGATTTTAACGCTTTGAGGAGTTCAAATAACGTGTTTTAAGATCATTTGTATCGTATCTTTTACTACATAACTTTTCACCAAATTTCACAAACACTAAGAAAGTTTGTTTTTCGATTCAAAACAAGATTTGAACGCTTTGAGGAGTTCAAATAACGTGTTTTTAGATCATTTGTATCGTATCTTTTAGTACTTTACTTTTCACCAAATTTCACAAACACTAAGATAGTTTGTTTTTCGATTCAAAACAAGATTTTAACGCTTTGAGGAGTTCAAATAACGTGTTTTAAGATCATTTGTATCGTATCTTTTACTACATAACTTTTCACCAATTTTCACAAACACTAAGAAAGTTTGTTTTTCGATTCAAAACAAAATTTGAACTCTTTGAGGAGTTCAAATAACGTGTTTTTAGATCATTTGTATCGTATCTTTTAGTACGTAACTTTTCACCAAATTTCACAAACACTAAGATAGTTTGTTTTTCGATTCAAAACAAGATTTTAACGCTTTGAGGAGTTCAAATAACGTGTTTTTAGATCATTTGTATCGTATCTTTTAGTACGTAACTTTTCACCAAATTTCACAAACACTAAGATAGTTTGTTTTTCGATTCAAAACAAGATTTTAACGCTTTGAGCAGTTCAAATAACGTGTTTTTAGATCATTTGTATCGTATCTTTTACTACATAACTTTTCACCAAATTTCACAAACACTAAGAAAGTTTGTTTTTCGATTCAAAACAAGTTTTGAACGCTTTGAGGAGTTCAAATAACGTGTTTTTAGATCATTTGTATCGTATCTTGTAGTACATAACTTTTCACCAAATTTCACAAACACTAAGATAGTTTGTTTTTCGATTCAAAACAAGATTTTAACGCTTTGAGCAGTTCAAATAACGTGTTTTTAGATCATTTGTATCGTATCTTTTACTACATAACTTTTCACCAAATTTCACAAACACTATGAAAGTTTGTTTTTCGATTCAAAACAAGATTTGAACGCTTTGAGGAGTTCGAATAACGTGTTTTAAGATCATTTGTATCGTATCTTTTAGTACATAACTTTTCACCAAATTTCACAAACACTAAGAAAGTTTGTTTTTCGATTCAAAACAAGATTTGAACGCTTTGAGGAGTTCAAATAACGTGTTTTTAGATCATTTGTATCGTATCTTTTAGTACGTAACTTTTCACCAAATTTCACAAACACTAAGATAGTTTGTTTTTCGATTCCAAACAAGATTTGAACGCTTTGAGCAGTTAATATAACGTGTTTTTAGATCATTTGTATCGTCTCTTTTACTACATAACTTTTCACCAAATTTCACAAACACTAAGAAAGTTTGTTTTTCGATTCAAAACAAGATTTGAACGCTTTGAGGAGTTCAAATAACGTGTTTTTAGATCATTTGTATCGTATCTTTTAGTACGTAACTTTTCACCAAATTTCACAAACACTAAGATAGTTTGTTTTTCGATTCAAAACAAGATTTTAACGCTTTGAGGAGTTCAAATAACGTGTTTTAAGATCATTTGTATCGTATCTTTTACTACATAACTTTTCACCAAATTTCACAAACACTAAGAAAATTTGTTTTTCGATTCAAAACAAGATTTTAACGCTTTGAGGAGTTCAAATAACATGTTTTTAGATCATTTGTATCGTATCTTTTAGTACATAACTTTTCACCAAATTTCACAAACACTAAGATAGTTTTTTTTTCGATTCAAAACAAGATTTTAACGCTTTGAGGAGTTCAAATAACGTATTTTTAGATCATTTGTATCGTATCTTTTAGTACATAACTTTTCACCAAATTTCACAAACACTAAGATAGTTTTTTTTTCGATTCAAAACAAGATTTTAACGCTTTGAGGAGTTCAAATAACGTATTTTTAGATCATTTGTATCGTATCTTTTACTACATAACTTTTTACCAAATTTCACAAACACTAAGAAAGTTTGTTTTTCGATTCAAAACAAGATTTTAACGTTTTGAGGAGTTCAAATAACCTGTTTTAAGATCATTTGTATCGTATCTTTTAGTACATAACTTTTCACCAAATTTCACAAACACTAAGAAAGTTTGTTTTTCGATTCAAAACAAGATTTTAACGCTTTGAGGAGTTCGAATAACGTGTTTTTAGATCATTTGTATCGTATATTTTACTACATAACTTTTCACCAAATTTCACAAACACTAAGATAGTTTGTTTTTCGATTCAAAACAAGATTTGAACGCTTTGAGGAGTTCAAATAACGTGTTTTAAGATCATTTGTATCGTATCTTTTAGTACATAACTTTTCACCAAATTTCACAAACACTAAGATAGTTTGTTTTTCGATTCAAAACAAGATTTTAACGCTTTGAGGAGTTCAAATAACGTGTTTTAAGATCATTTGTATCGTATCTTTTAGTACATAACTTTTCACCAAATGTCACAAACACTAAGAAAGTTTGTTTTTCGATTCAAAACAAGATTTTAACGCTTTGAGGAGTTCAAATAACGTGTTTTTAGATCATTTGTATCGTATCTGTTAGTACATAACTTTTCACCAAATTTCACAAACACTAAGATAGTTTGTTTTTCGATTCAAAACAAGATTTTAACGCTTTGAGGAGTTCAAATAACGTGTTTTTAGATCATTTGTATCGTATCTTTTAGTACATAACTTTTCACCAAATTTCACAAACACTAAGATAGTTTGTTTTTCGATTCAAAACAAGATTTTAACGCTTTGAGCAGTTCAAATAACGTGTTTTTAGATCATTTGTATCGTATCTTTTACTACATAACTTTTCACCAAATTTCACAAACACTATGAAAGTTTGTTTTTCGATTCAAAACAAGATTTGAACGCTTTGAGGAGTTCAAATAACGTGTTTTAAGATCATTTGTATCGTATCTTTTAGTACATAACTTTTCACCAAATTTCACAAACACTAAGATAGTTTGTTTTTCGATTCAAAACAAGATTTTAACGCTTTGAGGAGTTCAAATAACGTGTTTTAAGATCATTTGTATCGTATCTTTTAGTACATAACTTTTCACCAAATGTCACAAACACTAAGAAAGTTTGTTTTTCGATTCAAAACAAGATTTTAACGCTTTGAGGAGTTCAAATAACGTGTTTTTAGATCATTTGTACCGTATCTGTTTGTACGTAACTTTTCACCAAATTTCACAAACACTAAGATAGTTTGTTTTTCGATTCAAAACAAAATTTTAACGCTTTGAGCAGTTCAAATAACGTGTTTTTAGATCATTTGTATCGTATCTTTTACTACATAACTTTTCACCAAATTTCACAAACACTAAGAAAGTTTGTTTTTCGATTCAAAACAAGATTTGAACGCTTTGAGGAGTTAAAATAACGTGTTTTTAGATCATTTGTATCGTATCTTTTACTACATAACTTTTCACCAAATTTCACAGACACTAAGAAAGTTTGTTTTTCGATTCAAAACAAGATTTGAACGCTTTGAGGAGTTCAAATAACGTGTTTTTAGATCATTTGTATCGTATCTTTTAGTACATTACTTTTCACCAAATTTCACAAAGAGTAAGAAAGTTTGTTTTCCGATTCAAAACAAGATTTGAACGCTTTGAGGAGTTCAAATAACGTGTTTTTAGATCATTTGTATCGTATCTTTTAGTACATAACTTTTCACCAAATTTCACAAACAGTAAGATAGTTTGTTTTTCGATTCAAAACAAGATTTTAACGCTTTGAGCAGTTCAAATAACGTGTTTTTAGATCATTTGTATCGTATCTTTTACTACATAACTTTTCACCAAATTTCACAAACACTATGAAAGTTTGTTTTTCGATTCAAAACAAGATTTGAACGCTTTGAGGAGTTCAAATAACGTGTTTTTAGATCATTTGTATCGTATCTTTTAGTACGTAACTTTTCACCAAATTTCACAAACACTAAGAAAGTTTGTTTTTCGATTCAAAACAAGATTTGAACGCTTTGAGGAATTCAAATAACGTGTTTTTAGATCATTTGTATCGTATCTTTTAGTACGTAACTTTTCACCAAATTTCACAAACACGAAGATAGTTTGTTTTTCGATTCCAAACAAGATTTGAACGCTTTGAGGAGTTAAAATAACGTGTTTTTAGATCATTTGTATCGTATCTTTTACTACATAACTTTTCACCAAATTTCACAAACACTAAGAAAGTTTGTTTTTCGATTCAAAACAAGATTTGAACGCTTTGAGGAGTTCAAATAACGTGTTTTTAGATCATTTGTATCGTATCTTTTAGTACATTACTTTTCACCAAATTTCACAAACACTAAGATAGTTTGTTTTTCGATTCCAAACAAGATTTGAACGCTTTGAGGAGTTAAAATAACGTGTTTTTAGATCATTTGTATCGTATCTTTTACTACATAACTTTTCACCAAATTTCACAAACACTAAGAAAGTTTGTTTTTCGATTCAAAACAAGATTTGAACGCTTTGAGGAGTTCAAATAACGTGTTTTTAGATCATTTGTATCGTATCTTTTAGTACATTACTTTTCACCAAATTTCACAAACACTAAGATAGTTTGTTTTTCGATTCAAAACAAGATTTTAACGCTTTGAGGAGTTCAAATAACGTGTTTTAAGATCATTTGTATCGTATCTTTTACTACATAACTTTTCACCAATTTTCACAAACACTAAGATAGTTTGTTTTTCGATTCAAAACAAGATTTTAACGCTTTGAGGAGTTCAAATAACGTGTTTTAAGATCATTTGTATCGTATCTTTTACTACATAACTTTTCACCAATTTTCACAAACACTAAGAAAGTTTGTTTTTCGATTCAAAACAAGATTTTAACGCTTTGAGGAGTTCAAATAACGTGTTTTTAGATCATTTGTATCGTATCTTTTAGTACGTAACTTTTCACCAAATTTCACAAACACTAAGATAGTTTGTTTTTCGATTCAAAACAAGATTTTAACGCTTTGAGCAGTTCAAATAACGTGTTTTTAGATCATTTGTATCGTATCTTTTAGTACGTAACTTTTCACCAAATTTCACAAACACTAAGAAAGTTTGTTTTTCGATTCAAAACAAGATTTTAACGCTTTGAGGAGTTCAAATAACGTTTTTTTAGATCATTTGTATCGTATCTTTTAGTACGTAACTTTTCACCAAATTTCACAAACACTAAGATAGTTTGTTTTTCGATTCAAAACAAGATTTTAACGCTTTGAGCAGTTCAAATAACGTGTTTTTAGATCATTTGTATCGTATCTTTTACTACATAACTTTTCACCAAATTTCACAAACACTAAGAAAGTTTGTTTTTCGATTCAAAACAAGTTTTGAACGCTTTGAGGAGTTCAAATAACGTGTTTTTAGATCATTTGTATCGTATCTTGTAGTACATAACTTTTCACCAAATTTCACAAACACTAAGATAGTTTGTTTTTCGATTCAAAACAAGATTTTAACGCTTTGAGGAGTTCAAATAACGTGATTTAAGATCATTTGTATCGTATCTTTTACTACATAACTTTTCACCAAATTTCACAAACACTAAGAAAGTTTGTTTTTCGATTCAAAACAAGATTTGAACGCTTTGAGGAGTTCAAATAACGTGTTTTTAGATCATTTGTATCGTATCTGTTAGTACATAACTTTTCACCAAATTTCACAAACACTAAGATAGTTTGTTTTTCGATACAAAACAAGATTTTAACGCTTTGAGGAGTTCAAATAACGTGTTTTTAGATCATTTGTATCGTATCTTTTACTACATAACTTTTCACCAAATTTCACAAACACTAAGATAGTTTGTTTTTCGATTCAAAACAAGATTTGAACGCTTTGAGGAGTTCAAATGACGTGTTTTAAGATCATTTGTATCGTATCTTTTAGTACATAACTTTTCACCAAATGTCACAAACACTAAGATAGTTTGTTTTTCGATTCCAAACAAGATTTGAACGCTTTGAGGAGTTAAAATAACGTGTTTTTAGATCATTTGTATCGTATCTTTTACTACATAAGTTTTCACCAAATTTCACAAACACTAAGAAAGTTTGTTTTTCGATTCAAAACAAGATTTGAACGCTTTGAGGAGTTCAAATAACGTGTTTTTAGATCATTTGTATCGTATCTTTTAGTACATAACTTTTCACCAAATTTCACAAACACTAAGATAGTTTGTTTTTCGATTCAAAACAAGATTTTAACGCTTTGAGGAGTTCAAATAACGTGTTTTAAGATCATTTGTATCGTATCTTTTACTACATAACTTTTCACCAAATTTCACAAACACTAAGAAAGTTTGTTTTTCGATTCAAAACAAGATTTGAACGCTTTGAGGAGTTCAAATAACGTGTTTTTAGATCATTTGTATCGTATCTTTTAGTACTTTACTTTTCACCAAATTTCACAAACACTAAGATAGTTTGTTTTTCGATTCAAAACAAGATTTTAACGCTTTGAGGAGTTCAAATAACGTGTTTTAAGATCATTTGTGTCGTATCTTTTACGACATAACTTTTCACCAATTTTCACAAACACTAAGAAAGTTTGTTTTTCGATTCAAAACAAAATTTGAACTCTTTGAGGAGTTCAAATAACGTGTTTTTAGATCATTTGTATCGTATCTTTTAGTACGTAACTTTTCACCAAATTTCACAAACACTAAGATAGTTTGTTTTTCGATTCAAAACAAGATTTTAACGCTTTGAGGAGTTCAAATAACGTGTTTTTAGATCATTTGTATCGTATCTTTTAGTACGTAACTTTTCACCAAATTTCACAAACACTAAGATAGTTTGTTTTTCGATTCAAAACAAGATTTTAACGCTTTGAGCAGTTCAAATAACGTGTTTTTAGATCATTTGTATCGTATCTTTTACTACATAACTTTTCACCAAATTTCACAAACACTAAGAAAGTTTGTTTTTCGATTCAAAACAAGTTTTGAACGCTTTGAGGAGTTCAAATAACGTGTTTTTAGATCATTTGTATCGTATCTTGTAGTACATAACTTTTCACCAAATTTCACAAACACTAAGATAGTTTGTTTTTCGATTCAAAACAAGATTTTAACGCTTTGAGCAGTTCAAATAACGTGTTTTTAGATCATTTGTATCGTATCTTTTACTACATAACTTTTCACCAAATTTCACAAACACTATGAAAGTTTGTTTTTCGATTCAAAACAAGATTTGAACGCTTTGAGGAGTTCGAATAACGTGTTTTAAGATCATTTGTATCGTATCTTTTAGTACATAACTTTTCACCAAATTTCACAAACACTAAGAAAGTTTGTTTTTCGATTCAAAACAAGATTTGAACGCTTTGAGGAGTTCAAATAACGTGTTTTTAGATCATTTGTATCGTATCTTTTAGTAAGTAACTTTTCACCAAATTTCACAAACACTAAGATAGTTTGTTTTTCGATTCCAAACAAGATTTGAACGCTTTGAGCAGTTAATATAACGTGTTTTTAGATCATTTGTATCGTATCTTTTACTACATAACTTTTCACCAAATTTCACAAACACTAAGAAAGTTTGTTTTTCGATTCAAAACAAGATTTGAACGCTTTGAGGAGTTCAAATAACGTGTTTTTAGATCATTTGTATCGTATCTTTTAGTACATTACTTTTCACCAAATTTCACAAACACTAAGATAGTTTGTTTTTCGATTCAAAACAAGATTTTAACGCTTTGAGGAGTTCAAATAACGTGTTTTAAGATCATTTGTATCGTATCTTTTACTACATAACTTTTCACCAATTTTCACAAACACTAAGAAAGTTTGTTTTTCGATTCAAAACAAAATTTGAACGCTTTGAGGAGTTCAAATAACGTGTTTTTAGATCATTTGTGTCGTATCTTTTAGTACGTAACTTTTCACCAAATTTCACAAACACTAAGATAGTTTGTTTTTCGATTCAAAACAAGATTTTAACGCTTTGAGGAGTTCAAATAACGTGTTTTTAGATCATTTGTATCGTATCTTTTAGTACGTAACTTTTCACCAAATTTCACAAACACTAAGATAGTTTGTTTTTCGATTCAAAACAAGATTTTAACGCTTTGAGCAGTTCAAATAACGTGTTTTTAGATCATTTGTATCGTATCTTTTAGTACATAACTTTTCACCAAATTTCACAAACACTAAGAAAGTTTGTTTTTCGATTCAAAACAAGTTTTGAACGCTTTGAGGAGTTCAAATAACGTGTTTTTAGATCATTTGTATCGTATCTTGTAGTACATAACTTTTCACCAAATTTCACAAACACTAAGATAGTTTGTTTTTCGATTCAAAACAAGATTTTAACGCTTTGAGGAGTTCAAATAACGTGTTTTAAGATCATTTGTATCGTATCTTTTACTACATAACTTTTCACCAAATTTCACAAACACTAAGAAAGTTTGTTTTTCGATTCAAAACAAGATTTTAACGCTTGAGGTGTTCAAATAACGTGTTTTTAGATCATTTGTATGGTATCTTTTAGTACATAACTTTTCACCAAATTTCACAAACACTAAGAAAGTTTGTTTTTCGATTCAAAACAAGATTTGAACGCTTTGAGGAGTTCGAATAACGTGTTTTAAGATCATTTGTATCGTATCTTTTACTACATAACTTTTCACCAAATTTCACAAACACTAAGAAAGTTTGTTTTTCGATTCAAAACAAGATTTTAACGCTTTGAGGAGTTCAAATAACGTGTTTTTAAGATCATTTGTATCGTATCTTTTAGTACGTAACTTTTCACCAAATTTCACAAACACTAAGATAGTTTGTTTTTCGATTCAAAACAAGATTTTAACGCTTTGAGGAGTTCAAATAACGTGTTTTAAGATCATTTGTATCGTATCTTTTAGTACATAACTTTTCACCAAATTTCACAAACACTAAGATAGTTTGTTTTTCGATTCAAAACAAGATTTTAACGCTTTGAGGAGTTCAAATAACGTGTTTTAAGATCATTTGTATCGTATCTTTTACTACATAACTTTTCACCAAATTTCACAAACACTAAGAAAGTTTGTTTTTCGATTCAAAACAAGATTTGAACGCTTTGAGGAGTTCAAATAACGTGTTTTCAGATCATTTGTATCGTATCTTTTAGTACATAACTTTTCACCAAATGTCACAAACACTAAGAAAGTTTGTTTTTCGATTCAAAACAAGATTTTAACGCTTTGAGGAGTTCATCTAACGTGTTTTGAGATCATTTGTATCGTATCTGTTAGTACATAACTTTTCACCAAATTTCACAAACACTAAGATAGTTTGTTTTTCGATTCAAAACAAGATTTTAACGCTTTGAGGAGTTCAAATAACGTGTTTTAAGATCATTTGTATCGTATCTTTTACTACATAACTTTTCACCAAATTTCACAAACACTAAGAAAGTTTGTTTTTCGATTCAAAACAAGATTTGAACGCTTTGAGGAGTTCAAATAACGTGTTTTTAGATCATTTGTATCGTATCTTTTAGTACGTAACTTTTCACCAAATTTCACAAACACTAAGATAGTTTGTTTTTCGATTCAAAACAAGATTTTAACGCTTTGAGGAGTTCAAATAACGTGTTTTAAGATCATTTGTATCGTATCTTTTACTACATAACTTTTCACCAAATTTCACAAACACTAAGAAAATTTGTTTTTCGATTCAAAACAAGATTTTAACGCTTTGAGGAGTTCAAATAACATGTTTTTAGATCATTTGTATCGTATCTTTTAGTACATAACTTTTCACCAAATTTCACAAACACTAAGATAGTTTTTTTTTCGATTCAAAACAAGATTTTAACGCTTTGAGGAGTTCAAATAACGTATTTTTAGATCATTTGTATCGTATCTTTTAGTACATAACTTTTCACCAAATTTCACAAACACTAAGATAGTTTTTTTTTCGATTCAAAACAAGATTTTAACGCTTTGAGGAGTTCAAATAACGTATTTTTAGATCATTTGTATCGTATCTTTTACTACATAACTTTTTACCAAATTTCACAAACACTAAGAAAGTTTGTTTTTCGATTCAAAACAAGATTTTAACGTTTTGAGGAGTTCAAATAACCTGTTTTAAGATCATTTGTATCGTATCTTTTAGTACATAACTTTTCACGAAATTTCACAAACACTAAGAAAGTTTGTTTTTCGATTCAAAACAAGATTTTAACGCTTTGAGGAGTTCGAATAACGTGTTTTTAGATCATTTGTATCGTATCTTTTACTACATAACTTTTCACCAAATTTCACAAACACTAAGATAGTTTGTTTTTCGATTCAAAACAAGATTTGAACGCTTTGAGGAGTTCAAATAACGTGTTTTAAGATCATTTGTATCGTATCTTTTAGTACATAACTTTTCACCAAATTTCACAAACACTAAGATAGTTTGTTTTTCGATTCAAAACAAGATTTTAATGCTTTGAGGAGTTCAAATAACGTGTTTTAAGATCATTTGTATCGTATCTTTTAGTACATAACTTTTCACCAAATGTCACAAACACTAAGAAAGTTTGTTTTTCGATTCAAAACAAGATTTTAACGCTTTGAGGAGTTCAAATAACGTGTTTTTAGATCATTTGTATCGTATCTGTTAGTACATAACTTTTCACCAAATTTCACAAACACTAAGATAGTTTGTTTTTCGATTCAAAACAAGATTTTAACGCTTTGAGGAGTTCAAATAACGTGTTTTTAGATCATTTGTATCGTATCTTTTAGTACATAACTTTTCACCAAATTTCACAAACACTAAGATAGTTTGTTTTTCGATTCAAAACAAGATTTTAACGCTTTGAGCAGTTCAAATAACGTGTTTTTAGATCATTTGTATCGTATCTTTTACTACATAACTTTTCACCAAATTTCACAAACACTATGAAAGTTTGTTTTTCGATTCAAAACAAGATTTGAACGCTTTGAGGAGTTCAAATAACGTGTTTTAAGATCATTTGTATCGTATCTTTTAGTACATAACTTTTCACCAAATTTCACAAACACTAAGATAGTTTGTTTTTCGATTCAAAACAAGATTTTAACGCTTTGAGGAGTTCAAATAACGTGTTTTAAGATCATTTGTATCGTATCTTTTAGTACATAACTTTTCACCAAATGTCACAAACACTAAGAAAGTTTGTTTTTCGATTCAAAACAAGATTTTAACGCTTTGAGGAGTTCAAATAACGTGTTTTTAGATCATTTGTATCGTATCTGTTTGTACGTAACTTTTCACCAAATTTCACAAACACTAAGATAGTTTGTTTTTCGATTCAAAACAAGATTTTAACGCTTTGAGCAGTTCAAATAACGTGTTTTTAGATCATTTGTATCGTATCTTTTACTACATAACTTTTCACCAAATTTCACAAACACTAAGAAAGTTTGTTTTTCGATTCAAAACAAGATTTGAACGCTTTGAGGAGTTAAAATAACGTGTTTTTAGATCATTTGTATCGTATCTTTTACTACATAACTTTTCACCAAATTTCACAGACACTAAGAAAGTTTGTTTTTCGATTCAAAACAAGATTTGAACGCTTTGAGGAGTTCAAATAACGTGTTTTTAGATCATTTGTATCGTATCTTTTAGTACATTACTTTTCACCAAATTTCACAAACACTAAGATAGTTTGTTTTTCGATTCAAAACAAGATTTTAACGCTTTGAGGAGTTCAAATAACGTGTTTTAAGATCATTTGTATCGTATCTTTTACTACATAACTTTTCACCAATTTTCACAAACACTAAGAAAGTTTGTTTTTCGATTCAAAACAAAATTTAAACGCTTTGAGGAGTTCAAATAACGTGTTTTTAGATCATTTGTATCGTATCTTTTAGTACGTAACTTTTCACCAAATTTCACAAACACTAAGATAGTTTGTTTTTCGATTCAAAACAAGATTTTAACGCTTTGAGGAGTTCAAATAACGTGTTTTTAGATCATTTGTATCGTATCTTTTAGTACGTAACTTTTCACCAAATTTCACAAACACTAAGATAGTTTGTTTTTCGATTCAAAACAAGATTTTAACGCTTTGAGCAGTTCAAATAACGTGTTTTTAGATCATTTGTATCGTATCTTTTACTACATAACTTTTCACCAAATTTCACAAACACTAAGAAAGTTTGTTTTTCGATTCAAAACAAGTTTTGAACGCTTTGAGGAGTTCAAATAACGTGTTTTTAGATCATTTGTATCGTATCTTGTAGTACATAACTTTTCACCAAATTTCACAAACACTAAGATAGTTTGTTTTTCGATTCAAAACAAGATTTTAACGCTTTGAGGAGTTCAAATAACGTGTTATAAGATCATTTGTATCGTATCTTTTACTACATAACTTTTCACCAAATTTCACAAACACTAAGAAAGTTTGTTTTTCGATTCAAAACAAGATTTTAACGCTTGAGGTGTTCAAATAACGTGTTTTTAGATCATTTGTATCGTATCTTTTAGTACATAACTTTTCACCAAATTTCACAAACACTAAGAAAGTTTGTTTTTCGATTCAAAACAAGATTTGAACGCTTTGAGGAGTTCGAATAACGTGTTTTAAGATCATTTGTATCGTATCTTTTACTACATAACTTTTCACCAAATTTCACAAACACTAAGAAAGTTTGTTTTTCGATTCAAAACAAGATTTTAACGCTTTGAGGAGTTCAAATAACGTGTTTTTAAGATCATTTGTATCGTATCTGTTAGTACGTAACTTTTCACCAAATTTCACAAACACTAAGATAGTTTGTTTTTCGATTCAAAACAAGATTTTAACGCTTTGAGGAGTTCAAATAACGTGTTTTAAGATCATTTGTATCGTATCTTTTACTACATAACTTTTCACCAAATTTCACAAACACTAAGAAAGTTTGTTTTTCGATTCAAAACAAGATTTGAACGCTTTGAGGAGTTCAAATAACGTGTTTTTAGATCATTTGTATCGTATCTTTTAGTACGTAACTTTTCACCAAATTTCACAAACACTAAGATAGTTTGTTTTTCGATTCAAAACAAGATTTTAACGCTTTGAGGAGTTCAAATAACGTGTTTTAAGATCATTTGTATCGTATCTTTTACTACATAACTTTTCACCAAATTTCACAAACACTAAGAAAGTTTGTTTTTCGATTCAAAACAAGATTTTAACGCTTTGAGGAGTTCAAATAACATGTTTTTAGATCATTTGTATCGTATCTTTTAGTACATAACTTTTCACCAAATTTCACAAACACTAAGATAGTTTTTTTTTCGATTCAAAACAAGATTTTAACGCTTTGAGGAGTTCAAATAACGTATTTTTAGATCATTTGTATCGTATCTTTTAGTACATAACTTTTCACCAAATTTCACAAACACTAAGATAGTTTTTTTTTCGATTCAAAACAAGATTTTAACGCTTTGAGGAGTTCAAATAACGTATTTTTAGATCATTTGTATCGTATCTTTTACTACATAACTTTTTACCAAATTTCACAAACACTAAGAAAGTTTGTTTTTCGATTCAAAACAAGATTTTAACGTTTTGAGGAGTTCAAATAACGTGTTTTAAGATCATTTGTATCGTATCTTTTAGTACATAACTTTTCACCAAATTTCACAAACACTAAGAAAGTTTGTTTTTCGATTCAAAACAAGATTTTAACGCTTTGAGGAGTTCGAATAACGTGTTTTTAGATCATTTGTATCGTATCTTTTACTACATAACTTTTCACCAAATTTCACAAACACTAAGATAGTTTGTTTTTCGATTCAAAACAAGATTTGAACGCTTTGAGGAGTTCAAATAACGTGTTTTAAGATCATTTGTATCGTATCTTTTAGTACATAACTTTTCACCAAATTTCACAAACACTAAGATAGTTTGTTTTTCGATTCAAAACAAGATTTTAACGCTTTGAGGAGTTCAAATAACGTGTTTTTAGATCATTTGTATCGTATCTGTTAGTACATAACTTTTCACCAAATTTCACAAACACTAAGATAGTTTGTTTTTCGATTCAAAACAAGATTTTAACGCTTTGAGGAGTTCAAATAACGTGTTTTTAGATCATTTGTATCGTATCTTTTAGTACATAACTTTTCACCAAATTTCACAAACACTAAGATAGTTTGTTTTTCGATTCAAAACAAGATTTTAACGCTTTGAGCAGTTCAAATAACGTGTTTTTAGATCATTTGTATCGTATCTTTTACTACATAACTTTTCACCAAATTTCACAAACACTAAGAAAGTTTGTTTTTCGATTCAAAACAAGATTTTAACGCTTTGAGGAGTTCAAATAACATGTTTTTAGATCATTTGTATCGTATCTTTTAGTACATAACTTTTCACCAAATTTCACAAACACTAAGATAGTTTTTTTTTCGATTCAAAACAAGATTTTAACGCTTTGAGGAGTTCAAATAACGTATTTTTAGATCATTTGTATCGTATCTTTTAGTACATAACTTTTCACCAAATTTCACAAACACTAAGATAGTTTTTTTTTTCGATTCAAAACAAGATTTTAACGCTTTGAGGAGTTCAAATAACGTATTTTTAGATCATTTGTATCGTATCTTTTACTACATAACTTTTTACCAAATTTCACAAACACTAAGAAAGTTTGTTTTTCGATTCAAAACAAGATTTTAACGTTTTGAGGAGTTCAAATAACGTGTTTTAAGATCATTTGTATCGTATCTTTTAGTACATAACTTTTCACCAAATTTCACAAACACTAAGAAAGTTTGTTTTTCGATTCAAAACAAGATTTTAACGCTTTGAGGAGTTCGAATAACGTGTTTTTAGATCATTTGTATCGTATCTTTTACTACATAACTTTTCACCAAATTTCACAAACACTAAGATAGTTTGTTTTTCGATTCAAAACAAGATTTGAACGCTTTGAGGAGTTCAAATAACGTGTTTTAAGATCATTTGTATCGTATCTTTTAGTACATAACTTTTCACCAAATTTCACAAACACTAAGATAGTTTGTTTTTCGATTCAAAACAAGATTTTAACGCTTTGAGGAGTTCAAATAACGTGTTTTTAGATCATTTGTATCGTATCTTTTAGTACATAACTTTTCACCAAATTTCACAAACACTAAGATAGTTTGTTTTTCGATTCAAAACAAGATTTTAACGCTTTGAGCAGTTCAAATAACGTGTTTTTAGATCATTTGTATCGTATCTTTTACTACATAACTTTTCACCAAATTTCACAAACACTATGAAAGTTTGTTTTTCGATTCAAAACAAGATTTGAACGCTTTGAGGAGTTCAAATAACGTGTTTTAAGATCATTTGTATCGTATCTTTTAGTACATAACTTTTCACCAAATGTCACGAACACTATGAAAGTTTGTTTTTCGATTCAAAACAAGATTTTAACGCTTTGAGGAGTTCAAATAACTTGTTTTTAGATCATTTGTATCGTATCTTTTACTACATAACTTTTCACCAAATTTCACAAACACTAAGAAAGTATGTTTTTCGATTCAAAACAAGATTTGAACGCTTTGAGGAGTTCAAATAACGAGTTTTTAGATCATTTGTATCGTCTCTTTTAGTACATAACTTTTCACCAAATTTCACAAATACTAAGATAGTTTGTTTTTCGATTCAAAACAAGATTTTAACGCTTTGAGCAGTTCAAATAACGTGTTTTTAGATCATTTGTATCGTATCTTTTACTACATAACTTTTCACCAAATTTCACAAACACTAAGAAAGTTTGTTTTTCGATTCAAAACAAGTTTTGAACGCTTTGAGGAGTTCAAATAACGTGTTTTTAGATCATTTGTATCGTATCTTGTAGTACATAACTTTTCACCAAATTTCACAAACACTAAGATAGTTTGTTTTTCGATTCAAAACAAGATTTTAACGCTTTGAGGAGTTCAAATAACGTGTTTTAAGATCATTTGTATCGTATCTTTTACTACATAACTTTTCACCAAATTTCACAAACACTAATAAAGTTTGTTTTTCGATTCAAAACAAGATTTTAACGCTTGAGGTGTTCAAATAACGTGTTTTTAGATCATTTGTATCCTATCTTTTAGTACATAACTTTTCACCAAATTTCACAAACACTAAGAAAGTTTGTTTTTCGATTCAAAACAAGATTTGAACGCTTTGAGGAGTTCGAATAACGTGTTTTAAGATCAATTGTATCGTATCTTTTACTACATAACTTTTCACCAAATTTCACAAACACTAAGAAAGTTTGTTTTTCGATTCAAAACAAGATTTTAACGCTTTGAGGAGTTCAAATAACGTGTTTTTAAGATCATTTGTATCGTATCTTTTAGTACGTAACTTTTCACCAAATTTCACAAACACTAAGATAGTTTGTTTTTCGATTCAAAACAAGATTTTAACGCTTTGAGGAGTTCAAATAACGTGTTTTAAGATCATTTGTTTCGTATCTTTTAGTACATAACTTTTCACCAAATTTCACAAACACTAAGAAAGTTTGTTTTTCGATTCAAAACAAGATTTTAACGCTTTGAGGAGTTCAAATAACGTGTTTTTAGATCATTTGTATCGTATCTGTTAGTACATAACTTTTCACCAAATTTCACAAACACTAAGATAGTTTGTTTTTCGATTCAAAACAAGATTTTAACGCTTTGAGGAGTTCAAATAACGTGTTTTTAGATCATTTGTATCGTATCTTTTACTACATAACTTTTCACCAAATTTCACAAACACTAAGATAGTTTGTTTTTCGATTCAAAACAAGATTTGAACGCTTTGAGGAGTTCAAATGACGTGTTTTAAGATCATTTGTATCGTATCTTTTAGTACATAACTTTTCACCAAATGTCACAAACACTAAGATAGTTTGTTTTTCGATTCCAAACAAGATTTGAACGCTTTGAGGAGTTAAAATAACGTGTTTTTAGATCATTTGTATCGTATCTTTTACTACATAAGTTTTCACCAAATTTCACAAACACTAAGAAAGTTTGTTTTTCGATTCAAAACAAGATTTGAACGCTTTGAGGAGTTCAAATAACGTGTTTTTAGATCATTTGTATCGTATCTTTTAGTACATAACTTTTCACCAAATTTCACAAACACTAAGATAGTTTGTTTTTCGATTCAAAACAAGATTTTAACGCTTTGAGGAGTTCAAATAACGTGTTTTAAGATCATTTGTATCGTATCTTTTACTACATAACTTTTCACCAAATTTCACAAACACTAAGATAGTTTGTTTTTCGATTCAAAACAAGATTTTAACGCTTTGAGGAGTTCAAATAACGTGTTTTAAGATCATTTGTATCGTATCTTTTAGTACATAACTTTTCACCAAATTTCACAAACACTAAGATAGTTTGTTTTTCGATTCAAAACAAGATTTTAACGCTTTGAGGAGTTCAAATAACGTGTTTTAAGATCATTTGTATCGTATCTTTTACTACATAACTTTTCACCAAATTTCACAAACACTAAGAAAGTTTGTTTTTCGATTCAAAACAAGATTTGAACGCTTTGAGGAGTTCAAATAACGTGTTTTCAGATCATTTGTATCGTATCTTTTAGTACATAACTTTTCACCAAATGTCACAAACACTAAGAAAGTTTGTTTTTCGATTCAAAACAAGATTTTAACGCTTTGAGGAGTTCATCTAACGTGTTTTGAGATCATTTGTATCGTATCTGTTAGTACATAACTTTTCACCAAATTTCACAAACACTAAGATAGTTTGTTTTTCGATTCAAAACAAGATTTTAACGCTTTGAGGAGTTCAAATAACGTGTTTTAAGATCATTTGTATCGTATCTTTTACTACGTAACTTTTCACCAAATTTCACAAACACTAAGAAAGTTTGTTTTTCGATTCAAAACAAGATTTGAACGCTTTGAGGAGTTCAAATAACGTGTTTTTAGATCATTTGTATCGTATCTTTTAGTACGTAACTTTTCACCAAATTTCACAAACACTAAGATAGTTCGTTTTTCGATTCAAAACAAGATTTTAACGCTTTGAGGAGTTCAAATAACGTGTTTTAAGATCATTTGTATCGTATCTTTTACTACATAACTTTTCACCAAATTTCACAAACACTAAGAAAGTTTGTTTTTCGATTCAAAACAAGATTTGAACGCTTTGAGGAGTTCAAATAACGTGTTTTTAGATCATTTGTATCGTATCTTTTAGTACGTAACTTTTCACCAAATTTCACAAACACTAAGATAGTTTGTTTTTCGATTCAAAACAAGATTTTAACGCTTTGAGGAGTTCAAATAACGTGTTTTAAGATCATTTGTATCGTATCTTTTACTACATAACTTTTCACCAAATTTCACAAACACTAAGAAAGTTTGTTTTTCGATTCAAAACAAGATTTTAACGCTTTGAGGAGTTCAAATAACATGTTTTTAGATCATTTGTATCGTATCTTTTAGTACATAACTTTTCACCAAATTTCACAAACACTAAGATAGTTTTTTTTTCGATTCAAAACAAGATTTTAACGCTTTGAGGAGTTCAAATAACGTATTTTTAGATCATTTGTATCGTATCTTTTAGTACATAACTTTTCACCAAATTTCACAAACACTAAGATAGTTTTTTTTTCGATTCAAAACAAGATTTTAACGCTTTGAGGAGTTCAAATAACGTATTTTTAGATCATTTGTATCGTATCTTTTACTACATAACTTTTTACCAAATTTCACAAACACTAAGAAAGTTTGTTTTTCGATTCAAAACAAGATTTTAACGTTTTGAGGAGTTCAAATAACGTGTTTTAAGATCATTTGTATCGTATCTTTTAGTACATAACTTTTCACCAAATTTCACAAACACTAAGAAAGTTTGTTTTTCGATTCAAAACAAGATTTTAACGCTTTGAGGAGTTCGAATAACGTGTTTTTAGATCATTTGTATCGTATCTTTTACTACATAACTTTTCACCAAATTTCACAAACACTAAGATAGTTTGTTTTTCGATTCAAAACAAGATTTGAACGCTTTGAGGAGTTCAAATAACGTGTTTTAAGATCATTTGTATCGTATCTTTTAGTACATAACTTTTCACCAAATTTCACAAACACTAAGATAGTTTGTTTTTCGATTCAAAACAAGATTTTAACGCTTTGAGGAGTTCAAATAACGTGTTTTAAGATCATTTGTATCGTATCTTTTAGTACATAACTTTTCACCAAATGTCACAAACACTAAGAAAGTTTGTTTTTCGATTCAAAACAAGATTTTAACGCTTTGAGGAGTTCAAATAACGTGTTTTTAGATCATTTGTATCGTATCTGTTAGTACATAACTTTTCACCAAATTTCACAAACACTAAGATAGTTTGTTTTTCGATTCAAAACAAGATTTTAACGCTTTGAGGAGTTCAAATAACGTGTTTTTAGATCATTTGTATCGTATCTTTTAGTACATAACTTTTCACCAAATTTCACAAACACTAAGATAGTTTGTTTTTCGATTCAAAACAAGATTTTAACGCTTTGAGCAGTTCAAATAACGTGTTTTTAGATCATTTGTATCGTATCTTTTACTACATAACTTTTCACAAAATTTCACAAACACTATGAAAGTTTGTTTTTCGATTCAAAACAAGATTTGAACGCTTTGAGGAGTTCAAATAACGTGTTTTAAGATCATTTGTATCGTATCTTTTAGTACATAACTTTTCACCAAATTTCACAAACACTAAGATAGTTTGTTTTTCGATTCAAAACAAGATTTTAACGCTTTGAGGAGTTTAAATAACGTGTTTTAAGATCATTTGTATCGTATCTTTTAGTACATAACTTTTCACCAAATGTCACAAACACTAAGAAAGTTTGTTTTTCGATTCAAAACAAGATTTTAACGCTTTGAGGAGTTCAAATAACGTGTTTTTAGATCATTTGTATCGTATCTGTTTGTACGTAACTTTTCACCAAATTTCACAAACACTAAGATAGTTTGTTTTTCGATTCAAAACAAGATTTTAACGCTTTGAGCAGTTCAAATAACGTGTTTTTAGATCATTTGTATCGTATCTTTTACTACATAACTTTTCACCAAATTTCACAAACACTAAGAAAGTTTGTTTTTCGATTCAAAACAAGTTTTGAACGCTTTGAGGAGTTCAAATAACGTGTTTTTAGATCATTTGTATCGTATCTTGTAGTACATAACTTTTCACCAAATTTCACAAACACTAAGATAGTTTGTTTTTCGATTCAAAACAAGATTTGAACGCTTTGAGGAGTTCAAATAACGTGATTTAAGATCATTTGTATCGTATCTTTTACTACATAACTTTTCACCAAATTTCACAAACACTAAGAAAGTTTGTTTTTCGATTCAAAACAAGATTTGAACGCTTTGAGGAGTTCGAATAACGTGTTTTAAGATCATTTGTATCGTATCTTTTAGTACATAACTTTTCACCAAATTTCACAAACACTAAGAAAGTTTGTTTTTCGATTCAAAACAAGATTTGAACGCTTTGAGGAGTTCAAATAACGTGTTTTTAGATCATTTGTATCGTATCTTTTAGTACGTAACTTTTCACCAAATTTCACAAACACTAAGATAGTTTGTTTTTCGATTCCAAACAAGATTTGAACGCTTTGAGGAGTTAAAATAACGTGTTTTTAGATCATTTGTATCGTATCTTTTACTACATAACTTTTCACCAAATTTCACAGACACTAAGAAAGTTTGTTTTTCGATTCAAAACAAGATTTGAACGCTTTGAGGAGTTCAAATAACGTGTTTTTAGATCATTTGTATCGTATCTTTTAGTACATTACTTTTCACCAAATTTCACAAACACTAAGATAGTTTGTTTTTCGATTCAAAACAAGATTTTAACGCTTTGAGGAGTTCAAATAACGTGTTTTAAGATCATTTGTATCGTATCTTTTACTACATAACTTTTCACCAATTTTCACAAACACTAAGAAAGTTTGTTTTTCGATTCAAAACAAAATTTGAACGCTTTGAGGAGTTCAAATAACGTGTTTTTAGATCATTTGTATCGTATCTTTTAGTACGTAACTTTTCACCAAATTTCACAAACACTAAGATAGTTTGTTTTTCGATTCAAAACAAGATTTTAACGCTTTGAGGAGTTCAAATAACGTGTTTTTAGATCATTTGTATCGTATCTTTTAGTACGTAACTTTTCACCAAATTTCACAAACACTAAGATAGTTTGTTTTTCGATTCAAAACAAGATTTTAACGCTTTGAGCAGTTCAAATAACGTGTTTTTAGATCATTTGTATCGTATCTTTTACTACATAACTTTTCACCAAATTTCACAAACACTAAGAAAGTTTGTTTTTCGATTCAAAACAAGTTTTGAACGCTTTGAGGAGTTCAAATAACGTGTTTTTAGATCATTTGTATCGTATCTTGTAGTACATAACTTTTCACCAAATTTCACAAACACTAAGATAGTTTGTTTTTCGATTCAAAACAAGATTTTAACGCTTTGAGGAGTTCAAATAACGTGTTTTAAGATCATTTGTATCGTATCTTTTACTACATAACTTTTCACCAAATTTCACAAACACTAAGAAAGTTTGTTTTTCGATTCAAAACAAGATTTTAACGCTTGAGGTGTTCAAATAACGTGTTTTTAGATCATTTGTATCGTATCTTTTAGTACATAACTTTTCACCAAATTTCACAAACACTAAGAAAGTTTGTTTTTCGATTCAAAACAAGATTTGAACGCTTTGAGGAGTTCGAATAACGTGTTTTAAGATCATTTGTATCGTATCTTGTAGTACATAACTTTTCACCAAATTTCACAAACACTAAGATAGTTTGTTTTTCGATTCAAAACAAGATTTTAACGCTTTGAGGAGTTCAAATAACGTGTTTTTAAGATCATTTGTATCGTATCTTTTAGTACGTAACTTTTCACCAAATTTCACAAACACTAAGATAGTTTGTTTTTCGATTCAAAACAAGATTTTAACGCTTTGAGGAGTTCAAATAACGTGTTTTAAGATCATTTGTATCGTATCTTTTAGTACATAACTTCTCACCAAATTTCACAAACACTAAGATAGTTTGTTTTTCGATTCAAAACAAGATTTTAACGCTTTGAGGAGTTCAAATAACGTGTTTTAAGATCATTTGTATCGTATCTTTTACTACATAACTTTTCACCAAATTTCACAAACACTAAGAAAGTTTGTTTTTCGATTCAAAACAAGATTTGAACGCTTAGAGGAGTTCAAATAACGTGTTTTCAGATCATTTGTATCGTATCTTTTAGTACATAACTTTTCACCAAATGTCACAAACACTAAGAAAGTTTGTTTTTCGATTCAAAACAAGATTTTAACGCTTTGAGGAGTTCATCTAACGTGTTTTGAGATCATTTGTATCGTATCTGTTAGTACATAACTTTTCACCAAATTTCACAAACACTAAGATAGTTTGTTTTTCGATTCAAAACAAGATTTTAACGCTTTGAGGAGTTCAAATAACGTGTTTTAAGATCATTTGTATCGTATCTTTTACTACGTAACTTTTCACCAAATTTCACAAACACTAAGAAAGTTTGTTTTTCGATTCAAAACAAGATTTGAACGCTTTGAGGAGTTCAAATAACGTGTTTTTAGATCATTTGTATCGTATCTTTTAGTACGTAACTTTTCACCAAATTTCACAAACACTAAGATAGTTCGTTTTTCGATTCAAAACAAGATTTTAACGCTTTGAGGAGTTCAAATAACGTGTTTTAAGATCATTTGTATCGTATCTTTTACTACATAACTTTTCACCAAATTTCACAAACACTAAGAAAGTTTGTTTTTCGATTCAAAACAAGATTTGAACGCTTTGAGGAGTTCAAATAACGTGTTTTTAGATCATTTGTATCGTATCTTTTAGTACGTAACTTTTCACCAAATTTCACAAACACTAAGATAGTTTGTTTTTCGATTCAAAACAAGATTTTAACGCTTTGAGGAGTTCAAATAACGTGTTTTAAGATCATTTGTATCGTATCTTTTACTACATAACTTTTCACCAAATTTCACAAACACTAAGAAAGTTTGTTTTTCGATTCAAAACAAGATTTTAACGCTTTGAGGAGTTCAAATAACATGTTTTTAGATCATTTGTATCGTATCTTTTAGTACATAACTTTTCACCAAATTTCACAAACACTAAGATAGTTTTTTTTTCGATTCAAAACAAGATTTTAACGCTTTGAGGAGTTCAAATAACGTATTTTTAGATCATTTGTATCGTATCTTTTAGTACATAACTTTTCACCAAATTTCACAAACACTAAGATAGTTTTTTTTTCGATTCAAAACAAGATTTTAACGCTTTGAGGAGTTCAAATAACGTATTTTTAGATCATTTGTATCGTATCTTTTACTACATAACTTTTTACCAAATTTCACAAACACTAAGAAAGTTTGTTTTTCGATTCAAAACAAGATTTTAACGTTTTGAGGAGTTCAAATAACGTGTTTTAAGATCATTTGTATCGTATCTTTTAGTACATAACTTTTCACCAAATTTCACAAACACTAAGAAAGTTTGTTTTTCGATTCAAAACAAGATTTTAACGCTTTGAGGAGTTCGAATAACGTGTTTTTAGATCATTTGTATCGTATCTTTTACTACATAACTTTTCACCAAATTTCACAAACACTAAGATAGTTTGTTTTTCGATTCAAAACAAGATTTGAACGCTTTGAGGAGTTCAAATAACGTGTTTTAAGATCATTTGTATCGTATCTTTTAGTACATAACTTTTCACCAAATTTCACAAACACTAAGATAGTTTGTTTTTCGATTCAAAACAAGATTTTAACGCTTTGAGGAGTTCAAATAACGTGTTTTAAGATCATTTGTATCGTATCTTTTAGTACATAACTTTTCACCAAATGTCACAAACACTAAGAAAGTTTGTTTTTCGATTCAAAACAAGATTTTAACGCTTTGAGGAGTTCAAATAACGTGTTTTTAGATCATTTGTATCGTATCTGTTAGTACATAACTTTTCACCAAATTTCACAAACACTAAGATAGTTTGTTTTTCGATTCAAAACAAGATTTTAACGCTTTGAGGAGTTCAAATAACGTGTTTTTAGATCATTTGTATCGTATCTTTTAGTACATAACTTTTCACCAAATTTCACAAACACTAAGATAGTTTGTTTTTCGATTCAAAACAAGATTTTAACGCTTTGAGCAGTTCAAATAACGTGTTTTTAGATCATTTGTATCGTATCTTTTACTACATAACTTTTCACAAAATTTCACAAACACTATGAAAGTTTGTTTTTCGATTCAAAACAAGATTTGAACGCTTTGAGGAGTTCAAATAACGTGTTTTAAGATCATTTGTATCGTATCTTTTAGTACATAACTTTTCACCAAATTTCACAAACACTAAGATAGTTTGTTTTTCGATTCAAAACAAGATTTTAACGCTTTGAGGAGTTTAAATAACGTGTTTTAAGATCATTTGTATCGTATCTTTTAGTACATAACTTTTCACCAAATGTCACAAACACTAAGAAAGTTTGTTTTTCGATTCAAAACAAGATTTTAACGCTTTGAGGAGTTCAAATAACGTGTTTTTAGATCATTTGTATCGTATCTGTTTGTACGTAACTTTTCACCAAATTTCACAAACACTAAGATAGTTTGTTTTTCGATTCAAAACAAGATTTTAACGCTTTGAGCAGTTCAAATAACGTGTTTTTAGATCATTTGTATCGTATCTTTTACTACATAACTTTTCACCAAATTTCACAAACACTAAGAAAGTTTGTTTTTCGATTCAAAACAAGTTTTGAACGCTTTGAGGAGTTCAAATAACGTGTTTTTAGATCATTTGTATCGTATCTTGTAGTACATAACTTTTCACCAAATTTCACAAACACTAAGATAGTTTGTTTTTCGATTCAAAACAAGATTTGAACGCTTTGAGGAGTTCAAATAACGTGATTTAAGATCATTTGTATCGTATCTTTTACTACATAACTTTTCACCAAATTTCACAAACACTAAGAAAGTTTGTTTTTCGATTCAAAACAAGATTTGAACGCTTTGAGGAGTTCGAATAACGTGTTTTAAGATCATTTGTATCGTATCTTTTAGTACATAACTTTTCACCAAATTTCACAAACACTAAGAAAGTTTGTTTTTCGATTCAAAACAAGATTTGAACGCTTTGAGGAGTTCAAATAACGTGTTTTTAGATCATTTGTATCGTATCTTTTAGTACGTAACTTTTCACCAAATTTCACAAACACTAAGATAGTTTGTTTTTCGATTCCAAACAAGATTTGAACGCTTTGAGGAGTTAAAATAACGTGTTTTTAGATCATTTGTATCGTATCTTTTACTACATAACTTTTCACCAAATTTCACAGACACTAAGAAAGTTTGTTTTTCGATTCAAAACAAGATTTGAACGCTTTGAGGAGTTCAAATAACGTGTTTTTAGATCATTTGTATCGTATCTTTTAGTACATTACTTTTCACCAAATTTCACAAACACTAAGATAGTTTGTTTTTCGATTCAAAACAAGATTTTAACGCTTTGAGGAGTTCAAATAACGTGTTTTAAGATCATTTGTATCGTATCTTTTACTACATAACTTTTCACCAATTTTCACAAACACTAAGAAAGTTTGTTTTTCGATTCAAAACAAAATTTGAACGCTTTGAGGAGTTCAAATAACGTGTTTTTAGATCATTTGTATCGTATCTTTTAGTACGTAACTTTTCACCAAATTTCACAAACACTAAGATAGTTTGTTTTTCGATTCAAAACAAGATTTTAACGCTTTGAGGAGTTCAAATAACGTGTTTTTAGATCATTTGTATCGTATCTTTTAGTACGTAACTTTTCACCAAATTTCACAAACACTAAGATAGTTTGTTTTTCGATTCAAAACAAGATTTTAACGCTTTGAGCAGTTCAAATAACGTGTTTTTAGATCATTTGTATCGTATCTTTTACTACATAACTTTTCACCAAATTTCACAAACACTAAGAAAGTTTGTTTTTCGATTCAAAACAAGTTTTGAACGCTTTGAGGAGTTCAAATAACGTGTTTTTAGATCATTTGTATCGTATCTTGTAGTACATAACTTTTCACCAAATTTCACAAACACTAAGATAGTTTGTTTTTCGATTCAAAACAAGATTTTAACGCTTTGAGGAGTTCAAATAACGTGTTTTAAGATCATTTGTATCGTATCTTTTACTACATAACTTTTCACCAAATTTCACAAACACTAAGAAAGTTTGTTTTTCGATTCAAAACAAGATTTTAACGCTTGAGGTGTTCAAATAACGTGTTTTTAGATCATTTGTATCGTATCTTTTAGTACATAACTTTTCACCAAATTTCACAAACACTAAGAAAGTTTGTTTTTCGATTCAAAACAAGATTTGAACGCTTTGAGGAGTTCGAATAACGTGTTTTAAGATCATTTGTATCGTATCTTGTAGTACATAACTTTTCACCAAATTTCACAAACACTAAGATAGTTTGTTTTTCGATTCAAAACAAGATTTTAACGCTTTGAGGAGTTCAAATAACGTGTTTTTAAGATCATTTGTATCGTATCTTTTAGTACGTAACTTTTCACCAAATTTCACAAACACTAAGATAGTTTGTTTTTCGATTCAAAACAAGATTTTAACGCTTTGAGGAGTTCAAATAACGTGTTTTAAGATCATTTGTATCGTATCTTTTAGTACATAACTTCTCACCAAATTTCACAAACACTAAGATAGTTTGTTTTTCGATTCAAAACAAGATTTTAACGCTTTGAGGAGTTCAAATAACGTGTTTTAAGATCATTTGTATCGTATCTTTTACTACATAACTTTTCACCAAATTTCACAAACACTAAGAAAGTTTGTTTTTCGATTCAAAACAAGATTTGAACGCTTAGAGGAGTTCAAATAACGTGTTTTCAGATCATTTGTATCGTATCTTTTAGTACATAACTTTTCACCAAATGTCACAAACACTAAGAAAGTTTGTTTTTCGATTCAAAACAAGATTTTAACGCTTTGAGGAGTTCATCTAACGTGTTTTGAGATCATTTGTATCGTATCTGTTAGTACATAACTTTTCACCAAATTTCACAAACACTAAGATAGTTTGTTTTTCGATTCAAATCAAGATTTTAACGCTTTGAGGAGTTCAAATAACGTGTTTTAAGATCATTTGTATCGTATCTTTTACTACGTAACTTTTCACCAAATTTCACAAACACTAAGAAAGTTTGTTTTTCGATTCAAAACAAGATTTGAACGCTTTGAGGAGTTCAAATAACGTGTTTTTAGATCATTTGTATCGTATCTTTTAGTACGTAACTTTTCACCAAATTTCACAAACACTAAGATAGTTCGTTTTTCGATTCAAAACAAGATTTTAACGCTTTGAGGAGTTCAAATAACGTGTTTTAAGATCATTTGTATCGTATCTTTTACTACATAACTTTTCACCAAATTTCACAAACACTAAGAAAGTTTGTTTTTCGATTCAAAACAAGATTTGAACGCTTTGAGGAGTTCAAATAACGTGTTTTTAGATCATTTGTATCGTATCTTTTAGTACGTAACTTTTCACCAAATTTCACAAACACTAAGATAGTTTGTTTTTCGATTCAAAACAAGATTTTAACGCTTTGAGGAGTTCAAATAACGTGTTTTAAGATCATTTGTATCGTATCTTTTACTACATAACTTTTCACCAAATTTCACAAACACTAAGAAAGTTTGTTTTTCGATTCAAAACAAGATTTTAACGCTTTGAGGAGTTCAAATAACATGTTTTTAGATCATTTGTATCGTATCTTTTAGTACATAACTTTTCACCAAATTTCACAAACACTAAGATAGTTTTTTTTTCGATTCAAAACAAGATTTTAACGCTTTGAGGAGTTCAAATAACGTATTTTTAGATCATTTGTATCGTATCTTTTAGTACATAACTTTTCACCAAATTTCACAAACACTAAGATAGTTTTTTTTTCGATTCAAAACAAGATTTTAACGCTTTGAGGAGTTCAAATAACGTATTTTTAGATCATTTGTATCGTATCTTTTACTACATAACTTTTTACCAAATTTCACAAACACTAAGAAAGTTTGTTTTTCGATTCAAAACAAGATTTTAACGTTTTGAGGAGTTCAAATAACGTGTTTTAAGATCATTTGTATCGTATCTTTTAGTACATAACTTTTCACCAAATTTCACAAACACTAAGAAAGTTTGTTTTTCGATTCAAAACAAGATTTTAACGCTTTGAGGAGTTCGAATAACGTGTTTTTAGATCATTTGTATCGTATCTTTTACTACATAACTTTTCACCAAATTTCACAAACACTAAGATAGTTTGTTTTTCGATTCAAAACAAGATTTGAACGCTTTGAGGAGTTCAAATAACGTGTTTTAAGATCATTTGTATCGTATCTTTTAGTACATAACTTTTCACCAAATTTCACAAACACTAAGATAGTTTGTTTTTCGATTCAAAACAAGATTTTAACGCTTTGAGGAGTTCAAATAACGTGTTTTAAGATCATTTGTATCGTATCTTTTAGTACATAACTTTTCACCAAATGTCACAAACACTAAGAAAGTTTGTTTTTCGATTCAAAACAAGATTTTAACGCTTTGAGGAGTTCAAATAACGTGTTTTTAGATCATTTGTATCGTATCTGTTAGTACATAACTTTTCACCAAATTTCACAAACACTAAGATAGTTTGTTTTTCGATTCAAAACAAGATTTTAACGCTTTGAGGAGTTCAAATAACGTGTTTTTAGATCATTTGTATCGTATCTTTTAGTACATAACTTTTCACCAAATTTCACAAACACTAAGATAGTTTGTTTTTCGATTCAAAACAAGATTTTAACGCTTTGAGCAGTTCAAATAACGTGTTTTTAGATCATTTGTATCGTATCTTTTACTACATAACTTTTCACCAAATTTCACAAACACTATGAAAGTTTGTTTTTCGATTCAAAACAAGATTTGAACGCTTTGAGGAGTTCAAATAACGTGTTTTAAGATCATTTGTATCGTATCTTTTAGTACATAACTTTTCACCAAATGTCACGAACACTATGAAAGTTTGTTTTGCGATTCAAAACAAGATTTTAACGCTTTGAGGAGTTCAAATAACTTGTTTTTAGATCATTTGTATCGTATCTTTTATTACATAACTTTTCACCAAATTTCACAAACACTAAGAAAGTATGTTTTTCGATTCAAAACAAGATTTGAACGCTTTGAGGAGTTCAAATAACGAGTTTTTAGATCATTTGTATCGTCTCTTTTAGTACATAACTTTTCACCAAATTTCACAAATACTAAGATAGTTTGTTTTTCGATTCAAAACAAGATTTTAACGCTTTGAGCAGTTCAAAAAACGTGTTTTTAGATCATTTGTATCGTATCTTTTACTACATAACTTTTCACCAAATTTCACAAACACTAAGAAAGTTTGTTTTTCGATTCAAAACAAGTTTTGAACGCTTTGAGGAGTTCAAATAACGTGTTTTTAGATCATTTGTATCGTATCTTGTAGTACATAACTTTTCACCAAATTTCACAAACACTAAGATAGTTTGTTTTTCGATTCAAAACAAGATTTTAACGCTTTGAGGAGTTCAAATAACGTGTTTTAAGATCATTTGTATCGTATCTTTTACTACATAACTTTTCACCAAATTTCACAAACACTAATAAAGTTTGTTTTTCGATTCAAAACAAGATTTTAACGCTTGAGGTGTTCAAATAACGTGTTTTTAGATCATTTGTATCCTATCTTTTAGTACATAACTTTTCACCAAATTTCACAAACACTAAGAAAGTTTGTTTTTCGATTCAAAACAAGATTTGAACGCTTTGAGGAGTTCGAATAACGTGTTTTAAGATCATTTGTATCGTATCTTTTACTACATAACTTTTCACCAAATTTCACAAACACTAAGAAAGTTTGTTTTTCGATTCAAAACAAGATTTTAACGCTTTGAGGAGTTCAAATAACGTGTTTTTAAGATCATTTGTATCGTATCTTTTAGTACGTAACTTTTCACCAAATTTCACAAACACTAAGATAGTTTGTTTTTCGATTCAAAACAAGATTTTAACGCTTTGAGGAGTTCAAATAACGTGTTTTAAGATCATTTGTTTCGTATCTTTTAGTACATAACTTTTCACCAAATTTCACAAACACTAAGAAAGTTTGTTTTTCGATTCAAAACAAGATTTTAACGCTTTGAGGAGTTCAACTAACGTGTTTTTAGATCATTTGTATCGTATCTGTTAGTACATAACTTTTCACCAAATTTCACAAACACTAAGATAGTTTGTTTTTCGATTCAAAACAAGATTTTAACGCTTTGAGGAGTTCAAATAACGTGTTTTTAGATCATTTGTATCGTATCTTTTACTACATAACTTTTCACCAAATTTCACAAACGCTAAGATAGTTTGTTTTTCGATTCAAAACAAGATTTGAACGCTTTGAGGAGTTCAAATGACGTGTTTTAAGATCATTTGTATCGTATCTTTTAGTACATAACTTTTCACCAAATGTCACAAACACTAAGATAGTTTGTTTTTCGATTCCAAACAAGATTTGAACGCTTTGAGGAGTTAAAATAACGTGTTTTTAGATCATTTGTATCGTATCTTTTACTACATAAGTTTTCACCAAATTTCACAAACACTAAGAAAGTTTGTTTTTCGATTCAAAACAAGATTTGAACGCTTTGAGGAGTTCAAATAACGTGTTTTTAGATCATTTGTATCGTATCTTTTAGTACATAACTTTTCACCAAATTTCACAAACACTAAGATAGTTTGTTTTTCGATTCAAAACAAGATTTTAACGCTTTGAGGAGTTCAAATAACGTGTTTTAAGATCATTTGTATCGTATCTTTTACTACATAACTTTTCACCAAATTTCACAAACACTAAGATAGTTTGTTTTTCGATTCAAAACAAGATTTTAACGCTTTGAGGAGTTCAAATAACGTGTTTTAAGATCATTTGTATCGTATCTTTTAGTACATAACTTTTCACCAAATTTCACAAACACTAAGATAGTTTGTTTTTCGATTCAAAACAAGATTTTAACGCTTTGAGGAGTTCAAATAACGTGTTTTAAGATCATTTGTATCGTATCTTTTACTACATAACTTTTCACCAAATTTCACAAACACTAAGAAAGTTTGTTTTTCGATTCAAAACAAGATTTGAACGCTTTGAGGAGTTCAAATAACGTGTTTTCAGATCATTTGTATCGTATCTTTTAGTACATAACTTTTCACCAAATGTCACAAACACTAAGAAAGTTTGTTTTTCGATTCAAAACAAGATTTTAACGCTTTGAGGAGTTCATCTAACGTGTTTTGAGATCATTTGTATCGTATCTGTTAGTACATAACTTTTCACCAAATTTCACAAACACTAAGATAGTTTGTTTTTCGATTCAAAACAAGATTTTAACGCTTTGAGGAGTTCAAATAACGTGTTTTAAGATCATTTGTATCGTATCTTTTACTACGTAACTTTTCACCAAATTTCACAAACACTAAGAAAGTTTGTTTTTCGATTCAAAACAAGATTTGAACGCTTTGAGGAGTTCAAATAACGTGTTTTTAGATCATTTGTATCGTATCTTTTAGTACGTAACATTTCACCAAATTTCACAAACACTAAGATAGTTCGTTTTTCGATTCAAAACAAGATTTTAACGCTTTGAGGAGTTCAAATAACGTGTTTTAAGATCATTTGTATCGTATCTTTTACTACATAACTTTTCACCAAATTTCACAAACACTAAGAAAGTTTGTTTTTCGATTCAAAACAAGATTTGAACGCTTTGAGGAGTTCAAATAACGTGTTTTTAGATCATTTGTATCGTATCTTTTAGTACGTAACTTTTCACCAAATTTCACAAACACTAAGATAGTTTGTTTTTCGATTCAAAACAAGATTTTAACGCTTTGAGGAGTTCAAATAACGTGTTTTAAGATCATTTGTATCGTATCTTTTACTACATAACTTTTCACCAAATTTCACAAACACTAAGAAAGTTTGTTTTTCGATTCAAAACAAGATTTTAACGCTTTGAGGAGTTCAAATAACATGTTTTTAGATCATTTGTATCGTATCTTTTAGTACATAACTTTTCACCAAATTTCACAAACACTAAGATAGTTTTTTTTTCGATTCAAAACAAGATTTTAACGCTTTGAGGAGTTCAAATAACGTATTTTTAGATCATTTGTATCGTATCTTTTAGTACATAACTTTTCACCAAATTTCACAAACACTAAGATAGTTTTTTTTTCGATTCAAAACAAGATTTTAACGCTTTGAGGAGTTCAAATAACGTATTTTTAGATCATTTGTATCGTATCTTTTACTACATAACTTTTTACCAAATTTCACAAACACTAAGAAAGTTTGTTTTTCGATTCAAAACAAGATTTTAACGTTTTGAGGAGTTCAAATAACGTGTTTTAAGATCATTTGTATCGTATCTTTTAGTACATAACTTTTCACCAAATTTCACAAACACTAAGAAAGTTTGTTTTTCGATTCAAAACAAGATTTTAACGCTTTGAGGAGTTCGAATAACGTGTTTTTAGATCATTTGTATCGTATCTTTTACTACATAACTTTTCACCAAATTTCACAAACACTAAGATAGTTTGTTTTTCGATTCAAAACAAGATTTGAACGCTTTGAGGAGTTCAAATAACGTGTTTTAAGATCATTTGTATCGTATCTTTTAGTACATAACTTTTCACCAAATTTCACAAACACTAAGATAGTTTGTTTTTCGATTCAAAACAAGATTTTAACGCTTTGAGGAGTTCAAATAACGTGTTTTAAGATCATTTGTATCGTATCTTTTAGTACATAACTTTTCACCAAATGTCACAAACACTAAGAAAGTTTGTTTTTCGATTCAAAACAAGATTTTAACGCTTTGAGGAGTTCAAATAACGTGTTTTTAGATCATTTGTATCGTATCTGTTAGTACATAACTTTTCACCAAATTTCACAAACACTAAGATAGTTTGTTTTTCGATTCAAAACAAGATTTTAACGCTTTGAGGAGTTCAAATAACGTGTTTTTAGATCATTTGTATCGTATCTTTTAGTACATAACTTTTCACCAAATTTCACAAACACTAAGATAGTTTGTTTTTCGATTCAAAACAAGATTTTAACGCTTTGAGCAGTTCAAATAACGTGTTTTTAGATCATTTGTATCGTATCTTTTACTACATAACTTTTCACCAAATTTCACAAACACTATGAAAGTTTGTTTTTCGATTCAAAACAAGATTTGAACGCTTTGAGGAGTTCAAATAACGTGTTTTAAGATCATTTGTATCGTATCTTTTAGTACATAACTTTTCACCAAATTTCACAAACACTAAGATAGTTTGTTTTTCGATTCAAAACAAGATTTTAACGCTTTGAGGAGTTTAAATAACGTGTTTTAAGATCATTTGTATCGTATCTTTTAGTACATAACTTTTCACCAAATGTCACAAACACTAAGAAAGTTTGTTTTTCGATTCAAAACAAGATTTTAACGCTTTGAGGAGTTCAAATAACGTGTTTTTAGATTATTTGTATCGTATCTGTTTGTACGTAACTTTTCACCAAATTTCACAAACACTAAGATAGTTTGTTTTTCGATTCAAAACAAGATTTTAACGCTTTGAGCAGTTCAAATAACGTGTTTTTAGATCATTTGTATCGTATCTTTTACTACATAACTTTTCACCAAATTTCACAAACACTAAGAAAGTTTGTTTTTCGATTCAAAACAAGTTTTGAACGCTTTGAGGAGTTCAAATAACGTGTTTTTAGATCATTTGTATCGTATCTTGTAGTACATAACTTTTCACCAAATTTCACAAACACTAAGATAGTTTGTTTTTCGATTCAAACCAAGATTTGAACGCTTTGAGGAGTTCAAATAACGTGATTTAAGATCATTTGTATCGTATCTTTTACTACATAACTTTTCACCAAATTTCACAAACACTAAGAAAGTTTGTTTTTCGATTCAAAACAAGATTTGAACGCTTTGAGGAGTTCGAATAACGTGTTTTAAGATCATTTGTATCGTATCTTTTAGTACATAACTTTTCACCAAATTTCACAAACACTAAGAAAGTTTGTTTTTCGATTCAAAACAAGATTTGAACGCTTTGAGGAGTTCAAATAACGTGTTTTTAGATCATTTGTATCGTATCTTTTAGTACGTAACTTTTCACCAAATTTCACAAACACTAAGATAGTTTGTTTTTCGATTCCAAACAAGATTTGAACGCTTTGAGGAGTTAAAATAACGTGTTTTTAGATCATTTGTATCGTATCTTTTACTACATAACTTTTCACCAAATTTCACAGACACTAAGAAAGTTTGTTTTTCGATTCAAAACAAGATTTGAACGCTTTGAGGAGTTCAAATAACGTGTTTTTAGATCATTTGTATCGTATCTTTTAGTACATTACTTTTCACCAAATTTCACAAACACTAAGATAGTTTGTTTTTCGATTCAAAACAAGATTTTAACGCTTTGAGGAGTTCAAATAACGTGTTTTAAGATCATTTGTATCGTATCTTTTACTACATAACTTTTCACCAATTTTCACAAACACTAAGAAAGTTTGTTTTTCGATTCAAAACAAGATTTTAACGCTTGAGGTGTTCAAATAACGTGTTTTTAGATCATTTGTATCGTATCTTTTAGTACATAACTTTTCACCAAATTTCACAAACACTAAGATAGTTTGTTTTTCGATTCAAAACAAGATTTTAACGCTTTGAGGAGTTCAAATAACGTGTTTTAAGATCATTTGTATCGTATCTTTTACTACATAACTTTTCACCAAATTTCACAAACACTAAGAAAGTTTGTTTTTCGATTCAAAACAAGATTTGAACGCTTAGAGGAGTTCAAATAACGTGTTTTCAGATCATTTGTATCGTATCTTTTAGTACATAACTTTTCACCAAATGTCACAAACACTAAGAAAGTTTGTTTTTCGATTCAAAACAAGATTTTAACGCTTTGAGGAGTTCATCTAACGTGTTTTGAGATCATTTGTATCGTATCTGTTAGTACATAACTTTTCACCAAATTTCACAAACACTAAGATAGTTTGTTTTTCGATTCAAAACAAGATTTTAACGCTTTGAGGAGTTCAAATAACGTGTTTTAAGATCATTTGTATCGTATCTTTTACTACATAACTTTTCACCAAATTTCACAAACACTAAGAAAGTTTGTTTTTCGATTCAAAACAAGATTTGAACGCTTTGAGGAGTTCAAATAACGTGTTTTTAGATAATTTGTATCGTATCTTTTAGTACGTAACTTTTCACCAAATTTCACAAACACTAAGATAGTTTGTTTTTCGATTCAAAACAAGATTTTAACGCTTTGAGGAGTTCAAATAACGTGTTTTAAGATCATTTGTATCGTATCTTTTACTACATAACTTTTCACCAAATTTCACAAACACTAAGAAAGTTTGTTTTTCGATTCAAAACAAGATTTGAACGCTTTGAGGAGTTCAAATAACGTGTTTTTAGATCATTTGTATCGTATCTTTTAGTACGTAACTTTTCACCAAATTTCACAAACACTAAGATAGTTTGTTTTTCGATTCAAAACAAGATTTTAACGCTTTGAGGAGTTCAAATAACGTGTTTTAAGATCATTTGTATCGTATCTTTTACTACATAACTTTTCACCAAATTTCACAAACACTAAGAAAGTTTGTTTTTCGATTCAAAACAAGATTTTAACGCTTTGAGGAGTTCAAATAACATGTTTTTAGATCATTTGTATCGTATCTTTTAGTACATAACTTTTCACCAAATTTCACAAACACTAAGAAAGTTTGTTTTTCGATTCAAAACAAGATTTTAACGCTTTGAGGAGTTCAAATAACGTGTTTTTAGATCATTTGTATCGTATCTTTTACTACATAACTTTTCACCAAATTTCACAAACACTAAGATAGTTTGTTTTTCGATTCAAAACAAGATTTTAACGCTTTGAGCAGTTCAAATAACGTGTTTTTAGATCATTTGTATCGTATCTTTTAGTACGTAACTTTTCACCAAATTTCACAAACACTAAGATAGTTCGTTTTTCGATTCAAAACAAGATTTTAACGCTTTGAGGAGTTCAAATAACGTGTTTTAAGATCATTTGTATCGTATCTTTTACTACATAACTTTTCACCAAATTTCACAAACACTAAGAAAGTTTGTTTTTCGATTCAAAACAAGATTTGAACGCTTTGAGGAGTTCAAATAACGTGTTTTTAGATCATTTGTATCGTATCTTTTAGTACGTAACTTTTCACCAAATTTCACAAACACTAAGATAGTTTGTTTTTCGATTCAAAACAAGATTTTAACGCTTTGAGGAGTTCAAATAACGTGTTTTAAGATCATTTGTATCGTATCTTTTACTACATAACTTTTCACCAAATTTCACAAACACTAAGAAAGTTTGTTTTTCGATTCAAAACAAGATTTTAACGCTTTGAGGAGTTCAAATAACATGTTTTTAGATCATTTGTATCGTATCTTTTAGTACATAACTTTTCACCAAATTTCACAAACACTAAGATAGTTTTTTTTTCGATTCAAAACAAGATTTTAACGCTTTGAGGAGTTCAAATAACGTATTTTTAGATCATTTGTATCGTATCTTTTAGTACATAACTTTTCACCAAATTTCACAAACACTAAGATAGTTTTTTTTTCGATTCAAAACAAGATTTTAACGCTTTGAGGAGTTCAAATAACGTATTTTTAGATCATTTGTATCGTATCTTTTACTACATAACTTTTTACCAAATTTCACAAACACTAAGAAAGTTTGTTTTTCGATTCAAAACAAGATTTTAACGTTTTGAGGAGTTCAAATAACGTGTTTTAAGATCATTTGTATCGTATCTTTTAGTACATAACTTTTCACCAAATTTCACAAACACTAAGAAAGTTTGTTTTTCGATTCAAAACAAGATTTTAACGCTTTGAGGAGTTCGAATAACGTGTTTTTAGATCATTTGTATCGTATCTTTTACTACATAACTTTTCACCAAATTTCACAAACACTAAGATAGTTTGTTTTTCGATTCAAAACAAGATTTGAACGCTTTGAGGAGTTCAAATAACGTGTTTTAAGATCATTTGTATCGTATCTTTTAGTACATAACTTTTCACCAAATTTCACAAACACTAAGATAGTTTGTTTTTCGATTCAAAACAAGATTTTAACGCTTTGAGGAGTTCAAATAACGTGTTTTAAGATCATTTGTATCGTATCTTTTAGTACATAACTTTTCACCAAATGTCACAAACACTAAGAAAGTTTGTTTTTCGATTCAAAACAAGATTTTAACGCTTTGAGGAGTTCGAATAACGTGTTTTTAGATCATTTGTATCGTATCTTTTACTACATAACTTTTCACCAATTTTCACAAACACTAAGAAAGTTTGTTTTTCGATTCAAAACAAGATTTTAACGCTTGAGGTGTTCAAATAACGTGTTTTTAGATCATTTGTATCGTATCTTTTAGTACATAACTTTTCACCAAATTTCACAAACACTAAGATAGTTTGTTTTTCGATTCAAAACAAGATTTTAACGCTTTGAGGAGTTCAAATAACGTGTTTTAAGATCATTTGTATCGTATCTTTTACTACATAACTTTTCACCAAATTTCACAAACACTAAGAAAGTTTGTTTTTCGATTCAAAACAAGATTTGAACGCTTAGAGGAGTTCAAATAACGTGTTTTCAGATCATTTGTATCGTATCTTTTAGTACATAACTTTTCACCAAATGTCACAAACACTAAGAAAGTTTGTTTTTCGATTCAAAACAAGATTTTAACGCTTTGAGGAGTTCATCTAACGTGTTTTGAGATCATTTGTATCGTATCTGTTAGTACATAACTTTTCACCAAATTTCACAAACACTAAGATAGTTTGTTTTTCGATTCAAAACAAGATTTTAACGCTTTGAGGAGTTCAAATAACGTGTTTTAAGATCATTTGTATCGTATCTTTTACTACATAACTTTTCACCAAATTTCACAAACACTAAGAAAGTTTGTTTTTCGATTCAAAACAAGATTTGAACGCTTTGAGGAGTTCAAATAACGTGTTTTTAGATAATTTGTATCGTATCTTTTAGTACGTAACTTTTCACCAAATTTCACAAACACTAAGATAGTTTGTTTTTCGATTCAAAACAAGATTTTAACGCTTTGAGGAGTTCAAATAACGTGTTTTAAGATCATTTGTATCGTATCTTTTACTACATAACTTTTCACCAAATTTCACAAACACTAAGAAAGTTTGTTTTTCGATTCAAAACAAGATTTGAACGCTTTGAGGAGTTCAAATAACGTGTTTTTAGATCATTTGTATCGTATCTTTTAGTACGTAACTTTTCACCAAATTTCACAAACACTAAGATAGTTTGTTTTTCGATTCAAAACAAGATTTTAACGCTTTGAGGAGTTCAAATAACGTGTTTTAAGATCATTTGTATCGTATCTTTTACTACATAACTTTTCACCAAATTTCACAAACACTAAGAAAGTTTGTTTTTCGATTCAAAACAAGATTTTAACGCTTTGAGGAGTTCAAATAACATGTTTTTAGATCATTTGTATCGTATCTTTTAGTACATAACTTTTCACCAAATTTCACAAACACTAAGAAAGTTTGTTTTTCGATTCAAAACAAGATTTTAACGCTTTGAGGAGTTCAAATAACGTGTTTTTAGATCATTTGTATCGTATCTTTTACTACATAACTTTTCACCAAATTTCACAAACACTAAGATAGTTTGTTTTTCGATTCAAAACAAGATTTTAACGCTTTGAGCAGTTCAAATAACGTGTTTTTAGATCATTTGTATCGTATCTTTTAGTACGTAACTTTTCACCAAATTTCACAAACACTAAGATAGTTCGTTTTTCGATTCAAAACAAGATTTTAACGCTTTGAGGAGTTCAAATAACGTGTTTTAAGATCATTTGTATCGTATCTTTTACTACATAACTTTTCACCAAATTTCACAAACACTAAGAAAGTTTGTTTTTCGATTCAAAACAAGATTTGAACGCTTTGAGGAGTTCAAATAACGTGTTTTTAGATCATTTGTATCGTATCTTTTAGTACGTAACTTTTCACCAAATTTCACAAACACTAAGATAGTTTGTTTTTCGATTCAAAACAAGATTTTAACGCTTTGAGGAGTTCAAATAACGTGTTTTAAGATCATTTGTATCGTATCTTTTACTACATAACTTTTCACCAAATTTCACAAACACTAAGAAAGTTTGTTTTTCGATTCAAAACAAGATTTTAACGCTTTGAGGAGTTCAAATAACATGTTTTTAGATCATTTGTATCGTATCTTTTAGTACATAACTTTTCACCAAATTTCACAAACACTAAGATAGTTTTTTTTTCGATTCAAAACAAGATTTTAACGCTTTGAGGAGTTCAAATAACGTATTTTTAGATCATTTGTATCGTATCTTTTAGTACATAACTTTTCACCAAATTTCACAAACACTAAGATAGTTTTTTTTTCGATTCAAAACAAGATTTTAACGCTTTGAGGAGTTCAAATAACGTATTTTTAGATCATTTGTATCGTATCTTTTACTACATAACTTTTTACCAAATTTCACAAACACTAAGAAAGTTTGTTTTTCGATTCAAAACAAGATTTTAACGTTTTGAGGAGTTCAAATAACGTGTTTTAAGATCATTTGTATCGTATCTTTTAGTACATAACTTTTCACCAAATTTCACAAACACTAAGAAAGTTTGTTTTTCGATTCAAAACAAGATTTTAACGCTTTGAGGAGTTCGAATAACGTGTTTTTAGATCATTTGTATCGTATCTTTTACTACATAACTTTTCACCAAATTTCACAAACACTAAGATAGTTTGTTTTTCGATTCAAAACAAGATTTGAACGCTTTGAGGAGTTCAAATAACGTGTTTTAAGATCATTTGTATCGTATCTTTTAGTACATAACTTTTCACCAAATTTCACAAACACTAAGATAGTTTGTTTTTCGATTCAAAACAAGATTTTAACGCTTTGAGGAGTTCAAATAACGTGTTTTAAGATCATTTGTATCGTATCTTTTAGTACATAACTTTTCACCAAATGTCACAAACACTAAGAAAGTTTGTTTTTCGATTCAAAACAAGATTTTAACGCTTTGAGGAGTTCAAATAACGTGTTTTTAGATCATTTGTATCGTATCTGTTAGTACATAACTTTTCACCAAATTTCACAAACACTAAGATAGTTTGTTTTTCGATTCAAAACAAGATTTTAACGCTTTGAGGAGTTCAAATAACGTGTTTTTAGATCATTTGTATCGTATCTTTTAGTACATAACTTTTCACCAAATTTCACAAACACTAAGATAGTTTGTTTTTCGATTCAAAACAAGATTTTAACGCTTTGAGCAGTTCAAATAACGTGTTTTTAGATCATTTGTATCGTATCTTTTACTACATAACTTTTCACCAAATTTCACAAACACTATGAAAGTTTGTTTTTCGATTCAAAACAAGATTTGAACGCTTTGAGGAGTTCAAATAACGTGTTTTAAGATCATTTGTATCGTATCTTTTAGTACATAACTTTTCACCAAATTTCACAAACACTAAGATAGTTTGTTTTTCGATTCAAAACAAGATTTTAACGCTTTGAGGAGTTTAAATAACGTGTTTTAAGATCATTTGTATCGTATCTTTTAGTACATAACTTTTCACCAAATGTCACAAACACTAAGAAAGTTTGTTTTTCGATTCAAAACAAGATTTTAACGCTTTCAGGAGTTCAAATAACGTGTTTTTAGATCATTTGTATCGTATCTGTTTGTACGTAACTTTTCACCAAATTTCACAAACACTAAGATAGTTTGTTTTTCGATTCAAAACAAGATTTTAACGCTTTGAGCAGTTCAAATAACGTGTTTTTAGATCATTTGTATCGTATCTTTTACTACATAACTTTTCACCAAATTTCACAAACACTAAGAAAGTTTGTTTTTCGATTCAAAACAAGTTTTGAACGCTTTGAGGAGTTCAAATAACGTGTTTTTAGATCATTTGTATCGTATCTTGTAGTACATAACTTTTCACCAAATTTCACAAACACTAAGATAGTTTGTTTTTCGATTCAAAACAAGATTTGAACGCTTTGAGGAGTTCAAATAACGTGATTTAAGATCATTTGTATCGTATCTTTTACTACATAACTTTTCACCAAATTTCACAAACACTAAGAAAGTTTGTTTTTCGATTCAAAACAAGATTTGAACGCTTTGAGGAGTTCGAATAACGTGTTTTAAGATCATTTGTATCGTATCTTTTAGTACATAACTTTTCACCAAATTTCACAAACACTAAGAAAGTTTGTTTTTCGATTCAAAACAAGATTTGAACGCTTTGAGGAGTTCAAATAACGTGTTTTTAGATCATTTGTATCGTATCTTTTAGTACGTAACTTTTCACCAAATTTCACAAACACTAAGATAGTTTTTTTTTCGATTCAAAACAAGATTTTAACGCTTTGAGGAGTTCAAATAACGTATTTTTAGATCATTTGTATCGTATCTTTTACTACATAACTTTTTACCAAATTTCACAAACACTAAGAAAGTTTGTTTTTCGATTCAAAACAAGATTTTAACGTTTTGAGGAGTTCAAATAACGTGTTTTAAGATCATTTGTATCGTATCTTTTAGTACATAACTTTTCACCAAATTTCACAAACACTAAGAAAGTTTGTTTTTCGATTCAAAACAAGATTTTAACGCTTTGAGGAGTTCGAATAACGTGTTTTTAGATCATTTGTATCGTATCTTTTACTACATAACTTTTCACCAAATTTCACAAACACTAAGATAGTTTGTTTTTCGATTCAAAACAAGATTTGAACGCTTTGAGGAGTTCAAATAACGTGTTTTAAGATCATTTGTATCGTATCTTTTAGTACATAACTTTTCACCAAATTTCACAAACACTAAGATAGTTTGTTTTTCGATTCAAAACAAGATTTTAACGCTTTGAGGAGTTCAAATAACGTGTTTTAAGATCATTTGTATCGTATCTTTTAGTACATAACTTTTCACCAAATGTCACAAACACTAAGAAAGTTTGTTTTTCGATTCAAAACAAGATTTTAACGCTTTGAGGAGTTCAAATAACGTGTTTTTAGATCATTTGTATCGTATCTGTTAGTACATAACTTTTCACCAAATTTCACAAACACTAAGATAGTTTGTTTTTCGATTCAAAACAAGATTTTAACGCTTTGAGGAGTTCAAATAACGTGTTTTTAGATCATTTGTATCGTATCTTTTAGTACATAACTTTTCACCAAATTTCACAAACACTAAGATAGTTTGTTTTTCGATTCAAAACAAGATTTTAACGCTTTGAGCAGTTCAAATAACGTGTTTTTAGATCATTTGTATCGTATCTTTTACTACATAACTTTTCACCAAATTTCACAAACACTATGAAAGTTTGTTTTTCGATTCAAAACAAGATTTGAACGCTTTGAGGAGTTCAAATAACGTGTTTTAAGATCATTTGTATCGTATCTTTTAGTACATAACTTTTCACCAAATTTCACAAACACTAAGATAGTTTGTTTTTCGATTCAAAACAAGATTTTAACGCTTTGAGGAGTTTAAATAACGTGTTTTAAGATCATTTGTATCGTATCTTTTAGTACATAACTTTTCACCAAATGTCACAAACACTAAGAAAGTTTGTTTTTCGATTCAAAACAAGATTTTAACGCTTTGAGGAGTTCAAATAACGTGTTTTTAGATCATTTGTATCGTATCTGTTTGTACGTAACTTTTCACCAAATTTCACAAACACTAAGATAGTTTGTTTTTCGATTCAAAACAAGATTTTAACGCTTTGAGCAGTTCAAATAACGTGTTTTTAGATCATTTGTATCGTATCTTTTACTACATAACTTTTCACCAAATTTCACAAACACTAAGAAAGTTTGTTTTTCGATTCAAAACAAGTTTTGAACGCTTTGAGGAGTTCAAATAACGTGTTTTTAGATCATTTGTATCGTATCTTGTAGTACATAACTTTTCACCAAATTTCACAAACACTAAGATAGTTTGTTTTTCGATTCAAAACAAGATTTGAACGCTTTGAGGAGTTCAAATAACGTGATTTAAGATCATTTGTATCGTATCTTTTACTACATAACTTTTCACCAAATTTCACAAACACTAAGAAAGTTTGTTTTTCGATTCAAAACAAGATTTGAACGCTTTGAGGAGTTCGAATAACGTGTTTTAAGATCATTTGTATCGTATCTTTTAGTACATAACTTTTCACCAAATTTCACAAACACTAAGAAAGTTTGTTTTTCGATTCAAAACAAGATTTGAACGCTTTGAGGAGTTCAAATAACGTGTTTTTAGATCATTTGTATCGTATCTTTTAGTACGTAACTTTTCACCAAATTTCACAAACACTAAGATAGTTTGTTTTTCGATTCCAAACAAGATTTGAACGCTTTGAGGAGTTAAAATAACGTGTTTTTAGATCATTTGTATCGTATCTTTTACTACATAACTTTTCACCAAATTTCACAGACACTAAGAAAGTTTGTTTTTCGATTCAAAACAAGATTTGAACGCTTTGAGGAGTTCAAATAACGTGTTTTTAGATCATTTGTATCGTATCTTTTAGTACATTACTTTTCACCAAATTTCACAAACACTAAGATAGTTTGTTTTTCGATTCAAAACAAGATTTTAACGCTTTGAGGAGTTCAAATAACGTGTTTTAAGATCATTTGTATCGTATCTTTTACTACATAACTTTTCACCAATTTTCACAAACACTAAGAAAGTTTGTTTTTCGATTCAAAACAAGATTTTAACGCTTGAGGTGTTCAAATAACGTGTTTTTAGATCATTTGTATCGTATCTTTTAGTACATAACTTTTCACCAAATTTCACAAACACTAAGATAGTTTGTTTTTCGATTCAAAACAAGATTTTAACGCTTTGAGGAGTTCAAATAACGTGTTTTAAGATCATTTGTATCGTATCTTTTACTACATAACTTTTCACCAAATTTCACAAACACTAAGAAAGTTTGTTTTTCGATTCAAAACAAGATTTGAACGCTTAGAGGAGTTCAAATAACGTGTTTTCAGATCATTTGTATCGTATCTTTTAGTACATAACTTTTCACCAAATGTCACAAACACTAAGAAAGTTTGTTTTTCGATTCAAAACAAGATTTTAACGCTTTGAGGAGTTCATCTAACGTGTTTTGAGATCATTTGTATCGTATCTGTTAGTACATAACTTTTCACCAAATTTCACAAACACTAAGATAGTTTGTTTTTCGATTCAAAACAAGATTTTAACGCTTTGAGGAGTTCAAATAACGTGTTTTAAGATCATTTGTATCGTATCTTTTACTACATAACTTTTCACCAAATTTCACAAACACTAAGAAAGTTTGTTTTTCGATTCAAAACAAGATTTGAACGCTTTGAGGAGTTCAAATAACGTGTTTTTAGATCATTTGTATCGTATCTTTTAGTACGTAACTTTTCACCAAATTTCACAAACACTAAGATAGTTTGTTTTTCGATTCAAAACAAGATTTTAACGCTTTGAGGAGTTCAAATAACGTGTTTTAAGATCATTTGTATCGTATCTTTTACTACATAACTTTTCACCAAATTTCACAAACACTAAGAAAGTTTGTTTTTCGATTCAAAACAAGATTTGAACGCTTTGAGGAGTTCAAATAACGTGTTTTTAGATCATTTGTATCGTATCTTTTAGTACGTAACTTTTCACCAAATTTCACAAACACTAAGATAGTTTGTTTTTCGATTCAAAACAAGATTTTAACGCTTTGAGGAGTTCAAATAACGTGTTTTAAGATCATTTGTATCGTATCTTTTACTACATAACTTTTCACCAAATTTCACAAACACTAAGAAAGTTTGTTTTTCGATTCAAAACAAGATTTTAACGCTTTGAGGAGTTCAAATAACATGTTTTTAGATCATTTGTATCGTATCTTTTAGTACATAACTTTTCACCAAATTTCACAAACACTAAGAAAGTTTGTTTTTCGATTCAAAACAAGATTTTAACGCTTTGAGGAGTTCAAATAACGTGTTTTTAGATCATTTGTATCGTATCTTTTACTACATAACTTTTCACCAAATTTCACAAACACTAAGATAGTTTGTTTTTCGATTCAAAACAAGATTTTAACGCTTTGAGCAGTTCAAATAACGTGTTTTTAGATCATTTGTATCGTATCTTTTAGTACGTAACTTTTCACCAAATTTCACAAACACTAAGATAGTTCGTTTTTCGATTCAAAACAAGATTTTAACGCTTTGAGGAGTTCAAATAACGTGTTTTAAGATCATTTGTATCGTATCTTTTACTACATAACTTTTCACCAAATTTCACAAACACTAAGAAAGTTTGTTTTTCGATTCAAAACAAGATTTGAACGCTTTGAGGAGTTCAAATAACGTGTTTTTAGATCATTTGTATCGTATCTTTTAGTACGTAACTTTTCACCAAATTTCACAAACACTAAGATAGTTTGTTTTTCGATTCAAAACAAGATTTTAACGCTTTGAGGAGTTCAAATAACGTGTTTTAAGATCATTTGTATCGTATCTTTTACTACATAACTTTTCACCAAATTTCACAAACACTAAGAAAGTTTGTTTTTCGATTCAAAACAAGATTTTAACGCTTTGAGGAGTTCAAATAACATGTTTTTAGATCATTTGTATCGTATCTTTTAGTACATAACTTTTCACCAAATTTCACAAACACTAAGATAGTTTTTTTTTCGATTCAAAACAAGATTTTAACGCTTTGAGGAGTTCAAATAACGTATTTTTAGATCATTTGTATCGTATCTTTTAGTACATAACTTTTCACCAAATTTCACAAACACTAAGATAGTTTTTTTTTCGATTCAAAACAAGATTTTAACGCTTTGAGGAGTTCAAATAACGTATTTTTAGATCATTTGTATCGTATCTTTTACTACATAACTTTTTACCAAATTTCACAAACACTAAGAAAGTTTGTTTTTCGATTCAAAACAAGATTTTAACGTTTTGAGGAGTTCAAATAACGTGTTTTAAGATCATTTGTATCGTATCTTTTAGTACATAACTTTTCACCAAATTTCACAAACACTAAGAAAGTTTGTTTTTCGATTCAAAACAAGATTTTAACGCTTTGAGGAGTTCGAATAACGTGTTTTTAGATCATTTGTATCGTATCTTTTACTACATAACTTTTCACCAAATTTCACAAACACTAAGATAGTTTGTTTTTCGATTCAAAACAAGATTTGAACGCTTTGAGGAGTTCAAATAACGTGTTTTAAGATCATTTGTATCGTATCTTTTAGTACATAACTTTTCACCAAATTTCACAAACACTAAGATAGTTTGTTTTTCGATTCAAAACAAGATTTTAACGCTTTGAGGAGTTCAAATAACGTGTTTTAAGATCATTTGTATCGTATCTTTTAGTACATAACTTTTCACCAAATGTCACAAACACTAAGAAAGTTTGTTTTTCGATTCAAAACAAGATTTTAACGCTTTGAGGAGTTCAAATAACGTGTTTTTAGATCATTTGTATCGTATCTGTTAGTACATAACTTTTCACCAAATTTCACAAACACTAAGATAGTTTGTTTTTCGATTGAAAACAAGATTTTAACGCTTTGAGGAGTTCAAATAACGTGTTTTTAGATCATTTGTATCGTATCTTTTAGTACATAACTTTTCACCAAATTTCACAAACACTAAGATAGTTTGTTTTTCGATTCAAAACAAGATTTTAACGCTTTGAGCAGTTCAAATAACGTGTTTTTAGATCATTTGTATCGTATCTTTTACTACATAACTTTTCACCAAATTTCACAAACACTATGAAAGTTTGTTTTTCGATTCAAAACAAGATTTGAACGCTTTGAGGAGTTCAAATAACGTGTTTTAAGATCATTTGTATCGTATCTTTTAGTACATAACTTTTCACCAAATTTCACAAACACTAAGATAGTTTGTTTTTCGATTCAAAACAAGATTTTAACGCTTTGAGGAGTTTAAATAACGTGTTTTAAGATCATTTGTATCGTATCTTTTAGTACATAACTTTTCACCAAATGTCACAAACACTAAGAAAGTTTGTTTTTCGATTCAAAACAAGATTTTAACGCTTTGAGGAGTTCAAATAACGTGTTTTTAGATCATTTGTATCGTATCTGTTTGTACGTAACTTTTCACCAAATTTCACAAACACTAAGATAGTTTGTTTTTCGATTCAAAACAAGATTTTAACGCTTTGAGCAGTTCAAATAACGTGTTTTTAGATCATTTGTATCGTATCTTTTACTACATAACTTTTCACCAAATTTCACAAACACTAAGAAAGTTTGTTTTTCGATTCAAAACAAGTTTTGAACGCTTTGAGGAGTTCAAATAACGTGTTTTTAGATCATTTGTATCGTATCTTGTAGTACATAACTTTTCACCAAATTTCACAAACACTAAGATAGTTTGTTTTTCGATTCAAAACAAGATTTGAACGCTTTGAGGAGTTCAAATAACGTGATTTAAGATCATTTGTATCGTATCTTTTACTACATAACTTTTCACCAAATTTCACAAACACTAAGAAAGTTTGTTTTTCGATTCAAAACAAGATTTGAACGCTTTGAGGAGTTCGAATAACGTGTTTTAAGATCATTTGTATCGTATCTTTTAGTACATAACTTTTCACCAAATTTCACAAACACTAAGAAAGTTTGTTTTTCGATTCAAAACAAGATTTGAACGCTTTGAGGAGTTCAAATAACGTGTTTTTAGATCATTTGTATCGTATCTTTTAGTACGTAACTTTTCACCAAATTTCACAAACACTAAGATAGTTTGTTTTTCGATTCCAAACAAGATTTGAACGCTTTGAGGAGTTAAAATAACGTGTTTTTAGATCATTTGTATCGTATCTTTTACTACATAACTTTTCACCAAATTTCACAGACACTAAGAAAGTTTGTTTTTCGATTCAAAACAAGATTTGAACGCTTTGAGGAGTTCAAATAACGTGTTTTTAGATCATTTGTATCGTATCTTTTAGTACATTACTTTTCACCAAATTTCACAAACACTAAGATAGTTTGTTTTTCGATTCAAAACAAGATTTTAACGCTTTGAGGAGTTCAAATAACGTGTTTTAAGATCATTTGTATCGTATCTTTTACTACATAACTTTTCACCAATTTTCACAAACACTAAGAAAGTTTGTTTTTCGATTCAAAACAAGATTTTAACGCTTGAGGTGTTCAAATAACGTGTTTTTAGATCATTTGTATCGTATCTTTTAGTACATAACTTTTCACCAAATTTCACAAACACTAAGATAGTTTGTTTTTCGATTCAAAACAAGATTTTAACGCTTTGAGGAGTTCAAATAACGTGTTTTAAGATCATTTGTATCGTATCTTTTACTACATAACTTTTCACCAAATTTCACAAACACTAAGAAAGTTTGTTTTTCGATTCAAAACAAGATTTGAACGCTTAGAGGAGTTCAAATAACGTGTTTTCAGATCATTTGTATCGTATCTTTTAGTACATAACTTTTCACCAAATGTCACAAACACTAAGAAAGTTTGTTTTTCGATTCAAAACAAGATTTTAACGCTTTGAGGAGTTCATCTAACGTGTTTTGAGATCATTTGTATCGTATCTGTTAGTACATAACTTTTCACCAAATTTCACAAACACTAAGATAGTTTGTTTTTCGATTCAAAACAAGATTTTAACGCTTTGAGGAGTTCAAATAACGTGTTTTAAGATCATTTGTATCGTATCTTTTACTACATAACTTTTCACCAAATTTCACAAACACTAAGAAAGTTTGTTTTTCGATTCAAAACAAGATTTGAACGCTTTGAGGAGTTCAAATAACGTGTTTTTAGATCATTTGTATCGTATCTTTTAGTACGTAACTTTTCACCAAATTTCACAAACACTAAGATAGTTTGTTTTTCGATTCAAAACAAGATTTTAACGCTTTGAGGAGTTCAAATAACGTGTTTTAAGATCATTTGTATCGTATCTTTTACTACATAACTTTTCACCAAATTTCACAAACACTAAGAAAGTTTGTTTTTCGATTCAAAACAAGATTTGAACGCTTTGAGGAGTTCAAATAACGTGTTTTTAGATCATTTGTATCGTATCTTTTAGTACGTAACTTTTCACCAAATTTCACAAACACTAAGATAGTTTGTTTTTCGATTCAAAACAAGATTTTAACGCTTTGAGGAGTTCAAATAACGTGTTTTAAGATCATTTGTATCGTATCTTTTACTACATAACTTTTCACCAAATTTCACAAACACTAAGAAAGTTTGTTTTTCGATTCAAAACAAGATTTTAACGCTTTGAGGAGTTCAAATAACATGTTTTTAGATCATTTGTATCGTATCTTTTAGTACATAACTTTTCACCAAATTTCACAAACACTAAGAAAGTTTGTTTTTCGATTCAAAACAAGATTTTAACGCTTTGAGGAGTTCAAATAACGTGTTTTTAGATCATTTGTATCGTATCTTTTACTACATAACTTTTCACCAAATTTCACAAACACTAAGATAGTTTGTTTTTCGATTCAAAACAAGATTTTAACGCTTTGAGCAGTTCAAATAACGTGTTTTTAGATCATTTGTATCGTATCTTTTACTACATAACTTTTCACCAAATTTCACAAACACTATGAAAGTTTGTTTTTCGATTCAAAACAAGATTTTAACGCTTTGAGGAGATCAAATAACGTATTTTTAGATCATTTGTATCGTATCTTTTACTACATAACTTTTTACCAAATTTCACAAACACTAAGAAAGTTTGTTTTTCGATTCAAAACAAGATTTTAACGTTTTGAGGAGTTCAAATAACGTGTTTTAAGATCATTTGTATCGTATCTTTTAGTACATAACTTTTCACCAAATTTCACAAACACTAAGAAAGTTTGTTTTTCGATTCAAAACAAGATTTTAACGCTTTGAGGAGTTCGAATAACGTGTTTTTAGATCATTTGTATCGTATCTTTTACTACATAACTTTTCACCAAATTTCACAAACACTAAGAAAGTTTGTTTTTCGATTCAAAACAAGATTTTAACGCTTTGAGGAGTTCAAATAACGTGTTTTTAGATCATTTGTATCGTATCTTTTAGTACGTAACTTTTCACCAAATTTCACAAACACTAAGATAGTTTGTTTTTCGATTCAAAACAAGATTTTAACGCTTTGAGGAGTTCAAATAACGTGTTTTAAGATCATTTGTATCGTATCTTTTACTACATAACTTTTCACCAAATTTCACAAACACTAAGAAAGTTTGTTTTTCGATTCAAAACAAGATTTTAACGCTTTGAGGAGTTCAAATAACATGTTTTTAGATCATTTGTATCGTATCTTTTAGTACATAACTTTTCACCAAATTTCACAAACACTAAGAAAGTTTGTTTTTCGATTCAAAACAAGATTTTAACGCTTTGAGGAGTTCAAATAACGTGTTTTTAGATCATTTGTATCGTATCTTTTACTACATAACTTTTCACCAAATTTCACAAACACTAAGATAGTTTGTTTTTCGATTCAAAACAAGATTTTAACGCTTTGAGCAGTTCAAATAACGTGTTTTTAGATCATTTGTATCGTATCTTTTACTACATAACTTTTCACCAAATTTCACAAACACTATGAAAGTTTGTTTTTCGATTCAAAACAAGATTTTAACGCTTTGAGGAGATCAAATAACGTATTTTTAGATCATTTGTATCGTATCTTTTACTACATAACTTTTTACCAAATTTCACAAACACTAAGAAAGTTTGTTTTTCGATTCAAAACAAGATTTTAACGTTTTGAGGAGTTCAAATAACGTGTTTTAAGATCATTTGTATCGTATCTTTTAGTACATAACTTTTCACCAAATTTCACAAACACTAAGAAAGTTTGTTTTTCGATTCAAAACAAGATTTTAACGCTTTGAGGAGTTCGAATAACGTGTTTTTAGATCATTTGTATCGTATCTTTTACTACATAACTTTTCACCAAATTTCACAAACACTAAGAAAAAGTTTGTTTTTCGATTCAAAACAAGATTTTAACGCTTTGAGGAGTTCAAATAACATGTTTTTAGATCATTTGTATCGTATCTTTTAGTACATAACTTTTCACCAAATTTCACAAACACTAAGATAGTTTTTTTTTCGATTCAAAACAAGATTTTAACGCTTTGAGGAGTTCAAATAACGTATTTTTAGATCATTTGTATCGTATCTTTTAGTACATAACTTTTCACCAAATTTCACAAACACTAAGATAGTTTTTTTTTCGATTCAAAACAAGATTTTAACGCTTTGAGGAGTTCAAATAACGTATTTTTAGATCATTTGTATCGTATCTTTTACTACATAACTTTTTACCAAATTTCACAAACACTAAGAAAGTTTGTTTTTCGATTCAAAACAAGATTTTAACGTTTTGAGGAGTTCAAATAACGTGTTTTAAGATCATTTGTATCGTATCTTTTAGTACATAACTTTTCACCAAATTTCACAAACACTAAGAAAGTTTGTTTTTCGATTCAAAACAAGATTTTAACGCTTTGAGGAGTTCAAATAACGTGTTTTAAGATCATTTGTATCGTATCTTTTACTACATAACTTTTCACCAAATTTCACAAACACTATGAAAGTTTGTTTTTCGATTCAAAACAAGATTTGAACGCTTTGAGGAGTTCAAATAACGTGTTTTAAGATCATTTGTATCGTATCTTTTAGTACATAACTTTTCACCAAATTTCACAAACACTAAGATAGTTTGTTTTTCGATTCAAAACAAGATTTTAACGCTTTGAGGAGTTTAAATAACGTGTTTTAAGATCATTTGTATCGTATCTTTTAGTACATAACTTTTCACCAAATGTCACAAACACTAAGAAAGTTTGTTTTTCGATTCAAAACAAGATTTTAACGCTTTGAGGAGTTCAAATAACGTGTTTTTAGATCATTTGTATCGTATCTGTTTGTACGTAACTTTTCACCAAATTTCACAAACACTAAGATAGTTTGTTTTTCGATTCAAAACAAGATTTTAACGCTTTGAGCAGTTCAAATAACGTGTTTTTAGATCATTTGTATCGTATCTTTTACTACATAACTTTTCACCAAATTTCACAAACACTAAGAAAGTTTGTTTTTCGATTCAAAACAAGTTTTGAACGCTTTGAGGAGTTCAAATAACGTGTTTTTAGATCATTTGTATCGTATCTTGTAGTACATAACTTTTCACCAAATTTCACAAACACTAAGATAGTTTGTTTTTCGATTCAAAACAAGATTTGAACGCTTTGAGGAGTTCAAATAACGTGATTTAAGATCATTTGTATCGTATCTTTTACTACATAACTTTTCACCAAATTTCACAAACACTAAGAAAGTTTGTTTTTCGATTCAAAACAAGATTTGAACGCTTTGAGGAGTTCGAATAACGTGTTTTAAGATCATTTGTATCGTATCTTTTAGTACATAACTTTTCACCAAATTTCACAAACACTAAGAAAGTTTGTTTTTCGATTCAAAACAAGATTTGAACGCTTTGAGGAGTTCAAATAACGTGTTTTTAGATCATTTGTATCGTATCTTTTAGTACGTAACTTTTCACCAAATTTCACAAACACTAAGATAGTTTGTTTTTCGATTCCAAACAAGATTTGAACGCTTTGAGGAGTTCGAATAACGTGTTTTTAGATCATTTGTATCGTATCTTTTACTACATAACTTTTCACCAAATTTCACAAACACTAAGATAGTTTGTTTTTCGATTCAAAACAAGATTTGAACGCTTTGAGGAGTTCAAATAACGTGTTTTAAGATCATTTGTATCGTATCTTTTACTACATAACTTTTCACCAAATTTCACAAACACTAAGAAAGTTTGTTTTTCGATTCAAAACAAGATTTGAACGCTTAGAGGAGTTCAAATAACGTGTTTTCAGATCATTTGTATCGTATCTTTTAGTACATAACTTTTCACCAAATGTCACAAACACTAAGAAAGTTTGTTTTTCGATTCAAAACAAGATTTTAACGCTTTGAGGAGTTCATCTAACGTGTTTTGAGATCATTTGTATCGTATCTGTTAGTACATAACTTTTCACCAAATTTCACAAACACTAAGATAGTTTGTTTTTCGATTCAAAACAAGATTTTAACGCTTTGAGGAGTTCAAATAACGTGTTTTAAGATCATTTGTATCGTATCTTTTAGTACATAACTTTTCACCAAATTTCACAAACACTAAGAAAGTTTGTTTTTCGATTCAAAACAAGATTTGAACGCTTTGAGGAGTTCAAATAACGTGTTTTTAGATCATTTGTATCGTATCTTTTAGTACGTAACTTTTCACCAAATTTCACAAACACTAAGATAGTTTGTTTTTCGATTCCAAACAAGATTTGAACGCTTTGAGGAGTTAAAATAACGTGTTTTTAGATCATTTGTATCGTATCTTTTACTACATAACTTTTCACCAAATTTCACAGACACTAAGAAAGTTTGTTTTTCGATTCAAAACAAGATTTGAACGCTTTGAGGAGTTCAAATAACGTGTTTTTAGATCATTTGTATCGTATCTTTTAGTACATTACTTTTCACCAAATTTCACAAACACTAAGATAGTTTGTTTTTCGATTCAAAACAAGATTTTAACGCTTTGAGGAGTTCAAATAACGTGTTTTAAGATCATTTGTATCGTATCTTTTACTACATAACTTTTCACCAATTTTCACAAACACTAAGAAAGTTTGTTTTTCGATTCAAAACAAGATTTTAACGCTTGAGGTGTTCAAATAACGTGTTTTTAGATCATTTGTATCGTATCTTTTAGTACATAACTTTTCACCAAATTTCACAAACACTAAGATAGTTTGTTTTTCGATTCAAAACAAGATTTTAACGCTTTGAGGAGTTCAAATAACGTGTTTTAAGATCATTTGTATCGTATCTTTTACTACATAACTTTTCACCAAATTTCACAAACACTAAGAAAGTTTGTTTTTCGATTCAAAACAAGATTTGAACGCTTAGAGGAGTTCAAATAACGTGTTTTCAGATCATTTGTATCGTATCTTTTAGTACATAACTTTTCACCAAATGTCACAAACACTAAGAAAGTTTGTTTTTCGATTCAAAACAAGATTTTAACGCTTTGAGGAGTTCATCTAACGTGTTTTGAGATCATTTGTATCGTATCTGTTAGTACATAACTTTTCACCAAATTTCACAAACACTAAGATAGTTTGTTTTTCGATTCAAAACAAGATTTTAACGCTTTGAGGAGTTCAAATAACGTGTTTTAAGATCATTTGTATCGTATCTTTTACTACATAACTTTTCACCAAATTTCACAAACACTAAGAAAGTTTGTTTTTCGATTCAAAACAAGATTTGAACGCTTTGAGGAGTTCAAATAACGTGTTTTTAGATCATTTGTATCGTATCTTTTAGTACGTAACTTTTCACCAAATTTCACAAACACTAAGATAGTTTGTTTTTCGATTCAAAACAAGATTTTAACGCTTTGAGGAGTTCAAATAACGTGTTTTAAGATCATTTGTATCGTATCTTTTACTACATAACTTTTCACCAAATTTCACAAACACTAAGAAAGTTTGTTTTTCGATTCAAAACAAGATTTGAACGCTTTGAGGAGTTCAAATAACGTGTTTTTAGATCATTTGTATCGTATCTTTTAGTACGTAACTTTTCACCAAATTTCACAAACACTAAGATAGTTTGTTTTTCGATTCAAAACAAGATTTTAACGCTTTGAGGAGTTCAAATAACGTGTTTTAAGATCATTTGTATCGTATCTTTTACTACATAACTTTTCACCAAATTTCACAAACACTAAGAAAGTTTGTTTTTCGATTCAAAACAAGATTTTAACGCTTTGAGGAGTTCAAATAACATGTTTTTAGATCATTTGTATCGTATCTTTTAGTACATAACTTTTCACCAAATTTCACAAACACTAAGAAAGTTTGTTTTTCGATTCAAAACAAGATTTTAACGCTTTGAGGAGTTCAAATAACGTGTTTTTAGATCATTTGTATCGTATCTTTTACTACATAACTTTTCACCAAATTTCACAAACACTAAGATAGTTTGTTTTTCGATTCAAAACAAGATTTTAACGCTTTGAGCAGTTCAAATAACGTGTTTTTAGATCATTTGTATCGTATCTTTTACTACATAACTTTTCACCAAATTTCACAAACACTATGAAAGTTTGTTTTTCGATTCAAAACAAGATTTTAACGCTTTGAGGAGATCAAATAACGTATTTTTAGATCATTTGTATCGTATCTTTTACTACATAACTTTTTACCAAATTTCACAAACACTAAGAAAGTTTGTTTTTCGATTCAAAACAAGATTTTAACGTTTTGAGGAGTCCAAATAACGTGTTTTAAGATCATTTGTATCGTATCTTTTAGTACATAACTTTTCACCAAATTTCACAAACACTAAGAAAGTTTGTTTTTCGATTCAAAACAAGATTTTAACGCTTTGAGGAGTTCGAATAACGTGTTTTTAGATCATTTGTATCGTATCTTTTACTACATAACTTTTCACCAAATTTCACAAACACTAAGAAAGTTTGTTTTTCGATTCAAAACAAGATTTTAACGCTTTGAGGAGTTCAAATAACGTGTTTTTAGATCATTTGTATCGTATCTTTTAGTACGTAACTTTTCACCAAATTTCACAAACACTAAGATAGTTTGTTTTTCGATTCAAAACAAGATTTTAACGCTTTGAGGAGTTCAAATAACGTGTTTTAAGATCATTTGTATCGTATCTTTTACTACATAACTTTTCACCAAATTTCACAAACACTAAGAAAGTTTGTTTTTCGATTCAAAACAAGATTTTAACGCTTTGAGGAGTTCAAATAACATGTTTTTAGATCATTTGTATCGTATCTTTTAGTACATAACTTTTCACCAAATTTCACAAACACTAAGAAAGTTTGTTTTTCGATTCAAAACAAGATTTTAACGCTTTGAGGAGTTCAAATAACGTGTTTTTAGATCATTTGTATCGTATCTTTTACTACATAACTTTTCACCAAATTTCACAAACACTAAGATAGTTTGTTTTTCGATTCAAAACAAGATTTTAACGCTTTGAGCAGTTCAAATAACGTGTTTTTAGATCATTTGTATCGTATCTTTTACTACATAACTTTTCACCAAATTTCACAAACACTATGAAAGTTTGTTTTTCGATTCAAAACAAGATTTTAACGCTTTGAGGAGATCAAATAACGTATTTTTAGATCATTTGTATCGTATCTTTTACTACATAACTTTTTACCAAATTTCACAAACACTAAGAAAGTTTGTTTTTCGATTCAAAACAAGATTTTAACGTTTTGAGGAGTTCAAATAACGTGTTTTAAGATCATTTGTATCGTATCTTTTAGTACATAACTTTTCACCAAATTTCACAAACACTAAGAAAGTTTGTTTTTCGATTCAAAACAAGATTTTAACCCTTTGAGGAGTTCGAATAACGTGTTTTTAGATCATTTGTATCGTATCTTTTACTACATAACTTTTCACCAAATTTCACAAACACTAAGAAAGTTTGTTTTTCGATTCAAAACAAGATTTGAACGCTTAGAGGAGTTCAAATAACGTGTTTTCAGATCATTTGTATCGTATCTTTTAGTACATAACTTTTCACCAAATGTCACAAACACTAAGAAAGTTTGTTTTTCGATTCAAAACAAGATTTTAACGTTTTGAGGAGTTCAAATAACGTGTTTTAAGATCATTTGTATCGTATCTTTTAGTACATAACTTTTCACCAAATTTCACAAACACTAAGAAAGTTTGTTTTTCGATTCAAAACAAGATTTTAACGCTTTGAGGAGTTCAAATAACGTGTTTTAAGATCATTTGTATCGTATCTTTTACTACATAACTTTTCACCAAATTTCACAAACACTAAGAAAGTTTGTTTTTCGATTCAAAACAAGATTTGAACGCTTAGAGGAGTTCAAATAACGTGTTTTCAGATCATTTGTATCGTATCTTTTAGTACATAACTTTTCACCAAATGTCACAAACACTAAGAAAGTTTGTTTTTCGATTCAAAACAAGATTTTAACGCTTTGAGGAGTTCATCTAACGTGTTTTGAGATCATTTGTATCGTATCTGTTAGTACATAACTTTTCACCAAATTTCACAAACACTAAGATAGTTTGTTTTTCGATTCAAAACAAGATTTTAACGCTTTGAGGAGTTCAAATAACGTGTTTTAAGATCATTTGTATCGTATCTTTTACTACATAACTTTTCACCAAATTTCACAAACACTAAGAAAGTTTGTTTTTCGATTCAAAACAAGATTTGAACGCTTTGAGGAGTTCAAATAACGTGTTTTTAGATCATTTGTATCGTATCTTTTAGTACGTAACTTTTCACCAAATTTCACAAACACTAAGATAGTTTGTTTTTCGATTCAAAACAAGATTTTAACGCTTTGAGGAGTTCAAATAACGTGTTTTAAGATCATTTGTATCGTATCTTTTACTACATAACTTTTCACCAAATTTCACAAACACTAAGAAAGTTTGTTTTTCGATTCAAAACAAGATTTGAACGCTTTGAGGAGTTCAAATAACGTGTTTTTAGATCATTTGTATCGTATCTTTTAGTACGTAACTTTTCACCAAATTTCACAAACACTAAGATAGTTTGTTTTTCGATTCAAAACAAGATTTTAACGCTTTGAGGAGTTCAAATAACGTGTTTTAAGATCATTTGTATCGTATCTTTTACTACATAACTTTTCACCAAATTTCACAAACACTAAGAAAGTTTGTTTTTCGATTCAAAACAAGATTTTAACGCTTTGAGGAGTTCAAATAACATGTTTTTAGATCATTTGTATCGTATCTTTTAGTACATAACTTTTCACCAAATTTCACAAACACTAAGAAAGTTTGTTTTTCGATTCAAAACAAGATTTTAACGCTTTGAGGAGTTCAAATAACGTGTTTTTAGATCATTTGTATCGTATCTTTTACTACATAACTTTTCACCAAATTTCACAAACACTAAGATAGTTTGTTTTTCGATTCAAAACAAGATTTTAACGCTTTGAGCAGTTCAAATAACGTGTTTTTAGATCATTTGTATCGTATCTTTTACTACATAACTTTTCACCAAATTTCACAAACACTATGAAAGTTTGTTTTTCGATTCAAAACAAGATTTTAACGCTTTGAGGAGATCAAATAACGTATTTTTAGATCATTTGTATCGTATCTTTTACTACATAACTTTTTACCAAATTTCACAAACACTAAGAAAGTTTGTTTTTCGATTCAAAACAAGATTTTAACGTTTTGAGGAGTCCAAATAACGTGTTTTAAGATCATTTGTATCGTATCTTTTAGTACATAACTTTTCACCAAATTTCACAAACACTAAGAAAGTTTGTTTTTCGATTCAAAACAAGATTTTAACGCTTTGAGGAGTTCGAATAACGTGTTTTTAGATCATTTGTATCGTATCTTTTACTACATAACTTTTCACCAAATTTCACAAACACTAAGAAAGTTTGTTTTTCGATTCAAAACAAGATTTTAACGCTTTGAGGAGTTCAAATAACGTGTTTTTAGATCATTTGTATCGTATCTTTTAGTACGTAACTTTTCACCAAATTTCACAAACACTAAGATAGTTTGTTTTTCGATTCAAAACAAGATTTTAACGCTTTGAGGAGTTCAAATAACGTGTTTTAAGATCATTTGTATCGTATCTTTTACTACATAACTTTTCACCAAATTTCACAAACACTAAGAAAGTTTGTTTTTCGATTCAAAACAAGATTTTAACGCTTTGAGGAGTTCAAATAACATGTTTTTAGATCATTTGTATCGTATCTTTTAGTACATAACTTTTCACCAAATTTCACAAACACTAAGAAAGTTTGTTTTTCGATTCAAAACAAGATTTTAACGCTTTGAGGAGTTCAAATAACGTGTTTTTAGATCATTTGTATCGTATCTTTTACTACATAACTTTTCACCAAATTTCACAAACACTAAGATAGTTTGTTTTTCGATTCAAAACAAGATTTTAACGCTTTGAGCAGTTCAAATAACGTGTTTTTAGATCATTTGTATCGTATCTTTTACTACATAACTTTTCACCAAATTTCACAAACACTATGAAAGTTTGTTTTTCGATTCAAAACAAGATTTTAACGCTTTGAGGAGATCAAATAACGTATTTTTAGATCATTTGTATCGTATCTTTTACTACATAACTTTTTACCAAATTTCACAAACACTAAGAAAGTTTGTTTTTCGATTCAAAACAAGATTTTAACGTTTTGAGGAGTTCAAATAACGTGTTTTAAGATCATTTGTATCGTATCTTTTAGTACATAACTTTTCACCAAATTTCACAAACACTAAGAAAGTTTGTTTTTCGATTCAAAACAAGATTTTAACCCTTTGAGGAGTTCGAATAACGTGTTTTTAGATCATTTGTATCGTATCTTTTACTACATAACTTTTCACCAAATTTCACAAACACTAAGAAAGTTTGTTTTTCGATTCAAAACAAGATTTTAACGCTTTGAGGAGTTCCAATAACATGTTTTTAGATCATTTGTATCGTATCTTTTAGTACATAACTTTTCACCAAATTTCACAAACACTAAGATAGTTTTTTTTTCGATTCAAAACAAGATTTTAACGCTTTGAGGAGTTCAAATAACGTATTTTTAGATCATTTGTATCGTATCTTTTAGTACATAACTTTTCACCAAATTTCACAAACACTAAGATAGTTTTTTTTTCGATTCAAAACAAGATTTTAACGCTTTGAGGAGTTCAAATAACGTATTTTTAGATCATTTGTATCGTATCTTTTACTACATAACTTTTTACCAAATTTCACAAACACTAAGAAAGTTTGTTTTTCGATTCAAAACAAGATTTTAACGTTTTGAGGAGTTCAAATAACGTGTTTTAAGATCATTTGTATCGTATCTTTTAGTACATAACTTTTCACCAAATTTCACAAACACTAAGAAAGTTTGTTTTTCGATTCAAAACAAGATTTTAACGCTTTGAGGAGTTCGAATAACGTGTTTTTAGATCATTTGTATCGTATCTTTTACTACATAACTTTTCACCAAATTTCACAAACACTAAGATAGTTTGTTTTTCGATTCAAAACAAGATTTTAACGCTTTGAGGAGTTCAAATAACGTGTTTTTAGATCATTTGTATCGTATCTTTTAGTACATAACTTTTCACCAAATTTCACAAACACTAAGATAGTTTGTTTTTCGATTCAAAACAAGATTTTAACGCTTTGAGCAGTTCAAATAACGTGTTTTTAGATCATTTGTATCGTATCTTTTACTACATAACTTTTCACCAAATTTCACAAACACTATGAAAGTTTGTTTTTCGATTCAAAACAAGATTTGAACGCTTTGAGGAGTTCAAATAACGTGTTTTAAGATCATTTGTATCGTATCTTTTAGTACATAACTTTTCACCAAATGTCACGAACACTATGAAAGTTTGTTTTTCGATTCAAAACAAGATTTTAACGCTTTGAGGAGTTCAAATAACTTGTTTTTAGATCATTTGTATCGTATCTTTTACTACATAACTTTTCACCAAATTTCACAAACACTAAGAAAGTATGTTTTTCGATTCAAAACAAGATTTGAACGCTTTGAGGAGTTCAAATAACGAGTTTTTAGATCATTTGTATCGTCTCTTTTAGTACATAACTTTTCACCAAATTTCACAAATACTAAGATAGTTTGTTTTTCGATTCAAAACAAGATTTTAACGCTTTGAGCAGTTCAAATAACGTGTTTTTAGATCATTTGTATCGTATCTTTTACTACATAACTTTTCACCAAATTTCACAAACACTAAGAAAGTTTGTTTTTCGATTCAAAACAAGTTTTGAACGCTTTGAGGAGTTCAAATAACGTGTTTTTAGATCATTTGTATCGTATCTTGTAGTACATAACTTTTCACCAAATTTCACAAACACTAAGATAGTTTGTTTTTCGATTCAAAACAAGATTTTAACGCTTTGAGGAGTTCAAATAACGTGTTTTAAGATCATTTGTATCGTATCTTTTACTACATAACTTTTCACCAAATTTCACAAACACTAAGAAAGTTTGTTTTTCGATTCAAAACAAGATTTTAACGCTTGAGGTGTTCAAATAACGTGTTTTTAGATCATTTGTATCCTATCTTTTAGTACATAACTTTTCACCAAATTTCACAAACACTAAGAAAGTTTGTTTTTCGATTCAAAACAAGATTTGAACGCTTTGAGGAGTTCGAATAACGTGTTTTAAGATCATTTGTATCGTATCTTTTACTACATAACTTTTCACCAAATTTCACAAACACTAAGAAAGTTTGTTTTTCGATTCAAAACAAGATTTTAACGCTTTGAGGAGTTCAAATAACGTGTTTTTAAGATCATTTGTATCGTATCTTTTAGTACGTAACTTTTCACCAAATTTCACAAACACTAAGATAGTTTGTTTTTCGATTCAAAACAAGATTTTAACGCTTTGAGGAGTTCAAATAACGTGTTTTAAGATCATTTGTTTCGTATCTTTTAGTACATAACTTTTCACCAAATTTTACAAACACTAAGAAAGTTTGTTTTTCGATTCAAAACAAGATTTTAACGCTTTGAGGAGTTCAAATAACGTGTTTTTAGATCATTTGTATCGTATCTGTTAGTACATAACTTTTCACCAAATTTCACAAACACTAAGATAGTTTGTTTTTCGATTCAAAACAAGATTTTAACGCTTTGAGGAGTTCAAATAACGTGTTTTTAGATCATTTGTATCGTATCTTTTACTACATAACTTTTCACCAAATTTCACAAACACTAAGATAGTTTGTTTTTCGATTCAAAACAAGATTTGAACGCTTTGAGGAGTTCAAATGACGTGTTTTAAGATCATTTGTATCGTATCTTTTAGTACATAACTTTTCACCAAATGTCACAAACACTAAGATAGTTTGTTTTTCGATTCCAAACAAGATTTGAACGCTTTGAGGAGTTAAAATAACGTGTTTTTAGATCATTTGTATCGTATCTTTTACTACATAAGTTTTCACCAAATTTCACAAACACTAAGAAAGTTTGTTTTTCGATTCAAAACAAGATTTGAACGCTTTGAGGAGTTCAAATAACGTGTTTTTAGATCATTTGTATCGTATCTTTTAGTACATAACTTTTCACCAAATTTCACAAACACTAAGATAGTTTGTTTTTCGATTCAAAACAAGATTTTAACGCTTTGAGGAGTTCAAATAACGTGTTTTAAGATCATTTGTATCGTATCTTTTACTACATAACTTTTCACCAAATTTCACAAACACTAAGAAAGTTTGTTTTTCGATTCAAAACAAGATTTGAACGCTTTGAGGAGTTCAAATAACGTGTTTTTAGATCATTTGTATCGTATCTTTTAGTACATTACTTTTCACCAAATTTCACAAACACTAAGAAAGTTTGTTTTTCGATTCAAAACAAGATTTTAACGTTTTGAGGAGTCCAAATAACGTGTTTTAAGATCATTTGTATCGTATCTTTTAGTACATAACTTTTCACCAAATTTCACAAACACTAAGAAAGTTTGTTTTTCGATTCAAAACAAGATTTTAACGCTTTGAGGAGTTCGAATAACGTGTTTTTAGATCATTTGTATCGTATCTTTTACTACATAACTTTTCACCAAATTTCACAAACACTAAGAAAGTTTGTTTTTCGATTCAAAACAAGATTTTAACGCTTTGAGGAGTTCAAATAACGTGTTTTTAGATCATTTGTATCGTATCTTTTAGTACGTAACTTTTCACCAAATTTCACAAACACTAAGATAGTTTGTTTTTCGATTCAAAACAAGATTTTAACGCTTTGAGGAGTTCAAATAACGTGTTTTAAGATCATTTGTATCGTATCTTTTACTACATAACTTTTCACCAAATTTCACAAACACTAAGAAAGTTTGTTTTTCGATTCAAAACAAGATTTTAACGCTTTGAGGAGTTCAAATAACATGTTTTTAGATCATTTGTATCGTATCTTTTAGTACATAACTTTTCACCAAATTTCACAAACACTAAGAAAGTTTGTTTTTCGATTCAAAACAAGATTTTAACGCTTTGAGGAGTTCAAATAACGTGTTTTTAGATCATTTGTATCGTATCTTTTACTACATAACTTTTCACCAAATTTCACAAACACTAAGATAGTTTGTTTTTCGATTCAAAACAAGATTTTAACGCTTTGAGCAGTTCAAATAACGTGTTTTTAGATCATTTGTATCGTATCTTTTACTACATAACTTTTCACCAAATTTCACAAACACTATGAAAGTTTGTTTTTCGATTCAAAACAAGATTTTAACGCTTTGAGGAGATCAAATAACGTATTTTTAGATCATTTGTATCGTATCTTTTACTACATAACTTTTTACCAAATTTCACAAACACTAAGAAAGTTTGTTTTTCGATTCAAAACAAGATTTTAACGTTTTGAGGAGTTCAAATAACGTGTTTTAAGATCATTTGTATCGTATCTTTTAGTACATAACTTTTCACCAAATTTCACAAACACTAAGAAAGTTTGTTTTTCGATTCAAAACAAGATTTTAACGCTTTGAGGAGTTCGAATAACGTGTTTTTAGATCATTTGTATCGTATCTTTTACTACATAACTTTTCACCAAATTTCACAAACACTAAGAAAGTTTGTTTTTCGATTCAAAACAAGATTTTAACGCTTTGAGGAGTTCCAATAACATGTTTTTAGATCATTTGTATCGTATCTTTTACTACATAACTTTTCACCAAATTTCACAAACACTAAGAAAGTATGTTTTTCGATTCAAAACAAGATTTTAACGCTTTGAGGAGTTCAAATAACGTATTTTTAGATCATTTGTATCGTATCTTTTAGTACATAACTTTTCACCAAATTTCACAAACACTAAGATAGTTTTTTTTTCGATTCAAAACAAGATTTTAACGCTTTGAGGAGTTCAAATAACGTATTTTTAGATCATTTGTATCGTATCTTTTACTACATAACTTTTTACCAAATTTCACAAACACTAAGAAAGTTTGTTTTTCGATTCAAAACAAGATTTTAACGTTTTGAGGAGTTCAAATAACGTGTTTTAAGATCATTTGTATCGTATCTTTTAGTACATAACTTTTCACCAAATTTCACAAACACTAAGAAAGTTTGTTTTTCGATTCAAAACAAGATTTTAACGCTTTGAGGAGTTCGAATAACGTGTTTTTAGATCATTTGTATCGTATCTTTTACTACATAACTTTTCACCAAATTTCACAAACACTAAGATAGTTTGTTTTTCGATTCAAAACAAGATTTTAACGCTTTGAGGAGTTCAAATAACGTGTTTTTAGATCATTTGTATCGTATCTTTTAGTACATAACTTTTCACCAAATTTCACAAACACTAAGATAGTTTGTTTTTCGATTCAAAACAAGATTTTAACGCTTTGAGCAGTTCAAATAACGTGTTTTTAGATCATTTGTATCGTATCTTTTACTACATAACTTTTCACCAAATTTCACAAACACTATGAAAGTTTGTTTTTCGATTCAAAACAAGATTTGAACGCTTTGAGGAGTTCAAATAACGTGTTTTAAGATCATTTGTATCGTATCTTTTAGTACATAACTTTTCACCAAATGTCACGAACACTATGAAAGTTTGTTTTTCGATTCAAAACAAGATTTTAACGCTTTGAGGAGTTCAAATAACTTGTTTTTAGATCATTTGTATCGTATCTTTTACTACATAACTTTTCACCAAATTTCACAAACACTAAGAAAGTATGTTTTTCGATTCAAAACAAGATTTGAACGCTTTGAGGAGTTCAAATAACGAGTTTTTAGATCATTTGTATCGTCTCTTTTAGTACATAACTTTTCACCAAATTTCACAAATACTAAGATAGTTTGTTTTTCGATTCAAAACAAGATTTTAACGCTTTGAGCAGTTCAAATAACGTGTTTTTAGATCATTTGTATCGTATCTTTTACTACATAACTTTTCACCAAATTTCACAAACACTAAGAAAGTTTGTTTTTCGATTCAAAACAAGTTTTGAACGCTTTGAGGAGTTCAAATAACGTGTTTTTAGATCATTTGTATCGTATCTTGTAGTACATAACTTTTCACCAAATTTCACAAACACTAAGATAGTTTGTTTTTCGATTCAAAACAAGATTTTAACGCTTTGAGGAGTTCAAATAACGTGTTTTAAGATCATTTGTATCGTATCTTTTACTACATAACTTTTCACCAAATTTCACAAACACTAAGAAAGTTTGTTTTTCGATTCAAAACAAGATTTTAACGCTTGAGGTGTTCAAATAACGTGTTTTTAGATCATTTGTATCCTATCTTTTAGTACATAACTTTTCACCAAATTTCACAAACACTAAGAAAGTTTGTTTTTCGATTCAAAACAAGATTTGAACGCTTTGAGGAGTTCAAATAACGTGTTTTAAGATCATTTGTATCGTATCTTTTACTACATAACTTTTCACCAAATTTCACAAACACTAAGATAGTTTGTTTTTCGATTCAAAACAAGATTTTAACGCTTTGAGGAGTTCAAATAACGTGTTTTAAGATCATTTGTATCGTATCTTTTACTACATAACTTTTCACCAAATTTCACAAATACTAAGATAGTTTGTTTTTCGATTCAAAACAAGATTTTAACGCTTTGAGCAGTTCAAATAACGTGTTTTTAGATCATTTGTATCGTATCTTTTACTACATAACTTTTCACCAAATTTCACAAACACTAAGAAAGTTTGTTTTTCGATTCAAAACAAGTTTTGAACGCTTTGAGGAGTTCAAATAACGTGTTTTTAGATCATTTGTATCGTATCTTGTAGTACATAACTTTTCACCAAATTTCACAAACACTAAGATAGTTTGTTTTTCGATTCAAAACAAGATTTTAACGCTTTGAGGAGTTCAAATAACGTGTTTTAAGATCATTTGTATCGTATCTTTTACTACATAACTTTTCACCAAATTTCACAAACACTAAGAAAGTTTGTTTTTCGATTCAAAACAAGATTTTAACGCTTGAGGTGTTCAAATAACGTGTTTTTAGATCATTTGTATCCTATCTTTTAGTACATAACTTTTCACCAAATTTCACAAACACTAAGAAAGTTTGTTTTTCGATTCAAAACAAGATTTGAACGCTTTGAGGAGTTCGAATAACGTGTTTTAAGATCATTTGTATCGTATCTTTTACTACATAACTTTTCACCAAATTTCACAAACACTAAGAAAGTTTGTTTTTCGATTCAAAACAAGATTTTAACGCTTTGAGGAGTTCAAATAACGTGTTTTTAAGATCATTTGTATCGTATCTTTTAGTACGTAACTTTTCACCAAATTTCACAAACACTAAGATAGTTTGTTTTTCGATTCAAAACAAGATTTTAACGCTTTGAGGAGTTCAAATAACGTGTTTTAAGATCATTTGTTTCGTATCTTTTAGTACATAACTTTTCACCAAATTTTACAAACACTAAGAAAGTTTGTTTTTCGATTCAAAACAAGATTTTAACGCTTTGAGGAGTTCAAATAACGTGTTTTTAGATCATTTGTATCGTATCTTTTAGTACATAACTTTTCACCAAATGTCACAAACACTAAGATAGTTTGTTTTTCGATTCCAAACAAGATTTGAACGCTTTGAGGAGTTAAAATAACGTGTTTTTAGATCATTTGTATCGTATCTTTTACTACATAAGTTTTCACCAAATTTCACAAACACTAAGAAAGTTTGTTTTTCGATTCAAAACAAGATTTGAACGCTTTGAGGAGTTCAAATAACGTGTTTTTAGATCATTTGTATCGTATCTTTTAGTACATAACTTTTCACCAAATTTCACAAACACTAAGATAATTTGTTTTTCGATTCAAAACAAGATTTTAACGCTTTGAGGAGTTCAAATAACGTGTTTTAAGATCATTTGTATCGTATCTTTTACTACATAACTTTTCACCAAATTTCACAAACACTAAGAAAGTTTGTTTTTCGATTCAAAACAAGATTTGAACGCTTTGAGGAGTTCAAATAACGTGTTTTTAGATCATTTGTATCGTATCTTTTAGTACATTACTTTTCACCAAATTTCACAAACACTAAGATAGTTTGTTTTTCGATTCAAAACAAGATTTTTACGCTTTGAGGAGTTCAAATAACGTGTTTTAATATCATTTGTATCGTATCTTTTACTACATAACTTTTCACCAATTTTCACAAACACTAAGAAAGTTTGTTTTTCGATTCAAAACAAAATTTGAACGCTTTGAGGAGTTCAAATAACGTGTTTTTAGATCATTTGTATCGTATCTTTTAGTACGTAACTTTTCACCAAATTTCACAAACACTAAGATAGTTTGTTTTTCGATTCAAAACAAGATTTTAACGCTTTGAGGAGTTCAAATAACGTGTTTTTAGATCATTTGTATCGTATCTTTTAGTACGTAACTTTTCACCAAATTTCACAAACACTAAGATAGTTTGTTTTTCGATTCAAAACAAGATTTTAACGCTTTGAGCAGTTCAAATAACGTGTTTTTATATCATTTGTATCGTATCTTTTACTACATAACTTTTCACCAAATTTCACAAACACTAAGAAAGTTTGTTTTTCGATTCAAAACAAGTTTTGAACGCTTTGAGGAGTTCAAATAACGTGTTTTTAGATCATTTGTATCGTATCTTGTAGTACATAACTTTTCACCAAATTTCACAAACACTAAGATAGTTTGTTTTTCGATTCAAAACAAGATTTTAACGCTTTGAGGAGTTCAAATAACGTGATTTAAGATCATTTGTATCGTATCTTTTACTACATAACTTTTCACCAAATTTCACAAACACTAAGAAAGTTTGTTTTTCGATTCAAAACAAGATTTGAACGCTTTGAGGAGTTCGAATAACGTGTTTTAAGATCATTTGTATCGTATCTTTTAGTACATAACTTTTCACCAAATTTCACAAACACTAAGAAAGTTTGTTTTTCGATTCAAAACAAGATTTGAACGCTTTGAGGAGTTCAAATAACGTGTTTTTAGATCATTTGTATCGTATCTTTTAGTACGTAACTTTTCACCAAATTTCACAAACACTAAGATAGTTTGTTTTTCGATTCCAAACAAGATTTGAACGCTTTGAGGAGTTAATATAACGTGTTTTTAGATCATTTGTATCGTATCTTTTACTACATAACTTTTCACCAAATTTCACAAACACTAAGAAAGTTTGTTTTTCGATTCAAAACAAGATTTGAACGCTTTGAGGAGTTCAAATAACGTGTTTTTAGATCATTTGTATCGTATCTTTTAGTATATTACTTTTCACCAAATTTCACAAACACTAAGATAGTTTGTTTTTCGATTCAAAACAAGATTTTAACGCTTTGAGGAGTTCAAATAACGTGTTTTAAGATCATTTGTATCGTATCTTTTACTACATAACTTTTCACCAATTTTCACAAACACTAAGAAAGTTTGTTTTTCGATTCAAAACAAAATTTGAACGCTTTGAGGAGTTCAAATAACGTGTTTTTAGATCATTTGTATCGTATCTTTTAGTACGTAACTTTTCACCAAATTTCACAAACACTAAGATAGTTTGTTTTTCGATTCAAAACAAGATTTTAACGCTTTGAGGAGTTCAAATAACGTGTTTTTAGATTATTTGTATCGTATCTTTTAGTACGTAACTTTTCACCAAATTTCACAAACACTAAGATAGTTTGTTTTTCGATTCAAAACAAGATTTTAACGCTTTGAGCAGTTCAAATAACGTGTTTTTAGATCATTTGTATCGTATCTTTTACTACATAACTTTTCACCAAATTTCACAAACACTAAGAAAGTTTGTTTTTCGATTCAAAACAAGTTTTGAACGCTTTGAGGAGTTCAAATAACGTGTTTTTAGATCATTTGTATCGTATCTTGTAGTACATAACTTTTCACCAAATTTCACAAACACTAAGATAGTTTGTTTTTCGATTCAAAACAAGATTTTAACGCTTTGAGGAGTTCAAATAACGTGTTTTAAGATCATTTGTATCGTATCGTTTACTACATAACTTTTCACCAAATTTCACAAACACTAAGAAAGTTTGTTTTTCGATTCAAAACAAGATTTTAACGCTTGAGGTGTTCAAATAACTTGTTTTTAGATCATTTGTATGGTATCTTTTAGTACATAACTTTTCACCAAATTTCACAAACACTAAGAAAGTTTGTTTTTCGATTCAAAACAAGATTTGAACGCTTTGAGGAGTTCGAATAACGTGTTTTAAGATCATTTGTATCATATCTTTTACTACATAACTTTTCACCAAATTTCACAAACACTAAGAAAGTTTATTTTTCGATTCAAAACAAGATTTTAACGCTTTGAGGAGTTCAAATAACGTGTTTTTAGATCATTTGTATCGTATCCTTTAGTACGTAACTTTTCACCAAATTTCACAAACACTAAGATAGTTTGTTTTTCGATTCAAAACAAGATTTTAACGCTTTGAGGAGTTCAAATAACGTGTTTTTAGATCATTTGTATCGTATCTTTTAGTACGTAACTTTTCACCAAATTTCACAAACACTAAGATAGTTTGTTTTTCGATTCAAAACAAGATTTTAACGCTTTGAGCAGTTCAAATAACGTGTTTTTAGATCATTTGTATCGTATCTTTTACTACATAACTTTTCACCAAATTTCACAAACACTAAGAAAGTTTGTTTTTCGATTCAAAACAAGTTTTGAACGCTTTGAGGAGTTCAAATAACGTGTTTTCAGATCATTTGTATCGTATCTTGTAGTACATAACTTTTCACCAAATTTCACAAACACTAAGATAGTTTGTTTTTCGATTCAAAACAAGATTTTAACGCTTTGAGGAGTTCAAATAACGTGTTTTAAGATCATTTGTATCGTATCTTTTACTACATAACTTTTCACCAAATTTCACAAACACTAAGAAAGTTTGTTTTTCGATTCAAAACAAGATTTTAACGCTTGAGGTGTTCAAATAACTTGTTTTTAGATCATTTGTATGGTATCTTTTAGTACATAACTTTTCACCAAATTTCACAAACACTAAGAAAGTTTGTTTTTCGATTCAAAACAAGATTTGAACGCTTTGAGGAGTTCGAATAACGTGTTTTAAGATCATTTGTATCGTATCTTTTACTACATAACTTTTCACCAAATTTCACAAACACTAAGAAAGTTTATTTTTCGATTCAAAACAAGATTTTAACGCTTTGAGGAGTTCAAATAACGTGTTTTTAAGATAATTTGTATCGTATCTTTTAGTACGTAACTTTTCACCAAATTTCACAAACACTAAGATAGTTTGTTTTTCGATTCAAAACAAGATTTTAACGCTTTGAGGAGTTCAAATAACGTGTTTTAAGATCATTTGTATCGTATCTTTTAGTACATAACTTTTCACCAAATTTCACAAACACTAAGATAGTTTGTTTTTCGATTCAAAACAAGATTTTAACGCTTTGAGGAGTTCAAATAACGTGTTTTAAGATCATTTGTATCGTATCTTTTACTACATAACTTTTCACCAAATTTCACAAACACTAAGAAAGTTTGTTTTTCGATTCAAAACAAGATTTGAACGCTTTGAGGAGTTCAAATAACGTGTTTTCAGATCATTTGTATCGTATCTTTTAGTACATAACTTTTCACCAAATGTCACAAACACTAAGAAAGTTTGTTTTTCGATTGAAAACAAGATTTTAACGCTTTGAGGAGTTCATCTAACGTGTTTTGAGATCATTTGTATCGTATCTGTTAGTACATAACTTTTCACCAAATTTCACAAACACTAAGATAGTTTGTTTTTCGATTCAAAACAAGATTTTAACGCTTTGAGGAGTTCAAATAACGTGTTTTAAGATCATTTGTATCGTATCTTTTACTACATAACTTTTCACCAAATTTCACAAACACTAAGAAAGTTTGTTTTTCGATTCAAAACAAGATTTGAACGCTTTGAGGAGTTCAAATAACGTGTTTTTAGATCATTTGTATCGTATCTTTTAGTACGTAACTTTTCACCAAATTTCACAAACACTAAGATAGTTTGTTTTTCGATTCAAAACAAGATTTTAACGCTTTGAGGAGTTCAAATAACGTGTTTTAAGATCATTTGTATCGTATCTTTTACTACATAACTTTTCACCAAATTTCACAAACACTAAGAAAGTTTGTTTTTCGATTCAAAACAAGATTTTAACGCTTTGAGGAGTTCAAATAACATGTTTTTAGATCATTTGTATCGTATCTTTTAGTACATAACTTTTCACCAAATTTCACAAACACTAAGATAGTTTTTTTTTCGATTCAAAACAAGATTTTAACGCTTTGAGGAGTTCAAATAACATATTTTTAGATCATTTGTATCGTATCTTTTAGTACATAACTTTTCACCAAATTTCACAAACACTAAGATAGTTTTTTTTTCGATTCAAAACAAGATTTTAACGCTTTGAGGAGTTCAAATAACGTATTTTTAGATCATTTGTATCGTATCTTTTACTACATAACTTTTTACCAAATTTCACAAACACTAAGAAAGTTTGTTTTTCGATTCAAAACAAGATTTTAACGTTTTGAGGAGTTCAAATAACGTGTTTTAAGATCATTTGTATCGTATCTTTTAGTACATAACTTTTCACCAAATTTCACAAACACTAAGAAAGTTTGTTTTTCGATTCAAAACAAGATTTTAACGCTTTGAGGAGTTCGAATAACGTGTTTTTAGATCATTTGTATCGTATCTTTTACTACATAACTTTTCACCAAATTTCACAAACACTAAGATAGTTTGTTTTTCGATTCAAAACAAGATTTGAACGCTTTGAGGAGTTCAAATAACGTGTTTTAAGATCATTTGTATCGTATCTTTTAGTACATAACTTTTCACCAAATTTCACAAACACTAAGATAGTTTGTTTTTCGATTCAAAACAAGATTTTAACGCTTTGAGGAGTTCAAATAACGTGTTTTAAGATCATTTGTATCGTATCTTTTAGTACATAACTTTTCACCAAATGTCACAAACACTAAGAAAGTTTGTTTTTCGATTCAAAACAAGATTTTAACGCTTTGAGGAGTTCAAATAACGTGTTTTTAGATCATTTGTATCGTATCTGTTAGTACATAACTTTTCACCAAATTTCACAAACACTAAGATAGTTTGTTTTTCGATTCAAAACAAGATTTTAACGCTTTGAGGAGTTCAAATAACGTGTTTTTAGATCATTTGTATCGTATCTTTTAGTACATAACTTTTCACCAAATTTCACAAACACTAAGATAGTTTGTTTTTCGATTCAAAACAAGATTTTAACGCTTTGAGCAGTTCAAATAACGTGTTTTTAGGTCATTTGTATCGTATCTTTTACTACATAACTTTTCACCAAATTTCACAAACACTATGAAAGTTTGTTTTTCGATTCAAAACAAGATTTGAATGCTTTGAGGAGTTCAAATAACGTGTTTTAAGATCATTTGTATCGTATCTTTTAGTACATAACTTTTCACCAAATTTCACAAACACTAAGATAGTTTGTTTTTCGATTCAAAACAAGATTTTAACGCTTTGAGGAGTTCAAATAACGTGTTTTAAGATCATTTGTATCGTATCTTTTAGTACATAACTTTTCACCAAATGTCACAAACACTAAGAAAGTTTGTTTTTCGATTCAAAACAAGATTTTAACGCTTTGAGGAGTTCAAATAACGTGTTTTTAGATCATTTGTATCGTATCTGTTTGTACGTAACTTTTCACCAAATTTCACAAACACTAAGATAGTTTGTTTTTCGATTCAAAACAAGATTTTAACGCTTTGAGCAGTTCAAATAACGTGTTTTTAGATCATTTGTATCGTATCTTTTACTACATAACTTTTCACCAAATTTCACAAACACTAAGAAAGTTTGTTTTTCGATTCAAAACAAGTTTTGAACGCTTTGAGGAGTTCAAATAACGTGTTTTTAGATCATTTGTATCGTATCTTGTAGTACATAACTTTTCACCAAATTTCACAAACACTAAGATAGTTTGTTTTTCGATTCAAAACAAGATTTGAACGCTTTGAGGAGTTCAAATAACGTGATTTAAGATCATTTGTATCGTATCTTTTACTACATAACTTTTCACCAAATTTCACAAACACTAAGAAAGTTTGTTTTTCGATTCAAAACAAGATTTGAACGCTTTGAGGAGTTCGAATAACGTGTTTTAAGATCATTTGTATCGTATCTTTTAGTACATAACTTTTCACCAAATTTCACAAACACTAAGAAAGTTTGTTTTTCGATTCAAAACAAGATTTGAACGCTTTGAGGAGTTCAAATAACGTGTTTTTAGATCATTTGTATCGTATCTTTTAGTACGTAACTTTTCACCAAATTTCACAAACACTAAGATAGTTTGTTTTTCGATTCCAAACAAGATTTGAACGCTTTGAGGAGTTAAAATAACGTGTTTTTAGATCATTTGTATCGTATCTTTTAGTACGTAACTTTTCACCAAATTTCACAGACACTAAGAAAGTTTGTTTTTCGATTCAAAACAAGATTTGAACGCTTTGAGGAGTTCAAATAACGTGTTTTTAGATCATTTGTATCGTATCTTTTAGTACGTAACTTTTCACCAAATTTCACAAACACTAAGATAGTTTGTTTTTCGATTCAAAACAAGATTTTAACGCTTTGAGGAGTTCAAATAACGTGTTTTTACATCATTTGTATCGCATCTTTTACTACATAACTTTTCACCAAATTTCACAAACACTAAGAAAGTTTGTTTTTCGATTCAAAACAAGTTTTGAACGCTTTGAGGAGTTCAAATAACGAGTTTTTAGATCATTTGTATCGTATCTTGTAGTACATAACTTTTCACCAAATTTCACAAACACTAAGATAGTTTGTTTTTCGATTCAAAACAAGATTTTAACGCTTTGAGGAGTTCAAATAACGTGATTTAAGATCATTTGTATCGTATCTTTTACTACATAACTTTTCACCAAATTTCACAAACACTAAGAAAGTTTGTTTTTCGATTCAAAACAAGATTTGAACGCTTTGAGGAGTTCGAATAACGTGTTTTAAGATCATTTGTATCGTATCTTTTAGTACATAACTTTTCACCAAATTTCACAAACACTAAGAAAGTTTGTTTTTCGATTCAAAACAAGATTTGAACGCTTTGAGGAGTTCAAATAACGTGTTTTTAGATCATTTGTATCGTATCTTTTAGTACGTAACTTTTCACCAAATTTCACAAACACTAAGATAGTTTGTTTTTCGATTCCAAACAAGATTTGAACGCTTTGAGGAGTTAATATAACGTGTTTTTAGATCATTTGTATCGTATCTTTTACTACATAACTTTTCACCAAATTTCACAAACACTAAGAAAGTTTGTTTTTCGATTCAAAACAAGATTTGAACGCTTTGAGGAGTTCAAATAACGTGTTTTTAGATCATTTGTATCGTATCTTTTAGTATATTACTTTTCACCAAATTTCACAAACACTAAGATAGTTTGTTTTTCGATTCAAAACAAGATTTTAACGCTTTGAGGAGTTCAAATAACGTGTTTTAAGATCATTTGTATCGTATCTTTTACTACATTACTTTTCACCAATTTTCACAAACACTAAGAAAGTTTGTTTTTCGATTCAAAACAAAATTTGAACGCTTTGAGGAGTTCAAATAACGTGTTTTTAGATCATTTGTATCGTATCTTTTAGTACGTAACTTTTCACCAAATTTCACAAACACTAAGATAGTTTGTTTTTCGATTCAAAACAAGATTTTAACGCTTTGAGGAGTTCAAATAACGTGTTTTTAGATCATTTGTATCGTATCTTTTACTACATAACTTTTCACCAAATTTCACAAACACTAAGAAAGTTTGTTTTTCGATTCAAAACAAGATTTTAACGCTTTGAGGAGTTCAAATAACATGTTTTTAGATCATTTGTATCGTATCTTTTAGTACATAACTTTTCACCAAATTTCACAAACACTAAGATAGTTTTTTTTTCGATTCAAAACAAGATTTTAACGCTTTGAGGAGTTCAAATAACATATTTTTAGATCATTTGTATCGTATCTTTTAGTACATAACTTTTCACCAAATTTCACAAACACTAAGATAGTTTTTTTTTCGATTCAAAACAAGATTTTAACGCTTTGAGGAGTTCAAATAACGTATTTTTAGATCATTTGTATCGTATCTTTTACTACATAACTTTTTACCAAATTTCACAAACACTAAGAAAGTTTGTTTTTCGATTCAAAACAAGATTTTAACGTTTTGAGGAGTTCAAATAACGTGTTTTAAGATCATTTGTATCGTATCTTTTAGTACATAACTTTTCACCAAATTTCACAAACACTAAGAAAGTTTGTTTTTCGATTCAAAACAAGATTTTAACGCTTTGAGGAGTTCGAATAACGTGTTTTTAGATCATTTGTATCGTATCTTTTACTACATAACTTTTCACCAAATTTCACAAACACTAAGATAGTTTGTTTTTCGATTCAAAACAAGATTTGAACGCTTTGAGGAGTTCAAATAACGTGTTTTAAGATCATTTGTATCGTATCTTTTAGTACATAACTTTTCACCAAATTTCACAAACACTAAGATAGTTTGTTTTTCGATTCAAAACAAGATTTTAACGCTTTGAGGAGTTCAAATAACGTGTTTTAAGATCATTTGTATCGTATCTTTTAGTACATAACTTTTCACCAAATGTCACAAACACTAAGAAAGTTTGTTTTTCGATTCAAAACAAGATTTTAACGCTTTGAGGAGTTCAAATAACGTGTTTTTAGATCATTTGTATCGTATCTGTTAGTACATAACTTTTCACCAAATTTCACAAACACTAAGATAGTTTGTTTTTCGATTCAAAACAAGATTTTAACGCTTTGAGGAGTTCAAATAACGTGTTTTTAGATCATTTGTATCGTATCTTTTAGTACATAACTTTTCACCAAATTTCACAAACACTAAGATAGTTTGTTTTTCGATTCAAAACAAGATTTTAACGCTTTGAGCAGTTCAAATAACGTGTTTTTAGGTCATTTGTATCGTATCTTTTACTACATAACTTTTCACCAAATTTCACAAACACTATGAAAGTTTGTTTTTCGATTCAAAACAAGATTTGAATGCTTTGAGGAGTTCAAATAACGTGTTTTAAGATCATTTGTATCGTATCTTTTAGTACATAACTTTTCACCAAATTTCACAAACACTAAGATAGTTTGTTTTTCGATTCAAAACAAGATTTTAACGCTTTGAGCAGTTCAAATAACGTGTTTTTAGATCATTTGTATCGTATCTTTTACTACATAACTTTTCACCAAATTTCACAAACACTAAGAAAGTTTGTTTTTCGATTCAAAACAAGTTTTGAACGCTTTGAGGAGTTCAAATAACGTGTTTTTAGATCATTTGTATCGTATCTTGTAGTACATAACTTTTCACCAAATTTCACAAACACTAAGATAGTTTGTTTTTCGATTCAAAACAAGATTTGAACGCTTTGAGGAGTTCAAATAACGTGATTTAAGATCATTTGTATCGTATCTTTTACTACATAACTTTTCACCAAATTTCACAAACACTAAGAAAGTTTGTTTTTCGATTCAAAACAAGATTTGAACGCTTTGAGGAGTTCGAATAACGTGTTTTAAGATCATTTGTATCGTATCTTTTAGTACATAACTTTTCACCAAATTTCACAAACACTAAGAAAGTTTGTTTTTCGATTCAAAACAAGATTTGAACGCTTTGAGGAGTTCAAATAACGTGTTTTTAGATCATTTGTATCGTATCTTTTAGTACGTAACTTTTCACCAAATTTCACAAACACTAAGATAGTTTGTTTTTCGATTCCAAACAAGATTTGAACGCTTTGAGGAGTTAAAATAACGTGTTTTTAGATCATTTGTATCGTATCTTTTAGTACGTAACTTTTCACCAAATTTCACAGACACTAAGAAAGTTTGTTTTTCGATTCAAAACAAGATTTGAACGCTTTGAGGAGTTCAAATAACGTGTTTTTAGATCATTTGTATCGTATCTTTTAGTACGTAACTTTTCACCAAATTTCACAAACACTAAGATAGTTTGTTTTTCGATTCAAAACAAGATTTTAACGCTTTGAGGAGTTCAAATAACGTGTTTTTACATCATTTGTATCGCATCTTTTACTACATAACTTTTCACCAAATTTCACAAACACTAAGAAAGTTTGTTTTTCGATTCAAAACAAGTTTTGAACGCTTTGAGGAGTTCAAATAACGAGTTTTTAGATCATTTGTATCGTATCTTGTAGTACATAACTTTTCACCAAATTTCACAAACACTAAGATAGTTTGTTTTTCGATTCAAAACAAGATTTTAACGCTTTGAGGAGTTCAAATAACGTGATTTAAGATCATTTGTATCGTATCTTTTACTACATAACTTTTCACCAAATTTCACAAACACTAAGAAAGTTTGTTTTTCGATTCAAAACAAGATTTGAACGCTTTGAGGAGTTCGAATAACGTGTTTTAAGATCATTTGTATCGTATCTTTTAGTACATAACTTTTCACCAAATTTCACAAACACTAAGAAAGTTTGTTTTTCGATTCAAAACAAGATTTGAACGCTTTGAGGAGTTCAAATAACGTGTTTTTAGATCATTTGTATCGTATCTTTTAGTACGTAACTTTTCACCAAATTTCACAAACACTAAGATAGTTTGTTTTTCGATTCCAAACAAGATTTGAACGCTTTGAGGAGTTAATATAACGTGTTTTTAGATCATTTGTATCGTATCTTTTACTACATAACTTTTCACCAAATTTCACAAACACTAAGAAAGTTTGTTTTTCGATTCAAAACAAGATTTGAACGCTTTGAGGAGTTCAAATAACGTGTTTTTAGATCATTTGTATCGTATCTTTTAGTATATTACTTTTCACCAAATTTCACAAACACTAAGATAGTTTGTTTTTCGATTCAAAACAAGATTTTAACGCTTTGAGGAGTTCAAATAACGTGTTTTAAGATCATTTGTATCGTATCTTTTACTACATTACTTTTCACCAATTTTCACAAACACTAAGAAAGTTTGTTTTTCGATTCAAAACAAAATTTGAACGCTTTGAGGAGTTCAAATAACGTGTTTTTAGATCATTTGTATCGTATCTTTTAGTACGTAACTTTTCACCAAATTTCACAAACACTAAGATAGTTTGTTTTTCGATTCAAAACAAGATTTTAACGCTTTGAGGAGTTCAAATAACGTGTTTTTAGATCATTTGTATCGTATCTTTTAGTACGTAACTTTTCACCAAATTTCACAAACACTAAGATAGTTTGTTTTTCGATTCAAAACAAGATTTTAACGCTTTGAGCAGTTCAAATAACGTGTTTTGAGATCATTTGTATCGTATCTTTTACTACATAACTTTTCACCAAATTTCACAAACACTAAGAAAGTTTGTTTTTCGATTCAAAACAAGTTTTGAACGCTTTGAGGAGTTCAAATAACGTGTTTTTAGATCATTTGTATCGTATCTTGTAGTACATAACTTTTCACCAAATTTCACAAACACTAAGATAGTTTGTTTTTCGATTCAAAACAAGATTTTAACGCTTTGAGGAGTTCAAATAACGTGATTTAAGATCATTTGTATCGTATCTTTTACTACATAACTTTTCACCAAATTTCACAAACACTAAGAAAGTTTGTTTTTCGATTCAAAACAAGATTTGAACGCTTTGAGAAGTTCGAATAACGTGTTTTAAGATCATTTGTATCGTATCTTTTAGTACATAACTTTTCACCAAATTTCACAAACACTAAGAAAATTTGTTTTTCGATTCAAAACAAGATTTGAACGCTTTGAGGAGTTCAAATAACGTGTTTTTAGATCATTTGTATCGTATCTTTTAGTACGTAACTTTTCACCAAATTTCACAAACACTAAGATAGTTTGTTTTTCGATTCCAAACAAGATTTGAACGCTTTGAGGAGTTAATATAACGTGTTTTTAGATCATTTGTATCGTATCTTTTACTACATAACTTTTCACCAAATTTCACAAACACTAAGAAAGTTTGTTTTTCGATTCAAAACAAGATTTGAACGCTTTGAGGAGTTCAAATAACGTGTTTTTAGATCATTTGTATCGTATCTTTTAGTATATTACTTTTCACCAAATTTCACAAACACTAAGATAGTTTGTTTTTCGATTCAAAACAAGATTTTAACGCTTTGAGGAGTTCAAATAACGTGTTTTAAGATCATTTGTATCGTATCTTTTACTACATAACTTTTCACCAATTTTCACAAACACTAAGAAAGTTTGTTTTTCGATTCAAAACAAAATTTGAACGCTTTGAGGAGTTCAAATAACGTGTTTTTAGATCATTTGTATCGTATCTTTTAGTACGTAACTTTTCACCAAATTTCACAAACACTAAGATAGTTTGTTTTTCGATTCAAAACAATATTTTAACGCTTTGAGGAGTTCAAATAACGTGTTTTTAGATCATTTGTATCGTATCTTTTAGTACGTAACTTTTCACCAAATTTCACAAACACTAAGATAGTTTGTTTTTCGATTCAAAACAAGATTTTAACGCTTTGAGCAGTTCAAATAACGTGTTTTTAGATCATTTGTATCGTATCTTTTACTACATAACTTTTCACCAAATTTCACAAACACTAAGAAAGTTTGTTTTTCGATTCAAAACAAGTTTTGAACGCTTTGAGGAGTTCAAATAACGTGTTTTAAGATCATTTGTATCGTATCTTGTAGTACATAACTTTTCACCAAATTTCACAAACACTAAGATAGTTTGTTTTTCGATTCAAAACAAGATTTTAACGCTTTGAGGAGTTCAAATAACGTGTTTTAAGATCATTTGTATCGTATCTTTTACTACATAACTTTTCACCAAATTTCACAAACACTAAGAAAGTTTGTTTTTCGATTCAAAACAAGATTTTAACGCTTGAGGTTTTCAAATAACTTGTTTTTAGATCATTTGTATGGTATCTTTTAGTACATAACTTTTCACCAAATTTCACAAACACTAAGAAAGTTTGTTTTTCGATTCAAAACAAGATTTGAACGCTTTGAGGAGTTCGAATAACGTGTTTTAAGATCATTTGTATCGTATCTTTTACTACATAACTTTTCACCAAATTTCACAAACACTAAGAAAGTTTATTTTTCGATTCAAAACAAGATTTTAACGCTTTGAGGAGTTCAAATAACGTGTTTTTAAGATCATTTGTATCGTATCTTTTAGTACGTAACTTTTCACCAAATTTCACAAACACTAAGATAGTTTGTTTTTCGATTCAAAACAAGATTTTAACGCTTTGAGGAGTTCAAATAACGTGTTTTAAGATCATTTGTATCGTATCTTTTAGTACATAACTTTTCACCAAATTTCACAAACACTAAGATAGTTTGTTTTTCGATTCAAAACAAGATTTTAACGCTTTGAGGAGTTCAAATAACGTGTTTTAAGATCATTTGTATCGTATCTTTTACTACATAACTTTTCACCAAATTTCACAAACACTAAGAAAGTTTGTTTTTCGATTCAAAACAAGATTTGAACGCTTTGAGGAGTTCAAATAACGTGTTTTCAGATCATTTGTATCGTATCTTTTAGTACATAACTTTTCACCAAATGTCACAAACACTAAGAAAGTTTGTTTTTCGATTCAAAACAAGATTTTAACGCTTTGAGGAGTTCATCTAACGTGTTTTGAGATCATTTGTATCGTATCTGTTAGTACATAACTTTTCACCAAATTTCACAAACACTAAGATAGTTTGTTTTTCGATTCAAAACAAGATTTTAACGCTTTGAGGAGTTCAAATAACGTGTTTTAAGATCATTTGTATCGTATCTTTTACTACATAACTTTTCACCAAATTTCACAAACACTAAGAAAGTTTGTTTTTCGATTCAAAACAAGATTTGAACGCTTTGAGGAGTTCAAATAACGTGTTTTTAGATCATTTGTATCGTATCTTTTAGTACGTAACTTTTCACCAAATTTCACAAACACTAAGATAGTTTGTTTTTCGATTCAAAACAAGATTTTAACGCTTTGAGGAGTTCAAATAACGTGTTTTAAGATCATTTGTATCGTATCTTTTACTACATAACTTTTCACCAAATTTCACAAACACTAAGAAAGTTTGTTTTTCGATTCAAAACAAGATTTGAACGCTTTGAGGAGTTCAAATGACGTGTTTTAAGATCATTTGTATCGTATCTTTTAGTACATAACTTTTCACCAAATGTCACAAACACTAAGATAGTTTGTTTTTCGATTCCAAACAAGATTTGAACGCTTTGAGGAGTTAAAATAACGTGTTTTTAGATCATTTGTATCGTATCTTTTACTACATAAGTTTTCACCAAATTTCACAAACACTAAGAAAGTTTGTTTTTCGATTCAAAACAAGATTTGAACGCTTTGAGGAGTTCAAATAACGTGTTTTTAGATCATTTGTATCGTATCTTTTAGTACATAACTTTTCACCAAATTTCACAAACACTAAGATAGTTTGTTTTTCGATTCAAAACAAGATTTTAACGCTTTGAGGAGTTCAAATAACGTGTTTTAAGATCATTTGTATCGTATCTTTTACTACATAACTTTTCACCAAATTTCACAAACACTAAGATAGTTTGTTTTTCGATTCAAAACAAGATTTTAACGCTTTGAGCAGTTCAAATAACGTGTTTTTAGATCATTTGTATCGTATCTTTTACTACATAACTTTTCACCAAATTTCACAAACACTAAGAAAGTTTGTTTTTCGATTCAAAACAAGTTTTGAACGCTTTGAGGAGTTCAAATAACGTGTTTTTAGATCATTTGTATCGTATCTTGTAGTACATAACTTTTCACCAAATTTCACAAACACTAAGATAGTTTGTTTTTCGATTCAAAACAAGATTTTAACGCTTTGAGGAGTTCAAATAACGTGATTTAAGATCATTTGTATCGTATCTTTTACTACATAACTTTTCACCAAATTTCACAAACACTAAGAAAGTTTGTTTTTCGATTCAAAACAAGATTTGAACGCTTTGAGGAGTTCGAATAACGTGTTTTAAGATCATTTGTATCGTATCTTTTAGTACATAACTTTTCACCAAATTTCACAAACACTAAGAAAGTTTGTTTTTCGATTCAAAACAAGTTTTGAACGCTTTGAGGAGTTCAAATAACGTGTTTTTAGATCATTTGTATCGTATCTTGTAGTACATAACTTTTCACCAAATTTCACAAACACTAAGATAGTTTGTTTTTCGATTCAAAACAAGATTTTAACGCTTTGAGGAGTTCAAATAACGTGTTTTAAGATCATTTGTATCGTATCTTTTACTACATAACTTTTCACCAAATTTCACAAACACTAAGAAAGTTTGTTTTTCGATTCAAAACAAGATTTTAACGCTTTGAGGAGTTCAAATAACGTGTTTTGAGATCATTTGTATCGTATCTGTTAGTACATAACTTTTCACCAAATTTCACAAACACTAAGAAAGTTTGTTTTTCGATTCAAAACAAGATTTGAACGCTTTGAGGAGTTCAAATAACGTGTTTTTAGATCATTTGTATCGTATCTTTTAGTACGTAACTTTTCACCAAATTTCACAAACACTAAGATAGTTTGTTTTTCGATTCCAAACAAGATTTGAACGCTTTGAGGAGTTAATATAACGTGTTTTTAGATCATTTGTATCGTATCTTTTACTACATAACTTTTCACCAAATTTCACAAACACTAAGAAAGTTTGTTTTTCGATTCAAAACAAGATTTGAACGCTTTGAGGAGTTCAAATAACGTGTTTTTAGATCATTTGTATCGTATCTTTTAGTATATTACTTTTCACCAAATTTCACAAACACTAAGATAGTTTGTTTTTCGATTCAAAACAAGATTTTAACGCTTTGAGGAGTTCAAATAACGTGTTTTAAGATCATTTGTATCGTATCTTTTACTACATTACTTTTCACCAATTTTCACAAACACTAAGAAAGTTTGTTTTTCGATTCAAAACAAAATTTGAACGCTTTGAGGAGTTCAAATAACGTGTTTTTAGATCATTTGTATCGTATCTTTTAGTACGTAACTTTTCACCAAATTTCACAAACACTAAGATAGTTTGTTTTTCGATTCAAAACAAGATTTTAACGCTTTGAGGAGTTCAAATAACGTGTTTTTAGATCATTTGTATCGTATCTTTTAGTACGTAACTTTTCACCAAATTTCACAAACACTAAGATAGTTTGTTTTTCGATTGAAAACAAGATTTTAACGCTTTGAGCAGTTCAAATAACGTGTTTTGAGATCATTTGTATCGTATCTTTTACTACATAACTTTTCACCAAATTTCACAAACACTAAGAAAGTTTGTTTTTCGATTCAAAACAAGTTTTGAACGCTTTGAGGAGTTCAAATAACGTGTTTTTAGATCATTTGTATCGTATCTTGTAGTACATAACTTTTCACCAAATTTCACAAACACTAAGATAGTTTGTTTTTCGATTCAAAACAAGATTTTAACGCTTTGAGGAGTTCAAATAACGTGATTTAAGATCATTTGTATCGTATCTTTTACTACATAACTTTTCACCAAATTTCACAAACACTAAGAAAGTTTGTTTTTCGATTCAAAACAAGATTTGAACGCTTTGAGAAGTTCGAATAACGTGTTTTAAGATCATTTGTATCGTATCATTTAGTACATAACTTTTCACCAAATTTCACAAACACTAAGAAAATTTGTTTTTCGATTCAAAACAAGATTTGAACGCTTTGAGGAGTTCAAATAACGTGTTTTTAGATCATTTGTATCGTATCTTTTAGTACGTAACTTTTCACCAAATTTCACAAACACTAAGATAGTTTGTTTTTCGATTCCAAACAAGATTTGAACGCTTTGAGGAGTTAATATAACGTGTTTTTAGATCATTTGTATCGTATCTTTTACTACATAACTTTTCACCAAATTTCACAAACACTAAGAAAGTTTGTTTTTCGATTCAAAACAAGATTTGAACGCTTTGAGGAGTTCAAATAACGTGTTTTTAGATCATTTGTATCGTATCTTTTAGTATATTACTTTTCACCAAATTTCACAAACACTAAGATAGTTTGTTTTTCGATTCAAAACAAGATTTTAACGCTTTGAGGAGTTCAAATAACGTGTTTTAAGATCATTTGTATCGTATCTTTTACTACATAACTTTTCACCAATTTTCACAAACACTAAGAAAGTTTGTTTTTCGATTCAAAACAAAATTTGAACGCTTTGAGGAGTTCAAATAACGTGTTTTTAGATCATTTGTATCGTATCTTTTAGTACGTAACTTTTCACCAAATTTCACAAACACTAAGATAGTTTGTTTTTCGATTCAAAACAATATTTTAACGCTTTGAGGAGTTCAAATAACGTGTTTTTAGATCATTTGTATCGTATCTTTTAGTACGTAACTTTTCACCAAATTTCACAAACACTAAGATAGTTTGTTTTTCGATTCAAAACAAGATTTTAACGCTTTGAGCAGTTCAAATAACGTGTTTTTAGATCATTTGTATCGTATCTTTTACTACATAACTTTTCACCAAATTTCACAAACACTAAGAAAGTTTGTTTTTCGATTCAAAACAAGTTTTGAACGCTTTGAGGAGTTCAAATAACGTGTTTTAAGATCATTTGTATCGTATCTTGTAGTACATAACTTTTCACCAAATTTCACAAACACTAAGATAGTTTGTTTTTCGATTCAAAACAAGATTTTAACGCTTTGAGGAGTTCAAATAACGTGTTTTAAGATCATTTGTATCGTATCTTTTACTACATAACTTTTCACCAAATTTCACAAACACTAAGAAAGTTTGTTTTTCGATTCAAAACAAGATTTTAACGCTTGAGGTGTTCAAATAACTTGTTTTTAGATCATTTGTATGGTATCTTTTAGTACATAACTTTTCACCAAATTTCACAAACACTAAGAAAGTTTGTTTTTCGATTCAAAACAAGATTTGAACGCTTTGAGGAGTTCGAATAACGTGTTTTAAGATCATTTGTATCGTATCTTTTACTACATAACTTTTCACCAAATTTCACAAACACTAAGAAAGTTTATTTTTCGATTCAAAACAAGATTTTAACGCTTTGAGGAGTTCAAATAACGTGTTTTTAAGATCATTTGTATCGTATCTTTTAGTACGTAACTTTTCACCAAATTTCACAAACACTAAGATAGTTTGTTTTTCGATTCAAAACAAGATTTTAACGCTTTGAGGAGTTCAAATAACGTGTTTTTAGATCATTTGTATCGTATCTTTTAGTACGTAACTTTTCACCAAATTTCACAAACACTAAGATAGTTTGTTTTTCGATTGAAAACAAGATTTTAACGCTTTGAGCAGTTCAAATAACGTGTTTTGAGATCATTTGTATCGTATCTTTTACTACATAACTTTTCACCAAATTTCACAAACACTAAGAAAGTTTGTTTTTCGATTCAAAACAAGTTTTGAACGCTTTGAGGAGTTCAAATAACGTGTTTTTAGATCATTTGTATCGTATCTTGTAGTACATAACTTTTCACCAAATTTCACAAACACTAAGATAGTTTGTTTTTCGATTCAAAACAAGATTTTAACGCTTTGAGGAGTTCAAATAACGTGATTTAAGATCATTTGTATCGTATCTTTTACTACATAACTTTTCACCAAATTTCACAAACACTAAGAAAGTTTGTTTTTCGATTCAAAACAAGATTTGAACGCTTTGAGAAGTTCGAATAACGTGTTTTAAGATCATTTGTATCGTATCATTTAGTACATAACTTTTCACCAAATTTCACAAACACTAAGAAAATTTGTTTTTCGATTCAAAACAAGATTTGAACGCTTTGAGGAGTTCAAATAACGTGTTTTTAGATCATTTGTATCGTATCTTTTAGTACGTAACTTTTCACCAAATTTCACAAACACTAAGATAGTTTGTTTTTCGATTCCAAACAAGATTTGAACGCTTTGAGGAGTTAATATAACGTGTTTTTAGATCATTTGTATCGTATCTTTTACTACATAACTTTTCACCAAATTTCACAAACACTAAGAAAGTTTGTTTTTCGATTCAAAACAAGATTTGAACGCTTTGAGGAGTTCAAATAACGTGTTTTTAGATCATTTGTATCGTATCTTTTAGTATATTACTTTTCACCAAATTTCACAAACACTAAGATAGTTTGTTTTTCGATTCAAAACAAGATTTTAACGCTTTGAGGAGTTCAAATAACGTGTTTTAAGATCATTTGTATCGTATCTTTTACTACATAACTTTTCACCAATTTTCACAAACACTAAGAAAGTTTGTTTTTCGATTCAAAACAAAATTTGAACGCTTTGAGGAGTTCAAATAACGTGTTTTTAGATCATTTGTATCGTATCTTTTAGTACGTAACTTTTCACCAAATTTCACAAACACTAAGATAGTTTGTTTTTCGATTCAAAACAATATTTTAACGCTTTGAGGAGTTCAAATAACGTGTTTTTAGATCATTTGTATCGTATCTTTTAGTACGTAACTTTTCACCAAATTTCACAAACACTAAGATAGTTTGTTTTTCGATTCAAAACAAGATTTTAACGCTTTGAGCAGTTCAAATAACGTGTTTTTAGATCATTTGTATCGTATCTTTTACTACATAACTTTTCACCAAATTTCACAAACACTAAGAAAGTTTGTTTTTCGATTCAAAACAAGTTTTGAACGCTTTGAGGAGTTCAAATAACGTGTTTTAAGATCATTTGTATCGTATCTTGTAGTACATAACTTTTCACCAAATTTCACAAACACTAAGATAGTTTGTTTTTCGATTCAAAACAAGATTTTAACGCTTTGAGGAGTTCAAATAACGTGTTTTAAGATCATTTGTATCGTATCTTTTACTACATAACTTTTCACCAAATTTCACAAACACTAAGAAAGTTTGTTTTTCGATTCAAAACAAGATTTTAACGCTTGAGGTGTTCAAATAACTTGTTTTTAGATCATTTGTATGGTATCTTTTAGTACATAACTTTTCACCAAATTTCACAAACACTAAGAAAGTTTGTTTTTCGATTCAAAACAAGATTTGAACGCTTTGAGGAGTTCGAATAACGTGTTTTAAGATCATTTGTATCGTATCTTTTACTACATAACTTTTCACCAAATTTCACAAACACTAAGAAAGTTTATTTTTCGATTCAAAACAAGATTTTAACGCTTTGAGGAGTTCAAATAACGTGTTTTTAAGATCATTTGTATCGTATCTTTTAGTACGTAACTTTTCACCAAATTTCACAAACACTAAGATAGTTTGTTTTTCGATTCAAAACAAGATTTTAACGCTTTGAGGAGTTCAAATAACGTGTTTTAAGATCATTTGTATCGTATCTTTTAGTACATAACTTTTCACCAAATTTCACAAACACTAAGATAGTTTGTTTTTCGATTCAAAACAAGATTTTAACGCTTTGAGGAGTCCAAATAACGTGTTTTAAGATCATTTGTATCGTATCTTTTACTACATAACTTTTCACCAAATTTCACAAACACTAAGAAAGTTTGTTTTTCGATTCAAAACAAGATTTGAACGCTTTGAGGAGTTCAAATAACGTGTTTTCAGATAATTTGTATCGTATCTTTTAGTACATAACTTTTCACCAAATGTCACAAACACTAAGAAAGTTTGTTTTTCGATTCAAAACAAGATTTTAACGCTTTGAGGAGTTCATCTAACGTGTTTTGAGATCATTTGTATCGTATCTGTTAGTACATAACTTTTCACCAAATTTCACAAACACTAAGATAGTTTGTTTTTCGATTCAAAACAAGATTTTAACGCTTTGAGGAGTTCAAATAACGTGTTTTAAGATCATTTGTATCGTATCTTTTACTACATAACTTTTCACCAAATTTCACAAACACTAAGAAAGTTTGTTTTTCGATTCAAAACAAGATTTGAACGCTTTGAGGAGTTCAAATAACGTGTTTTTAGATCATTTGTATCGTATCTTTTAGTACGTAACTTTTCACCAAATTTCACAAACACTAAGATAGTTTGTTTTTCGATTCAAAACAAGATTTTCACGCTTTGAGGAGTTCAAATAACGTGTTTTAAGATCATTTGTATCGTATCTTTTACTACATAACTTTTCACCAAATTTCACAAACACTAAGAAAGTTTGTTTTTCGATTCAAAACAAGATTTGAACGCTTTGAGGAGTTCAAATGACGTGTTTTAAGATCATTTGTATCGTATCTTTTAGTACATAACTTTTCACCAAATGTCACAAACACTAAGATAGTTTGTTTTTCGATTCCAAACAAGATTTGAACGCTTTGAGGAGTTAAAATAACGTGTTTTTAGATCATTTGTATCGTATCTTTTACTACATAACTTTTCACCAAATTTCACAAACACTAAGAAAGTTTGTTTTTCGATTCAAAACAAGATTTGAACGCTTTGAGGAGTTCAAATAACGTGTTTTTAGATCATTTGTATCGTATCTTTTAGTACATAACTTTTCACCAAATTTCACAAACACTAAGATAGTTTGTTTTTCGATTCAAAACAAGATTTTAACGCTTTGAGGAGTTCAAATAACGTGTTTTAAGATCATTTGTATCGTATCTTTTACTACATAACTTTTCACCAAATTTCACAAACACTAAGATAGTTTGTTTTTCGATTCAAAACAAGATTTTAACGCTTTGAGCAGTTCAAATAACGTGTTTTTAGATCATTTGTATCGTATCTTTTACTACATAACTTTTCACCAAATTTCACAAACACTAAGAAAGTTTGTTTTTCGATTCAAAACAAGTTTTGAACGCTTTGAGGAGTTCAAATAACGTGTTTTTAGATCATTTGTATCGTATCTTGTAGTACATAACTTTTCACCAAATTTCACAAACACTAAGATAGTTTGTTTTTCGATTCAAAACAAGATTTTAACGCTTTGAGGAGTTCAAATAACGTGATTTAAGATCATTTGTATCGTATCTTTTACTACATAACTTTTCACCAAATTTCACAAACACTAAGAAAGTTTGTTTTTCGATTCAAAACAAGATTTGAACGCTTTGAGGAGTTCGAATAACGTGTTTTAAGATCATTTGTATCGTATCTTTTAGTACATAACTTTTCACCAAATTTCACAAACACTAAGAAAGTTTGTTTTTCGATTCAAAACAAGTTTTGAACGCTTTGAGGAGTTCAAATAACGTGTTTTTAGATCATTTGTATCGTATCTTGTAGTACATAACTTTTCACCAAATTTCACAAACACTAAGATAGTTTGTTTTTCGATTCAAAACAAGATTTTAACGCTTTGAGGAGTTCAAATAACGTGTTTTAAGATCATTTGTATCGTATCTTTTACTACATAACTTTTCACCAAATTTCACAAACACTAAGAAAGTTTGTTTTTCGATTCAAAACAAGATTTTAACGCTTTGAGGAGTTCAAATAACGTGTTTTGAGATCATTTGTATCGTATCTGTTAGTACATAACTTTTCACCAAATTTCACAAACACTAAGAAAGTTTGTTTTTCGATTCAAAACAAGATTTGAACGCTTTGAGGAGTTCAAATAACGTGTTTTTAGATCATTTGTATCGTATCTTTTAGTACGTAACTTTTCACCAAATTTCACAAACACTAAGATAGTTTGTTTTTCGATTCCAAACAAGATTTGAACGCTTTGAGGAGTTAATATAACGTGTTTTTAGATCATTTGTATCGTATCTTTTACTACATAACTTTTCACCAAATTTCACAAACACTAAGAAAGTTTGTTTTTCGATTCAAAACAAGATTTGAACGCTTTGAGGAGTTCAAATAACGTGTTTTTAGATCATTTGTATCGTATCTTTTAGTATATTACTTTTCACCAAATTTCACAAACACTAAGATAGTTTGTTTTTCGATTCAAAACAAGATTTTAACGCTTTGAGGAGTTCAAATAACGTGTTTTAAGATCATTTGTATCGTATCTTTTACTACATTACTTTTCACCAATTTTCACAAACACTAAGAAAGTTTGTTTTTCGATTCAAAACAAAATTTGAACGCTTTGAGGAGTTCAAATAACGTGTTTTTAGATCATTTGTATCGTATCTTTTAGTACGTAACTTTTCACCAAATTTCACAAACACTAAGATAGTTTGTTTTTCGATTCAAAACAAGATTTTAACGCTTTGAGGAGTTCAAATAACGTGTTTTTAGATCATTTGTATCGTATCTTTTAGTACGTAACTTTTCACCAAATTTCACAAACACTAAGATAGTTTGTTTTTCGATTCAAAACAAGATTTTAACGCTTTGAGCAGTTCAAATAACGTGTTTTGAGATCATTTGTATCGTATCTTTTACTACATAACTTTTCACCAAATTTCACAAACACTAAGAAAGTTTGTTTTTCGATTCAAAACAAGTTTTGAACGCTTTGAGGAGTTCAAATAACGTGTTTTTAGATCATTTGTATCGTATCTTGTAGTACATAACTTTTCACCAAATTTCACAAACACTAAGATAGTTTGTTTTTCGATTCAAAACAAGATTTTAACGCTTTGAGGAGTTCAAATAACGTGATTTAAGATCATTTGTATCGTATCTTTTACTACATAACTTTTCACCAAATTTCACAAACACTAAGAAAGTTTGTTTTTCGATTCAAAACAAGATTTGAACGCTTTGAGAAGTTCGAATAACGTGTTTTAAGATCATTTGTATCGTATCTTTTAGTACATAACTTTTCACCAAATTTCACAAACACTAAGAAAATTTGTTTTTCGATTCAAAACAAGATTTGAACGCTTTGAGGAGTTCAAATAACGTGTTTTTAGATCATTTGTATCGTATCTTTTAGTACGTAACTTTTCACCAAATTTCACAAACACTAAGATAGTTTGTTTTTCGATTCCAAACAAGATTTGAACGCTTTGAGGAGTTAATATAACGTGTTTTTAGATCATTTGTATCGTATCTTTTACTACATAACTTTTCACCAAATTTCACAAACACTAAGAAAGTTTGTTTTTCGATTCAAAACAAGATTTGAACGCTTTGAGGAGTTCAAATAACGTGTTTTTAGATCATTTGTATCGTATCTTTTAGTATATTACTTTTCACCAAATTTCACAAACACTAAGATAGTTTGTTTTTCGATTCAAAACAAGATTTTAACGCTTTGAGGAGTTCAAATAACGTGTTTTAAGATCATTTGTATCGTATCTTTTACTACATAACTTTTCACCAATTTTCACAAACACTAAGAAAGTTTGTTTTTCGATTCAAAACAAAATTTGAACGCTTTGAGGAGTTCAAATAACGTGTTTTTAGATCATTTGTATCGTATCTTTTAGTACGTAACTTTTCACCAAATTTCACAAACACTAAGATAGTTTGTTTTTCGATTCAAAACAATATTTTAACGCTTTGAGGAGTTCAAATAACGTGTTTTTAGATCATTTGTATCGTATCTTTTAGTACGTAACTTTTCACCAAATTTCACAAACACTAAGATAGTTTGTTTTTCGATTCAAAACAAGATTTTAACGCTTTGAGCAGTTCAAATAACGTGTTTTTAGATCATTTGTATCGTATCTTTTACTACATAACTTTTCACCAAATTTCACAAACACTAAGAAAGTTTGTTTTTCGATTCAAAACAAGTTTTGAACGCTTTGAGGAGTTCAAATAACGTGTTTTAAGATCATTTGTATCGTATCTTGTAGTACATAACTTTTCACCAAATTTCACAAACACTAAGATAGTTTGTTTTTCGATTCAAAACAAGATTTTAACGCTTTGAGGAGTTCAAATAACGTGTTTTAAGATCATTTGTATCGTATCTTTTACTACATAACTTTTCACCAAATTTCACAAACACTAAGAAAGTTTGTTTTTCGATTCAAAACAAGATTTTAACGCTTGAGGTGTTCAAATAACTTGTTTTTAGATCATTTGTATGGTATCTTTTAGTACATAACTTTTCACCAAATTTCACAAACACTAAGAAAGTTTGTTTTTCGATTCAAAACAAGATTTGAACGCTTTGAGGAGTTCGAATAACGTGTTTTAAGATCATTTGTATCGTATCTTTTACTACATAACTTTTCACCAAATTTCACAAACACTAAGAAAGTTTATTTTTCGATTCAAAACAAGATTTTAACGCTTTGAGGAGTTCAAATAACGTGTTTTTAAGATCATTTGTATCGTATCTTTTAGTACGTAACTTTTCACCAAATTTCACAAACACTAAGATAGTTTGTTTTTCGATTCAAAACAAGATTTTAACGCTTTGAGGAGTTCAAATAACGTGTTTTAAGATCATTTGTATCGTATCTTTTAGTACATAACTTTTCACCAAATTTCACAAACACTAAGATAGTTTGTTTTTCGATTCAAAACAAGATTTTAACGCTTTGAGGAGTTCAAATAACGTGTTTTAAGATCATTTGTATCGTATCTTTTACTACATAACTTTTCACCAAATTTCACAAACACTAAGAAAGTTTGTTTTTCGATTCAAAACAAGATTTGAACGCTTTGAGGAGTTCAAATAACGTGTTTTCAGATCATTTGTATCGTATCTTTTAGTACATAACTTTTCACCAAATGTCACAAACACTAAGAAAGTTTGTTTTTCGATTCAAAACAAGATTTTAACGCTTTGAGGAGTTCATCTAACGTGTTTTGAGATCATTTGTATCGTATCTGTTAGTACATAACTTTTCACCAAATTTCACAAACACTAAGATAGTTTGTTTTTCGATTCAAAACAAGATTTTAACGCTTTGAGGAGTTCAAATAACGTGTTTTAAGATCATTTGTATCGTATCTTTTACTACATAACTTTTCACCAAATTTCACAAACACTAAGAAAGTTTGTTTTTCGATTCAAAACAAGATTTGAACGCTTTGAGGAGTTCAAATAACGTGTTTTTAGATCATTTGTATCGTATCTTTTAGTACGTAACTTTTCACCAAATTTCACAAACACTAAGATAGTTTGTTTTTCGATTCAAAACAAGATTTTAACGCTTTGAGGAGTTCAAATAACGTGTTTTAAGATCATTTGTATCGTATCTTTTACTACATAACTTTTCACCAAATTTCACAAACACTAAGAAAGTTTGTTTTTCGATTCAAAACAAGATTTGAACGCTTTGAGGAGTTCAAATGACGTGTTTTAAGATCATTTGTATCGTATCTTTTAGTACATAACTTTTCACCAAATGTCACAAACACTAAGATAGTTTGTTTTTCGATTCCAAACAAGATTTGAACGCTTTGAGGAGTTAAAATAACGTGTTTTTAGATCATTTGTATCGTATCTTTTACTACATAAGTTTTCACCAAATTTCACAAACACTAAGAAAGTTTGTTTTTCGATTCAAAACAAGATTTGAACGCTTTGAGGAGTTCAAATAACGTGTTTTTAGATCATTTGTATCGTATCTTTTAGTACATAACTTTTCACCAAATTTCACAAACACTAAGATAGTTTGTTTTTCGATTCAAAACAAGATTTTAACGCTTTGAGGAGTTCAAATAACGTGTTTTAAGATCATTTGTATCGTATCTTTTACTACATAACTTTTCACCAAATTTCACAAACACTAAGATAGTTTGTTTTTCGATTCAAAACAAGATTTTAACGCTTTGAGCAGTTCAAATAACGTGTTTTTAGATCATTTGTATCGTATCTTTTACTACATAACTTTTCACCAAATTTCACAAACACTAAGAAAGTTTGTTTTTCGATTCAAAACAAGTTTTGAACGCTTTGAGGAGTTCAAATAACGTGTTTTTAGATCATTTGTATCGTATCTTGTAGTACATAACTTTTCACCAAATTTCACAAACACTAAGATAGTTTGTTTTTCGATTCAAAACAAGATTTTAACGCTTTGAGGAGTTCAAATAACGTGATTTAAGATCATTTGTATCGTATCTTTTACTACATAACTTTTCACCAAATTTCACAAACACTAAGAAAGTTTGTTTTTCGATTCAAAACAAGATTTGAACGCTTTGAGGAGTTCGAATAACGTGTTTTAAGATCATTTGTATCGTATCTTTTAGTACATAACTTTTCACCAAATTTCACAAACACTAAGAAAGTTTGTTTTTCGATTCAAAACAAGATTTGAACGCTTTGAGGAGTTCAAATAACGTGTTTTTAGATCATTTGTATCGTATCTTTTAGTACGTAACTTTTCACCAAATTTCACAAACACTAAGATAGTTTGTTTTTCGATTCCAAACAAGATTTGAACGCTTTGAGGAGTTAATATAACGTGTTTTTAGATCATTTGTATCGTATCTTTTACTACATAACTTTTCACCAAATTTCACAAACACTAAGAAAGTTTGTTTTTCGATTCAAAACAAGATTTGAACGCTTTGAGGAGTTCAAATAACGTGTTTTTAGATCATTTGTATCGTATCTTTTAGTACATTACTTTTCACCAAATTTCACAAACACTAAGATAGTTTGTTTTTCGATTCAAAACAAGATTTTAACGCTTTGAGGAGTTCAAATAACGTGTTTTAAGATCATTTGTATCGTATCTTTTACTACATAACTTTTCACCAATTTTCACAAACACTAAGAAAGTTTGTTTTTCGATTCAAAACAAAATTTGAACGCTTTGAGGAGTTCAAATAACGTGTTTTTAGATCATTTGTATCGTATCTTTTAGTACGTAACTTTTCACCAAATTTCACAAACACTAAGATAGTTTGTTTTTCGATTCAAAACAAGATTTTAACGCTTTGAGGAGTTCAAATAACGTGTTTTTAGATCATTTGTATCGTATCTTTTAGTACGTAACTTTTCACCAAATTTCACAAACACTAAGATAGTTTGTTTTTCGATTCAAAACAAGATTTTAACGCTTTGAGCAGTTCAAATAACGTGTTTTTAGATCATTTGTATCGTATCTTTTACTACATAACTTTTCACCAAATTTCACAAACACTAAGAAAGTTTGTTTTTCGATTCAAAACAAGTTTTGAACGCTTTGAGGAGTTCAAATAACGTGTTTTTAGATCATTTGTATCGTATCTTGTAGTACATAACTTTTCACCAAATTTCACAAACACTAAGATAGTTTGTTTTTCGATTCAAAACAAGATTTTAACGCTTTGAGGAGTTCAAATAACGTGTTTTAAGATCATTTGTATCGTATCTTTTACTACATAACTTTTCACCAAATTTCACAAACACTAAGAAAGTTTGTTTTTCGATTCAAAACAAGATTTTAACGCTTGAGGTGTTCAAATAACGTGTTTTTAGATCATTTGTATGGTATCTTTTAGTACATAACTTTTCACCAAATTTCACAAACACTAAGAAAGTTTGTTTTTCGATTCAAAACAAGATTTGAACGCTTTGAGGAGTTCGAATAACGTGTTTTAAGATCATTTGTATCGTATCTTTTACTACATAACTTTTCACCAAATTTCACAAACACTAAGAAAGTTTGTTTTTCGATTCAAAACAAGATTTTAACGCTTTGAGGAGTTCAAATAACGTGTTTTTAAGATCATTTGTATCGTATCTTTTAGTACGTAACTTTTCACCAAATTTCACAAACACTAAGATAGTTTGTTTTTCGATTCAAAACAAGATTTTAACGCTTTGAGGAGTTCAAATAACGTGTTTTAAGATCATTTGTATCGTATCTTTTAGTACATAACTTTTCACCAAATTTCACAAACACTAAGATAGTTTGTTTTTCGATTCAAAACAAGATTTTAACGCTTTGAGGAGTTCAAATAACGTGTTTTAAGATCATTTGTATCGTATCTTTTACTACATAACTTTTCACCAAATTTCACAAACACTAAGAAAGTTTGTTTTTCGATTCAAAACAAGATTTGAACGCTTTGAGGAGTTCAAATAACGTGTTTTCAGATCATTTGTATCGTATCTTTTAGTACCTAACTTTTCACCAAATGTCACAAACACTAAGAAAGTTTGTTTTTCGATTCAAAACAAGATTTTAACGCTTTGAGGAGTTCATCTAACGTGTTTTGAGATCATTTGTATCGTATCTGTTAGTACATAACTTTTCACCAAATTTCACAAACACTAAGATAGTTTGTTTTTCGATTCAAAACAAGATTTTAACGCTTTGAGGAGTTCAAATAACGTGTTTTAAGATCATTTGTATCGTATCTTTTACTACATAACTTTTCACCAAATTTCACAAACACTAAGAAAGTTTGTTTTTCGATTCAAAACAAGATTTGAACGCTTTGAGGAGTTCAAATAACGTGTTTTTAGATCATTTGTATCGTATCTTTTAGTACGTAACTTTTCACCAAATTTCACAAACACTAAGATAGTTTGTTTTTCGATTCCAAACAAGATTTGAACGCTTTGAGGAGTTCAAATAACGTGTTTTTAGATCATTTGTATCGTATCTTTTACTACATAACTTTTCACCAAATTTCACAAACACTAAGAAAGTTTGTTTTTCGATTCAAAACAAGATTTGAACGCTTTGAGGAGTTCAAATAACGTGTTTTTAGATCATTTGTATCGTATCTTTTAGTACATTACTTTTCACCAAATTTCACAAACACTAAGATAGTTTGTTTTTCGATTCAAAACAAGATTTTAACGCTTTGAGGAGTTCAAATAACGTGTTTTAAGATCATTTGTATCGTATCTTTTACTACATAACTTTTCACCAATTTTCACAAACACTAAGAAAGTTTGTTTTTCGATTCAAAACAAAATTTGAACGCTTTGAGGAGTTCAAATAACGTGTTTTTAGATCATTTGTATCGTATCTTTTAGTACGTAACTTTTCACCAAATTTCACAAACACTAAGATAGTTTGTTTTTCGATTCAAAACAAGATTTTAACGCTTTGAGGAGTTCAAATAACGTGTTTTTAGATCATTTGTATCGTATCTTTTAGTACGTAACTTTTCACCAAATTTCACAAACACTAAGATAGTTTGTTTTTCGATTCAAAACAAGATTTTAACGCTTTGAGCAGTTCAAATAACGTGTTTTTAGATCATTTGTATCGTATCTTTTACTACATAACTTTTCACCAAATTTCACAAACACTAAGAAAGTTTGTTTTTCGATTCAAAACAAGATTTGAACGCTTTGAGGAGTTCAAATAACGTGTTTTTAGATCATTTGTATCGTGTCTGTTAGTACATAACTTTTCACCAAATTTCACATACACTAAGATAGTTTGTTTTTCGATTCAAAACAAGATTTTAACGCTTTGAGGAGTTCAAATAACGTGTTTTTAGATCATTTGTATCGTATCTTTTACTACATAACTTTTCACCAAATTTCACAAACACTAAGATAGTTTGTTTTTCGATTCAAAACAAGATTTGAACGCTTTGAGGAGTTCAAATAACGTGTTTTTAGATCATTTGTATCGTATCTTTTACTACATAACTTTTCACCAAATTTCACAAACACTAAGAAAGTTTGTTTTTCGATTCAAAACAAGTTTTGAACGCTTTGAGGAGTTCAAATAACGTGTTTTTAGATCATTTGTATCGTATCTTGTAGTACATAACTTTTCACCAAATTTCACAAACACTAAGATAGTTTGTTTTTCGATTCAAAACAAGATTTTAACGCTTTGAGGAGTTCAAATAACGTGTTTTAAGATCATTTGTATCGTATCTTTTACTACATAACTTTTCACCAAATTTCACAAACACTAAGAAAGTTTGTTTTTCGATTCAAAACAAGATTTTAACGCTTGAGGTTTTCAAATAACGTGTTTTTAGATCATTTGTATGGTATCTTTTAGTACATAACTTTTCACCAAATTTCACAAACACTAAGAAAGTTTGTTTTTCGATTCAAAACAAGATTTGAACGCTTTGAGGAGTTCGAATAACGTGTTTTAAGATCATTTGTATCGTATCTTTTACTACATAACTTTTCACCAAATTTCACAAACACTAAGAAAGTTTGTTTTTCGATTCAAAACAAGATTTTAACGCTTTGAGGAGTTCAAATAACGTGTTTTTAAGATCATTTGTATCGTATCTTTTAGTACGTAACTTTTCACCAAATTTCACAAACACTAAGATAGTTTGTTTTTCGATTCAAAACAAGATTTTAACGCTTTGAGGAGTTCAAATAACGTGTTTTAAGATCATTTGTATCGTATCTTTTAGTACATAACTTTTCACCAAATTTCACAAACACTAAGATAGTTTGTTTTTCGATTCAAAACAAGATTTTAACGCTTTGAGGAGTTCAAATAACGTGTTTTAAGATCATTTGTATCGTATCTTTTACTACATAACTTTTCACCAAATTTCACAAACACTAAGAAAGTTTGTTTTTCGATTCAAAACAAGATTTGAACGCTTTGAGGAGTTCAAATAACGTGTTTTCAGATCATTTGTATCGTATCTTTTAGTACATAACTTTTCACCAAATGTCACAAACACTAAGAAAGTTTGTTTTTCGATTCAAAACAAGATTTTAACGCTTTGAGGAGTTCAAATAACGTGTTTTTAGATCATTTGTATCGTATCTTGTAGTACATAACTTTTCACCAAATTTCACAAACACTAAGATAGTTTGTTTTTCGATTCAAAACAAGATTTTAACGCTTTGAGGAGTTCAAATAACGTGTTTTAAGATCATTTGTATCGTATCTTTTACTACATAACTTTTCACCAAATTTCACAAACACTAAGAAAGTTTGTTTTTCGATTCAAAACAAGATTTTAACGCTTGAGGTTGTCAAATAACGTGTTTTTAGATCATTTGTATGGTATCTTTTAGTACATAACTTTTCACCAAATTTCACAAACACTAAGAAAGTTTGTTTTTCGATTCGAAACAAGATTTGAACGCTTTGAGGAGTTCGAATAACGTGTTTTAAGATCATTTGTATCGTATCTTTTACTACATAACTTTTCACCAAATTTCACAAACACTAAGAAAGTTTGTTTTTCGATTCAAAACAAGATTTTAACGCTTTGAGGAGTTCAAATAACGTGTTTTTAAGATCATTTGTATCGTATCTTTTAGTACGTAACTTTTCACCAAATTTCACAAACACTAAGATAGTTTGTTTTTCGATTCAAAACAAGATTTTAACGCTTTGAGGAGTTCAAATAACGTGTTTTAAGATCATTTGTATCGTATCTTTTAGTACATAACTTTTCACCAAATTTCACAAACACTAAGATAGTTTGTTTTTCGATTCAAAACAAGATTTTAACGCTTTGAGGAGTTCAAATAACGTGTTTTAAGATCATTTGTATCGTATCTTTTACTACATAACTTTTCACCAAATTTCACAAACACTAAGAAAGTTTGTTTTTCGATTCAAAACAAGATTTGAACGCTTTGAGGAGTTCAAATAACGTGTTTTCAGATCATTTGTATCGTATCTTTTAGTACATAACTTTTCACCAAATGTCACAAACACTAAGAAAGTTTGTTTTTCGATTCAAAACAAGATTTTAACGCTTTGAGGAGTTCAAATAACGTGTTTTTAGATCATTTGTATCGTATCTTGTAGTACATAACTTTTCACCAAATTTCACAAACACTAAGATAGTTTGTTTTTCGATTCAAAACAAGATTTTAACGCTTTGAGGAGTTCAAATAACGTGTTTTAAGATCATTTGTATCGTATCTTTTACTACATAACTTTTCACCAAATTTCACAAACACTAAGAAAGTTTGTTTTTCGATTCAAAACAAGATTTTAACGCTTGAGGTTTTCAAATAACGTGTTTTTAGATCATTTGTATGGTATCTTTTAGTACATAACTTTTCACCAAATTTCACAAACACTAAGAAAGTTTGTTTTTCGATTCGAAACAAGATTTGAACGCTTTGAGGAGTTCGAATAACGTGTTTTAAGATCATTTGTATCGTATCTTTTACTACATAACTTTTCACCAAATTTCACAAACACTAAGAAAGTTTGTTTTTCGATTCAAAACAAGATTTTAACGCTTTGAGGAGTTCAAATAACGTGTTTTTAAGATCATTTGTATCGTATCTTTTAGTACGTAACTTTTCACCAAATTTCACAAACACTAAGATAGTTTGTTTTTCGATTCAAAACAAGATTTTAACGCTTTGAGGAGTTCTAATAACGTGTTTTAAGATCATTTGTATCGTATCTTTTAGTACATAACTTTTCACCAAATTTCACAAACACTAAGATAGTTTGTTTTTCGATTCAAAACAAGATTTTAACGCTTTGAGGAGTTCAAATAACGTGTTTTAAGATCATTTGTATCGTATCTTTTACTACATAACTTTTCACCAAATTTCACAAACACTAAGAAAGTTTGTTTTTCGATTCAAAACAAGATTTGAACGCTTTGAGGAGTTCAAATAACGTGTTTTCAGATCATTTGTATCGTATCTTTTAGTACATAACTTTTCACCAAATGTCACAAACACTAAGAAAGTTTGTTTTTCGATTCAAAACAAGATTTTAACGCTTTGAGGAGTTCATCTAACGTGTTTTGAGATCATTTGTATCGTATCTGTTAGTACATAACTTTTCACCAAATTTCACAAACACTAAGATAGTTTGTTTTTCGATTCAAAACAAGATTTTAACGCTTTGAGGAGTTCAAATAACGTGTTTTAAGATCATTTGTATCGTATCTTTTACTACATAACTTTTCACCAAATTTCACAAACACTAAGAAAGTTTGTTTTTCGATTCAAAACAAGATTTGAACGCTTTGAGGAGTTCAAATAACGTGTTTTTAGATCATTTGTATCGTATCTTTTAGTACGTAACTTTTCACCAAATTTCACAAACACTAAGATAGTTTGTTTTTCGATTCAAAACAAGATTTTAACGCTTTGAGGAGTTCAAATAACGTGTTTTAAGATCATTTGTATCGTATCTTTTACTACATAACTTTTCACCAAATTTCACAAACACTAAGAAAGTTTGTTTTTCGATTCAAAACAAGATTTTAACGATTTGAGGAGTTCAAATAACATGTTTTTAGATCATTTGTATCGTATCTTTTAGTACATAACTTTTCACCAAATTTCACAAACACTAAGATAGTTTTTTTTTCGATTCAAAACAAGATTTTAACGCTTTGAGGAGTTCAAATAACGTATTTTTAGATCATTTGTATCGTATCTTTTAGTACATAACTTTTCACCAAATTTCACAAACACTAAGATAGTTTGTTTTTCGATTCAAAACAAGATTTTAACGCTTTGAGGAGTTCAAATAACGTATTTTTAGATCATTTGTATCGTATCTTTTACTACATAACTTTTCACCAAATGTCACAAACACTAAGAAAGTTTGTTTTTCGATTCAAAACAAGATTTTAACGCTTTGAGGAGTTCAAATAACGTGTTTTGAGATCATTTGTATCGTATCTGTTAGTACATAACTTTTCACCAAATTTCACAAACACTAAGATAGTTTGTTTTTCGATTCAAAACAAGATTTTAACGCTTTGAGGAGTTCAAATAACGTGTTTTAAGATCATTTGTATCGTATCTTTTACTACATAACTTTTCACCAAATTTCACAAACACTAAGAAAGTTTGTTTTTCGATTCAAAACAAGATTTGAACGCTTTGAGGAGTTCAAATAACGTGTTTTTAGATCATTTGTATCGTATCTTTTAGTACGTAACTTTTCACCAAATTTCACAAACACTAAGATAGTTTGTTTTTCGATTCAAAACAAGATTTTAACGCTTTGAGGAGTTCAAATAACGTGTTTTAAGATCATTTGTATCGTATCTTTTACTACATAACTTTTCACCAAATTTCACAAACACTAAGAAAGTTTGTTTTTCGATTCAAAACAAGATTTTAACGATTTGAGGAGTTCAAATAACATGTTTTTAGATCATTTGTATCGTATCTTTTAGTACATAACTTTTCACCAAATTTCACAAACACTAAGATAGTTTTTTTTTCGATTCAAAACAAGATTTTAACGCTTTGAGGAGTTCAAATAACGTATTTTTAGATCATTTGTATCGTATCTTTTAGTACATAACTTTTCACCAAATTTCACAAACACTAAGATAGTTTGTTTTTCGATTCAAAACAAGATTTTAACGCTTTGAGGAGTTCAAATAACGTATTTTTAGATCATTTGTATCGTATCTTTTACTACATAACTTTTCACCAAATGTCACAAACACTAAGAAAGTTTGTTTTTCGATTCAAAACAAGATTTTAACGCTTTGAGGAGTTCAAATAACGTGTTTTGAGATCATTTGTATCGTATCTGTTAGTACATAACTTTTCACCAAATTTCACAAACACTAAGATAGTTTGTTTTTCGATTCAAAACAAGATTTTAACGCTTTGAGGAGTTCAAATAACGTGTTTTAAGATCATTTGTATCGTATCTTTTACTACATAACTTTTCACCAAATTTCACAAACACTAAGAAAGTTTGTTTTTCGATTCAAAACAAGATTTGAACGCTTTGAGGAGTTCAAATAACGTGTTTTTAGATCATTTGTATCGTGTCTGTTAGTACATAACTTTTCACCAAATTTCACATACACTAAGATAGTTTGTTTTTCGATTCAAAACAAGATTTTAACGCTTTGAGGAGTTCAAATAACGTGTTTTTAGATCATTTGTATCGTATCTTTTACTACATAACTTTTCACCAAATTTCACAAACACTAAGATAGTTTGTTTTTCGATTCAAAACAAGATTTGAACGCTTTGAGGAGTTCAAATAACGTGTTTTTAGATCATTTGTATCGTATCTTTTACTACATAACTTTTCACCAAATTTCACAAACACTAAGAAAGTTTGTTTTTCGATTCAAAACAAGTTTTGAACGCTTTGAGGAGTTCAAATAACGTGTTTTTAGATCATTTGTATCGTATCTTGTAGTACATAACTTTTCACCAAATTTCACAAACACTAAGATAGTTTGTTTTTCGATTCAAAACAAGATTTTAACGCTTTGAGGAGTTCAAATAACGTGTTTTTAGATCATTTGTATCGTATCTTTTACTACATAACTTTTCACCAAATTTCACAAACACTAAGAAAGTTTGTTTTTCGATTCAAAACAAGATTTTAACGCTTGAGGTTTTCAAATAACGTGTTTTTAGATCATTTGTATGGTATCTTTTAGTACATAACTTTTCACCAAATTTAACAAACACTAAGAAAGTTTGTTTTTCGATTCAAAACAAGATTTGAACGCTTTGAGGAGTTCGAATAACGTGTTTTAAGATCATTTGTATCGTATGTTTTACTACATAACTTTTCACCAAATTTCACAAACACTAAGAAAGTTTGTTTTTCGATTCAAAACAAGATTTTAACGCTTTGAGGAGTTCAAATAACGTGTTTTTAAGATCATTTGTATCGTATCTTTTAGTACGTAACTTTTCACCAAATTTCACAAACACTAAGATAGTTTGTTTTTCGATTCAAAACAAGATTTTAACGCTTTGAGGAGTTCAAATAACGTGTTTTAAGATCATTTGTATCGTATCTTTTAGTACATAACTTTTCACCAAATTTCACAAACACTAAGATAGTTTGTTTTTCGATTCAAAACAAGATTTTAACGCTTTGAGGAGTTCAAATAACGTGTTTTAAGATCATTTGTATCGTATCTTTTACTACATAACTTTTCACCAAATTTCACAAACACTAAGAAAGTTTGTTTTTCGATTCAAAACAAGATTTTAACGCTTTGAGGAGTTCAAATAACGTGTTTTCAGATCATTTGTATCGTATCTTTTAGTACATAACTTTTCACCAAATGTCACAAACACTAAGAAAGTTTGTTTTTCGATTCAAAACAAGATTTTAACGCTTTGAGGAGTTCATCTAACGTGTTTTGAGATCATTTGTATCGTATCTATTAGTACATAACTTTTCACCAAATTTCACAAACACTAAGATAGTTTGTTTTTCGATTCAAAACAAGATTTTAACGCTTTGAGGAGTTCAAATAACGTGTTTTAAGATCATTTGTATCGTATCTTTTACTACATAACTTTTCACCAAATTTCACAAACACTAAGAAAGTTTGTTTTTCGATTCAAAACAAGATTTGAACGCTTTGAGGAGTTCAAATAACGTGTTTTTAGATCATTTGTATCGTATCTTTTAGTACGTAACTTTTCACCAAATTTCACAAACACTAAGATAGTTTGTTTTTCGATTCAAAACAAGATTTTAACGCTTTGAGGAGTTCAAATAACGTGTTTTAAGATCATTTGTATCGTATCTTTTACTACATAACTTTTCACCAAATTTCACAAACACTAAGAAAGTTTGTTTTTCGATTCAAAACAAGATTTTAACGCTTTGAGGAGTTCAAATAACATGTTTTTAGATCATTTGTATCGTATCTTTTAGTACATAACTTTTCACCAAATTTCACAAACACTAAGATAGTTTTTTTTTCGATTCAAAACAAGATTTTAACGCTTTGAGGAGTTCAAATAACGTATTTTTAGATCATTTGTATCGTATCTTTTAGTACATAACTTTTCACCAAATTTCACAAACACTAAGATAGTTTGTTTTTCGATTCAAAACAAGATTTTAACGCTTTGAGGAGTTCAAATAACGTATTTTTAGATCATTTGTATCGTATCTTTTACTACATAACTTTTCACCAAATGTCACAAACACTAAGAAAGTTTGTTTTTCGATTCAAAACAAGATTTTAACGCTTTGAGGAGTTCAAATAACGTGTTTTGAGATCATTTGTATCGTATCTGTTAGTACATAACTTTTCACCAAATTTCACAAACACTAAGATAGTTTGTTTTTCGATTCAAAACAAGATTTTAACGCTTTGAGGAGTTCAAATAACGTGTTTTAAGATCATTTGTATCGTATCTTTTACTACATAACTTTTCACCAAATTTCACAAACACTAAGAAAGTTTGTTTTTCGATTCAAAACAAGATTTGAACGCTTTGAGGAGTTCAAATAACGTGTTTTTAGATCATTTGTATCGTATCTTTTAGTACGTAACTTTTCACCAAATTTCACAAACACTAAGATAGTTTGTTTTTCGATTCAAAACAAGATTTTAACGCTTTGAGGAGTTCAAATAACGTGTTTTAAGATCATTTGTATCGTATCTTTTACTACATAACTTTTCACCAAATTTCACAAACACTAAGAAAGTTTGTTTTTCGATTCAAAACAAGATTTTAACGATTTGAGGAGTTCAAATAACATGTTTTTAGATCATTTGTATCGTATCTTTTAGTACATAACTTTTCACCAAATTTCACAAACACTAAGATAGTTTTTTTTTCGATTCAAAACAAGATTTTAACGCTTTGAGGAGTTCAAATAACGTATTTTTAGATCATTTGTATCGTATCTTTTAGTACATAACTTTTCACCAAATTTCACAAACACTAAGATAGTTTGTTTTTCGATTCAAAACAAGATTTTAACGCTTTGAGGAGTTCAAATAACGTATTTTTAGATCATTTGTATCGTATCTTTTACTACATAACTTTTCACCAAATGTCACAAACACTAAGAAAGTTTGTTTTTCGATTCAAAACAAGATTTTAACGCTTTGAGGAGTTCAAATAACGTGTTTTGAGATCATTTGTATCGTATCTGTTAGTACATAACTTTTCACCAAATTTCACAAACACTAAGATAGTTTGTTTTTCGATTCAAAACAAGATTTTAACGCTTTGAGGAGTTCAAATAACGTGTTTTAAGATCATTTGTATCGTATCTTTTACTACATAACTTTTCACCAAATTTCACAAACACTAAGAAAGTTTGTTTTTCGATTCAAAACAAGATTTGAACGCTTTGAGGAGTTCAAATAACGTGTTTTTAGATCATTTGTATCGTGTCTGTTAGTACATAACTTTTCACCAAATTTCACATACACTAAGATAGTTTGTTTTTCGATTCAAAACAAGATTTTAACGCTTTGAGGAGTTCAAATAACGTGTTTTTAGATCATTTGTATCGTATCTTTTACTACATAACTTTTCACCAAATTTCACAAACACTAAGATAGTTTGTTTTTCGATTCAAAACAAGATTTGAACGCTTTGAGGAGTTCAAATAACGTGTTTTTAGATCATTTGTATCGTATCTTTTACTACATAACTTTTCACCAAATTTCACAAACACTAAGAAAGTTTGTTTTTCGATTCAAAACAAGTTTTGAACGCTTTGAGGAGTTCAAATAACGTGTTTTTAGATCATTTGTATCGTATCTTGTAGTACATAACTTTTCACCAAATTTCACAAACACTAAGATAGTTTGTTTTTCGATTCAAAACAAGATTTTAACGCTTTGAGGAGTTCAAATAACGTGTTTTTAGATCATTTGTATCGTATCTTTTACTACATAACTTTTCACCAAATTTCACAAACACTAAGAAAGTTTGTTTTTCGATTCAAAACAAGATTTTAACGCTTGAGGTTTTCAAATAACGTGTTTTTAGATCATTTGTATGGTATCTTTTAGTACATAACTTTTCACCAAATTTAACAAACACTAAGAAAGTTTGTTTTTCGATTCAAAACAAGATTTGAACGCTTTGAGGAGTTCGAATAACGTGTTTTAAGATCATTTGTATCGTATGTTTTACTACATAACTTTTCACCAAATTTCACAAACACTAAGAAAGTTTGTTTTTCGATTCAAAACAAGATTTTAACGCTTTGAGGAGTTCAAATAACGTGTTTTTAAGATCATTTGTATCGTATCTTTTAGTACGTAACTTTTCACCAAATTTCACAAACACTAAGATAGTTTGTTTTTCGATTCAAAACAAGATTTTAACGCTTTGAGGAGTTCAAATAACGTGTTTTAAGATCATTTGTATCGTATCTTTTAGTACATAACTTTTCACCAAATTTCACAAACACTAAGATAGTTTGTTTTTCGATTCAAAACAAGATTTTAACGCTTTGAGGAGTTCAAATAACGTGTTTTAAGATCATTTGTATCGTATCTTTTACTACATAACTTTTCACCAAATTTCACAAACACTAAGAAAGTTTGTTTTTCGATTCAAAACAAGATTTTAACGCTTTGAGGAGTTCAAATAACGTGTTTTCAGATCATTTGTATCGTATCTTTTAGTACATAACTTTTCACCAAATGTCACAAACACTAAGAAAGTTTGTTTTTCGATTCAAAACAAGATTTTAACGCTTTGAGGAGTTCATCTAACGTGTTTTGAGATCATTTGTATCGTATCTATTAGTACATAACTTTTCACCAAATTTCACAAACACTAAGATAGTTTGTTTTTCGATTCAAAACAAGATTTTAACGCTTTGAGGAGTTCAAATAACGTGTTTTAAGATCATTTGTATCGTATCTTTTACTACATAACTTTTCACCAAATTTCACAAACACTAAGAAAGTTTGTTTTTCGATTCAAAACAAGATTTGAACGCTTTGAGGAGTTCAAATAACGTGTTTTTAGATCATTTGTATCGTATCTTTTAGTACGTAACTTTTCACCAAATTTCACAAACACTAAGATAGTTTGTTTTTCGATTCAAAACAAGATTTTAACGCTTTGAGGAGTTCAAATAACGTGTTTTAAGATCATTTGTATCGTATCTTTTACTACATAACTTTTCACCAAATTTCACAAACACTAAGAAAGTTTGTTTTTCGATTCAAAACAAGATTTTAACGCTTTGAGGAGTTCAAATAACATGTTTTTAGATCATTTGTATCGTATCTTTTAGTACATAACTTTTCACCAAATTTCACAAACACTAAGATAGTTTTTTTTTCGATTCAAAACAAGATTTTAACGCTTTGAGGAGTTCAAATAACGTATTTTTAGATCATTTGTATCGTATCTTTTAGTACATAACTTTTCACCAAATTTCACAAACACTAAGATAGTTTGTTTTTCGATTCAAAACAAGATTTTAACGCTTTGAGGAGTTCAAATAACGTGTTTTAAGATCATTTGTATCGTATCTTTTAGTACATAACTTTTCACCAAATGTCACGAACACTAAGAAAGTTTGTTTTTCGATTCAAAACAAGATTTTAACGCTTTGAGGAGTTCAAAATAACTTGTTTTAAGATCATTTGTATCGTATCTGTTAGTACATAACTTTTCACCAAATTTCACAAACACTAAGATAGTTTGTTTTTCGATTCAAAACAAGATTTTAACGCTTTGAGGAGTTCAAATAACGTGTTTTTAGATCATTTGTATCGTATCTTTTACTACATAACTTTTCACCAAATTTCACAAACACTAAGATAGTTTGTTTTTCGATTCAAAACAAGATTTTAACTCTTTGAGGAGTTCAAATAACGTGTTTTAAGATCATTTGTATCGTATCTTTTAGTACATAACTTTTCACCAAATTTCACAAACACTAAGAAAGTTTGTTTTTCGATTCAAAACAAGATTTTAACGCTTTGAGGAGTTCAAATAACGTGTTTTTAGATCAATTGTATCGTATCTTTTAGTACATAACTTTTCACCAAATTTCACAAACTCTAAGATAGTTTGTTTTTCGATTCAAAACAAGATTTTAACGCTTTGAGGAGTTCAAATAACGTGTTTTTAGATCAATTGTATCGTATCTTTTAGTACATAACTTTTCACCAAATTTCACAAACACTAAGAAAGTTTGTTTTTCGATTCAAAACGAGATTTGAACGCTTTGAGGAGTTCAAATAACGTGTTTTCAGATCATTTGTATCGTATCTTTTAGTACATAACTTTTCACCAAATGTCACAAACACTAAGAAAGTTTGTTTTTCGATTCAAAACAAGATTTTAACGCTTTGAGGAGTTCAAATAACGTGTTTTTAGATCATTTGTATCGTATCTGTTAGTACATAACTTTTCACCAAATTTCACAAACACTAAGATAGTTTGTTTTTCGATTCAAAACAAGATTTTAACGCTTTGAGGAGTTCAAATAACGTGTTTTTAGATCAATTGTATCGTATCTTTTACTACATAACTTTTCACCAAATTTCACAAACACTAAGATAGTTTGTTTTTCGATTCAAAACAAGATTTTAACGCTTTGAGGAGTTCAAATAACGTGTTTTAAGATCATTTGTATCGTATCTTTTAGTACATAACTTTTCACCAAATTTCACAAACACTAAGATAGTTTGTTTTTCGATTCAAAACAAGATTTTAACGCTTTGAGGAGTTCAAATAACGTGTTTTAAGATCATTTGTATCGTATCTTTTAGTACATAACTTTTCACCAAATGTCACGAACACTAAGAAAGTTTGTTTTTCGATTCAAAACAAGATTTTAACGCTTTGAGGAGTTCAAATAACTTGTTTTAAGATCATTTGTATCGTATCTGTTAGTACATAACTTTTCACCAAATTTCACAAACACTAAGATAGTTTGTTTTTCGATTCAAAACAAGATTTTAACGCTTTGAGGAGTTCAAATAACGTGTTTTTAGATCATTTGTATCGTATCTGTTACTACATAACTTTTCACCAAATTTCACAAACACTAAGATAGTTTGTTTTTCGATTCAAAACAAGATTTTAACGCTTTGAGGAGTTCAAATAACGTGTTTTAAGATCATTTGTATCGTATCTTTTAGTACGTAACTTTTCACCAAATTTCACAAACACTAAGAAAGTTTGTTTTTCGATTCAAAACAAGATTTTAACGCTTTGAGGAGTTCAAATAACGTGTTTTTAGATCAATTGTATCGTATCTTTTAGTACATAACTTTTCACCAAATTTCACAAACACTAAGATAGTTTGTTTTTCGATTCAAAACAAGATTTTAACGCTTTGAGGAGTTCAAATAACGTGTTTTTAGATCAATTGTATCGTATCTTTTAGTACATAACTTTTCACCAAATTTCACAAACACTAAGAAAGTTTGTTTTTCGATTCAAAACAAGTTTTGAACGCTTTGAGGAGTTCAAATAACGTGTTTTAAGATCATTTGTATCGTATCTTTTAGTACGTAACTTTTCACCAAATTTCACAAACACTAAGAAAGTTTGTTTTTCGATTCAAAACAAGATTTTAACGCTTTGAGCAGTTCAAATAACGTGTTTTTAGATCATTTGTATCGTATCTTTTAGTACGTAACTTTTCACCAAATTTCACAAACACTAAGATAGTTTGTTTTTCGATTCAAAACAAGATTTGAACGCTTTGAGGAGTTCAAATAACATGTTTTTAGATCATTTGTATCGTATCTTTTAGTACCTAACTTTTCACCAAATTTCACAAACACTAAGATAGTTTGTTTTTCGATTCAAAACAAGATTTTAACGCTTTGAGGAGTTCAAATAACGTGTTTTAAGATCATTTGTATCGTATCTTTTACTACATAACTTTTCACCAAATTTCACAAACACTAAGAAAGTTTGTTTTTCGATTCAAAACAAGATTTGAACGCTTTGAGGAGTTCAAATAACGTGTTTTTAGATCATTTGTATCGTGTCTGTTAGTACATAACTTTTCACCAAATTTCACATACACTAAGATAGTTTGTTTTTCGATTCAAAACAAGATTTTAACGCTTTGAGGAGTTCAAATAACGTGTTTTTAGATCATTTGTATCGTATCTTTTACTACATAACTTTTCACCAAATTTCACAAACACTAAGATAGTTTGTTTTTCGATTCAAAACAAGATTTGAACGCTTTGAGGAGTTCAAATAACGTGTTTTTAGATCATTTGTATCGTATCTTTTACTACATAACTTTTCACCAAATTTCACAAACACTAAGAAAGTTTGTTTTTCGATTCAAAACAAGTTTTGAACGCTTTGAGGAGTTCAAATAACGTGTTTTTAGATCATTTGTATCGTATCTTGTAGTACATAACTTTTCACCAAATTTCACAAACACTAAGATAGTTTGTTTTTCGATTCAAAACAAGATTTTAACGCTTTGAGGAGTTCAAATAACGTGTTTTAAGATCATTTGTATCGTATCTTTTACTACATAACTTTTCACCAAATTTCACAAACACTAAGAAAGTTTGTTTTTCGATTCAAAACAAGATTTTAACGCTTTGAGGAGTTCAAATAACGTGTTTTGAGATCATTTGTATCGTATCTGTTAGTACATAACTTTTCACCAAATTTCACAAACACTAAGATAGTTTGTTTTTCGATTCCAAACAAGATTTTAACGCTTTGAGGAGTTCAAATAACGTGTTTTAAGATCATTTGTATCGTATCTTTTACTACATAACTTTTCACCAAATTTCACAAACACTAAGAAAGTTTGTTTTTCGATTCAAAACAAGATTTGAACGCTTTGAGGAGTTCAAATAACGTGTTTTTAGATCATTTGTATCGTGTCTGTTAGTACATAACTTTTCACCAAATTTCACATACACTAAGATAGTTTGTTTTTCGATTCAAAACAAGATTTTAACGCTTTGAGGAGTTCAAATAACGTGTTTTTAGATCATTTGTATCGTATCTTTTACTACATAACTTTTCACCAAATTTCACAAACACTAAGATAGTTTGTTTTTCGATTCAAAACAAGATTTGAACGCTTTGAGGAGTTCAAATAACGTGTTTTTAGATCATTTGTATCGTATCTTTTACTACATAACTTTTCACCAAATTTCACAAACACTAAGAAAGTTTGTTTTTCGATTCAAAACAAGTTTTGAACGCTTTGAGGAGTTCAAATAACGTGTTTTTAGATCATTTGTATCGTATCTTGTAGTACATAACTTTTCACCAAATTTCACAAACACTAAGATAGTTTGTTTTTCGATTCAAAACAAGATTTTAACGCTTTGAGGAGTTCAAATAACGTGTTTTAAGATCATTTGTATCGTATCTTTTACTACATAACTTTTCACCAAATTTCACAAACACTAAGAAAGTTTGTTTTTCGATTCAAAACAAGATTTTAACGCTTGAGGTTTTCAAATAACGTGTTTTTAGATCATTTGTATGGTATCTTTTAGTACATAACTTTTCACCAAATTTCACAAACACTAAGAAAGTTTGTTTTTCGATTCAAAACAAGATTTGAACGCTTTGAGGAGTTCGAATAACGTGTTTTAAGATCATTTGTATCGTATCTTTTACTACATAACTTTTCACCAAATTTCACAAACACTAAGAAAGTTTGTTTTTCGATTCAAAACAAGATTTTAACGCTTTGAGGAGTTCAAATAACGTGTTTTTAAGATCATTTGTATCGTATCTTTTAGTACGTAACTTTTCACCAAATTTCACAAACACTAAGATAGTTTGTTTTTCGATTCAAAACAAGATTTTAACGCTTTGAGGAGTTCAAATAACGTGTTTTAAGATCATTTGTATCGTATCTTTTAGTACGTAACTTTTCACCAAATTTCACAAACACTAAGATAGTTTGTTTTTCGATTCAAAACAAGATTTTAACGCTTTGAGGAGTTCAAATAACGTGTTTTAAGATCATTTGTATCGTATCTTTTACTACATAACTTTTCACCAAATTTCACAAACACTAAGAAAGTTTGTTTTTCGATTCAAAACAAGATTTTAACGCTTTGAGGAGTTCAAATAACGTGTTTTCAGATCATTTGTATCGTATCTTTTAGTACATAACTTTTCACCAAATGTCACAAACACTAAGAAAGTTTGTTTTTCGATTCAAAACAAGATTTTAACGCTTTGAGGAGTTCATCTAACGTGTTTTGAGATCATTTGTATCGTATCTGTTAGTACATAACTTTTCACCAAATTTCACAAACACTAAGATAGTTTGTTTTTCGATTCAAAACAAGATTTTAACGCTTTGAGGAGTTCAAATAACGTGTTTTAAGATCATTTGTATCGTATCTTTTACTACATAACTTTTCACCAAATTTCACAAACACTAAGAAAGTTTGTTTTTCGATTCAAAACAAGATTTGAACGCTTTGAGGAGTTCAAATAACGTGTTTTTAGATCATTTGTATCGTATCTTTTAGTACGTAACTTTTCACCAAATTTCACAAACACTAAGATAGTTTGTTTTTCGATTCAAAACAAGATTTTAACGCTTTGAGGAGTTCAAATAACGTGTTTTAAGATCATTTGTATCGTATCTTTTACTACATAACTTTTCACCAAATTTCACAAACACTAAGAAAGTTTGTTTTTCGATTCAAAACAAGATTTTAACGCTTTGAGGAGTTCAAATAACATGTTTTTAGATCATTTGTATCGTATCTTTTAGTACATAACTTTTCACCAAATTTCACAAACACTAAGATAGTTTTTTTTTCGATTCAAAACAAGATTTTAACGCTTTGAGGAGTTCAAATAACGTATTTTTAGATCATTTGTATCGTATCTTTTAGTACATAACTTTTCACCAAATTTCACAAACACTAAGATAGTTTGTTTTTCGATTCAAAACAAGATTTTAACGCTTTGAGGAGTTCAAATAACGTGTTTTAAGATCATTTGTATCGTATCTTTTAGTACATAACTTTTCACCAAATGTCACGAACACTAAGAAAGTTTGTTTTTCGATTCAAAACAAGATTTTAACGCTTTGAGGAGTTCAAAATAACTTGTTTTAAGATCATTTGTATCGTATCTGTTAGTACATAACTTTTCACCAAATTTCACAAACACTAAGATAGTTTGTTTTTCGATTCAAAACAAGATTTTAACGCTTTGAGGAGTTCAAATAACGTGTTTTTAGATCATTTGTATCGTATCTTTTACTACATAACTTTTCACCAAATTTCACAAACACTAAGATAGTTTGTTTTTCGATTCAAAACAAGATTTTAACGCTTTGAGGAGTTCAAATAACGTGTTTTAAGATCATTTGTATCGTATCTTTTAGTACATAACTTTTCACCAAATTTCACAAACACTAAGAAAGTTTGTTTTTCGATTCAAAACAAGATTTTAACGCTTTGAGGAGTTCAAATAACGTGTTTTTAGATCAATTGTATCGTATCTTTTAGTACATAACTTTTCACCAAATTTCACAAACACTAAGATAGTTTGTTTTTCGATTCAAAACAAGATTTTAACGCTTTGAGGAGTTCAAATAACGTGTTTTTAGATCAATTGTATCGTATCTTTTAGTACATAACTTTTCACCAAATTTCACAAACACTAAGAAAGTTTGTTTTTCGATTCAAAACGAGATTTGAACGCTTTGAGGAGTTCAAATAACGTGTTTTCAGATCATTTGTATCGTATCTTTTAGTACATAACTTTTCACCAAATGTCACAAACACTAAGAAAGTTTGTTTTTCGATTCAAAACAAGATTTTAACGCTTTGAGGAGTTCAAATAACGTGTTTTTAGATCATTTGTATCGTATCTGTTAGTACATAACTTTTCACCAAATTTCACAAACACTAAGATAGTTTGTTTTTCGATTCAAAACAAGATTTTAACGCTTTGAGGAGTTCAAATAACGTGTTTTTAGATCAATTGTATCGTATCTTTTACTACATAACTTTTCACCAAATTTCACAAACACTAAGATAGTTTGTTTTTCGATTCAAAACAAGATTTTAACGCTTTGAGGAGTTCAAATAACGTGTTTTAAGATCATTTGTATCGTATCTTTTAGTACATAACTTTTCACCAAATTTCACAAACACTAAGATAGTTTGTTTTTCGATTCAAAACAAGATTTTAACGCTTTGAGGAGTTCAAATAACGTGTTTTAAGATCATTTGTATCGTATCTTTTAGTACATAACTTTTCACCAAATGTCACGAACACTAAGAAAGTTTGTTTTTCGATTCAAAACAAGATTTTAACGCTTTGAGGAGTTCAAATAACTTGTTTTAAGATCATTTGTATCGTATCTGTTAGTACATAACTTTTCACCAAATTTCACAAACACTAAGATAGTTTGTTTTTCGATTCAAAACAAGATTTTAACGCTTTGAGGAGTTCAAATAACGTGTTTTTAGATCATTTGTATCGTATCTGTTACTACATAACTTTTCACCAAATTTCACAAACACTAAGATAGTTTGTTTTTCGATTCAAAACAAGATTTTAACGCTTTGAGGAGTTCAAATAACGTGTTTTAAGATCATTTGTATCGTATCTTTTAGTACGTAACTTTTCACCAAATTTCACAAACACTAAGAAAGTTTGTTTTTCGATTCAAAACAAGATTTTAACGCTTTGAGGAGTTCAAATAACGTGTTTTTAGATCAATTGTATCGTATCTTTTAGTACATAACTTTTCACCAAATTTCACAAACACTAAGATAGTTTGTTTTTCGATTCAAAACAAGATTTTAACGCTTTGAGGAGTTCAAATAACGTGTTTTTAGATCAATTGTATCGTATCTTTTAGTACATAACTTTTCACCAAATTTCACAAACACTAAGAAAGTTTGTTTTTCGATTCAAAACAAGTTTTGAACGCTTTGAGGAGTTCAAATAACGTGTTTTAAGATCATTTGTATCGTATCTTTTAGTACGTAACTTTTCACCAAATTTCACAAACACTAAGAAAGTTTGTTTTTCGATTCAAAACAAGATTTTAACGCTTTGAGCAGTTCAAATAACGTGTTTTTAGATCATTTGTATCGTATCTTTTAGTACGTAACTTTTCACCAAATTTCACAAACACTAAGATAGTTTGTTTTTCGATTCAAAACAAGATTTGAACGCTTTGAGGAGTTCAAATAACATGTTTTTAGATCATTTGTATCGTATCTTTTAGTACCTAACTTTTCACCAAATTTCACAAACACTAAGATAGTTTGTTTTTCGATTCAAAACAAGATTTTAACGCTTTGAGGAGTTCAAATAACGTGTTTTAAGATCATTTGTATCGTATCTTTTACTACATAACTTTTCACCAAATTTCACAAACACTAAGAAAGTTTGTTTTTCGATTCAAAACAAGATTTGAACGCTTTGAGGAGTTCAAATAACGTGTTTTTAGATCATTTGTATCGTCTCTTTTAGTACATAACTTTTCACCAAATTTCACAAACACTAAGATAGTTTATTTTTCGATTCAAAACAAGATTTTAACGCTTTGAGCAGTTCAAATAACGTGTTTTTAGATCATTTGTATCGTATCTTTTACTACATAACTTTTCACCAAATTTCACAAACACTAAGATAGTTTGTTTTTCGATTCAAAACAAGATTTTAACGCTTTGAGGAGTTCAAATAACGTGTTTTAAGATCATTTGTATCGTATCTTTTAGTACATAACTTTTTACCAAATTTCACAAACACTAAGATAGTTTGCTTTTCGATTCAAAACAAGATTTTAACGCTTTGAGGAGTTCAAATAACGTGTTTTAAGATCATTTGTATCGTATCTTTTACTACATAACTTTTCACCAAATTTCACAAACACTAAGAAAGTTTGTTTTTCGATTCAAAACAAGATTTGAAAGCTTTGAGGAGTTCAAATAACGTGTTTTCAGATCATTTGTATCGTATCTTTTAGTACATAACTTTTCACCAAATTTTACAAACACTAAGATAGTTTGTTTTTCGATTCAAAACAAGATTTTAACGCTTTGAGGAGTTCAAATAACGTGTTTTAAGATCATTTGTATCGTATCTTTTAGTACATAACTTTTCACCAAATGTCACGAACACTAAGATAGTTTGTTTTTCGATTCAAAACAAGATTTTAACGCTTTGAGGAGTTCAAATAACGTGTTTTAAGATCATTTGTATCGTATCTTTTAGTACATAACTTTTCACCAAATGTCACAAACACTAAGAAAGTTTGTTTTTCGATTCAAAACAAGATTTTAACGCTTTGAGGAGTTCAAATAACGTGTTTTTAGATCATTTGTATCGTATCTGTTAGTACATAACTTTTCACCAAATTTCACAAAAACTAAGATAGTTTGTTTTTCGATTCAAAACAAGATTTTAACGCTTTGAGGAGTTCAAATAACGTGTTTTTAGATCATTTGTATCGTATCTTTTACTACGTAACTTTTAACCAAATTTCACAAACACTAAGATAGTTTGTTTTTCGATTCAAAACAAGATTTTAACGCTTTGAGGAGTTCAAATAACGTGTTTTAAGATCATTTGTATCGTATCTTTTACTACATAACTTTTCACCAAATTTCACAAACACTAAGAAAGTTTGTTTTTCGATTCAAAACAAGATTTGAACGCTTTGAGGAGTTCAAATAACGTGTTTTTAGATCATTTGTATGGTATCATTTGTATCGTATCTTTTAGTACGTAACTTTTCACCAAATTTCACAAACACTAAGAAAGTTTGTTTTTCGATTCAAAACAAGATTTGAACGCTTTGAGGAGTTCAAATAACGTGTTTTTAGATCATTTGTATCGTCTCTTTTAGTACATAACTTTTCACCAAATTTCACAAACACTAAGATAGTTTGTTTTTCGATTCAAAACAAGATTTTAACGCTTTGAGCAGTTCAAATAACGTGTTTTTAGATCATTTGTATCGTATCTTTTACTACATAACTTTTCACCAAATTTCACAAACTCTAAGAAAGTTTGTTTTTCGATTCAAAACAAGTTTTGAACGCTTTGAGGAGTTCAAATAACGTGTTTTTAGATCATTTGTATCGTATCTTGTAGTACATAACTTTTCACCAAATTTCACAAACACTAAGATAGTTTGTTTTTCGATTCAAAACAAGATTTTAACGCTTTGAGAAGTTCAAATCACGTGTTTTAAGATCATTTGTATCGTATCTTTTACTACATAACTTTTCACCAAATGTCACAAACACTAAGAAAGTTTGTTTTTCGATTCAAAACAAGATTTTAACGCTTGAGGTGTTCAAATAACGTGTTTTTAGATCATTTGTATCGTATCTTTTAGTACATATCTTTTCACCAAATTTCACAAACACTAAGAAAGTTTGTTTTTCGATTCAAAACAAGATTTGAACGCTTTGAGGAGTTCGAATAACGTGTTTTAAGATCATTTGTATCGTATCTTTTAGTACGTAACTTTTCACCAAATTTCACAAACACTAAGAAAGTTTGTTTTTCGATTCAAAACAAGATTTGAACGCTTTGAGGAGTTCGAATAACGTGTTTTAAGATCATTTGTATCGTATCTTTTACTACATAACTTTTCACCAAATTTCACAAACACTAAGAAAGTTTGTTTTTCGATTCAAAACAAGATTTTAACGCTTTGAGGAGTTCAAATAACGTGTTTTTAAGATCATTTGTATCGTATCTTTTAGTACGTAACTTTTCACCAAATTTCACAAACACTAAGATAGTTTGTTTTTCGATTCAAAACAAGATTTTAACGCTTTGAGGAGTTCAAATAACGTGTTTTAAGATCATTTGTATCGTATCTTTTAGTACATAACTTTTCACCAAATTTCACAAACACTAAGATAGTTTGTTTTTCGATTCAAAACAAGATTTTAACGCTTTGAGGAGTTCAAATAACGTGTTTTAAGATCATTTGTATCGTATCTTTTACTACATAACTTTTCACCAAATTTCACAAACACTAAGAAAGTTTGTTTTTCGATTCAAAACAAGATTTGAACGCTTTGAGGAGTTCAAATAACGTGTTTTCAGATCATTTGTATCGTATCTTTTAGTACATAACTTTTCACCAAATGTCACAAACACTAAGAAAGTTTGTTTTTCGATTCAAAACAAGATTTTAACGCTTTGAGGAGTTCATCTAACGTGTTTTGAGATCATTTGTATCGTATCTGTTAGTACATAACTTTTCACCAAATTTCACAAACACTAAGATAGTTTGTTTTTCGATTCAAAACAAGATTTTAACGCTTTGAGGAGTTCAAATAACGTGTTTTAAGATCATTTGTATCGTATCTTTTACTACATAACTTTTCACCAAATTTCACAAACACTAAGATAGTTTGTTTTTCGATTCAAAACAAGATTTTAACGCTTTGAGGAGTTCAAATAACGTGTTTTTAGATCATTTGTATCGTATCTTTTAGTACGTAACTTTTCACCAAATTTCACAAACACTAAGAAAGTTTGTTTTTCGATTCAAAACAAGATTTTAACGCTTTGAGGAGTTCAAATAACGTGTTTTTAGATCAATTGTATCGTATCTTTTAGTACATAACTTTTCACCAAATTTCACAAACACTAAGATAGTTTGTTTTTCGATTCAAAAGAAGATTTTAATGCTTTGAGGAGTTCAAATAACGTGTTTTTAGATCAATTGTATCGTATCTTTTAGTACATAACTTTTCACCAAATTTCACAAACACTAAGAATGTTTGTTTTTCGATTCAAAACAAGATTTTAACGCTTTGAGGAGTTCAAATAACGTGTTTTAAGATCATTTGTATCGTATCTTTTAGTACATAACTTTTCACCAAATTTCACAAACACTAAGAAAGTTTGTTTTTCAATTCAAAACAAGATTTGAACGCTTTGAGGAGTTCAAATAACGTGTTTTTAGATCATTTGTATCGTATCTTTTAGTACGTAACTTTTCACCAAATTTCACAAACACTAAGATAGTTTGTTTTTCGATTCAAAACAAGATTTTAACGCTTTGAGGAGTTCAAATAACGTATTTTTAGATCATTTGTATCGTATCTTTTACTACATAACTTTTCACCAAATTTCACAAACACTAAGAAAGTTTGTTTTTCGATTCAAAACAAGATTTTAACGCTTTGAGGAGTTCAAATAACGTGTTTTAAGATCATTTGTATCGTATCTTTTAGTACATAACTTTTCACCAAATTTCACAAACACTAAGAAAGTTTGTTTTTCGATTCAAAACAAGATTTGAACGCTTTGAGGATTTCAAATAACGTGTTTTTAGATCATTTGTATCGTATCTTTTAGTACGTAACTTTTCACCAAATTTCACAAACACTAAGATAGTTTGTTTTTCGATTCAAAACAAGATTTGAACGCTTTGAGGAGTTCAAATAACGTGTTTTTAGATCATTTGTATCGTATCTTTTACTACATAAGTTTTCACCAAATTTCACAAACACTAAGAAAGTTTGTTTTTCGATTCAAAACAAGATTTGAACGCTTTGAGGATTTCAAATAACGTGTTTTTAGATCATTTGTATCGTATCTTTTAGTACGTAACTTTTCACCAAAATTCACAAACACTAAGATAGTTTGTTTTTCGATTCAAAACAAGATTTGAACGCTTTGAGGAGTTCAAATAACGTGTTTTTAGATCATTTGTATCGTATCTTTTACTACATAAGTTTTCACCAAATTTCACAAACACTAAGAAAGTTTGTTTTTCGATTCAAAACAAGATTTTAACGCTTTGAGGAGTTCAAATAACGTGTTTTAAGATCATTTGTATCGTATCTTTTACTACATAACTTTTCACCAAATTTCACAAACACTAAGAAAGTTTGTTTTTCGATTCAAAACAAGATTTGAACGCTTTGAGGAGTTCAAATAACGTGTTTTCAGATCATTTGTATCGTATCTTTTAGTACATAACTTTTCACCAAATTTCACAAACACTAAGATAGTTTGTTTTTCGATTCAAAACAAGATTTTCACGCTTTGAGGAGTTCAAATAACGTGTTTTTAGATCATTTGTATCGTATCTTTTAGTACGTAACTTTTCACCAAATGTCACGAACACTAAGATAGTTTGTTTTTCGATTCAAAACAAGATTTTAACGCTTTGAGGAGTTCAAATAACGTGTTTTAAGATCATTTGTATCGTATCTTTTAGTACACAACTTTTCACCAAATGTCACAAACACTAAGAAAGTTTGTTTTTCGATTCAAAACAAGATTTTAACGCTTTGAGGAGGTCAAATAACGTGTTTTTAGATCATTTGTATCGTATCTGTTAGTACATAACTTTTCACCAAATTTCACAAACACTAAGAAAGTTTGTTTTTCGATTCAAAACAAGATTTTAACGCTTTGAGGAGTTCAAATAACGTGTTTTAAGATCATTTGTATCGTATCTTTTAGTACATAACTTTTCACCAAATTTCACAAACACTAAGAAAGTCTGTTTTTCGATTCAAAACAAGATTTGAACGCTTTGAGGATTTCAAATAACGTGTTTTTAGATCATTTGTATCGTATCTTTTAGTACGTAACTTTTCACCAAATTTCACAAACACTAAGATAGTTTGTTTTTCGATTCAAAACAAGATTTGAACGCTTTGAGGAGTTCAAATAACGTGTTTTTAGATCATTTGTATCGTATCTTTTACTACATAAGTTTTCACCAAATTTCACAAACACTAAGAAAGTTTGTTTTTCGATTCAAAACAAGATTTGAACGCTTTGAGGAGTTCAAATAACGTGTTTTTAGATCATTTGTATCGTATCTTTTAGTACATAACTTTTCACCAAATTTCACAAACACTAAGATAGTTTGTTTTTCGATTCAAAACATGATTTTAACGCTTTGAGGAGTTCAAATAACGTGTTTTAAGATCATTTGTATCGTATCTTTTACTACATAACTTTTCACCAAATTTCACAAACACTAAGAAAGTTTGTTTTTCGATTCAAAACAAGATTTGAAAGCTTTGAGGAGTTCAAATAACGTGTTTTCAGATCATTTGTATCGTATCTTTTAGTACATAACTTTTCACCAAATTTCACAAACACTGATAGTTTGTTTTTCGATTCAAAACAAGATTTTAACGCTTTGAGGAGTTCAAATAACGTGTTTTAAGATCATTTGTATCGTATCTTTTAGTACATAACTTTTCACCAAATGTCACGAACACTAAGATAGTTTGTTTTTCGATTCAAAACAAGATTTTAACGCTTTGAGGAGTTCAAATAACGTGTTTTAAGATCATTTGTATCGTATCTTTTAGTACATAACTTTTCACCAAATGTCACAAACACTAAGAAAGTTTGTTTTTCGATTCAAAACAAGATTTTAACGCTTTGAGGAGTTCAAATAACGTGTTTTTAGATCATTTGTATCGTATCTGTTAGTACATAACTTTTCACCAAATTTCACAAACACTAAGATAGTTTGTTTTTCGATTCAAAACAAGATTTTAACGCTTTGAGGAGTTCAAATAACGTGTTTTTAGATCATTTGTATCGTATCTTTTACTACATAACTTTTCACCAAATTTCACAAACACTAAGATAGTTTGTTTTTCGATTCAAAAAAAGATTTTAACGCTTTGAGGAGTTCAAATAACGTGTTTTAAGATCATTTGTATCGTATCTTTTAGTACATAACTTTTCACCAAATTTCACAAACACTAAGAAAGTTTGTTTTTCGATTCAAAACAAGATTTTAACGCTTTGAGGAGTTCAAATAACGTGTTTTTAGATCAATTGTATCGTATCTTTTAGTACATAACTTTTCACCAAATTTCACAAACAGTAAGATAGTTTGTTTTTCGATTCAAAAGAAGATTTTAACGCTTTGAGGAGTTCAAATAACGTGTTTTTAGATCAATTGTATCGTATCTTTTAGTACATAACTTTTCACCAAATTTCACAAACACTAAGAATGTTTGTTTTTCGATTCAAAACAAGATTTTAACGCTTTGAGGAGTTCAAATAACGTGTTTTAAGATCATTTGTATCGTATCTTTTAGTACATAACTTTTCACCAAATTTCACAAACACTAAGAAAGTTTGTTTTTCAATTCAAAACAAGATTTGAACGCTTTGAGGAGTTCAAATAACGTGTTTTTAGATCATTTGTATCGTATCTTTTAGTACGTAACTTTTCACCAAATTTCACAAACACTAAGATAGTTTGTTTTTCGATTCAAAACAAGATTTTAACGCTTTGAGGAGTTCAAATAACGTATTTTTAGATCATTTGTATCGTATCTTTTACTACATAACTTTTCACCAAATTTCACAAACACTAAGAAAGTTTGTTTTTCGATTCAAAACAAGATTTTAACGCTTTGAGGAGTTCAAATAACGTGTTTTAATATCATTTGTATCGTATCTTTTAGTACATAACTTTTCACCAAATTTCACAAACACTAAGAAAGTTTGTTTTTCGATTCAAAACAAGATTTGAACGCTTTGAGGATTTCAAATAACGTGTTTTTAGATCATTTGTATCGTATCTTTTAGTACGTAACTTTTCACCAAATTTCACAAACACTAAGATAGTTTGTTTTTCGATTCAAAACAAGATTTGAACGCTTTGAGGAGTTCAAATAACGTGTTTTTAGATCATTTGTATCGTATCTTTTACTACATAAGTTTTCACCAAATTTCACAAACACTAAGAAAGTTTGTTTTTCGATTCAAAACAAGATTTGAACGCTTTGAGGAGTTCAAATAACGTGTTTTTAGATCATTTGTATCGTATCTTTTAGTACATAACTTTTCACCAAATTTCACAAACACTAAGATAGTTTGTTTTTCGATTCAAAACAAGATTTTAACGCTTTGAGGAGTTCAAATAACGTGTTTTAAGATCATTTGTATCGTATCTTTTACTACATAACTTTTCACCAAATTTCACAAACACTAAGAAAGTTTGTTTTTCGATTCAAAACAAGATTTGAACGCTTTGAGGAGTTCAAATAACGTGTTTTCAGATCATTTGTATCGTATCTTTTAGTACATAACTTTTCACCAAATTTCACAAACACTAAGATAGTTTGTTTTTCGATTCAAAACAAGATTTTAACGCTTTGAGGAGTTCAAATAACGTGTTTTTAGATCATTTGTATCGTATCTTTTAGTACATAACTTTTCACCAAATGTCACGAACACTAAGATAGTTTGTTTTTCGATTCAAAACAAGATTTTAACGCTTTGAGGAGTTCAAATAACGTGTTTTAAGATCATTTGTATCGTATCTTTTAGTACATAACTTTTCACCAAATGTCACAAACACTAAGAAAGTTTGTTTTTCGATTCAAAACAAGATTTTAACGCTTTGAGGAGTTCAAATAACGTGTTTTTAGATCATTTGTATCGTATCTGTTAGTACATAACTTTTCACCAAATTTCACAAACACTAAGATAGTTTGTTTTTCGATTCAAAACAAGATTTTAACGCTTTGAGGAGTTCAAATAACGTGTTTTTAGATCATTTGTATCGTATCTTTTACTACATAACTTTTCACCAAATTTCACAAACACTAAGATAGTTTGTTTTTCGATTCAAAACAAGATTTTAACGCTTTGAGGAGTTCAAATAACGTGTTTTAAGATCATTTGTATCGTATCTTTTAGTACATAACTTTTCACCAAATTTCACAAACACTAAGAAAGTTTGTTTTTCGATTCAAAACAAGATTTTAACGCTTTGAGGAGTTCAAATAACGTGTTTTTAGATCAATTGTATCGTATCTTTTAGTACATAACTTTTCACCAAATTTCACAAACAGTAAGATAGTTTGTTTTTCGATTCAAAAGAAGATTTTAACGCTTTGAGGAGTTCAAATAACGTGTTTTTAGATCAATTGTATCGTATCTTTTAGTACATAACTTTTCACCAAATTTCACAAACACTAAGAATGTTTGTTTTTCGATTCAAAACAAGATTTTAACGCTTTGAGGAGTTCAAATAACGTGTTTTAAGATCATTTGTATCGTATCTTTTAGTACATAACTTTTCACCAAATTTCACAAACACTAAGAAAGTTTGTTTTTCAATTCAAAACAAGATTTGAACGCTTTGAGGAGTTCAAATAACGTGTTTTTAGATCATTTGTATCGTATCTTTTAGTACGTAACTTTTCACCAAATTTCACAAACACTAAGATAGTTTGTTTTTCGATTCAAAACAAGATTTTAACGCTTTGAGGAGTTCAAATAACGTATTTTTAGATCATTTGTATCGTATCTTTTACTACATAACTTTTCACCAAATTTCACAAACACTAAGAAAGTTTGTTTTTCGATTCAAAACAAGATTTTAACGCTTTGAGGAGTTCAAATAACGTGTTTTAAGATCATTTGTATCGTATCTTTTAGTACATAACTTTTCACCAAATTTCACAAACACTAAGAAAGTTTGTTTTTCGATTCAAAACAAGATTTGAACGCTTTGAGGATTTCAAATAACGTGTTTTTAGATCATTTGTATCGTATCTTTTAGTACGTAACTTTTCACCAAATTTCACAAACTCTAAGATAGTTTGTTTTTCGATTCAAAACAAGATTTGAACGCTTTGAGGAGTTCAAATAACGTGTTTTTAGATCATTTGTATCGTATCTTTTACTACATAAGTTTTCACCAAATTTCACAAACACTAAGAAAGTTTGTTTTTCGATTCAAAACAAGATTTGAACGCTTTGAGGAGTTCAAATAACGTGTTTTTAGATCATTTGTATCGTATCTTTTAGTACATAACTTTTCACCAAATTTCACAAACACTAAGATAGTTTGTTTTTCGATTCAAAACAAGATTTTAACGCTTTGAGGAGTTCAAATAACGTGTTTTAAGATCATTTGTATCGTATCTTTTACTACATAACTTTTCACCAAATTTCACAAACACTAAGAAAGTTTGTTTTTCGATTCAAAACAAGATTTGAACGCTTTGAGGAGTTCAAATAACGTGTTTTCAGATCATTTGTATCGTATCTTTTAGTACATAACTTTTCACCAAATTTCACAAACACTAAGATAGTTTGTTTTTCGATTCAAAACAAGATTTTAACGCTTTGAGGAGTTCAAATAACGTGTTTTTAGATCATTTGTATCGTATCTTTTAGTACATAACTTTTCACCAAATGTCACGAACACTAAGATAGTTTGTTTTTCGATTCAAAACAAGATTTTAACGCTTTGAGGAGTTCAAATAACGTGTTTTAAGATCATTTGTATCGTATCTTTTAGTACATAACTTTTCACCAAATGTCACAAACACTAAGAAAGTTTGTTTTTCGATTCAAAACAAGATTTTAACGCTTTGAGGAGTTCAAATAACGTGTTTTTAGATCATTTGTATCGTATCTGTTAGTACATAACTTTTCACCAAATTTCACAAACACTAAGATAGTTTGTTTTTCGATTCAAAACAAGATTTTAACGCTTTGAGGAGTTCAAATAACGTGTTTTTAGATCATTTGTATCGTATCTTTTACTACATAACTTTTCACCAAATTTCACAAACACTAAGATAGTTTGTTTTTCGATTCAAAACAAGATTTTAACGCTTTGAGGAGTTCAAATAACGTGTTTTAAGATCATTTGTATGGTATCTTTTAGTACATAACTTTTCACCAAATTTCACAAACACTAAGAAAGTTTGTTTTTCGATTCAAAACAAGATTTTAACGCTTTGAGGAGTTCAAATAACGTGTTTTTAGATCAATTGTATCGTATCTTTTAGTACATAACTTTTCACCAAATTTCACAAACACTAAGATAGTTTGTTTTTCGATTCAAAACAAGATTTTAACGCTTTGAGGAGTTCAAATAACGTGTTTTAAGATCATTTGTATCGTATCTTTTAGTACATAACTTTTCACCAAATTTCACAAACACTAAGAATGTTTGTTTTTCGATTCAAAACAAGATTTTAACGCTTTGAGGAGTTCAAATAACGTGTTTTAAGATCATTTGTATCGTATCTTTTAGTACATAACTTTTCACCAAATTTCACAAACACTAAGAAAGTTTGTTTTTCAATTCAAAACAAGATTTGAACGCTTTGAGGAGTTCAAATAACGTGTTTTAAGATCATTTGTATGGTATCTTTTAGTACATAACTTTTCACCAAATGTCACAAACACTAAGAAAGTTTGTTTTTCGATTCAAAACAAGATTTTAACGCTTTGAGGAGTTCAAATAACGTGTTTTTAGATCATTTGTATCGTATCTGTTAGTACATAACTTTTCACCAAATTTCACAAACACTAAGATAGTTTGTTTTTCGATTCAAAACAAGATTTTAACGCTTTGAGGAGTTCAAATAACGTGTTTTTAGATCATTTGTATCGTATCTTTTACTACATAACTTTTCACCAAATTTCACAAACACTAAGATAGTTTGTTTTTCGATTCAAAAAAAGATTTTAACGCTTTGAGGAGTTCAAATAACGTGTTTTAAGATCATTTGTATCGTATCTTTTAGTACATAACTTTTCACCAAATTTCACAAACACTAAGAAAGTTTGTTTTTCGATTCAAAACAAGATTTTAACGCTTTGAGGAGTTCAAATAACGTGTTTTTAGATCAATTGTATCGTATCTTTTAGTACATAACTTTTCACCAAATTTCACAAACAGTAAGATAGTTTGTTTTTCGATTCAAAAGAAGATTTTAACGCTTTGAGGAGTTCAAATAACGTGTTTTTAGATCAATTGTATCGTATCTTTTAGTACATAACTTTTCACCAAATTTCACAAACACTAAGAATGTTTGTTTTTCGATTCAAAACAAGATTTTAACGCTTTGAGGAGTTCAAATAACGTGTTTTAAGATCATTTGTATCGTATCTTTTAGTACATAACTTTTCACCAAATTTCACAAACACTAAGAAAGTTTGTTTTTCAATTCAAAACAAGATTTGAACGCTTTGAGGAGTTCAAATAACGTGTTTTTAGATCATTTGTATCGTATCTTTTAGTACGTAACTTTTCACCAAATTTCACAAACACTAAGATAGTTTGTTTTTCGATTCAAAACAAGATTTTAACGCTTTGAGGAGTTCAAATAACGTATTTTTAGATCATTTGTATCGTATCTTTTACTACATAACTTTTCACCAAATTTCACAAACACTAAGAAAGTTTGTTTTTCGATTCAAAACAAGATTTTAACGCTTTGAGGAGTTCAAATAACGTGTTTTAATATCATTTGTATCGTATCTTTTAGTACATAACTTTTCACCAAATTTCACAAACACTAAGAAAGTTTGTTTTTCGATTCAAAACAAGATTTGAACGCTTTGAGGATTTCAAATAACGTGTTTTTAGATCATTTGTATCGTATCTTTTAGTACGTAACTTTTCACCAAATTTCACAAACACTAAGATAGTTTGTTTTTCGATTCAAAACAAGATTTGAACGCTTTGAGGAGTTCAAATAACGTGTTTTTAGATCATTTGTATCGTATCTTTTACTACATAAGTTTTCACCAAATTTCACAAACACTAAGAAAGTTTGTTTTTCGATTCAAAACAAGATTTGAACGCTTTGAGGAGTTCAAATAACGTGTTTTTAGATCATTTGTATCGTATCTTTTAGTACATAACTTTTCACCAAATTTCACAAACACTAAGATAGTTTGTTTTTCGATTCAAAACAAGATTTTAACGCTTTGAGGAGTTCAAATAACGTGTTTTAAGATCATTTGTATCGTATCTTTTACTACATAACTTTTCACCAAATTTCACAAACACTAAGAAAGTTTGTTTTTCGATTCAAAACAAGATTTGAACGCTTTGAGGAGTTCAAATAACGTGTTTTCAGATCATTTGTATCGTATCTTTTAGTACATAACTTTTCACCAAATTTCACAAACACTAAGATAGTTTGTTTTTCGATTCAAAACAAGATTTTAACGCTTTGAGGAGTTCAAATAACGTGTTTTTAGATCATTTGTATCGTATCTTTTAGTACATAACTTTTCACCAAATGTCACGAACACTAAGATAGTTTGTTTTTCGATTCAAAACAAGATTTTAACGCTTTGAGGAGTTCAAATAACGTGTTTTAAGATCATTTGTATCGTATCTTTTAGTACATAACTTTTCACCAAATGTCACAAACACTAAGAAAGTTTGTTTTTCGATTCAAAACAAGATTTTAACGCTTTGAGGAGTTCAAATAACGTGTTTTTAGATCATTTGTATCGTATCTGTTAGTACATAACTTTTCACCAAATTTCACAAACACTAAGATAGTTTGTTTTTCGATTCAAAACAAGATTTTAACGCTTTGAGGAGTTCAAATAACGTGTTTTTAGATCATTTGTATCGTATCTTTTACTACATAACTTTTCACCAAATTTCACAAACACTAAGATAGTTTGTTTTTCGATTCAAAACAAGATTTTAACGCTTTGAGGAGTTCAAATAACGTGTTTTAAGATCATTTGTATCGTATCTTTTAGTACATAACTTTTCACCAAATTTCACAAACACTAAGAAAGTTTGTTTTTCGATTCAAAACAAGATTTTAACGCTTTGAGGAGTTCAAATAACGTGTTTTTAGATCAATTGTATCGTATCTTTTAGTACATAACTTTTCACCAAATTTCACAAACAGTAAGATAGTTTGTTTTTCGATTCAAAAGAAGATTTTAACGCTTTGAGGAGTTCAAATAACGTGTTTTTAGATCAATTGTATCGTATCTTTTAGTACATAACTTTTCACCAAATTTCACAAACACTAAGAATGTTTGTTTTTCGATTCAAAACAAGATTTTAACGCTTTGAGGAGTTCAAATAACGTGTTTTAAGATCATTTGTATCGTATCTTTTAGTACATAACTTTTCACCAAATTTCACAAACACTAAGAAAGTTTGTTTTTCAATTCAAAACAAGATTTGAACGCTTTGAGGAGTTCAAATAACGTGTTTTTAGATCATTTGTATCGTATCTTTTAGTACGTAACTTTTCACCAAATTTCACAAACACTAAGATAGTTTGTTTTTCGATTCAAAACAAGATTTTAACGCTTTGAGGAGTTCAAATAACGTATTTTTAGATCATTTGTATCGTATCTTTTACTACATAACTTTTCACCAAATTTCACAAACACTAAGAAAGTTTGTTTTTCGATTCAAAACAAGATTTTAACGCTTTGAGGAGTTCAAATAACGTGTTTTAAGATCATTTGTATCGTATCTTTTAGTACATAACTTTTCACCAAATTTCACAAACACTAAGAAAGTTTGTTTTTCGATTCAAAACAAGATTTGAACGCTTTGAGGATTTCAAATAACGTGTTTTTAGATCATTTGTATCGTATCTTTTAGTACGTAACTTTTCACCAAATTTCACAAACTCTAAGATAGTTTGTTTTTCGATTCAAAACAAGATTTGAACGCTTTGAGGAGTTCAAATAACGTGTTTTTAGATCATTTGTATCGTATCTTTTACTACATAAGTTTTCACCAAATTTCACAAACACTAAGAAAGTTTGTTTTTCGATTCAAAACAAGATTTGAACGCTTTGAGGAGTTCAAATAACGTGTTTTTAGATCATTTGTATCGTATCTTTTAGTACATAACTTTTCACCAAATTTCACAAACACTAAGATAGTTTGTTTTTCGATTCAAAACAAGATTTTAACGCTTTGAGGAGTTCAAATAACGTGTTTTAAGATCATTTGTATCGTATCTTTTACTACATAACTTTTCACCAAATTTCACAAACACTAAGAAAGTTTGTTTTTCGATTCAAAACAAGATTTGAACGCTTTGAGGAGTTCAAATAACGTGTTTTCAGATCATTTGTATCGTATCTTTTAGTACATAACTTTTCACCAAATTTCACAAACACTAAGATAGTTTGTTTTTCGATTCAAAACAAGATTTTAACGCTTTGAGGAGTTCAAATAACGTGTTTTTAGATCATTTGTATCGTATCTTTTAGTACATAACTTTTCACCAAATGTCACGAACACTAAGATAGTTTGTTTTTCGATTCAAAACAAGATTTTAACGCTTTGAGGAGTTCAAATAACGTGTTTTAAGATCATTTGTATCGTATCTTTTAGTACATAACTTTTCACCAAATGTCACAAACACTAAGAAAGTTTGTTTTTCGATTCAAAACAAGATTTTAACGCTTTGAGGAGTTCAAATAACGTGTTTTTAGATCATTTGTATCGTATCTGTTAGTACATAACTTTTCACCAAATTTCACAAACACTAAGATAGTTTGTTTTTCGATTCAAAACAAGATTTTAACGCTTTGAGGAGTTCAAATAACGTGTTTTTAGATCATTTGTATCGTATCTTTTACTACATAACTTTTCACCAAATTTCACAAACACTAAGATAGTTTGTTTTTCGATTCAAAACAAGATTTTAACGCTTTGAGGAGTTCAAATAACGTGTTTTAAGATCATTTGTATGGTATCTTTTAGTACATAACTTTTCACCAAATTTCACAAACACTAAGAAAGTTTGTTTTTCGATTCAAAACAAGATTTTAACGCTTTGAGGAGTTCAAATAACGTGTTTTTAGATCAATTGTATCGTATCTTTTAGTACATAACTTTTCACCAAATTTCACAAACACTAAGATAGTTTGTTTTTCGATTCAAAACAAGATTTTAACGCTTTGAGGAGTTCAAATAACGTGTTTTAAGATCATTTGTATCGTATCTTTTAGTACATAACTTTTCACCAAATTTCACAAACACTAAGAATGTTTGTTTTTCGATTCAAAACAAGATTTTAACGCTTTGAGGAGTTCAAATAACGTGTTTTAAGATCATTTGTATCGTATCTTTTAGTACATAACTTTTCACCAAATTTCACAAACACTAAGAAAGTTTGTTTTTCAATTCAAAACAAGATTTGAACGCTTTGAGGAGTTCAAATAACGTGTTTTTAGATCAATTGTATCGTATCTTTTAGTACGTAACTTTTCACCAAATTTCACAAACACTAAGAAAGTTTGTTTTTCGATTCAAAACAAGATTTTAACGCTTTGAGGAGTTCAAATAATGTGTTTTAAGATCATTTGTATCGTATCTTTTAGTACATAACTTTTCACCAAATTTCACAAACACAAAGAAAGTTTGTTTTTCGATTCAAAACAAGATTTGAACGCTTTGAGGAGTTCAAATAACGTGTTTTTAGATCATTTGTATCGTATCTTTTAGTACGTAACTTTTCACCAAATTTCACAAACACTAAGATAGTTTGTTTTTCGATTCAAAACAAGATTTGAACGCTTTGAGGAGTTCAAATAACGTGTTTTTAGATCATTTGTATCGTATCTTTTACTACATAAGTTTTCACCAAATTTCACAAACACTAAGAAAGTTTGTTTTTCGATTCAAAACAAGATTTTAACGCTTTGAGGAGTTCAAATAACGTGTTTTAAGATCATTTGTATCGTATCTTTTAGTACATAACTTTTCACCAAATTTCACAAACACTAAGATAGTTTGTTTTTCGATTCAAAACAAGATTTTAACGCTTTGAGGAGTTCAAATAACGTGTTTTAAGATCATTTGTATCGTATCTTTTACTACATAACTTTTCACCAAATTTCACAAACACTAAGAAAGTTTGTTTTTCGATTCAAAACAAGATTTTAACGCTTTGAGGAGTTCAAATAACGTATTTTTAGATCATTTGTATCGTATCTTTTACTACATAACTTTTCACCAAATTTCACAAACACTAAGATAGTTTGTTTTTCGATTCAAAACAAGATTTTAACGCTTTGAGGAGTTCAAATAACGTGTTTTAAGATCATTTGTATCGTATCTTTTAGTACATAACTTTTCACCAAATGTCACGAACACTAAGATAGTTTGTTTTTCGATTCAAAACAAGATTTTAACGCTTTGAGGAGTTCAAATAACGTGTTTTAAGATCAATTGTATCGTATCTTTTAGTACGTAACTTTTCACCAAATTTCACAAACACTAAGAAAGTTTGTTTTTCGATTCAAAACAAGATTTTAACGCTTTGAGGAGTTCAAATAACGTGTTTTAAGATCATTTGTATCGTATCTTTTACTACATAACTTTTCACCAAATTTCACAAACACTAAGAAAGTTTGTTTTTCGATTCAAAACAAGATTTGAAAGCTTTGAGGAGTTCAAATAACGTGTTTTCAGATCATTTGTATCGTATCTTTTAGTACATAACTTTTCACCAAATTTCACAAACACTAAGAAAGTTTGTTTTTCAATTCAAAACAAGATTTGAACGCTTTGAGGAGTTCAAATAACGTGTTTTTAGATCATTTGTATCGTATCTTTTAGTACGTAACTTTTCACCAAATTTCACAAACACTAAGAAAGTTTGTTTTTCGATTCAAAACAAGATTTGAACGCTTTGAGGAGTTCAAATAACGTGTTTTTAGATCATTTGTATCGTATCTTTTAGTACGTAACTTTTCACCAAATTTCACAAACACTAAGATAGTTTGTTTTTCGATTCAAAACAAGATTTTAACGCTTTGAGGAGTTCAAATAACGTATTTTTAGATCATTTGTATCGTATCTTTTACTACATAACTTTTCACCAAATTTCACAAACACTAAGAAAGTTTGTTTTTCGATTCAAAACAAGATTTTAACGCTTTGAGGAGTTCAAATAACGTGTTTTAAGATCATTTGTATCGTATCTTTTAGTACATAACTTTTCACCAAATTTCAGAAACACTAAGAAAGTTTGTTTTTCGATTCAAAACAAGATTTGAACGCTTTGAGGATTTCAAATAACGTGTTTTTAGATCATTTGTATCGTATCTTTTACTACATAACTTTTCACCAAATTTCACAAACACTAAGAAAGTTTGTTTTTCGATTCAAAACAAGATTTGAACGCTTTGAGGAGTTCAAATAACGTGTTTTTAGATCATTTGTATCGTATCTTTTACTACATAAGTTTTCACCAAATTTCACAAACACTAAGAAAGTTTGTTTTTCGATTCAAAACAAGATTTGAACGCTTTGAGGAGTTCAAATAACGTGTTTTTAGATCATTTGTATCGTATCTTTTACTACATAAGTTTTCACCAAATTTCACAAACACTAAGAAAGTTTGTTTTTCGATTCAAAACAAGATTTGAACGCTTTGAGGAGTTCAAATAACGTGTTTTTAGATCATTTGTATCGTATCTTTTAGTACATAACTTTTCACCAAATGTCACGAACACTAAGATAGTTTGTTTTTCGATTCAAAACAAGATTTTAACGCTTTGAGGAGTTCAAATAACGTGTTTTAAGATCAATTGTATCGTATCTTTTAGTACGTAACTTTTCACCAAATTTCACAAACACTAAGAAAGTTTGTTTTTCGATTCAAAACAAGATTTTAACGCTTTGAGGAGTTCAAATAACGTGTTTTAAGATCATTTGTATCGTATCTTTTACTACATAACTTTTCACAAAATTTCACAAACACTAAGATAGTTTGTTTTTCGATTCAAAACAAGATTTTAACGCTTTGAGGAGTTCAAATAACGTGTTTTAAGATCATTTTTATCGTATCTTTTAGTACATAACTTTTCACCAAATTTCACAAACACTAAGAAAGTTTGTTTTTCGATTCAAAACAAGATTTTAACGCTTTGAGGAGTTCAAATAACGTGTTTTTAGATCAATTGTATCGTATCTTTTAGTACATAACTTTTCACCAAATTTCACAAACAGTAAGATAGTTTGTTTTTCGATTCAAAAGAAGATTTTAACGCTTTGAGGAGTTCAAATAACGTGTTTTTAGATCAATTGTATCGTATCTTTTAGTACATAACTTTTCACCAAATTTCACAAACACTAAGAATGTTTGTTTTTCGATTCAAAACAAGATTTTAACGCTTTGAGGAGTTCAAATAACGTGTTTTAAGATCATTTGTATCGTATCTTTTAGTACATAACTTTTCACCAAATTTCACAAACACTAAGAAAGTTTGTTTTTCAATTCAAAACAAGATTTGAACGCTTTGAGGAGTTCAAATAACGTGTTTTTAGATCATTTGTATCGTATCTTTTAGTACGTAACTTTTCACCAAATTTCACGAACACTAAGATAGTTCGTTTTTCGATTCAAAACAAGATTTTAACGCTTTGAGGAGTTCAAATAACGTATTTTTAGATCATTTGTATCGTATCTTTTACTACATAACTTTTCACCAAATGTCACAAACACTAAGAAAGTTTGTTTTTCGATTCAAAACAAGATTTTAACGCTTTGAGGAGTTCAAATAACGTGTTTTAAGATCATTTGTATCGTATCTTTTAGTACATAACTTTTCACCAAATTTCACAAACACTAAGAAAGTTTGTTTTTCGATTCAAAACAAGATTTGAACGCTTTGAGGATTTCAAATAACGTGTTTTTAGATCATTTGTATCGTATCTTTTAGTACGTAACTTTTCACCAAATTTCACAAACACTAAGATAGTTTGTTTTTCGATTCAAAACAAGATTTGAACGCTTTGAGGAGTTCAAATAACGTGTTTTTAGATCATTTGTATCGTATCTTTTACTACATAAGTTTTCACCAAATTTCACAAACACAAAGAAAGTTTGTTTTTCGATTCAAAACCAGATTTGAACGCTTTGAGGAGTTCAAATAACGTGTTTTTAGATCATTTGTATCGTATCTTTTAGTACATAACTTTTCACCAAATTTCACAAACACTAAGATAGTTTGTTTTTCGATTCAAAACAAGATTTTAACGCTTTGAGGAGTTCAAATAACGTGTTTTAAGATCATTTGTATCGTATCTTTTAGTACATAACTTTTCACCAAATTTCACAAACACTAAGAAAGTTTGTTTTTCGATTCAAAACAAGATTTTAACGCTTTGAGGAGTTCAAATAACGTGTTTTTAGATCAATTGTATCGTATCTTTTAGTACGTAACTTTTCACCAAATTTCACAAACACTAAGAAAGTTTGTTTTTCGATTCAAAACAAGATTTGAACGCTTTGAGGAGTTCAAATAACGTGTTTTTAGATCATTTGTATCGTATCTTTTAGTACGTAACTTTTCACCAAATTTCACAAACACTAAGATAGTTTGTTTTTCGATTCAAAACAAGATTTTAACGCTTTGAGGAGTTCAAATAACGTATTTTTAGATCATTTGTATCGTATCTTTTACTACATAACTTTTCACCAAATTTCACAAACACTAAGAAAGTTTGTTTTTCGATTCAAAACAAGATTTTAACGCTTTGAGGAGTTCAAATAACGTGTTTTAAGATCATTTGTATCGTATCTTTTAGTACATAACTTTTCACCAAATTTCAGAAACACTAAGAAAGTTTGTTTTTCGATTCAAAACAAGATTTGAACGCTTTGAGGATTTCAAATAACGTGTTTTTAGATCATTTGTATCGTATCTTTTACTACATAACTTTTCACCAAATTTCACAAACACTAAGAAAGTTTGTTTTTCGATTCAAAACAAGATTTGAACGCTTTGAGGAGTTCAAATAACGTGTTTTTAGATCATTTGTATCGTATCTTTTACTACATAAGTTTTCACCAAATTTCACAAACACTAAGAAAGTTTGTTTTTCGATTCAAAACAAGATTTGAACGCTTTGAGGAGTTCAAATAACGTGTTTTTAGATCATTTGTATCGTATCTTTTACTACATAAGTTTTCACCAAATTTCACAAACACTAAGAAAGTTTGTTTTTCGATTCAAAACAAGATTTGAACGCTTTGAGGAGTTCAAATAACGTGTTTTTAGATCATTTGTATCGTATCTTTTAGTACATAACTTTTCACCAAATGTCACGAACACTAAGATAGTTTGTTTTTCGATTCAAAACAAGATTTTAACGCTTTGAGGAGTTCAAATAACGTGTTTTAAGATCAATTGTATCGTATCTTTTAGTACGTAACTTTTCACCAAATTTCACAAACACTAAGAAAGTTTGTTTTTCGATTCAAAACAAGATTTTAACGCTTTGAGGAGTTCAAATAACGTGTTTTAAGATCATTTGTATCGTATCTTTTACTACATAACTTTTCACAAAATTTCACAAACACTAAGATAGTTTGTTTTTCGATTCAAAACAAGATTTTAACGCTTTGAGGAGTTCAAATAACGTGTTTTAAGATCATTTTTATCGTATCTTTTAGTACATAACTTTTCACCAAATTTCACAAACACTAAGAAAGTTTGTTTTTCGATTCAAAACAAGATTTTAACGCTTTGAGGAGTTCAAATAACGTGTTTTTAGATCAATTGTATCGTATCTTTTAGTACATAACTTTTCACCAAATTTCACAAACAGTAAGATAGTTTGTTTTTCGATTCAAAAGAAGATTTTAACGCTTTGAGGAGTTCAAATAACGTGTTTTTAGATCAATTGTATCGTATCTTTTAGTACATAACTTTTCACCAAATTTCACAAACACTAAGAATGTTTGTTTTTCGATTCAAAACAAGATTTTAACGCTTTGAGGAGTTCAAATAACGTGTTTTAAGATCATTTGTATCGTATCTTTTAGTACATAACTTTTCACCAAATTTCACAAACACTAAGAAAGTTTGTTTTTCAATTCAAAACAAGATTTGAACGCTTTGAGGAGTTCAAATAACGTGTTTTTAGATCATTTGTATCGTATCTTTTAGTACGTAACTTTTCACCAAATTTCACGAACACTAAGATAGTTCGTTTTTCGATTCAAAACAAGATTTTAACGCTTTGAGGAGTTCAAATAACGTATTTTTAGATCATTTGTATCGTATCTTTTACTACATAACTTTTCACCAAATGTCACAAACACTAAGAAAGTTTGTTTTTCGATTCAAAACAAGATTTTAACGCTTTGAGGAGTTCAAATAACGTGTTTTAAGATCATTTGTATCGTATCTTTTAGTACATAACTTTTCACCAAATTTCACAAACACTAAGAAAGTTTGTTTTTCGATTCAAAACAAGATTTGAACGCTTTGAGGATTTCAAATAACGTGTTTTTAGATCATTTGTATCGTATCTTTTAGTACGTAACTTTTCACCAAATTTCACAAACACTAAGATAGTTTGTTTTTCGATTCAAAACAAGATTTGAACGCTTTGAGGAGTTCAAATAACGTGTTTTTAGATCATTTGTATCGTATCTTTTACTACATAAGTTTTCACCAAATTTCACAAACACTAAGAAAGTTTGTTTTTCGATTCAAAACCAGATTTGAACGCTTTGAGGAGTTCAAATAACGTGTTTTTAGATCATTTGTATCGTATCTTTTAGTACATAACTTTTCACCAAATTTCACAAACACTAAGATAGTTTGTTTTTCGATTCAAAACAAGATTTTAACGCTTTGAGGAGTTCAAATAACGTGTTTTAAGATCATTTGTATCGTATCTTTTAGTACATAACTTTTCACCAAATTTCACAAACACTAAGAAAGTTTGTTTTTCAATTCAAAACAAGATTTGAACGCTTTGAGGAGTTCAAATAACGTGTTTTAAGATCATTTGTATCGTATCTTTTAGTACATAACTTTTCACCAAATGTCACAAACACTAAGAAAGTTTGTTTTTCGATTCAAAACAAGATTTTAACGCTTTGAGGAGTTCAAATAACGTGTTTTAAGATCATTTGTATCGTATCTTTTAGTACGTAACTTTTCACCAAATTTCACAAACACTAAGATAGTATGTTTTTCGATTCAAAACAAGATTTTAACGCTTTGAGGAGTTCAAATAACGTGTTTTTAGATCATTTGTATCGTATCTTTTACTACATAACTTTTCACCAAATTTCACAAACACTAAGATAGTTTGTTTTTCGATTCAAAACAAGATTTTAACGCTTTGAGGAGTTCAAATAACGTGTTTTAAGATCATTTGTATCGTATCTTTTAGTACATAACTTTTCACCAAATTTCACAAACACTAAGAATGTTTGTTTTTCGATTCAAAACAAGATTTTAACGCTTTGAGGAGTTCAAATAACGTGTTTTAAGATCATTTGTATCGTATCTTTTAGTACATAACTTTTCACCAAATTTCACAAACACTAAGAAAGTTTGTTTTTCAATTCAAAACAAGATTTGAACGCTTTGAGGAGTTCAAATAACGTGTTTTTAGATCATTTGTATCGTATCTTTTAGTACGTAACTTTTCACCAAATTTCACAAACACTAAGATAGTTTGTTTTTCGATTCAAAACAAGATTTTAACGCTTTGAGGAGTAAAAATAACGTATTTTTAGATCATTTGTATCGTATCTTTTACTACATAACTTTTCACCAAATTTCACAAACACTAAGAAAGTTTGTTTTTCGATTCAAAACAAGATTTTAACGCTTTGAGGAGTTCAAATAACGTGTTTTAAGATCATTTGTATCGTATCTTTTAGTACATAACTTTTCACCAAATGTCACAAACACTAAGAAAGTTTGTTTTTCGATTCAAAACAAGATTTGAACGCTTTGAGGAGTTCAAATAACGTGTTTTTAGATCATTTGTATCGTATCTTTTAGTACGTAACTTTTCACCAAATTTCACAAACACTAAGATAGTTTGTTTTTCGATTCAAAACAAGATTTTAACGCTTTGAGGAGTTCAAATAACGTGTTTTTAGATCATTTGTATCGTATCTTTTACTACCTAACTTTTCACCAAATTTCACAAACACTAAGATAGTTTGTTTTTCGATTCAAAACAAGATTTTAACGCTTTGAGGAGTTCAAATAACGTGTTTTAAGATCATTTGTATCGTATCTTTTGGTACATAACTTTTCACCAAATTTCACAAACACTAAGAAAGTTTGTTTTTCGATTCAAAACAAGATTTTAACGCTTTGAGGAGTTCAAATAACGTGTTTTTAGATCAATTGTATCGTATCTGTTAGTACATAACTTTTCACCAAATTTCACAAACACTAAGATAGTTTGTTTTTCGATTCAAAACAAGATTTTAACGCTTTGAGGAGTTCAAATAACGTGTTTTAAGATCATTTGTATCGTATCTTTTAGTACATAACTTTTCACCAAATTTCACAAACACTAAGAATGTTTGTTTTTCGATTCAAAACAAGATTTTAACGCTTTGAGGAGTTCAAATAACGTGTTTTAAGATCATTTGTATCGTATCTTTTAGTACATAACTTTTCACCAAATTTCACAAACACTAAGAATGTTTGTTTTTCGATTCAAAACAAGATTTTAACGCTTTGAGGAGTTCAAATAACGTGTTTTAAGATCATTTGTATCGTATCTTTTAGTACATAACTTTTCACCAAATTTCACAAACACTAAGAAAGTTTGTTTTTCAATTCAAAACAAGATTTGAACGCTTTGAGGAGTTCAAATAACGTGTTTTTAGATCAATTGTATCGTATCTTTTAGTACGTAACTTTTCACCAAATTTCACAAACACTAAGAAAGTTTGTTTTTCGATTCAAAACAAGATTTTAACGCTTTGAGGAGTTCAAATAACGTGTTTTAAGATCATTTGTATCGTATCTTTTACTACATAACTTTTCACCAAATTTCACAAACACTAAGAAAGTTTGTTTTTCGATTCAAAACAAGATTTGAAAGCTTTGAGGAGTTCAAATAACGTGTTTTCAGATCATTTGTATCGTATCTTTTAGTACCTAACTTTTCACCAAATTTCACAAACACTAAGAAAGTTTGTTTTTCCATTCAAAACAAGATTTGAACGCTTTGAGGAGTTCAAATAACGTGTTTTTAGATCATTTGTATCGTATCTTTTAGTACGTAACTTTTCACCAAATTTCACAAACACTAAGAAAGTTTGTTTTTCGATTCAAAACAAGATTTGAACGCTTTGAGGAGTTCAAATAACGTGTTTTTAGATCATTTGTATCGTATCTTTTAGTACGTAACTTTTCACCAAATTTCACAAACACTAAGATAGTTTGTTTTTCGATTCAAAACAAGATTTTAACGCTTTGAGGAGTTCAAATAACGTATTTTTAGATCATTTGTATCGTATCTTTTACTACATAACTTTTCACCAAATTTCACAAACACTAAGAAAGTTTGTTTTTCAATTCAAAACAAGATTTTAACGCTTTGAGGAGTTCAAATAACGTGTTTTAAGATCATTTGTATCGTATCTTTTAGTACATAACTTTTCACCAAATTTCACAAACACTAAGAAAGTTTGTTTTTCGATTCAAAACAAGATTTGAACGCTTTGAGGATTTCAAATAACGTGTTTTTAGATCATTTGTATCGTATCTTTTACTACATAACTTTTCACCAAATTTCACAAACACTAAGAAAGTTTGTTTTTCGATTCAAAACAAGATTTGAACGCTTTGAGGATTTCAAATAACGTGTTTTTAGATCATTTGTATCGTATCTTTTAGTACGTAACTTTTCACCAAATTTCACAAACACTAAGATAGTTTGTTTTTCGATTCAAAACAAGATTTGAACGCTTTGAGGAGTTCAAATAACGTGTTTTTAGATCATTTGTATCGTATCTTTTACTACTTAAGTTTTCACCAAATTTCACAAACACTAAGAAAGTTTGTTTTTCGATTCAAAACCAGATTTGAACGCTTTGAGGAGTTCAAATAACGTGTTTTTAGATCATTTGTATCGTATCTTTTAGTACATAACTTTTCACCAAATTTCACAAACACTAAGATAGTTTGTTTTTCGATTCAAAACAAGATTTTAACGCTTTGAGGAGTTCAAATAACGTGTTTTAAGATCATTTGTATCGTATCTTTTAGTACATAACTTTTCACCAAATTTCACAAACACTAAGAAAGTTTGTTTTTCAATTCAAAACAAGATTTGAACGCTTTGAGGAGTTCAAATAACGTGTTTTAAGATCATTTGTATCGTATCTTTTAGTACATAACTTTTCACCAAATGTCACAAACACTAAGAAAGTTTGTTTTTCGATTCAAAACAAGATTTTAACGCTTTGAGGAGTTCAAATAACGTGTTTTAAGATCATTTGTATCGTATCTTTTAGTACGTAACTTTTCACCAAATTTCACAAACACTAAGATAGTTTGTTTTTCGATTCAAAACAAGATTTTAACGCTTTGAGGAGTTCAAATAACGTGTTTTTAGATCATTTGTATCGTATCTTTTACTACATAACTTTTCACCAAATTTCACAAACACTAAGATAGTTTGTTTTTCGATTCAAAACAAGATTTTAACGCTTTGAGGAGTTCAAATAACGTGTTTTAAGATCATTTGTATCGTATCTTTTAGTACATAACTTTTCACCAAATTTCACAAACACTAAGAAAGTTTGTTTTTCGATTCAAAACAAGATTTTAACGCTTTGAGGAGTTCAAATAACGTGTTTTTAGATCAATTGTATCGTATCTGTTAGTACATAACTTTTCACCAAATTTCACAAACACTAAGATAGTTTGTTTTTCGATTCAAAACAAGATTTTAACGCTTTGAGGAGTTCAAATAACGTGTTTTAAGATCATTTGTATCGTATCTTTTAGTACATAACTTTTCACCAAATTTCACAAACACTAAGAATGTTTGTTTTTCGATTCAAAACAAGATTTTAACGCTTTGAGGAGTTCAAATAACGTGTTTTAAGATCATTTGTATCGTATCTTTTAGTACATAACTTTTCACCAAATTTCACAAACACTAAGAAAGTTTGTTTTTCAATTCAAAACAAGATTTGAACGCTTTGAGGAGTTCAAATAACGTGTTTTTAGATCATTTGTATCGTATCTTTTAGTACGTAACTTTTCACCAAATTTCACAAACACTAAGATAGTTTGTTTTTCGATTCAAAACAAGATTTTAACGCTTTGAGGAGTAAAAATAACGTATTTTTAGATCATTTGTATCGTATCTTTTACTACATAACTTTTCACCAAATTTCACAAACACTAAGAAAGTTTGTTTTTCGATTCAAAACAAGATTTTAACGCTTTGAGGAGTTCAAATAACGTGTTTTAAGATCATTTGTATCGTATCTTTTAGTACATAACTTTTCACCAAATGTCACAAACACTAAGAAAGTTTGTTTTTCGATTCAAAACAAGATTTGAACGCTTTGAGGAGTTCAAATAACGTGTTTTTAGATCATTTGTATCGTATCTTTTAGTACGTAACTTTTCACCAAATTTCACAAACACTAAGATAGTTTGTTTTTCGATTCAAAACAAGATTTTAACGCTTTGAGGAGTTCAAATAACGTGTTTTTAGATCATTTGTATCGTATCTTTTACTACATAACTTTTCACCAAATTTCACAAACACTAAGATAGTTTGTTTTTCGATTCAAAACAAGATTTTAACGCTTTGAGGAGTTCAAATAACGTGTTTTAAGATCATTTGTATCGTATCTTTTAGTACATAACTTTTCACCAAATTTCACAAACACTAAGAAAGTTTGTTTTTCGATTGAAAACAAGATTTTAACGCTTTGAGGAGTTCAAATAACGTGTTTTTAGATCAATTGTATCGTATCTGTTAGTACATAACTTTTCACCAAATTTCACAAACACTAAGATAGTTTGTTTTTCGATTCAAAACAAGATTTTAACGCTTTGAGGAGTTCAAATAACGTGTTTTAAGATCATTTGTATCGTATCTTTTAGTACATAACTTTTCACCAAATTTCACAAACACTAAGAATGTTTGTTTTTCGATTCAAAACAAGATTTTAACGCTTTGAGGAGTTCAAATAACGTGTTTTAAGATCATTTGTATCGTATCTTTTAGTACATAACTTTTCACCAAATTTCACAAACACTAAGAATGTTTGTTTTTCGATTCAAAACAAGATTTTAACGCTTTGAGGAGTTCAAATAACGTGTTTTAAGATCATTTGTATCGTATCTTTTAGTACATAACTTTTCACCAAATTTCACAAACACTAAGAAAGTTTGTTTTTCAATTCAAAACAAGATTTGAACGCTTTGAGGAGTTCAAATAACGTGTTTTTAGATCAATTGTATCGTATCTTTTAGTACGTAACTTTTCACCAAATTTCACAAACACTAAGAAAGTTTGTTTTTCGATTCAAAACAAGATTTTAACGCTTTGAGGAGTTCAAATAACGTGTTTTAAGATCATTTGTATCGTATCTTTTACTACATAACTTTTCACCAAATTTCACAAACACTAAGAAAGTTTGTTTTTCGATTCAAAACAAGATTTGAAAGCTTTGAGGAGTTCAAATAACGTGTTTTCAGATCATTTGTATCGTATCTTTTAGTACCTAACTTTTCACCAAATTTCACAAACACTAAGAAAGTTTGTTTTTCCATTCAAAACAAGATTTGAACGCTTTGAGGAGTTCAAATAACGTGTTTTTAGATCATTTGTATCGTATCTTTTAGTACGTAACTTTTCACCAAATTTCACAAACACTAAGAAAGTTTGTTTTTCGATTCAAAACAAGATTTGAACGCTTTGAGGAGTTCAAATAACGTGTTTTTAGATCATTTGTATCGTATCTTTTAGTACGTAACTTTTCACCAAATTTCACAAACACTAAGATAGTTTGTTTTTCGATTCAAAACAAGATTTTAACGCTTTGAGGAGTTCAAATAACGTATTTTTAGATCATTTGTATCGTATCTTTTACTACATAACTTTTCACCAAATTTCACAAACACTAAGAAAGTTTGTTTTTCAATTCAAAACAAGATTTTAACGCTTTGAGGAGTTCAAATAACGTGTTTTAAGATCATTTGTATCGTATCTTTTAGTACATAACTTTTCACCAAATTTCACAAACACTAAGAAAGTTTGTTTTTCGATTCAAAACAAGATTTGAACGCTTTGAGGATTTCAAATAACGTGTTTTTAGATCATTTGTATCGTATCTTTTACTACATAACTTTTCACCAAATTTCACAAACACTAAGAAAGTTTGTTTTTCGATTCAAAACAAGATTTGAACGCTTTGAGGAGTTCAAATAACGTGTTTTTAGATCATTTGTATCGTATCTTTTACTACATAAGTTTTCACCAAATTTCACAAACACTAAGAAAGTTTGTTTTTCGATTCAAAACAAGATTTGAACGCTTTGAGGAGTTCAAATAACGTGTTTTTAGATCATTTGTATCGTATCTTTTAGTACATAACTTTTCACCAAATGTCACGAACACTAAGATAGTTTGTTTTTCGATTCAAAACAAGATTTTAACGCTTTGAGGAGTTCAAATAACGTGTTTTAAGATCATTTGTATCGTATCTTTTAGTACAGAACTTTTCACCAAATGTCACAAACACTAAGAAAGTTTGTTTTTCGATTCAAAACAAGATTTTAACGCTTTGAGGAGTTCAAATAACGTGTTTTTAGATCATTTGTATCGTATCTGTTAGTACATAACTTTTCACCAAATTTCACAAACACTAAGATAGTTTGTTTTTCGATTCAAAACAAGATTTTAACGCTTTGAGGAGTTCAAATAACGTGTTTTTAGATCATTTGTATCGTATCTTTTACTACATAACTTTTCACCAAATTTCACGAACACTAAGATAGTTTGTTTTTCGATTCAAAACAAGATTTTAACGCTTTGAGGAGTTCAAATAACGTGTTTTAAGATCATTTGTATCGTATCTTTTAGTACATAACTTTTCACCAAATTTCACAAACACTAAGAAAGTTTGTTTTTCGATTCAAAACAAGATTTTAACGCTTTGAGGAGTTCAAATAACGTGTTTTTAGATCAATTGTATCGTATCTTTTAGTACATAACTTTTCACCAAATTTCACAAACAGTAAGATAGTTTGTTTTTCGATTCAAAAGAAGATTTTAACGCTTTGAGGAGTTCAAATAACGTGTTTTTAGATCAATTGTATCGTATCTTTTAGTACATAACTTTTCACCAAATTTCACAAACACTAAGAATGTTTGTTTTTCGATTCAAAACAAGATTTTAACGCTTTGAGGAGTTCAAATAACGTGTTTTAAGATCATTTGTATCGTATCTTTTAGTACATAACTTTTCACCAAATTTCACAAACACTAAGAAAGTTTGTTTTTCAATTCAAAACAAGATTTGAACGCTTTGAGGAGTTCAAATAACGTGTTTTTAGATCATTTGTATCGTATCTTTTAGTACGTAACTTTTCACCAAATTTCACAAACACTAAGATAGTTTGTTTTTCGATTCAAAACAAGATTTTAACGCTTTGAGGAGTTCAAATAACGTATTTTTAGATCATTTGTATCGTATCTTTTACTACATAACTTTTCACCAAATTTCACAAACACTAAGAAAGTTTGTTTTTCGATTCAAAACAAGATTTTAACGCTTTGAGGAGTTCAAATAACGTGTTTTAAGATCATTTGTATCGTATCTTTTAGTACATAACTTTTCACCAAATTTCACAAACACTAAGAAAGTTTGTTTTTCGATTCAAAACAAGATTTGAACGCTTTGAGGATTTCAAATAACGTGTTTTTAGATCAATTGTATCGTATCTTTTAGTACGTAACTTTTCACCAAATTTCACAAACACTAAGAAAGTTTGTTTTTCGATTCAAAACAAGATTTTAACGCTTTGAGGAGTTCAAATAACGTGTTTTAAGATCATTTGTATCGTATCTTTTACTACATAACTTTTCACCAAATTTCACAAACACTAAGAAAGTTTGTTTTTCGATTCAAAACAAGATTTGAAAGCTTTGAGGAGTTCAAATAACGTGTTTTCAGATCATTTGTATCGTATCTTTTAGTACGTAACTTTTCACCAAATTTCACAAACACTAAGAAAGTTTGTTTTTCGATTCAAAACAAGATTTGAACGCTTTGAGGAGTTCAAATAACGTGTTTTTAGATCATTTGTATCGTATCTTTTAGTACGTAACTTTTCACCAAATTTCACAAACACTAAGATAGTTTGTTTTTCGATTCAAAACAAGATTTTAACGCTTTGAGGAGTTCAAATAACGTATTTTTAGATCATTTGTATCGTATCTTTTACTACATAACTTTTCACCAAATTTCACAAACACTAAGAAAGTTTGTTTTTCGATTCAAAACAAGATTTTAACGCTTTGAGGAGTTCAAATAACGTGTTTTAAGATCATTTGTATCGTATCTTTTAGTACATAACTTTTCACCAAATTTCACAAACACTAAGAAAGTTTGTTTTTCGATTCAAAACAAGATTTGAACGCTTTGAGGATTTCAAATAACGTGTTTTTAGATAATTTGTATCGTATCTTTTACTACATAACTTTTCACCAAATTTCACAAACACTAAGAAAGTTTGTTTTTCGATTCAAAACAAGATTTGAACGCTTTGAGGAGTTCAAATAACATGTTTTTAGATCATTTGTATCGTATCTTTTACTACATAAGTTTTCACCAAATTTCACAAACACTAAGAAAGTTTGTTTTTCGATTCAAAATAAGATTTGAACGCTTTGAGGAGTTCAAATAACGTGTTTTTAGATCATTTGTATCGTATCTTTTAGTACATAACTTTTCACCAAATGTCACGAACACTAAGATAGTTTGTTTTTCGATTCAAAACAAGATTTTAACGCTTTGAGGAGTTCAAATAACGTGTTTTAAGATCATTTGTATCGTATCTTTTAGTACATAACTTTTCACCAAATGTCACAAACACTAAGAAAGTTTGTTTTTCGATTCAAAACAAGATTTTAACGCTTTGAGGAGTTCAAATAACGTGTTTTTAGATCATTTGTATCGTATCTGTTAGTACATAACTTTTCACCAAATTTCACAAACACTAAGATAGTTTGTTTTTCGATTCAAAACAAGATTTTAACGCTTTGAGGAGTTCAAATAACGTGTTTTTAGATCATTTGTATCGAATCTTTTACTACATAACTTTTCACCAAATTTCACAAACACTAAGATAGTTTGTTTTTCGATTCAAAACAAGATTTTAACGCTTTGAGGAGTTCAAATAACGTGTTTTAAGATCATTTGTATCGTATCTTTTAGTACATAACTTTTCACCAAATTTCACAAACACTAAGAAAGTTTGTTTTTCGATTCAAAACAAGATTTTAACGCTTTGAGGAGTTCAAATAACGTGTTTTTAGATCAATTGTATCGTATCTTTTAGTACATAACTTTTCACCAAATTTCACAAACAGTAAGATAGTTTGTTTTTCGATTCAAAAGAAGATTTTAACGCTTTGAGGAGTTCAAATAACGTGTTTTTAGATCAATTGTATCGTATCTTTTAGTACATAACTTTTCACCAAATTTCACAAACACTAAGAATGTTTGTTTTTCGATTCAAAACAAGATTTTAACGCTTTGAGGAGTTCAAATAACGTGTTTTAAGATCATTTGTATCGTATCTTTTAGTACATAACTTTTCACCAAATTTCACAAACACTAAGAAAGTTTGTTTTTCAATTCAAAACAAGATTTGAACGCTTTGAGGAGTTCAAATAACGTGTTTTTAGATCATTTGTATCGTATCTTTTAGTACGTAACTTTTCACCAAATTTCACAAACACTAAGATAGTTTGTTTTTCGATTCAAAACAAGATTTTAACGCTTTGAGGAGTTCAAATATCGTATTTTTAGATCATTTGTATCGTATCTTTTACTACATAACTTTTCACCAAATTTCACAAACACTAAGAAAGTTTGTTTTTCGATTCAAAACAAGATTTTAACGCTTTGAGGAGTTCAAATAACGTGTTTTAAGATCATTTGTATCGTATCTTTTAGTACATAACTTTTCACCAAATTTCACAAACACTAAGAAAGTTTGTTTTTCGATTCAAAACAAGATTTGAACGCTTTGAGGATTTCAAATAACGTGTTTTTAGATCAATTGTATCGTATCTTTTAGTACGTAACTTTTCACCAAATTTCACAAACACTAAGAAAGTTTGTTTTTCGATTCAAAACAAGATTTTAACGCTTTGAGGAGTTCAAATAACGTGTTTTAAGATCATTTGTATCGTATCTTTTACTACATAACTTTTCACCAAATTTCACAAACACTAAGAAAGTTTGTTTTTCGATTCAAAACAAGATTTGAAAGCTTTGAGGAGTTCAAATAACGTGTTTTCAGATCATTTGTATCGTATCTTTTAGTACATAACTTTTCACCAAATTTCACAAACACTAAGAAAGTTTGTTTTTCAATTCAAAACAAGATTTGAACGCTTTGAGGAGTTCAAATAACGTGTTTTTAGATCATTTGTATCGTATCTTTTAGTACGTAACTTTTCACCAAATTTCACAAACACTAAGAAAGTTTGTTTTTCGATTCAAAACAAGATTTGAACGCTTTGAGGAGTTCAAATAACGTGTTTTTAGATCATTTGTATCGTATCTTTTAGTACGTAACTTTTCACCAAATTTCACAAACACTAAGATAGTTTGTTTTTCGATTCAAAACAAGATTTTAACGCTTTGAGGAGTTCAAATAACGTATTTTTAGATCATTTGTATCGTATCTTTTACTACATAACTTTTCACCAAATTTCACAAACACTAAGAAAGTTTGTTTTTCGATTCAAAACAAGATTTTAACGCTTTGAGGAGTTCAAATAACGTGTTTTAAGATCATTTGTATCGTATCTTTTAGTACATAACTTTTCACCAAATTTCACAAACACTAAGAAAGTTTGTTTTTCGATTCAAAACAAGATTTGAACGCTTTGAGGATTTCAAATAACGTGTTTTTAGATCAATTGTATCGTATCTTTTAGTACGTAACTTTTCACCAAATTTCACAAACACTAAGAAAGTTTGTTTTTCGATTCAAAACAAGATTTTAACGCTTTGAGGAGTTCAAATAACGTGTTTTAAGATCATTTGTATCGTATCTTTTACTACATAACTTTTCACCAAATTTCACAAACACTAAGAAAGTTTGTTTTTCGATTCAAAACAAGATTTGAAAGCTTTGAGGAGTTCAAATAACGTGTTTTCAGATCATTTGTATCGTATCTTTTAGTACATAACTTTTCACCAAATTTCACAAACACTAAGAAAGTTTGTTTTTCAATTCAAAACAAGATTTGAACGCTTTGAGGAGTTCAAATAACGTGTTTTTAGATCATTTGTATCGTATCTTTTAGTACGTAACTTTTCACCAAATTTCACAAACACTAAGAAAGTTTGTTTTTCAATTCAAAACAAGATTTGAACGCTTTGAGGAGTTCAAATAACGTGTTTTTAGATCATTTGTATCGTATCTTTTAGTACGTAACTTTTCACCAAATTTCACAAACACTAAGATAGTTTGTTTTTCGATTCAAAACAAGATTTTAACGCTTTGAGGAGTTCAAATAACGTATTTTTAGATCATTTGTATCGTATCTTTTACTACATAACTTTTCACCAAATTTCACAAACACTAAGAAAGTTTGTTTTTCGATTCAAAACAAGATTTTAACGCTTTGAGGAGTTCAAATAACGTGTTTTAAGATCATTTGTATCGTATCTTTTAGTACATAACTTTTCACCAAATTTCACAAACACTAAGAAAGTTTGTTTTTCGATTCAAAACAAGATTTGAACGCTTTGAGGATTTCAAATAACGTGTTTTTAGATCAATTGTATCGTATCTTTTAGTACGTAACTTTTCACCAAATTTCACAAACACTAAGAAAGTTTGTTTTTCGATTCAAAACAAGATTTTAACGCTTTGAGGAGTTCAAATAACGTGTTTTAAGATCATTTGTATCGTATCTTTTACTACATAACTTTTCACCAAATTTCACAAACACTAAGAAAGTTTGTTTTTCGATTCAAAACAAGATTTGAAAGCTTTGAGGAGTTCAAATAACGTGTTTTCAGATCATTTGTATCGTATCTTTTAGTACATAACTTTTCACCAAATTTCACAAACACTAAGAAAGTTTGTTTTTCAATTCAAAACAAGATTTGAACGCTTTGAGGAGTTCAAATAACGTGTTTTTAGATCATTTGTATCGTATCTTTTAGTACGTAACTTTTCACCAAATTTCACAAACACTAAGAAAGTTTGTTTTTCGATTCAAAACAAGATTTGAACGCTTTGAGGAGTTCAAATAACGTGTTTTTAGATCATTTGTATCGTATCTTTTAGTACGTAACTTTTCACCAAATTTCACAAACACTAAGATAGTTTGTTTTTCGATTCAAAACAAGATTTTAACGCTTTGAGGAGTTCAAATAACGTATTTTTAGATCATTTGTATCGTATCTTTTACTACATAACTTTTCACCAAATTTCACAAACACTAAGAAAGTTTGTTTTTCGATTCAAAACAAGATTTTAACGCTTTGAGGAGTTCAAATAACGTGTTTTAAGATCATTTGTATCGTATCTTTTAGTACATAACTTTTCACCAAATTTCACAAACACTAAGAAAGTTTGTTTTTCGATTCAAAACAAGATTTGAACGCTTTGAGGATTTCAAATAACGTGTTTTTAGATCATTTGTATCGTATCTTTTACTACATAACTTTTCACCAAATTTCACAAACACTAAGAAAGTTTGTTTTTCGATTCAAAACAAGATTTGAACGCTTTGAGGAGTTCAAATAACGTGTTTTTAGATCATTTGTATCGTATCTTTTACTACATAAGTTTTCACCAAATTTCACAAACACTAAGAAAGTTTGTTTTTCGATTCAAAACAAGATTTGAACGCTTTGAGGAGTTCAAATAACGTGTTTTTAGATCATTTGTATCGTATCTTTTAGTACATAACTTTTCACCAAATGTCACGAACACTAAGATAGTTTGTTTTTCGATTCAAAACAAGATTTTAACGCTTTGAGGAGTTCAAATAACGTGTTTTAAGATCATTTGTATCGTATCTTTTAGTACATAACTTTTCACCAAATGTCACAAACACTAAGAAAGTTTGTTTTTCGATTCAAAACAAGATTTTAACGCTTTGAGGAGTTCAAATAACGTGTTTTTAGATCATTTGTATCGTATCTGTTAGTACATAACTTTTCACCAAATTTCACAAACACTAAGATAGTTTGTTTTTCGATTCAAAACAAGATTTTAACGCTTTGAGGAGTTCAAATAACGTGTTTTTAGATCATTTGTATCGTATCTTTTACTACATAACTTTTCACCAAATTTCACAAACACTAAGATAGTTTGTTTTTCGATTCAAAAGAAGATTTTAACGCTTTGAGGAGTTCAAATAACGTGTTTTTAGATCAATTGTATCGTATCTTTTAGTACATAACTTTTCACCAAATTTCACAAACACTAAGAATGTTTGTTTTTCGATTCAAAACAAGATTTTAACGCTTTGAGGAGTTCAAATAACGTGTTTTTAGATCATTTGTATCGTATCTTTTACTACATAACTTTTCACCAAATTTCACAAACACTAAGATAGTTTGTTTTTCGATTCAAAACAAGATTTTAACGCTTTGAGGAGTTCAAATAACGTGTTTTAAGATCATTTGTATCGTATCTTTTAGTACATAACTTTTCACCAAATTTCACAAACACTAATAAAGTTTGTTTTTCGATTCAAAACAAGATTTTAACGCTTTGAGGAGTTCAAATAACGTGTTTTTAGATCAATTGTATCGTATCTTTTAGTACATAACTTTTCACCAAATTTCACAAACAGTAAGATAGTTTGTTTTTCGATTCAAAAGAAGATTTTAACGCTTTGAGGAGTTCAAATAACGTGTTTTTAGATCAATTGTATCGTATCTTTTAGTACATAACTTTTCACCAAATTTCACAAACACTAAGAATGTTTGTTTTTCGATTCAAAACAAGATTTTAACGCTTTGAGGAGTTCAAATAACGTGTTTTAAGATCATTTGTATCGTATCTTTTAGTACATAACTTTTCACCAAATTTCACAAACACTAAGAAAGTTTGTTTTTCAATTCAAAACAAGATTTGAACGCTTTGAGGAGTTCAAATAACGTGTTTTTAGATCATTTGTATCGTATCTTTTAGTACGTAACTTTTCACCAAATTTCACAAACACTAAGATAGTTTGTTTTTCGATTCAAAACAAGATTTTAACGCTTTGAGGAGTTCAAATAACGTATTTTTAGATCATTTGTATCGTATCTTTTACTACATAACTTTTCACCAAATTTCACAAACACTAAGAAAGTTTGTTTTTCGATTCAAAACAAGATTTTAACGCTTTGAGGAGTTCAAATAACGTGTTTTAAGATCATTTGTATCGTATCTTTTAGTACATAACTTTTCACCAAATTTCACAAACACTAAGAAAGTTTGTTTTTCGATTCAAAACAAGATTTGAACGCTTTGAGGATTTCAAATAACGTGTTTTTAGATCAATTGTATCGTATCTTTTAGTACGTAACTTTTCACCAAATTTCACAAACACTAAGAAAGTTTGTTTTTCGATTCAAAACAAGATTTTAACGCTTTGAGGAGTTCAAATAACGTGTTTTAAGATCATTTGTATCGTTTCTTTTACTACATAACTTTTCACCAAATTTCACAAACACTAAGAAAGTTTGTTTTTCGATTCAAAACAAGATTTGAAAGCTTTGAGGAGTTCAAATAACGTGTTTTCAGATCATTTGTATCGTATCTTTTAGTACATAACTTTTCACCAAATTTCACAAACACTAAGAAAGTTTGTTTTTCAATTCAAAACAAGATTTGAACGCTTTGAGGAGTTCAAATAACGTGTTTTTAGATCATTTGTATCGTATCTTTTAGTACGTAACTTTTCACCAAATTTCACAAACACTAAGAAAGTTTGTTTTTCGATTCAAAACAAGATTTGAACGCTTTGAGGAGTTCAAATAACGTGTTTTTAGATCATTTGTATCGTATCTTTTAGTACGTAACTTTTCACCAAATTTCACAAACACTAAGATAGTTTGTTTTTCGATTCAAAACAAGATTTTAACGCTTTGAGGAGTTCAAATAACGTATTTTTAGATCATTTGTATCGTATCTTTTACTACATAACTTTTCACCAAATTTCACAAACACTAAGAAAGTTTGTTTTTCGATTCAAAACAAGATTTTAACGCTTTGAGGAGTTCAAATAACGTGTTTTTAGATCATTTGTATCGTATCTGTTAGTACATAACTTTTCACCAAATTTCACAAACACTAAGATAGTTTGTTTTTCGATTCAAAACAAGATTTTAACGCTTTGAGGAGTTCAAATAACGTGTTTTTAGATCATTTGTATCGTATCTTTTACTACATAACTTTTCACCAAATTTCACAAACACTAAGATAGTTTGTTTTTCGATTCAAAACAAGATTTTAACGCTTTGAGGAGTTCAAATAACGTGTTTTAAGATCATTTGTATCGTATCTTTTAGTACATAACTTTTCACCAAATTTCACAAACACTAAGAAAGTTTGTTTTTCGATTCAAAACAAGATTTTAACGCTTTGAGGAGTTCAAATAACGTGTTTTTAGATCAATTGTATCGTATCTTTTAGTACATAACTTTTCACCAAATTTCACAAACAGTAAGATAGTTTGTTTTTCGATTCAAAAGAAGATTTTAACGCTTTGAGGAGTTCAAATAACGTGTTTTTAGATCAATTGTATCGTATCTTTTAGTACATAACTTTTCACCAAATTTCACAAACACTAAGAATGTTTGTTTTTCGATTCAAAACAAGATTTTAACGCTTTGAGGAGTTCAAATAACGTGTTTTTAGATCATTTGTATCGTATCTTTTACTACATAACTTTTCACCAAATTTCACAAACACTAAGATAGTTTGTTTTTCGATTCAAAACAAGATTTTAACGCTTTGAGGAGTTCAAATAACGTGTTTTAAGATCATTTGTATCGTATCTTTTAGTACATAACTTTTCACCAAATTTCACAAACACTAAGAAAGTTTGTTTTTCGATTCAAAACAAGATTTTAACGCTTTGAGGAGTTCAAATAACGTGTTTTTAGATCAATTGTATCGTATCTTTTAGTACATAACTTTTCACCAAATTTCACAAACAGTAAGATAGTTTGTTTTTCGATTCAAAAGAAGATTTTAACGCTTTGAGGAGTTCAAATAACGTGTTTTTAGATCAATTGTATCGTATCTTTTAGTACATAACTTTTCACCAAATTTCACAAACACTAAGAATGTTTGTTTTTCGATTCAAAACAAGATTTTAACGCTTTGAGGAGTTCAAATAACGTGTTTTAAGATCATTTGTATCGTATCTTTTAGTACATAACTTTTCACCAAATTTCACAAACACTAAGAAAGTTTGTTTTTCAATTCAAAACAAGATTTGAACGCTTTGAGGAGTTCAAATAACGTGTTTTTAGATCATTTGTATCGTATCTTTTAGTACGTAACTTTTCACCAAATTTCACAAACACTAAGATAGTTTGTTTTTCGATTCAAAACAAGATTTTAACGCTTTGAGGAGTTCAAATAACGTATTTTTAGATCATTTGTATCGTATCTTTTACTACATAACTTTTCACCAAATTTCACAAACACTAAGAAAGTTTGTTTTTCGATTCAAAACAAGATTTTAACGCTTTGAGGAGTTCAAATAACGTGTTTTAAGATCATTTGTATCGTATCTTTTAGTACATAACTTTTCACCAAATTTCACAAACACTAAGAAAGTTTGTTTTTCGATTCAAAACAAGATTTGAACGCTTTGAGGATTTCAAATAACGTGTTTTTAGATCAATTGTATCGTATCTTTTAGTACGTAACTTTTCACCAAATTTCACAAACACTAAGAAAGTTTGTTTTTCGATTCAAAACAAGATTTTAACGCTTTGAGGAGTTCAAATAACGTGTTTTAAGATCATTTGTATCGTATCTTTTACTACATAACTTTTCACCAAATTTCACAAACACTAAGAAAGTTTGTTTTTCGATTCAAAACAAGATTTGAAAGCTTTGAGGAGTTCAAATAACGTGTTTTCAGATCATTTGTATCGTATCTTTTAGTACATAACTTTTCACCAAATTTCACAAACACTAAGAAAGTTTGTTTTTCAATTCAAAACAAGATTTGAACGCTTTGAGGAGTTCAAATAACGTGTTTTTAGATCATTTGTATCGTATCTTTTAGTACGTAACTTTTCACCAAATTTCACAAACACTAAGAAAGTTTGTTTTTCGATTCAAAACAAGATTTGAACGCTTTGAGGAGTTCAAATAACGTGTTTTTAGATCATTTGTATCGTATCTTTTAGTACGTAACTTTTCACCAAATTTCACAAACACTAAGATAGTTTGTTTTTCGATTCAAAACAAGATTTTAACGCTTTGAGGAGTTCAAATAACGTATTTTTAGATCATTTGTATCGTATCTTTTACTACATAACTTTTCACCAAATTTCACAAACACTAAGAAAGTTTGTTTTTCGATTCAAAACAAGATTTTAACGCTTTGAGGAGTTCAAATAACGTGTTTTAAGATCATTTGTATCGTATCTTTTAGTACATAACTTTTCACCAAATTTCACAAACACTAAGAAAGTTTGTTTTTCGATTCAAAACAAGATTTGAACGCTTTGAGGATTTCAAATAACGTGTTTTTAGATCATTTGTATCGTATCTTTTACTACATAACTTTTCACCAAATTTCACAAACACTAAGAAAGTTTGTTTTTCGATTCAAAACAAGATTTGAACGCTTTGAGGAGTTCAAATAACGTGTTTTTAGATCATTTGTATCGTATCTTTTACTACATAAGTTTTCACCAAATTTCACAAACACTAAGAAAGTTTGTTTTTCGATTCAAAACAAGATTTGAACGCTTTGAGGAGTTCAAATAACGTGTTTTTAGATCATTTGTATCGTATCTTTTAGTACATAACTTTTCACCAAATGTCACGAACACTAAGATAGTTTGTTTTTCGATTCAAAACAAGATTTTAACGCTTTGAGGAGTTCAAATAACGTGTTTTAAGATCATTTGTATCGTATCTTTTAGTACATAACTTTTCACCAAATGTCACAAACACTAAGAAAGTTTGTTTTTCGATTCAAAACAAGATTTTAACGCTTTGAGGAGTTCAAATAACGTGTTTTTAGATCATTTGTATCGTATCTGTTAGTACATAACTTTTCACCAAATTTCACAAACACTAAGATAGTTTGTTTTTCGATTCAAAACAAGATTTTAACGCTTTGAGGAGTTCAAATAACGTGTTTTTAGATCATTTGTATCGTATCTTTTACTACATAACTTTTCACCAAATTTCACAAACACTAAGATAGTTTGTTTTTCGATTCAAAACAAGATTTTAACGCTTTGAGGAGTTCAAATAACGTGTTTTAAGATCATTTGTATCGTATCTTTTAGTACATAACTTTTCACCAAATTTCACAAACACTAAGAAAGTTTGTTTTTCGATTCAAAACAAGATTTTAACGCTTTGAGGAGTTCAAATAACGTGTTTTTAGATCAATTGTATCGTATCTTTTAGTACATAACTTTTCACCAAATTTCACAAACAGTAAGATAGTTTGTTTTTCGATTCAAAAGAAGATTTTAACGCTTTGAGGAGTTCAAATAACGTGTTTTTAGATCAATTGTATCGTATCTTTTAGTACATAACTTTTCACCAAATTTCACAAACACTAAGAATGTTTGTTTTTCGATTCAAAACAAGATTTTAACGCTTTGAGGAGTTCAAATAACGTGTTTTAAGATCATTTGTATCGTATCTTTTAGTACATAACTTTTCACCAAATTTCACAAACACTAAGAAAGTTTGTTTTTCAATTCAAAACAAGATTTGAACGCTTTGAGGAGTTCAAATAACGTGTTTTTAGATCATTTGTATCGTATCTTTTAGTACGTAACTTTTCACCAAATTTCACAAACACTAAGATAGTTTGTTTTTCGATTCAAAACAAGATTTTAACGCTTTGAGGAGTTCAAATAACGTATTTTTAGATCATTTGTATCGTATCTTTTACTACATAACTTTTCACCCAATTTCACAAACACTAAGAAAGTTTGTTTTTCGATTCAAAACAAGATTTTAACGCTTTGAGGAGTTCAAATAACGTGTTTTAAGATCATTTGTATCGTATCTTTTAGTACATAACTTTTCACCAAATTTCACAAACACTAAGAAAGTTTGTTTTTCGATTCAAAACAAGATTTGAACGCTTTGAGGATTTCAAATAACGTGTTTTTAGATCATTTGTATCGTATCTTTTAGTACGTAACTTTTCACCAAATTTCACAAACACTAAGATAGTTTGTTTTTCGATTCAAAACAAGATTTGAACGCTTTGAGGAGTTCAAATAACGTGTTTTTAGATCATTTGTATCGTATCTTTTACTACATAAGTTTTCACCAAATTTCACAAACACTAAGAAAGTTTGTTTTTCGATTCAAAACAAGATTTGAACGCTTTGAGGAGTTCAAATAACGTGTTTTTAGATCATTTGTATCGTATCTTTTAGTACATAACTTTTCACCAAATTTCACAAACACTAAGATAGTTTGTTTTTCGATTCAAAACAAGATTTTAACGCTTTGAGGAGTTCAAATAACGTGTTTTAAGATCATTTGTATCGTATCTTTTACTACATAACTTTTCACCAAATTTCACAAACACTAAGAAAGTTTGTTTTTCGATTCAAAACAAGATTTGAACGCTTTGAGGAGTTCAAATAACGTGTTTTCAGATCATTTGTATCGTATCTTTTAGTACATAACTTTTCACCAAATTTCACAAACACTAAGATAGTTTGTTTTTCGATTCAAAACAAGATTTTAACGCTTTGAGGAGTTCAAATAACGTGTTTTTAGATCATTTGTATCGTATCTTTTAGTACATAACTTTTCACCAAATGTCACGAACACTAAGATAGTTTGTTTTTCGATTCAAAACAAGATTTTAACGCTTTGAGGAGTTCAAATAACGTGTTTTAAGATCATTTGTAACGTATCATTTAGTACATAACTTTTCACCAAATGTCACAAACACTAAGAAAGTTTGTTTTTCGATTCAAAACAAGATTTTAACGCTTTGAGGAGTTCAAATAACGTGTTTTTAGATCATTTGTATCGTATCTGTTAGTACATAACTTTTCACCAAATTTCACAAACACTAAGATAGTTTGTTTTTCGATTCAAAACAAGATTTTAACGCTTTGAGGAGTTCAAATAACGTGTTTTTAGATCATTTGTATCGTATCTTTTACTACATAACTTTTCACCAAATTTCACAAACACTAAGATAGTTTGTTTTTCGATTCAAAACAAGATTTTAACGCTTTGAGGAGTTCAAATAACGTGTTTTAAGATCATTTGTATCGTATCTTTTAGTACATAACTTTTCACCAAATTTCACAAACACTAAGAAAGTTTGTTTTTCGATTCAAAACAAGATTTTAACGCTTTGAGGAGTTCAAATAACGTGTTTTTAGATCAATTGTATCGTATCTTTTAGTACATAACTTTTCACCAAATTTCACAAACACTAAGATAGTTTGTTTTTCGATTCAAAACAAGATTTTAACGCTTTGAGGAGTTCAAATAACGTGTTTTAAGATCATTTGTATCGTATCTTTTAGTACATAACTTTTCACCAAATTTCACAAACACTAAGAATGTTTGTTTTTCGATTCAAAACAAGATTTTAACGCTTTGAGGAGTTCAAATAACGTGTTTTAAGATCATTTGTATCGTATCTTTTAGTACATAACTTTTCACCAAATTTCACAAACACTAAGAAAGTTTGTTTTTCAATTCAAAACAAGATTTGAACGCTTTGAGGAGTTCAAATAACGTGTTTTTAGATCATTTGTATCGTATCTTTTAGTACGTAACTTTTCACCAAATTTCACAAACACTAAGATAGTTTGTTTTTCGATTCAAAACAAGATTTTAACGCTTTGAGGAGTAAAAATAACGTATTTTTAGATCATTTGTATCGTATCTTTTACTACATAACTTTTCACCAAATTTCACAAACACTAAGAAAGTTTGTTTTTCGATTCAAAACAAGATTTTAACGCTTTGAGGAGTTCAAATAACGTGTTTTAAGATCATTTGTATCGTATCTTTTAGTACATAACTTTTCACCAAATGTCACAAACACTAAGAAAGTTTGTTTTTCGATTCAAAACAAGATTTGAACGCTTTGAGGAGTTCAAATAACGTGTTTTTAGATCATTTGTATCGTATCTTTTAGTACGTAACTTTTCACCAAATTTCACAAACACTAAGATAGTTTGTTTTTCGATTCAAAACAAGATTTTAACGCTTTGAGGAGTTCAAATAACGTGTTTTTAGATCATTTGTATCGTATCTTTTACTACATAACTTTTCACCAAATTTCACAAACACTAAGATAGTTTGTTTTTCGATTCAAAACAAGATTTTAACGCTTTGAGGAGTTCAAATAACGTGTTTTAAGATCATTTGTATCGTATCTTTTAGTACATAACTTTTCACCAAATTTCACAAACACTAAGAAACTTTGTTTTTCGATTCAAAACAAGATTTTAACGTTTTGAGGAGTTCAAATAACGTGTTTTTAGATCAATTGTATCGTATCTGTTAGTACATAACTTTTCACCAAATTTCACAAACACTAAGATAGTTTGTTTTTCGATTCAAAATAAGATTTTAACGCTTTGAGGAGTTCAAATAACGTGTTTTAAGATCATTTGTATCGTATCTTTTAGTACATAACTTTTCACCAAATTTCACAAACACTAAGAATGTTTGTTTTTCGATTCAAAACAAGATTTTAACGCTTTGAGGAGTTCAAATAACGTGTTTTAAGATCATTTGTATCGTATCTTTTAGTACATAACTTTTCACCAAATTTCACAAACACTAAGAAAGTTTGTTTTTCGATTCAAAACAAGATTTTAACGCTTTGAGGAGTTCAAATAACGTGTTTTTAGATCAATTGTATCGTATCTTTTAGTACGTAACTTTTCACCAAATTTCACAAACACTAAGATAGTTTGTTTTTCGATTCAAAACAAGATTTTAACGCTTTGAGGAGTTCAAATAACGTGTTTTTAGATCAATTGTATCGTATCTTTTAGTACATAACTTTTCACCAAATTTCACAAACACTAAGAAAGTTTGTTTTTCGATTCAAAACAAGATTTTAACGCTTTGAGGAGTTCAAATAACGTGTTTTAAGATCATTTGTATCGTATCTTTTAGTACATAACTTTTCACCAAATTTCACAAACACTAAGAAAGTTTGTTTTTCGATTCAAAACAAGATTTGAACGCTTTGAGGATTTCAAATAACGTGTTTTTAGATCATTTGTATCGTATCTTTTAGTACGTAACTTTTCACCAAATTTCACAAACACTAAGATAGTTTGTTTTTCGATTCAAAACAAGATTTGAACGCTTTGAGGAGTTCAAATAACGTGTTTTTAGATCATTTGTATCGTATCTTTTACTACATAACTTTTCACCAAATTTCACAAACACTAAGAAAGTTTGTTTTTCGATTCAAAACAAGATTTTAACGCTTTGAGGAGTTCAAATAACGTGTTTTAAGATCATTTGTATCGTATCTTTTAGTACATAACTTTTCACCAAATTTCACAAACACTAAGAAAGTTTGTTTTTCGATTCAAAACAAGATTTGAACGCTTTGAGGATTTCAAATAACGTGTTTTTAGATCATTTGTATCGTATCTTTTAGTACGTAACTTTTCACCAAATTTCACAAACACTAAGATAGTTTGTTTTTCGATTCAAAACAAGATTTGAACGCTTTGAGGAGTTCAAATAACGTGTTTTTAGATCATTTGTATCGTATATTTTACTACATAAGTTTTCACCAAATTTCACAAACACTAAGATAGTTTGTTTTTCGATTCAAAACAAGATTTTAACGCTTTGAGGAGTTCAAATAACGTGTTTTAAGATCATTTGTATCGTATCTTTTACTACATAACTTTTCACCAAATTTCACAAACACTAAGAAAGTTTGTTTTTCGATTCAAAACAAGATTTGAACGCTTTGAGGAGTTCAAATAACGTGTTTTCAGATCATTTGTATCGTATCTTTTAGTACATAACTTTTCACCAAATTTCACAAACACTAAGATAGTTTGTTTTTCGATTCAAAACAAGATTTTAACGCTTTGAGGAGTTCAAATAACGTGTTTTAAGATCATTTGTATCGTATCTTTTACTACATAACTTTTCACCAAATTTCACAAACACTAAGAAAGTTTGTTTTTCGATTCAAAACAAGATTTGAACGCTTTGAGGAGTTCAAATAACGTGTTTTCAGATCATTTGTATCGTATCTTTTAGTACATAACTTTTCACCAAATTTCACAAACACTAAGATAGTTTGTTTTTCGATTCAAAACAAGATTTTAACGCTTTGAGGAGTTCAAATAACGTGTTTTAAGATCATTTGTATCGTATCTTTTAGTACGTAACTTTTCACCAAATTTCACAAACACTAAGATAGTTTGTTTTTCGATTCAAAACAAGATTTGAACGCTTTGAGGAGTTCAAATAACGTGTTTTTAGATCAATTGTATCGTATCTTTTAGTACATAACTTTTCACCAAATTTCACAAACACTAAGATAGTTTGTTTTTCGATTCAAAACAAGATTTTAACGCTTTGAGGAGTTCAAATAACGTGTTTTAAGATCATTTGTATCGTATCTTTTACTACATAACTTTTCACCAAATTTCACAAACACTAAGAAAGTTTGTTTTTCGATTCAAAACAAGATTTGAACGCTTTGAGGAGTTCAAATAACGTGTTTTCAGATCATTTGTATCGTATCTTTTAGTACATAACTTTTCACCAAATGTCACGAACACTAAGATAGTTTGTTTTTCGATTCAAAACAAGATTTTAACGCTTTGAGGAGTTCAAATAACGTGTTTTAAGATCATTTGTATCGTATCTTTTAGTACATAACTTTTCACCAAATGTCACAAACACTAAGAAAGTTTGTTTTTCGATTCAAAACAAGATTTTAACGCTTTGAGGAGTTCAAATAACGTGTTTTTAGATCATTTGTATCGTATCTGTTAGTACATAACTTTTCACCAAATTTCACAAACACTAAGATAGTTTGTTTTTCGATTCAAAACAAGATTTTAACGCTTTGAGGAGTTCAAATAACGTGTTTTAAGATCATTTGTATCGTATCTTTTAGTACATAACTTTTCACCAAATTTCACAAACACTAAGAAAGTTTGTTTTTCGATTCAAAACAAGATTTTAACGCTTTGAGGAGTTCAAATAACGTGTTTTAAGATCATTTGTATCGTATCTTTTAGTACATAACTTTTCACCAAATTTCACAAACACTAAGAAAGTTTGTTTTTCGATTCAAAACAAGATTTTAACGCTTTGAGGAGTTCAAATAACGTGTTTTTAGATCATTTGTATCATATCTTTTAGTACATAACTTTTCACCAAATTTCACAAACACTAAGATAGTTTGTTTTTCGATTCAAAACAAGATTTTAACGCTTTGAGGAGTTCAAATAACGTGTTTTAAGATCATTTGTATCGTATCTTTTAGTATATAACTTTTCACCAAATTTCACAAACACTAAGAAAGTTTGTTTTTCGATTCAAAACAAGATTTGAACCCTTTGAGGAGTTCAAATAACGTGTTTTTAGATCATTTGTATCGTATCTTTTAGTACATAACTTTTCACCAAATTTCACAAAAACTAAGAAAGTTTGTTTTTCAATTCAAAACAAGATTTGAACGCTTTGAGGAGTTCAAATAACGTGTTTTTAGATCATTTGTATCGTATCTTTTAGTACGTAACTTTTCACCAAATTTCACAAACACTAAGAAAGTTTGTTTTTCGATTCAAAACAAGATTTGAACGCGTTGAGGAGTTCAAATAACGTGTTTTTAGATCATTTGTATCGTATCTTTTACTACATAACTTTTCACCAAATTTCACAAACACTAAGAAAGTTTGTTTTTCGATTCAAAACAAGATTTTAACGCTTTGAGGAGTTCAAATAACGTGTTTTTAGATCAATTGTATCGTATCTGTTAGTACATAACTTTTCACCAAATTTCACAAACACTAAGATAGTTTGTTTTTCGATTCAAAACAAGATTTTAACGCTTTGAGGAGTTCAAATAACGTGTTTTAAGATCATTTGTATCGTATCTTTTAGTACATAACTTTTCACCAAATTTCACAAACACTAAGAATGTTTGTTTTTCGATTCAAAACAAGATTTTAACGCTTTGAGGAGTTCAAATAACGTGTTTTAAGATCATTTGTATCGTATCTTTTAGTACATAACTTTTCACCAAATTTCACAAACACTAAGAAAGTTTGTTTTTCGATTCAAAACAAGATTTTAACGCTTTGAGGAGTTCAAATAACGTGTTTTTAGATCAATTGTATCGTATCTTTTAGTACGTAACTTTTCACCAAATTTCACAAACACTAAGATAGTTTGTTTTTCGATTCAAAACAAGATTTGAACGCTTTGAGGAGTTCAAATAACGTGTTTTTAGATCAATTGTATCGTATCTTTTAGTACATAACTTTTCACCAAATTTCACAAACACTAAGATAGTTTGTTTTTCGATTCAAAACAAGATTTTAACGCTTTGAGGAGTTCAAATAACGTGTTTTAAGATCATTTGTATCGTATCTTTTACTACATAACTTTTCACCAAATTTCACAAACACTAAGAAAGTTTGTTTTTCGATTCAAAACAAGATTTGAACGCTTTGAGGAGTTCAAATAACGTGTTTTCAGATCATTTGTATCGTATCTTTTAGTACATAACTTTTCACCAAATGTCACGAACACTAAGATAGTTTGTTTTTCGATTCAAAACAAGATTTTAACGCTTTGAGGAGTTCAAATAACGTGTTTTAAGATCATTTGTATCGTATCTTTTAGTACATAACTTTTCACCAAATGTCACAAACACTAAGAAAGTTTGTTTTTCGATTCAAAACAAGATTTTAACGCTTTGAGGAGTTCAAATAACGTGTTTTTAGATCATTTGTATCGTATCTGTTAGTACATAACTTTTCACCAAATTTCACAAACACTAAGATAGTTTGTTTTTCGATTCAAAACAAGATTTTAACGCTTTGAGGAGTTCAAATAACGTGTTTTAAGATCATTTGTATCGTATCTTTTAGTACATAACTTTTCACCAAATTTCACAAACACTAAGAAAGTTTGTTTTTCGATTCAAAACAAGATTTTAACGCTTTGAGGAGTTCAAATAACGTGTTTTAAGATCATTTGTATCGTATCTTTTAGTACATAACTTTTCACCAAATTTCACAAACACTAAGAAAGTTTGTTTTTCGATTCAAAACAAGATTTTAACGCTTTGAGGAGTTCAAATAACGTGTTTTTAGATCATTTGTATCATATCTTTTAGTACATAACTTTTCACCAAATTTCACAAACACTAAGATAGTTTGTTTTTCGATTCAAAACAAGATTTTAACGCTTTGAGGAGTTCAAATAACGTGTTTTAAGATCATTTGTATCGTATCTTTTAGTATATAACTTTTCACCAAATTTCACAAACACTAAGAAAGTTTGTTTTTCGATTCAAAACAAGATTTGAACCCTTTGAGGAGTTCAAATAACGTGTTTTTAGATCATTTGTATCGTATCTTTTAGTACATAACTTTTCACCAAATTTCACAAAAACTAAGAAAGTTTGTTTTTCAATTCAAAACAAGATTTGAACGCTTTGAGGAGTTCAAATAACGTGTTTTTAGATCATTTGTATCGTATCTTTTAGTACGTAACTTTTCACCAAATTTCACAAACACTAAGAAAGTTTGTTTTTCGATTCAAAACAAGATTTGAACGCGTTGAGGAGTTCAAATAACGTGTTTTTAGATCATTTGTATCGTATCTTTTACTACATAACTTTTCACCAAATTTCACAAACACTAAGAAAGTTTGTTTTTCGATTCAAAACAAGATTTTAACGCTTTGAGGAGTTCAAATAACGTGTTTTTAGATCAATTGTATCGTATCTGTTAGTACATAACTTTTCACCAAATTTCACAAACACTAAGATAGTTTGTTTTTCGATTCAAAACAAGATTTTAACGCTTTGAGGAGTTCAAATAACGTGTTTTAAGATCATTTGTATCGTATCTTTTAGTACATAACTTTTCACCAAATTTCACAAACACTAAGAATGTTTGTTTTTCGATTCAAAACAAGATTTTAACGCTTTGAGGAGTTCAAATAACGTGTTTTAAGATCATTTGTATCGTATCTTTTAGTACATAACTTTTCACCAAATTTCACAAACACTAAGAAAGTTTGTTTTTCGATTCAAAACAAGATTTTAACGCTTTGAGGAGTTCAAATAACGTGTTTTTAGATCAATTGTATCGTATCTTTTAGTACGTAACTTTTCACCAAATTTCACAAACACTAAGATAGTTTGTTTTTCGATTCAAAACAAGATTTTAACGCTTTGAGGAGTTCAAATAACGTGTTTTTAGATCAATTGTATCGTATCTTTTAGTACATAACTTTTCACCAAATTTCACAAACACTAAGAAAGTTTGTTTTTCGATTCAAAACAAGATTTTAACGCTTTGAGGAGTTCAAATAACGTGTTTTAAGATCATTTGTATCGTATCTTTTAGTACATAACTTTTCACCAAATTTCACAAACACTAAGAAAGTTTGTTTTTCGATTCAAAACAAGATTTGAACGCTTTGAGGATTTCAAATAACATGTTTTTAGATCATTTGTATCGTATCTTTTAGTACGTAACTTTTCACCAAATTTCACAAACACTAAGATAGTTTGTTTTTCGATTCAAAACAAGATTTGAACGCTTTGAGGAGTTCAAATAACGTGTTTTTAGATCATTTGTATCGTATCTTTTACTACATAACTTTTCACCAAATTTCACAAACACTAAGAAAGTTTGTTTTTCGATTCAAAACAAGATTTTAACGCTTTGAGGAGTTCAAATAACGTGTTTTAAGATCATTTGTATCGTATCTTTTAGTACATAACTTTTCACCAAATTTCACAAACACTAAGAAAGTTTGTTTTTCGATTCAAAACAAGATTTGAACGCTTTGAGGATTTCAAATAACGTGTTTTTAGATCATTTGTATCGTATCTTTTAGTACGTAACTTTTCACCAAATTTCACAAACACTAAGATAGTTTGTTTTTCGATTCAAAACAAGATTTGAACGCTTTGAGGAGTTCAAATAACGTGTTTTTAGATCATTTGTATCGTATCTTTTACTACATAAGTTTTCACCAAATTTCACAAACACTAAGAAAGTTTGTTTTTCGATTCAAAACAAGATTTTAACGCTTTGAGGAGTTCAAATAACGTGTTTTTAGATCAATTGTATCGTATCTTTTAGTACATAACTTTTCACCAAATTTCACAAACACTAAGATAGTTTGTTTTTCGATTCAAAACAAGATTTTAACGCTTTGAGGAGTTCAAATAACGTGTTTTAAGATCATTTGTATCGTATCTTTTACTACATAACTTTTCACCAAATTTCACAAACACTAAGAAAGTTTGTTTTTCGATTCAAAACAAGATTTGAACGCTTTGAGGAGTTCAAATAACGTGTTTTCAGATCATTTGTATCGTATCTTTTAGTACATAACTTTTCACCAAATTTCACAAACACTAAGATAGTTTGTTTTTCGATTCAAAACAAGTTTTAACGCTTTGAGGAGTTCAAATAACGTGTTTTTAGATCATTTGTATCGTATCTTTTAGTACATAACTTTTCACCAAATGTCACGAACACTAAGATAGTTTGTTTTTCGATTCAAAACAAGATTTTAACGCTTTGAGGAGTTCAAATAACGTGTTTTAAGATCATTTGTATCGTATCTTTTAGTACATAACTTTTCACCAAATGTCACAAACACTAAGAAAGTTTGTTTTTCGATTCAAAACAAGATTTTAACGCTTTGAGGAGTTCAAATAACGTGTTTTTAGATCATTTGTATCGTATCTGTTAGTACATAACTTTTCACCAAATTTCACAAACACTAAGATAGTTTGTTTTTCGATTCAAAACAAGATTTTAACGCTTTGAGGAGTTCAAATAACGTGTTTTAAGATCATTTGTATCGTATCTTTTAGTACATAACTTTTCACCAAATTTCACAAACACTAAGAAAGTTTGTTTTTCGATTCAAAACAAGATTTTAACGCTTTGAGGAGTTCAAATAACGTGTTTTAAGATCATTTGTATCGTATCTTTTAGTACATAACTTTTCACCATATTTCACAAACACTAAGAAAGTTTGTTTTTCGATTCAAAACAAGATTTTAACGCTTTGAGGAGTTCAAATAACGTGTTTTTAGATCATTTGTATCGTATCTTTTAGTACATAACTTTTCACCAAATTTCACAAACACTAAGATAGTTTGTTTTTCGATTCAAAACAAGATTTTAACGCTTTGAGGAGTTCAAATAACGTGTTTTAAGATCATTTGTATCGTATCTTTTAGTATATAACTTTTCACCAAATTTCACAAACACTAAGAAAGTTTGTTTTTCGATTCAAAACAAGATTTGAACGCTTTGAGGAGTTCAAATAACGTGTTTTTAGATCATTTGTATCGTATCTTTTAGTACATAACTTTTCACCAAATTTCACAAAAACTAAGAAAGTTTGTTTTTCAATTCAAAACAAGATTTGAACGCTTTGAGGAGTTCAAATAACGTGTTTTTAGATCATTTGTATCGTATCTTTTAGTACGTAACTTTTCACCAAATTTCACAAACACTAAGAAAGTTTGTTTTTCGATTCAAAACAAGATTTGAACGCGTTGAGGAGTTCAAATAACGTGTTTTTAGATCATTTGTATCGTATCTTTTACTACCTAACTTTTCACCAAATTTCACAAACACTAAGAAAGTTTGTTTTTCGATTCAAAACAAGATTTGAACGCTTTGAGGAGTTCAAATAACATGTTTTAAGATCATTTGTATCGTATCTTTTAGTACATAACTTTTCACCAAATTTCACAAACACTAAGATAGTTTGTTTTTCGATTCAAAACAAGATTTGAACGCTTTGAGGATTTCAAATAACGTGTTTTTAGATCATTTGTATCATATCTTTTAGTACGTAACTTTTCACCAAATTTCACAAACACTAAGATAGTTTGTTTTTCGATTCAAAACAAGATTTGAACGCTTTGAGGAGTTCAAATAACGTGTTTTTAGATCATTTGTATCGTATCTTTTAGTACGTAACTTTTCACCAAATTTCACAAACACTAAGAAAGTTTGTTTTTCGATTCAAAACAAGATTTGAACGCTTTGAGGAGTTCAAATAACGTGTTTTTAGATCATTTGTATCGTATCTTTTAGTACTTAACTTTTCACCAAATTTCACAAACACTAAGATAGTTTGTTTTTCGATTCAAAACAAGATTTTAACGCTTTGAGCAGTTCAAATAACGTGTTTTTATATCATTTGTATCGTATCTTTTACTACATAACTTTTCACCAAATTTCACAAACACTAAGAAAGTTTTTTTTTCGATTCAAAACAAGATTTGAACGCTTTGAGGAGTTCAAATAACGTGTTTTAAGATCATTTGTATCGTATCTTTTACTACATAACTTTTCACCAAATTTCTCAAACACTAAGAAAGTTTGTTTTTCGATTCAAAACAAGATTTGAACGCTTTGAGGAGTTCAAATAACGTGTTTTTAGATCATTTGTATCGTATCTTTTAGTACGTAACTTTTCACCAAATTTCACAAACACTAAGATAGTTTGTTTTTCGATTCAAAACAAGATTTTAACGCTTTGAGGAGTTCAAATAACATGTTTTTAGATCATTTGTATCGTATCTTTTAGTACGTAACTTTTCACCAAATTTCACAAACACTAAGATAGTTTGTTTTTCGATTCAAAACAAGATTTTAACGCTTTGAGGAGTTCAAATAACGTGTTTTTAGATCATTTGTATCGTATCTTTTAGTACATAACTTTTCACCAAATGTCACGAACACTAAGATAGTTTGTTTTTCGATTCAAAACAAGATTTTAACGCTTTGAGGAGTTCAAATAACGTGTTTTAAGATCATTTGTATCGTATCTTTTAGTACATAACTTTTCACCAAATTTCACAAACACTAAGAAAGTTTGTTTTTCGATTCAAAACAAGATTTGAACGCTTTGAGGATTTCAAATAACGTGTTTTTAGATCATTTGTATCGTATCTTTTAGTACGTAACTTTTCACCAAATTTCACAAACACTAAGATAGTTTGTTTTTCGATTCAAAACAAGATTTGAACGCTTTGAGGAGTTCAAATAACGTGTTTTTAGATCATTTGTATCGTATCTTTTACTACATAAGTTTTCACCAAATTTCACAAACACTAAGAAAGTTTGTTTTTCGATTCAAAACAAGATTTTAACGCTTTGAGGAGTTCAAATAACGTGTTTTTAGATCAATTGTATCGTATCTTTTAGTACATAACTTTTCACCAAATTTCACAAACACTAAGATAGTTTGTTTTTCGATTCAAAACAAGATTTTAACGCTTTGAGGAGTTCAAATAACGTGTTTTAAGATCATTTGTATCGTATCTTTTACTACATAACTTTTCACCAAATTTCACAAACACTAAGAAAGTTTGTTTTTCGATTCAAAACAAGATTTGAACGCTTTGAGGAGTTCAAATAACGTGTTTTCAGATCATTTGTATCGTATCTTTTAGTACATAACTTTTCACCAAATTTCACAAACACTAAGATAGTTTGTTTTTCGATTCAAAACAAGTTTTAACGCTTTGAGGAGTTCAAATAACGTGTTTTTAGATCATTTGTATCGTATCTTTTAGTACATAACTTTTCACCAAATGTCACGAACACTAAGATAGTTTGTTTTTCGATTCAAAACAAGATTTTAACGCTTTGAGGAGTTCAAATAACGTGTTTTAAGATCATTTGTATCGTATCTTTTAGTACATAACTTTTCACCAAATGTCACAAACACTAAGAAAGTTTGTTTTTCGATTCAAAACAAGATTTTAACGCTTTGAGGAGTTCAAATAACGTGTTTTTAGATCATTTGTATCGTATCTGTTAGTACATAACTTTTCACCAAATTTCACAAACACTAAGATAGTTTGTTTTTCGATTCAAAACAAGATTTTAACGCTTTGAGGAGTTCAAATAACGTGTTTTAAGATCATTTGTATCGTATCTTTTAGTACATAACTTTTCACCAAATTTCACAAACACTAAGAAAGTTTGTTTTTCGATTCAAAACAAGATTTTAACGCTTTGAGGAGTTCAAATAACGTGTTTTAAGATCATTTGTATCGTATCTTTTAGTACATAACTTTTCACCAAATTTCACAAACACTAAGAAAGTTTGTTTTTCGATTCAAAACAAGATTTTAACGCTTTGAGGAGTTCAAATAACGTGTTTTTAGATCATTTGTATCGTATCTTTTAGTACATAACTTTTCACCAAATTTCACAAACACTAAGATAGTTTGTTTTTCGATTCAAAACAAGATTTTAACGCTTTGAGGAGTTCAAATAACGTGTTTTAAGATCATTTGTATCGTATCTTTTAGTATATAACTTTTCACCAAATTTCACAAACACTAAGAAAGTTTGTTTTTCGATTCAAAACAAGATTTGAACGCTTTGAGGAGTTCAAATAACGTGTTTTTAGATCATTTGTATCGTATCTTTTAGTACATAACTTTTCACCAAATTTCACAAAAACTAAGAAAGTTTGTTTTTCAATTCAAAACAAGATTTGAACGCTTTGAGGAGTTCAAATAACGTGTTTTTAGATCATTTGTATCGTATCTTTTAGTACGTAACTTTTCACCAAATTTCACAAACACTAAGAAAGTTTGTTTTTCGATTCAAAACAAGATTTGAACGCGTTGAGGAGTTCAAATAACGTGTTTTTAGATCATTTGTATCGTATCTTTTACTACCTAACTTTTCACCAAATTTCACAAACACTAAGAAAGTTTGTTTTTCGATTCAAAACAAGATTTGAACGCTTTGAGGAGTTCAAATAACATGTTTTAAGATCATTTGTATCGTATCTTTTAGTACATAACTTTTCACCAAATTTCACAAACACTAAGATAGTTTGTTTTTCGATTCAAAACAAGATTTGAACGCTTTGAGGATTTCAAATAACGTGTTTTTAGATCATTTGTATCATATCTTTTAGTACGTAACTTTTCACCAAATTTCACAAACACTAAGATAGTTTGTTTTTCGATTCAAAACAAGATTTGAACGCTTTGAGGAGTTCAAATAACGTGTTTTTAGATCATTTGTATCGTATCTTTTAGTACGTAACTTTTCACCAAATTTCACAAACACTAAGAAAGTTTGTTTTTCGATTCAAAACAAGATTTGAACGCTTTGAGGAGTTCAAATAACGTGTTTTTAGATCATTTGTATCGTATCTTTTAGTACTTAACTTTTCACCAAATTTCACAAACACTAAGATAGTTTGTTTTTCGATTCAAAACAAGATTTTAACGCTTTGAGCAGTTCAAATAACGTGTTTTTATATCATTTGTATCGTATCTTTTACTACATAACTTTTCACCAAATTTCACAAACACTAAGAAAGTTTTTTTTTCGATTCAAAACAAGATTTGAACGCTTTGAGGAGTTCAAATAACGTGTTTTAAGATCATTTGTATCGTATCTTTTACTACATAACTTTTCACCAAATTTCTCAAACACTAAGAAAGTTTGTTTTTCGATTCAAAACAAGATTTGAACGCTTTGAGGAGTTCAAATAACGTGTTTTTAGATCATTTGTATCGTATCTTTTAGTACGTAACTTTTCACCAAATTTCACAAACACTAAGATAGTTTGTTTTTCGATTCAAAACAAGATTTTAACGCTTTGAGGAGTTCAAATAACATGTTTTTAGATCATTTGTATCGTATCTTTTAGTACGTAACTTTTCACCAAATTTCACAAACACTAAGATAGTTTGTTTTTCGATTCAAAACAAGATTTTAACGCTTTGAGGAGTTCAAATAACGTGTTTTTAGATCATTTGTATCGTATCTTTTAGTACATAACTTTTCACCAAATGTCACGAACACTAAGATAGTTTGTTTTTCGATTCAAAACAAGATTTTAACGCTTTGAGGAGTTCAAATAACGTGTTTTAAGATCATTTGTATCGTATCTTTTAGTACATAACTTTTCACCAAATGTCACAAACACTAAGAAAGTTTGTTTTTCGATTCAAAACAAGATTTTAACGCTTTGAGGAGTTCAAATAACGTGTTTTTAGATCATTTGTATCGTATCTGTTAGTACATAACTTTTCACCAAATTTCACAAACACTAAGATAGTTTGTTTTTCGATTCAAAACAAGATTTTAACGCTTTGAGGAGTTCAAATAACGTGTTTTAAGATCATTTGTATCGTATCTTTTAGTACATAACTTTTCACCAAATTTCACAAACACTAAGAAAGTTTGTTTTTCGATTCAAAACAAGATTTTAACGCTTTGAGGAGTTCAAATAACGTGTTTTAAGATCATTTGTATCGTATCTTTTAGTACATAACTTTTCACCAAATTTCACAAACACTAAGAAAGTTTGTTTTTCGATTCAAAACAAGATTTTAACGCTTTGAGGAGTTCAAATAACGTGTTTTTAGATCATTTGTATCATATCTTTTAGTACATAACTTTTCACCAAATTTCACAAACACTAAGATAGTTTGTTTTTCGATTCAAAACAAGATTTTAACGCTTTGAGGAGTTCAAATAACGTGTTTTAAGATCATTTGTATCGTATCTTTTAGTATATAACTTTTCACCAAATTTCACAAACACTAAGAAAGTTTGTTTTTCGATTCAAAACAAGATTTGAACCCTTTGAGGAGTTCAAATAACGTGTTTTTAGATCATTTGTATCGTATCTTTTAGTACATAACTTTTCACCAAATTTCACAAAAACTAAGAAAGTTTGTTTTTCAATTCAAAACAAGATTTGAACGCTTTGAGGAGTTCAAATAACGTGTTTTTAGATCATTTGTATCGTATCTTTTAGTACGTAACTTTTCACCAAATTTCACAAACACTAAGAAAGTTTGTTTTTCGATTCAAAACAAGATTTGAACGCGTTGAGGAGTTCAAATAACGTGTTTTTAGATCATTTGTATCGTATCTTTTACTACATAACTTTTCACCAAATTTCACAAACACTAAGAAAGTTTGTTTTTCGATTCAAAACAAGATTTTAACGCTTTGAGGAGTTCAAATAACGTGTTTTTAGATCAATTGTATCGTATCTGTTAGTACATAACTTTTCACCAAATTTCACAAACACTAAGATAGTTTGTTTTTCGATTCAAAACAAGATTTTAACGCTTTGAGGAGTTCAAATAACGTGTTTTAAGATCATTTGTATCGTATCTTTTAGTACATAACTTTTCACCAAATTTCACAAACACTAAGAATGTTTGTTTTTCGATTCAAAACAAGATTTTAACGCTTTGAGGAGTTCAAATAACGTGTTTTAAGATCATTTGTATCGTATCTTTTAGTACATAACTTTTCACCAAATTTCACAAACACTAAGAAAGTTTGTTTTTCGATTCAAAACAAGATTTTAACGCTTTGAGGAGTTCAAATAACGTGTTTTTAGATCAATTGTATCGTATCTTTTAGTACGTAACTTTTCACCAAATTTCACAAACACTAAGATAGTTTGTTTTTCGATTCAAAACAAGATTTTAACGCTTTGAGGAGTTCAAATAACGTGTTTTTAGATCAATTGTATCGTATCTTTTAGTACATAACTTTTCACCAAATTTCACAAACACTAAGAAAGTTTGTTTTTCGATTCAAAACAAGATTTTAACGCTTTGAGGAGTTCAAATAACGTGTTTTAAGATCATTTGTATCGTATCTTTTAGTACATAACTTTTCACCAAATTTCACAAACACTAAGAAAGTTTGTTTTTCGATTCAAAACAAGATTTGAACGCTTTGAGGATTTCAAATAACATGTTTTTAGATCATTTGTATCGTATCTTTTAGTACGTAACTTTTCACCAAATTTCACAAACACTAAGATAGTTTGTTTTTCGATTCAAAACAAGATTTGAACGCTTTGAGGAGTTCAAATAACGTGTTTTTAGATCATTTGTATCGTATCTTTTACTACATAACTTTTCACCAAATTTCACAAACACTAAGAAAGTTTGTTTTTCGATTCAAAACAAGATTTTAACGCTTTGAGGAGTTCAAATAACGTGTTTTAAGATCATTTGTATCGTATCTTTTAGTACATAACTTTTCACCAAATTTCACAAACACTAAGAAAGTTTGTTTTTCGATTCAAAACAAGATTTGAACGCTTTGAGGATTTCAAATAACGTGTTTTTAGATCATTTGTATCGTATCTTTTAGTACGTAACTTTTCACCAAATTTCACAAACACTAAGATAGTTTGTTTTTCGATTCAAAACAAGATTTGAACGCTTTGAGGAGTTCAAATAACGTGTTTTTAGATCATTTGTATCGTATCTTTTACTACATAAGTTTTCACCAAATTTCACAAACACTAAGAAAGTTTGTTTTTCGATTCAAAACAAGATTTTAACGCTTTGAGGAGTTCAAATAACGTGTTTTTAGATCAATTGTATCGTATCTTTTAGTACATAACTTTTCACCAAATTTCACAAACACTAAGATAGTTTGTTTTTCGATTCAAAACAAGATTTTAACGCTTTGAGGAGTTCAAATAACGTGTTTTAAGATCATTTGTATCGTATCTTTTACTACATAACTTTTCACCAAATTTCACAAACACTAAGAAAGTTTGTTTTTCGATTCAAAACAAGATTTGAACGCTTTGAGGAGTTCAAATAACGTGTTTTCAGATCATTTGTATCGTATCTTTTAGTACATAACTTTTCACCAAATTTCACAAACACTAAGATAGTTTGTTTTTCGATTCAAAACAAGTTTTAACGCTTTGAGGAGTTCAAATAACGTGTTTTTAGATCATTTGTATCGTATCTTTTAGTACATAACTTTTCACCAAATGTCACGAACACTAAGATAGTTTGTTTTTCGATTCAAAACAAGATTTTAACGCTTTGAGGAGTTCAAATAACGTGTTTTAAGATCATTTGTATCGTATCTTTTAGTACATAACTTTTCACCAAATGTCACAAACACTAAGAAAGTTTGTTTTTCGATTCAAAACAAGATTTTAACGCTTTGAGGAGTTCAAATAACGTGTTTTTAGATCATTTGTATCGTATCTGTTAGTACATAACTTTTCACCAAATTTCACAAACACTAAGATAGTTTGTTTTTCGATTCAAAACAAGATTTTAACGCTTTGAGGAGTTCAAATAACGTGTTTTAAGATCATTTGTATCGTATCTTTTAGTACATAACTTTTCACCAAATTTCACAAACACTAAGAAAGTTTGTTTTTCGATTCAAAACAAGATTTTAACGCTTTGAGGAGTTCAAATAACGTGTTTTAAGATCATTTGTATCGTATCTTTTAGTACATAACTTTTCACCAAATTTCACAAACACTAAGAAAGTTTGTTTTTCGATTCAAAACAAGATTTTAACGCTTTGAGGAGTTCAAATAACGTGTTTTTAGATCATTTGTATCGTATCTTTTAGTACATAACTTTTCACCAAATTTCACAAACACTAAGATAGTTTGTTTTTCGATTCAAAACAAGATTTTAACGCTTTGAGGAGTTCAAATAACGTGTTTTAAGATCATTTGTATCGTATCTTTTAGTATATAACTTTTCACCAAATTTCACAAACACTAAGAAAGTTTGTTTTTCGATTCAAAACAAGATTTGAACGCTTTGAGGAGTTCAAATAACGTGTTTTTAGATCATTTGTATCGTATCTTTTAGTACATAACTTTTCACCAAATTTCACAAAAACTAAGAAAGTTTGTTTTTCAATTCAAAACAAGATTTGAACGCTTTGAGGAGTTCAAATAACGTGTTTTTAGATCATTTGTATCGTATCTTTTAGTACGTAACTTTTCACCAAATTTCACAAACACTAAGAAAGTTTGTTTTTCGATTCAAAACAAGATTTGAACGCGTTGAGGAGTTCAAATAACGTGTTTTTAGATCATTTGTATCGTATCTTTTACTACCTAACTTTTCACCAAATTTCACAAACACTAAGAAAGTTTGTTTTTCGATTCAAAACAAGATTTGAACGCTTTGAGGAGTTCAAATAACATGTTTTAAGATCATTTGTATCGTATCTTTTAGTACATAACTTTTCACCAAATTTCACAAACACTAAGATAGTTTGTTTTTCGATTCAAAACAAGATTTGAACGCTTTGAGGATTTCAAATAACGTGTTTTTAGATCATTTGTATCATATCTTTTAGTACGTAACTTTTCACCAAATTTCACAAACACTAAGATAGTTTGTTTTTCGATTCAAAACAAGATTTGAACGCTTTGAGGAGTTCAAATAACGTGTTTTTAGATCATTTGTATCGTATCTTTTAGTACGTAACTTTTCACCAAATTTCACAAACACTAAGAAAGTTTGTTTTTCGATTCAAAACAAGATTTGAACGCTTTGAGGAGTTCAAATAACGTGTTTTTAGATCATTTGTATCGTATCTTTTAGTACATAACTTTTCACCAAATTTCACAAACACTAAGATAGTTTGTTTTTCGATTCAAAACAAGATTTTAACGCTTTGAGCAGTTCAAATAACGTGTTTTTATATCATTTGTATCGTATCTTTTACTACATAACTTTTCACCAAATTTCACAAACACTAAGAAAGTTTTTTTTTCGATTCAAAACAAGATTTGAACGCTTTGAGGAGTTCAAATAACGTGTTTTAAGATCATTTGTATCGTATCTTTTACTACATAACTTTTCACCAAATTTCTCAAACACTAAGAAAGTTTGTTTTTCGATTCAAAACAAGATTTGAACGCTTTGAGGAGTTCAAATAACGTGTTTTTAGATCATTTGTATCGTATCTTTTAGTACGTAACTTTTCACCAAATTTCACAAACACTAAGATAGTTTGTTTTTCGATTCAAAACAAGATTTTAACGCTTTGAGGAGTTCAAATAACATGTTTTTAGATCATTTGTATCGTATCTTTTAGTACGTAACTTTTCACCAAATTTCACAAACACTAAGATAGTTTGTTTTTCGATTCAAAACAAGATTTGAACTCTTTGAGGAGTTCAAATAACGTGTTTTTAGATCATTTGTATCGTATCTCTTACTACATAAGTTTTCACCAAATTTCACAAACACTAAGAAAGTTTGTTTTTCGATTCAAAACAAGATTTGAACGCTTTGAGGAGTTCAAATAACGTGTTTTTAGATCATTTGTATCGTATCTTTTAGTACGTAACTTTTCACCAAATTTCACAAACACTAAGATAGTTTGTTTTTCGATTCAAAACAAGATTTTAACGCTTTGAGGAGTTCAAATAACGTGTTTTTAGATCATTTGTATCGTATCTTTTAGTACATAACTTTTCACCAAATGTCACGAACACTAAGATAGTTTGTTTTTCGATTCAAAACAAGATTTTAACGCTTTGAGGAGTTCAAATAACGTGTTTTAAGATCATTTGTATCGTATCTTTTAGTACATAACTTTTCACCAAATGTCACAAACACTAAGAAAGTTTGTTTTTCGATTCAAAACAAGATTTTAACGCTTTGAGGAGTTCAAATAACGTGTTTTTAGATCATTTGTATCGTATCTGTTAGTACATAACTTTTCACCAAATTTCACAAACACTAAGATAGTTTGTTTTTCGATTCAAAACAAGATTTTAACGCTTTGAGGAGTTCAAATAACGTGTTTTAAGATCATTTGTATCGTATCTTTTAGTACATAACTTTTCACCAAATTTCACAAACACTAAGAAAGTTTGTTTTTCGATTCAAAACAAGATTTTAACGCTTTGAGGAGTTCAAATAACGTGTTTTAAGATCATTTGTATCGTATCTTTTAGTACATAACTTTTCACCAAATTTCACAAACACTAAGAAAGTTTGTTTTTCGATTCAAAACAAGATTTTAACGCTTTGAGGAGTTCAAATAACGTGTTTTTAGATCATTTGTATCGTATCTTTTAGTACATAACTTTTCACCAAATTTCACAAACACTAAGATAGTTTGTTTTTCGATTCAAAACAAGATTTTAACGCTTTGAGGAGTTCAAATAACGTGTTTTAAGATCATTTGTATCGTATCTTTTAGTATATAACTTTTCACCAAATTTCACAAACACTAAGAAAGTTTGTTTTTCGATTCAAAACAAGATTTGAACGCTTTGAGGAGTTCAAATAACGTGTTTTTAGATCATTTGTATCGTATCTTTTAGTACATAACTTTTCACCAAATTTCACAAAAACTAAGAAAGTTTGTTTTTCAATTCAAAACAAGATTTGAACGCTTTGAGGAGTTCAAATAACGTGTTTTTAGATCATTTGTATCGTATCTTTTAGTACGTAACTTTTCACCAAATTTCACAAACACTAAGAAAGTTTGTTTTTCGATTCAAAACAAGATTTGAACGCGTTGAGGAGTTCAAATAACGTGTTTTTAGATCATTTGTATCGTATCTTTTAGTACATAACTTTTCACCAAATTTCACAAACACTAAGAAAGTTTGTTTTTCGATTCAAAACAAGATTTTAACGCTTTGAGGAGTTCAAATAACGTGTTTTTAGATCATTTGTATCGTATCTTTTAGTACATAACTTTTCACCAAATTTCACAAACACTAAGATAGTTTGTTTTTCGATTCAAAACAAGATTTTAACGCTTTGAGGAGTTCAAATAACGTGTTTTAAGATCATTTGTATCGTATCTTTTAGTATATAACTTTTCACCAAATTTCACAAACACTAAGAAAGTTTGTTTTTCGATTCAAAACAAGATTTGAACGCTTTGAGGAGTTCAAATAACGTGTTTTTAGATCATTTGTATCGTATCTTTTAGTACATAACTTTTCACCAAATTTCACAAAAACTAAGAAAGTTTGTTTTTCAATTCAAAACAAGATTTGAACGCTTTGAGGAGTTCAAATAACGTGTTTTTAGATCATTTGTATCGTATCTTTTAGTACGTAACTTTTCACCAAATTTCACAAACACTAAGAAAGTTTGTTTTTCGATTCAAAACAAGATTTGAACGCGTTGAGGAGTTCAAATAACGTGTTTTTAGATCATTTGTATCGTATCTTTTACTACATAACTTTTCACCAAATTTCACAAACACTAAGAAAGTTTGTTTTTCGATTCAAAACAAGATTTGAACGCTTTGAGGAGTTCAAATAACGTGTTTTAAGATCATTTGTATCGTATCTTTTAGTACATAACTTTTCACCAAATTTCACAAACACTAAGATAGTTTGTTTTTCGATTCAAAACAAGATTTGAACGCTTTGAGGATTTCAAATAACGTGTTTTTAGATCATTTGTATCATATCTTTTAGTACGTAACTTTTCACCAAATTTCACAAACACTAAGATAGTTTGTTTTTCGATTCAAAACAAGATTTGAACGCTTTGAGGAGTTCAAATAACGTGTTTTTAGATCATTTGTATCGTATCTTTTAGTACGTAACTTTTCACCAAATTTCACAAACACTAAGAAAGTTTGTTTTTCGATTCAAAACAAGATTTGAACGCTTTGAGGAGTTCAAATAACGTGTTTTTAGATCATTTGTATCGTATCTTTTAGTACATAACTTTTCACCAAATTTCACAAACACTAAGATAGTTTGTTTTTCGATTCAAAACAAGATTTTAACGCTTTGAGCAGTTCAAATAACGTGTTTTTATATCATTTGTATCGTATCTTTTACTACATAACTTTTCACCAAATTTCACAAACACTAAGAAAGTTTTTTTTTCGATTCAAAACAAGATTTGAACGCTTTGAGGAGTTCAAATAACGTGTTTTAAGATCATTTGTATCGTATCTTTTACTACATAACTTTTCACCAAATTTCTCAAACACTAAGAAAGTTTGTTTTTCGATTCAAAACAAGATTTGAACGCTTTGAGGAGTTCAAATAACGTGTTTTTAGATCATTTGTATCGTATCTTTTAGTACGTAACTTTTCACCAAATTTCACAAACACTAAGATAGTTTGTTTTTCGATTCAAAACAAGATTTTAACGCTTTGAGGAGTTCAAATAACATGTTTTTAGATCATTTGTATCGTATCTTTTAGTACGTAACTTTTCACCAAATTTCACAAACACTAAGATAGTTTGTTTTTCGATTCAAAACAAGATTTGAACTCTTTGAGGAGTTCAAATAACGTGTTTTTAGATCATTTGTATCGTATCTCTTACTACATAAGTTTTCACCAAATTTCACAAACACTAAGAAAGTTTGTTTTTCGATTCAAAACAAGATTTGAACGCTTTGAGGAGTTCAAATAACGTGTTTTTAGATCATTTGTATCGTATCTTTTAGTACGTAACTTTTCACCAAATTTCACAAACACTAAGATAGTTTGTTTTTCGATTCAAAACAAGATTTTAACGCTTTGAGGAGTTCAAATAACGTGTTTTTAGATCATTTGTATCGTATCTTTTAGTACATAACTTTTCACCAAATGTCACGAACACTAAGATAGTTTGTTTTTCGATTCAAAACAAGATTTTAACGCTTTGAGGAGTTCAAATAACGTGTTTTAAGATCATTTGTATCGTATCTTTTAGTACATAACTTTTCACCAAATGTCACAAACACTAAGAAAGTTTGTTTTTCGATTCAAAACAAGATTTTAACGCTTTGAGGAGTTCAAATAACGTGTTTTTAGATCATTTGTATCGTATCTGTTAGTACATAACTTTTCACCAAATTTCACAAACACTAAGATAGTTTGTTTTTCGATTCAAAACAAGATTTTAACGCTTTGAGGAGTTCAAATAACGTGTTTTAAGATCATTTGTATCGTATCTTTTAGTACATAACTTTTCACCAAATTTCACAAACACTAAGAAAGTTTGTTTTTCGATTCAAAACAAGATTTTAACGCTTTGAGGAGTTCAAATAACGTGTTTTAAGATCATTTGTATCGTATCTTTTAGTACATAACTTTTCACCAAATTTCACAAACACTAAGAAAGTTTGTTTTTCGATTCAAAACAAGATTTTAACGCTTTGAGGAGTTCAAATAACGTGTTTTTAGATCATTTGTATCGTATCTTTTAGTACATAACTTTTCACCAAATTTCACAAACACTAAGATAGTTTGTTTTTCGATTCAAAACAAGATTTTAACGCTTTGAGGAGTTCAAATAACGTGTTTTAAGATCATTTGTATCGTATCTTTTAGTATATAACTTTTCACCAAATTTCACAAACACTAAGAAAGTTTGTTTTTCGATTCAAAACAAGATTTGAACGCTTTGAGGAGTTCAAATAACGTGTTTTTAGATCATTTGTATCGTATCTTTTAGTACATAACTTTTCACCAAATTTCACAAAAACTAAGAAAGTTTGTTTTTCAATTCAAAACAAGATTTGAACGCTTTGAGGAGTTCAAATAACGTGTTTTTAGATCATTTGTATCGTATCTTTTAGTACGTAACTTTTCACCAAATTTCACAAACACTAAGAAAGTTTGTTTTTCGATTCAAAACAAGATTTGAACGCGTTGAGGAGTTCAAATAACGTGTTTTTAGATCATTTGTATCGTATCTTTTACTACATAACTTTTCACCAAATTTCACAAACACTAAGAAAGTTTGTTTTTCGATTCAAAACAAGATTTGAACGCTTTGAGGAGTTCAAATAACGTGTTTTAAGATCATTTGTATCGTATCTTTTAGTACATAACTTTTCACCAAATTTCACAAACACTAAGATAGTTTGTTTTTCGATTCAAAACAAGATTTGAACGCTTTGAGGATTTCAAATAACGTGTTTTTAGATCATTTGTATCATATCTTTTAGTACGTAACTTTTCACCAAATTTCACAAACACTAAGATAGTTTGTTTTTCGATTCAAAACAAGATTTGAACGCTTTGAGGAGTTCAAATAACGTGTTTTTAGATCATTTGTATCGTATCTTTTAGTACGTAACTTTTCACCAAATTTCACAAACACTAAGAAAGTTTGTTTTTCGATTCAAAACAAGATTTGAACGCTTTGAGGAGTTCAAATAACGTGTTTTTAGATCATTTGTATCGTATCTTTTAGTACATAACTTTTCACCAAATTTCACAAACACTAAGATAGTTTGTTTTTCGATTCAAAACAAGATTTTAACGCTTTGAGCAGTTCAAATAACGTGTTTTTAGATCATTTGTATCGTATCTTTTACTACATAACTTTTCACCAAATTTCACAAACACTAAGAAAGTTTTTTTTTCGATTCAAAACAAGATTTGAACGCTTTGAGGAGTTCAAATAACGTGTTTTAAGATCATTTGTATCGTATCTTTTACTACATAACTTTTCACCAAATTTCTCAAACACTAAGAAAGTTTGTTTTTCGATTCAAAACAAGATTTGAACGCTTTGAGGAGTTCAAATAACGTGTTTTTAGATCATTTTTATCGTATCTTTTAGTACGTAACTTTTCACCAAATTTCACAAACACTAAGATAGTTTGTTTTTCGATTCAAAACAAGATTTTAACGCTTTGAGGAGTTCAAATAACATGTTTTTAGATCATTTGTATCGTATCTTTTAGTACGTAACTTTTCACCAAATTTCACAAACACTAAGATAGTTTGTTTTTCGATTCAAAACAAGATTTGAACTCTTTGAGGAGTTCAAATAACGTGTTTTTAGATCATTTGTATCGTATCTCTTACTACATAAGTTTTCACCAAATTTCACAAACACTAAGAAAGTTTGTTTTTCGATTCAAAACAAGATTTGAACGCTTTGAGGAGTTCAAATAACGTGTTTTTAGATCATTTGTATCGTATCTTTTAGTACGTAACTTTTCACCAAATTTCACAAACACTAAGATAGTTTGTTTTTCGATTCAAAACAAGATTTTAACGCTTTGAGGAGTTCAAATAACGTGTTTTTAGATCATTTGTATCGTATCTTTTACTACATAAGTTTTCACCAAATTTCACAAACACTAAGAAAGTTTGTTTTTCAATTCAAAACAAGATTTGAACGCTTTGAGGAGTTCAAATAACGTGTTTTTAGATCATTTGTATCGTATCTTTTAGTACGTAACTTTTCACCAAATTTCACAAACACTAAGATAGTTTGTTTTTCGATTCAAAACAAGATTTGAACGCTTTGAGGAGTTCAAATAACGTGTTTTTAGATCATTTGTATCGTATCTTTTAGTACGTAACTTTTCACCAAATTTCACAAACACTAAGATAGTTTGTTTTTCGATTCAAAACAAGATTTTAACGCTTTGAGGAGTTCAAATAACGTGTTTTAAGATCATTTGGATCGTATCTTTTAGTACATAACTTTTCATCAAATGTCACAAACACTAAGAAAGTTTGTTTTTCGATTCAAAACAAGATTTTAACGCTTTGAGGAGTTCAAATAACGTGTTTTTAGATCATTTGTATCGTATCTGTTAGTACATAACTTTTCACCAAATTTCACAAACACTAAGATAGTTTGTTTTTCGATTCAAAACAAGATTTTAACGCTTTGAGGAGTTCAAATAACGTGTTTTTAGATCATTTGTATCGTATCTTTTACTACATAACTTTTCACCAAATTTCACAAACACTAAGATAGTTTGTTTTTCGATTCAAAACAAGATTTTAACGCTTTGAGGAGTTCAAATAACGTGTTTTAAGATCATTTGTATCGTATCTTTTAGTACATAACTTTTCACCAAATTTCACAAACACTAAGAAAGTTTGTTTTTCGATTCAAAACAAGATTTTAACGCTTTGAGGAGTTCAAATAACGTGTTTTTAGATCAATTGTATCGTATCTTTTAGTACATAACTTTTCACCAAATTTCACAAACACTAAGATAGTTTGTTTTTCGATTCAAAACAAGATTTTAACGCTTTGAGGAGTTCAAATAACGTGTTTTTAGATCAATTGTATCGTATCTTTTAGTACATAACTTTTCACCAAATTTCACAAACACTAAGAATGTTTGTTTTTCGATTCAAAACAAGATTTTAACGCTTTGAGGAGTTCAAATAACGTGTTTTAAGATCATTTGTATCGTATCTTTTAGTACATAACTTTTCACCAAATTTCACAAACACTAAGAAAGTTTGTTTTTCAATTCAAAACAAGATTTGAACGCTTTGAGGAGTTCAAATAACGTGTTTTTAGATCATTTGTATCGTATCTTTTAGTACGTAACTTTTCACCAAATTTCACAAACACTAAGATAGTTTGCTTTTCGATTCAAAACAAGATTTGAACGCTTTGAGGAGTTCAAATAACGTGTTTTTAGATCATTTGTATCGTATCTTTTAGTACGTAACTTTTCACCAAATTTCACAAACACTAAGATAGTTTGTTTTTCGATTCAAAACAAGATTTTAACGCTTTGAGGAGTTCAAATAACGTGTTTTAAGATCATTTGTATCGTATCTTTTAGTACATAACTTTTCACCAAATGTCACAAACACTAAGAAAGTTTGTTTTTCGATTCAAAACAAGATTTTAACGCTTTGAGGAGTTCAAATAACGTGTTTTTAGATCATTTGTATCGTATCTGTTAGTACATAACTTTTCACCAAATTTCACAAACACTAAGATAGTTTGTTTTTCGATTCAAAACAAGATTTTAACGCTTTGAGGAGTTCAAATAACGTGTTTTTAGATCATTTGTATCGTATCTTTTACTACATAACTTTTCACCAAATTTCACAAACACTAAGATAGTTTGTTTTTCGATTCAAAACAAGATTTTAACGCTTTGAGGAGTTCAAATAACGTGTTTTAAGATCATTTGTATCGTATCTTTTAGTTCATAACTTTTCACCAAATTTCACAAACACTAAGAAAGTTTGTTTTTCGATTCAAAACAAGATTTTAACGCTTTGAGGAGTTCAAATAACGTGTTTTTAGATCAATTGTATCGTATCTTTTAGTACATAACTTTTCACCAAATTTCACAAACACTAAGATAGTTTGTTTTTCGATTCAAAACAAGATTTTAACGCTTTGAGGAGTTCAAATAACGTGTTTTAAGATCATTTGTATCGTATCTTTTTGTACGTAACTTTTTACCAAATTTCACAAACACTAAGATAGTTTGTTTTTCGATTCAAAACAAGATTTTAACGCTTTGAGGAGTTCAAATAACGTGTTTTTAGATCATTTGTATCTATCTTTTACTACATAACTTTTCACCAAATTTCACAAACACTAAGAAAGTTTGTTTTTCGATTCAAAACAAGATTTAAACGCTTTGAGGAGTTCAAATAACGTGTTTTTAGATCAATTGTATCGTATCTTTTAGTACATAACTTTTCACCAAATTTCACAAACACTAAGATAGTTTGTTTTTCGATTCAAAACAAGATTTTAACGCTTTGAGGAGTTCAAATAACGTATTTTTAGATCATTTGTATCGTATCTTTTACTACATAACTTTTCACCAAATTTCACAAACACTAAGAAAGTTTGTTTTTCGATTCAAAACAAGATTTTAACGCTTTGAGGAGTTCAAATAACGTGTTTTAAGATCATTTGTATCGTATCTTTTAGTACATAACTTTTCACCAAATTTCACAAACACTAAGAAAGTTTGTTTTTCGATTCAAAACAAGATTTGAACGCTTTGAGGAGTTCAAATAACGTGTTTTTAGATCATTTGTATCGTATCTTTTAGTACGTAACTTTTCACCAAATTTCACAAACACTAAGATAGTTTGTTTTTCGATTCAAAACAAGATTTTAACGCTTTGAGGAGTTCAAATAACGTGTTTTTAGATCATTTGTATCGTATCTTTTAGTACATAACTTTTCACCAAATTTCACAAACACTAAGAAAGTTTGTTTTGCGATTCAAAACAAGATTTTAACGCTTTGAGCAGATCAAATAACGTGTTTTAAGATCATTTGTATCGTATCTTTTAGTACATAACTTTTCACCAAATTTCACAAACACTAAGAAAGTTTGTTTTTCGATTCAAAACAAGATTTGAACGCTTTGAGGAGTTCAAATAACGCGTTTTTAGATCATTTGTATCGTATCTTTTAGTACGTAACTTTTCACCAAATTTCACAAACACTAAGATAGTTTGTTTTTCGATTCAAAACAAGATTTTAACGCTTTGAGGAGTTCAAATAACGTGTTTTTAGATCATTTGTATCGTATCTTTTAGTACGTAACTTTTCACCAAATTTCACAAACACTAAGATAGTTTGTTTTTCGATTCAAAACAAGATTTTAACGCTTTGAGGAGTTCAAATAACGTGTTTTTAGATCATTTGTATCGTATCTTTTACTACATAAGTTTTCACCAAATTTCACAAACACTAAGAAAGTTTGTTTTTCAATTCAAAACAAGTTTTGAACGCTTTGAGGAGTTCAAATAACGTGTTTTTAGATCATTTGTATCGTATCTTGTAGTACATAACTTTTCACCAAATTTCACAAACACTAAGATAGTTTGTTTTTCGATTCAAAACAAGATTTTAACGCTTTGAGGAGTTCAAATAACGTGTTTTAAGATCATTTGTATCGTATCTTTTAGTACGTAACTTTTCACCAAATTTCACAAACACTAAGATAGTTTGTTTTTCGATTCAAAACAAGATTTTAACGCTTTGAGGAGTTCAAATAACGTGTTTTTAGATCATTTGTATCTATCTTTTACTTCATAACTTTTCACCAAATTTCACAAACACTAAGAAAGTTTGTTTTTCGATTCAAAACAAGATTTAAACGCTTTGAGGAGTTCAAATAACGTGTTTTTAGATCAATTGTATCGTATCTTTTAGTACATAACTTTTCACCAAATTTCACAAACACTAAGATAGTTTGTTTTTCGATTCAAAACAAGATTTTAACACTTTGAGGAGTTCAAATAACGTATTTTTAGATCATTTGTATCGTATCTTTTACTACATAACTTTTCACCAAATTTCACAAACACTAAGAAAGTTTGTTTTTCGATTCAAAACAAGATTTTAACGCTTTGAGGAGTTCAAATAACGTGTTTTAAGATCATTTGTATCATATCTTTTAGTACATAACTTTTCACCAAATTTCACAAACACTAAGAAAGTTTGTTTTTCGATTCAAAACAAGATTTGAACGCTTTGAGGAGTTCAAATAACGTGTTTTTAGATCATTTGTATCGTATCTTTTAGTACGTAACTTTTCACCAAATTTCACAAACACTAAGATAGTTTGTTTTTCGATTAAAAACAAGATTTTAACGCTTTGAGGAGTTCAAATAATGTGTTTTTAGATCATTTGTATCGTATCTTTTAGTACATAACTTTTCACCAAATTTCACAAACACTAAGAAAGTTTGTTTTGCGATTCAAAACAAGATTTTAACGCTTTGAGCAGATCAAATAACGTGTTTTAAGATCATTTGTATCGTATCTTTTAGTATATAACTTTTCACCAAATTTCACAAACACTAAGAAAGTTTGTTTTTCGATTCAAAACAAGATTTGAACGCTTTGAGGAGTTCAAATAACGTGTTTTTAGATCATTTGTATCGTATCTTTTAGTACGTAACTTTTCACCAAATTTCACAAAAACTAAGATAGTTTGTTTTTCGATTCAAAACAAGATTTGAACGCTTTGAGGAGTTCAAATAACGTGTTTTTAGATCATTTGTATCGTATCTCTTACTACATAAGTTTTCACCAAATTTCACAAACACTAAGAAAGTTTGTTTTTCGATTCAAAACAAGATTTGAACGCGTTGAGGAGTTCAAATAACGTGTTTTTAGATCATTTGTATCGTATCTTGTAGTACATAACTTTTCACCAAATTTCACAAACACTAAGAAAGTTTGTTTTTCGATTCAAAACAAGATTTGAACGCTTTGAGGAGTTCAAATAACGTGTTTTTAGATCATTTGTATCGTATCTTTTAGTACATAACTTTTCACCAAATTTCACAAACACTAAGATAGTTTGTTTTTCGATTCAAAACAAGATTTTAACGCTTTGAGGAGTTCAAATAACGTGTTTTAAGATCATTTGTATCGTATCTTTTACTACATAACTTTTCACCAAATTTCACAAACACTAAGAAAGTTTGTTTTTCGATTCAAAACAAGATTTGAACGCTTTGAGGAGTTCAAATAACGTGTTTTTAGATCATTTGTATCGTATCTTTTAGTACGTAACTTTTCACCAAATTTCACAAACACTAAGAAAGTTTGTTTTTCGATTCAAAACAAGATTTGAACGCTTTGAGGAGTTCAAATAACGTGTTTTTAGATCATTTGTATCGTATCTTTTAGTACATAACTTTTCACCAAATTTCACAAACACTAATATAGTTTGTTATTCGATTCAAAACAAGATTTTAACGCTTTGAGCAGTTCAAATAACGTGTTTTTAGATCATTTGTATCGTATCTTTTACTACATAACTTTTCACCAAATTTCACAAACACTAAGAAAGTTTTTTTTTCGATTCAAAACAAGATTTGAACGCTTTGAGGAGTTCAAATAACGTGTTTTAAGATCATTTGTATCGTATCTTTTACTACATAACTTTTCACCAAATTTCTCAAACACTAAGAAAGTTTGTTTTTCGATTCAAAACAAGATTTGAACGCTTTGAGGAGTTCAAATAACGTGTTTTTAGATCATTTGTATCGTATCTTTTAGTACGTAACTTTTCACCAAATTTCACAAACACTAAGATAGTTTGTTTTTCGATTCAAAACAAGATTTTAACGCTTTGAGGAGTTCAAATAACATGTTTTTAGATCATTTGGATCGTATCTTTTAGTACATAACTTTTCACCAAATGTCACAAACACTAAGAAAGTTTGTTTTTCGATTCAAAACAAGATTTGAACGCTTTGAGGAGTTCAAATAACGTGTTTTTAGATCATTTGTATCGTATCTTTTAGTACGTAACTTTTCACCAAATTTCACAAACACTAAGATAGTTTGTTTTTCGATTCAAAACAAGATTTGAACGCTTTGAGGAGTTCAAATAACGTGTTTTTAGATCATTTGTATCGTATCTTTTAGTACGTAACTTTTCACCAAATTTCACAAACACTAAGATAGTTTGTTTTTCGATTCAAAACAAGATTTGAACGCTTTGAGGAGTTCAAATAACGTGTTTTTAGATCATTTGTATCGTATCTTTTAGTACGTAACTTTTCACCAAATTTCACAAACACTAAGATAGTTTGTTTTTCGATTCAAAACAAGATTTTAACGCTTTGAGGAGTTCAAATAACGTGTTTTAAGATCATTTGTATCGTATCTTTTAGTACATAACTTTTCACCAAATGTCACAAACACTAAGAAAGTTTGTTTTTCGATTCAAAACAAGATTTTAACGCTTTGAGGAGTTCAAATAACGTGTTTTTAGATCATTTGTATCGTATCTGTTAGTACATAACTTTTCACCAAATTTCACAAACACTAAGATAGTTTGTTTTTCGATTCAAAACAAGATTTTAACGCTTTGAGGAGTTCAAATAACGTGTTTTTAGATCATTTGTATCGTATCTTTTACTACATAACTTTTCACCAAATTTCACAAACACTAAGATAGTTTGTTTTTCGATTCAAAACAAGATTTTAACGCTTTGAGGAGTTCAAATAACGTGTTTTAAGATCATTTGTATCGTATCTTTTAGTACATAACTTTTCACCAAATTTCACAAACACTAAGAAACTTTGTTTTTCGATTCAAAACAAGATTTTAACGCTTTGAGGAGTTCAAATAACGTGTTTTTAGATCAATTGTATCGTATCTGTTAGTACATAACTTTTCACCAAATTTCACAAACACTAAGATAGTTTGTTTTTCGATTCAAAACAAGATTTTAACGCTTTGAGGAGTTCAAATAACGTGTTTTAAGATCATTTGTATCGTATCTTTTAGTACATAACTTTTCACCAAATTTCACAAACACTAAGAATGTTTGTTTTTCGATTCAAAACAAGATTTTAACGCTTTGAGGAGTTCAAATAACGTGTTTTAAGATCATTTGTATCGTATCTTTTAGTACATAACTTTTCACCAAATTTCACAAACACTAAGAAAGTTTGTTTTTCGATTCAAAACAACATTTTAACGCTTTGAGGAGTTCAAATAACGTGTTTTTAGATCAATTGTATCGTATCTTTTAGTACGTAACTTTCCACCAAATTTCACAAACACTAAGATAGTTTGTTTTTCGATTCAAAACAAGATTTTAACGCTTTGAGGAGTTCAAATAACGTGTTTTTAGATCAATTGTATCGTATCTTTTAGTACATAACTTTTCACCAAATTTCACAAACACTAAGAAAGTTTGTTTTTCGATTCAAAACAAGATTTTAACGCTTTGAGGAGTTCAAATAACGTGTTTTAAGATCATTTGTATCGTATCTTTTAGTACATAACTTTTCACCAAATTTCACAAACACTAAGAAAGTTTGTTTTTCGATTCAAAACAAGATTTGAACGCTTTGAGGATTTCAAATAACGTGTTTTTAGATCATTTGTATCGTATCTTTTAGTACGTAACTTTTCACCAAATTTCACAAACACTAAGATAGTTTGTTTTTCGATTCAAAACAAGATTTGAACGCTTTGAGGAGTTCAAATAACGTGTTTTTAGATCATTTGTATCGTATCTTTTACTACATAACTTTTCACCAAATTTCACAAACACTAAGAAAGTTTGTTTTTCGATTCAAAACAAGATTTTAACGCTTTGAGGAGTTCAAATAACGTGTTTTAAGATCATTTGTATCGTATCTTTTAGTACATAACTTTTCACCAAATTTCACAAACACTAAGAAAGTTTGTTTTTCGATTCAAAACAAGATTTGAACGCTTTGAGGATTTCAAATAACGTGTTTTTAGATCATTTGTATCGTATCTTTTAGTACGTAACTTTTCACCAAATTTCACAAACACTAAGATAGTTTGTTTTTCGATTCAAAACAAGATTTGAACTCTTTGAGGAGTTCAAATAACGTGTTTTTAGATCATTTGTATCGTATCTTTTACTACATAAGTTTTCACCAAATTTCACAAACACTAAGAAAGTTTGTTTTTCGATTCAAAACAAGATTTGAACGCTTTGAGGAGTTCAAATAACGTGTTTTTAGATCAATTGTATCGTATCTTTTAGTACATAACTTTTCACCAAATTTCACAAACACTAAGATAGTTTGTTTTTCGATTCAAAACAAGATTTTAACGCTTTGAGGAGTTCAAATAACGTGTTTTAAGATCATTTGTATCGTATCTTTTACTACATAACTTTTCACCAAATTTCACAAACACTAAGAAAGTTTGTTTTTCGATTCAAAACAAGATTTGAACGCTTTGAGGAGTTCAAATAACGTGTTTTCAGATCATTTGTATCGTATCTTTTAGTATATAACTTTTCACCAAATTTCACAAACACTAAGAAAGTTTGTTTTTCGATTCAAAACAAGATTTGAACGCTTTGAGGAGTTCAAATAACGTGTTTTTAGATCATTTGTATCGTATCTTTTAGTACATAACTTTTCACCAAATTTCACAAAAACTAAGAAAGTTTGTTTTTCAATTCAAAACAAGATTTGAACGCTTTGAGGAGTTCAAATAACGTGTTTTTAGATCATTTGTATCGTATCTTTTAGTACGTAACTTTTCACCAAATTTCACAAACACTAAGAAAGTTTGTTTTTCGATTCAAAACAAGATTTGAACGCGTTGAGGAGTTCAAATAACGTGTTTTTAGATCATTTGTATCGTATCTTTTACTACATAACTTTTCACCAAATTTCACAAACACTAAGAAAGTTTGTTTTTCGATTCAAAACAAGATTTGAACGCTTTGAGGAGTTCAAATAACGTGTTTTAAGATCATTTGTATCGTATCTTTTAGTACATAACTTTTCACCAAATTTCACAAACACTAAGATAGTTTGTTTTTCGATTCAAAACAAGATTTGAACGCTTTGAGGATTTCAAATAACGTGTTTTTAGATCATTTGTATCATATCTTTTAGTACGTAACTTTTCACCAAATTTCACAAACACTAAGATAGTTTGTTTTTCGATTCAAAACAAGATTTGAACGCTTTGAGGAGTTCAAATAACGTGTTTTTAGATCATTTGTATCGTATCTTTTAGTACGTAACTTTTCACCAAATTTCACAAACACTAAGAAAGTTTGTTTTTCGATTCAAAACAAGATTTGAACGCTTTGAGGAGTTCAAATAACGTGTTTTTAGATCATTTGTATCGTATCTTTTAGTACATAACTTTTCACCAAATTTCACAAACACTAAGATAGTTTGTTTTTCGATTCAAAACAAGATTTTAACGCTTTGAGCAGTTCAAATAACGTGTTTTTAGATCATTTGTATCATATCTTTTACTACATAACTTTTCACCAAATTTCACAAACACTAAGAAAGTTTTTTTTTCGATTCAAAACAAGATTTGAACGCTTTGAGGAGTTCAAATAACGTGTTTTAAGATCATTTGTATCGTATCTTTTACTACATAACTTTTCACCAAATTTCTCAAACACTAAGAAAGTTTGTTTTTCGATTCAAAACAAGATTTGAACGCTTTGAGGAGTTCAAATAACGTGTTTTTAGATCATTTGTATCGTATCTTTTAGTACGTAACTTTTCACCAAATTTCACAAACACTAAGATAGTTTGTTTTTCGATTCAAAACAAGATTTTAACGCTTTGAGGAGTTCAAATAACATGTTTTTAGATCATTTGTATCGTATCTTTTAGTACGTAACTTTTCACCAAATTTCACAAACACTAAGATAGTTTGTTTTTCGATTCAAAACAAGATTTGAACTCTTTGAGGAGTTCAAATAACGTGTTTTTAGATCATTTGTATCGTATCTCTTACTACATAAGTTTTCACCAAATTTCACAAACACTAAGAAAGTTTGTTTTTCGATTCAAAACAAGATTTGAACGCTTTGAGGAGTTCAAATAACGTGTTTTTAGATCATTTGTATCGTATCTTTTAGTACGTAACTTTTCACCAAATTTCACAAACACTAAGATAGTTTGTTTTTCGATTCAAAACAAGATTTTAACGCTTTGAGGAGTTCAAATAACGTGTTTTTAGATCATTTGTATCGTATCTTTTACTACATAAGTTTTCACCAAATTTCACAAACACTAAGAAAGTTTGTTTTTCAATTCAAAACAAGATTTGAACGCTTTGAGGAGTTCAAATAACGTGTTTTTAGATCATTTGTATCGTATCTTTTAGTACGTAACTTTTCACCAAATTTCACAAACACTAAGATAGTTTGTTTTTCGATTCAAAACAAGATTTGAACGCTTTGAGGAGTTCAAATAACGTGTTTTTAGATCATTTGTATCGTATCTTTTAGTACGTAACTTTTCACCAAATTTCACAAACACTAAGATAGTTTGTTTTTCGATTCAAAACAAGATTTTAACGCTTTGAGGAGTTCAAATAACGTGTTTTAAGATCATTTGGATCGTATCTTTTAGTACATAACTTTTCACCAAATGTCACAAACACTAAGAAAGTTTGTTTTTCGATTCAAAACAAGATTTTAACGCTTTGAGGAGTTCAAATAACGTGTTTTTAGATCATTTGTATCGTATCTGTTAGTACATAACTTTTCACCAAATTTCACAAACACTAAGATAGTTTGTTTTTCGATTCAAAACAAGATTTTAACGCTTTGAGGAGTTCAAATAACGTGTTTTAAGATCATTTGTATCGTATCTTTTAGTACATAACTTTTCACCAAATTTCACAAACACTAAGAAAGTTTGTTTTTCGATTCAAAACAAGATTTTAACGCTTTGAGGAGTTCAAATAACGTGTTTTTAGATCAATTGTATCGTATCTTTTAGTACATAACTTTTCACCAAATTTCACAAACACTAAGATAGTTTGTTTTTCGATTCAAAACAAGATTTTAACGCTTTGAGGAGTTCAAATAACGTGTTTTAAGATCATTTGTATCGTATCTTTTTGTACGTAACTTTTCACCAAATTTCACAAACACTAAGATAGTTTGTTTTTCGATTCAAAACAAGATTTTAACGCTTTGAGGAGTTCAAATAACGTGTTTTTAGATCATTTGTATCTATCTTTTACTACATAACTTTTCACCAAATTTCACAAACACTAAGAAAGTTTGTTTTTCGATTCAAAACAAGATTTAAACGCTTTGAGGAGTTCAAATAACGTGTTTTTAGATCAATTGTATCGTATCTTTTAGTACATAACTTTTCACCAAATTTCACAAACACTAAGATAGTTTGTTTTTCGATTCAAAACAAGATTTTAACGCTTTGAGGAGTTCAAATAACGTATTTTTAGATCATTTGTATCGTATCTTTTACTACATAACTTTTCACCAAATTTCACAAACACTAAGAAAGTTTGTTTTTCGATTCAAAACAAGATTTTAACGCTTTGAGGAGTTCAAATAACGTGTTTTAAGATCATTTGTATCGTATCTTTTAGTACATAACTTTTCACCAAATTTCACAAACACTAAGAAAGTTTGTTTTTCGATTCAAAACAAGATTTGAACGCTTTGAGGAGTTCAAATAACGTGTTTTTAGATCATTTGTATCGTATCTTTTAGTACGTAACTTTTCACCAAATTTCACAAACACTAAGATAGTTTGTTTTTCGATTCAAAACAAGATTTTAACGCTTTGAGGAGTTCAAATAACGTGTTTTTAGATCATTTGTATCGTATCTTTTAGTACATAACTTTTCACCAAATTTCACAAACACTAAGAAAGTTTGTTTTGCGATTCAAAACAAGATTTTAACGCTTTGAGCAGATCAAATAACGTGTTTTAAGATCATTTGTATCGTATCTTTTAGTACATAACTTTTCACCAAATTTCACAAACACTAAGAAAGTTTGTTTTTCGATTCAAAACAAGATTTGAACGCTTTGAGGAGTTCAAATAACGTGTTTTTAGATCATTTGTATCGTATCTTTTAGTACGTAACTTTTCACCAAATTTCACAAACACTAAGATAGTTTGTTTTTCGATTCAAAACAAGATTTGAACGCTTTGAGGAGTTCAAATAACGTGTTTTTAGATCATTTGTATCGTATCTTTTAGTACGTAACTTTTCACCAAATTTCACAAACACTAAGATAGTTTGTTTTTCGATTCAAAACAAGATTTTAACGCTTTGAGGAGTTCAAATAACGTGTTTTTAGATCATTTGTATCGTATCTTTTACTACATAAGTTTTCACCAAATTTCACAAACACTAAGAAAGTTTGTTTTTCAATTCAAAACAAGTTTTGAACGCTTTGAGGAGTTCAAATAACGTGTTTTTAGATCATTTGTATCGTATCTTGTAGTACATAACTTTTCACCAAATTTCACAAACACTAAGATAGTTTGTTTTTCGATTCAAAACAAGATTTTAACGCTTTGAGGAGTTCAAATAACGTGTTTTAAGATCATTTGTATCGTATCTTTTAGTACGTAACTTTTCACCAAATTTCACAAACACTAAGATAGTTTGTTTTTCGATTCAAAACAAGATTTTAACGCTTTGAGGAGTTCAAATAACGTGTTTTTAGATCATTTGTATCTATCTTTTACTTCATAACTTTTCACCAAATTTCACACACACTAAGAAAGTTTGTTTTTCGATTCAAAACAAGATTTAAACGCTTTGAGGAGTTCAAATAACGTGTTTTTAGATCAATTGTATCGTATCTTTTAGTACATAACTTTTCACCAAATTTCACAAACACTAAGATAGTTTGTTTTTCGATTCAAAACAAGATTTTAACACTTTGAGGAGTTCAAATAACGTATTTTTAGATCATTTGTATCGTATCTTTTACTACATAACTTTTCACCAAATTTCACAAACACTAAGAAAGTTTGTTTTTCGATTCAAAACAAGATTTTAACGCTTTGAGGAGTTCAAATAACGTGTTTTAAGATCATTTGTATCGTATCTTTTAGTACATAACTTTTCACCAAATTTCACAAACACTAAGAAAGTTTGTTTTTCGATTCAAAACAAGATTTGAACGCTTTGAGGAGTTCAAATAACGTGTTTTTAGATCATTTGTATCGTATCTTTTAGTACGTAACTTTTCACCAAATTTCACAAACACTAAGATAGTTTGTTTTTCGATTCAAAACAAGATTTTAACGCTTTGAGGAGTTCAAATAATGTGTTTTTAGATCATTTGTATCGTATCTTTTAGTACATAACTTTTCACCAAATTTCACAAACACTAAGAAAGTTTGTTTTGCGATTCAAAACAAGATTTTAACGCTTTGAGCAGATCAAATAACGTGTTTTAAGATCATTTGTATCGTATCTTTTAGTATATAACTTTTCACCAAATTTCACAAACACTAAGAAAGTTTGTTTTTCGATTCAAAACAAGATTTGAACGCTTTGAGGAGTTCAAATAACGTGTTTTTAGATCATTTGTATCGTATCTTTTAGTACGTAACTTTTCACCAAATTTCACAAAAACTAAGATAGTTTGTTTTTCGATTCAAAACAAGATTTGAACGCTTTGAGGAGTTCAAATAACGTGTTTTTAGATCATTTGTATCGTATCTCTTACTACATAAGTTTTCACCAAATTTCACAAACACTAAGAAAGTTTGTTTTTCGATTCAAAACAAGATTTGAACGCGTTGAGGAGTTCAAATAACGTGTTTTTAGATCATTTGTATCGTATCTTGTAGTACATAACTTTTCACCAAATTTCACAAACACTAAGAAAGTTTGTTTTTCGATTCAAAACAAGATTTGAACGCTTTGAGGAGTTCAAATAACGTGTTTTTAGATCATTTGTATCGTATCTTTTAGTACATAACTTTTCACCAAATTTCACAAACACTAAGATAGTTTGTTTTTCGATTCAAAACAAGATTTTAACGCTTTGAGGAGTTCAAATAACGTGTTTTAAGATCATTTGTATCGTATCTTTTACTACATAACTTTTCACCAAATTTCACAAACACTAAGAAAGTTTGTTTTTCGATTCAAAACAAGATTTGAACGCTTTGAGGAGTTCAAATAACGTGTTTTTAGATCATTTGTATCGTATCTTTTAGTACGTAACTTTTCACCAAATTTCACAAACACTAAGAAAGTTTGTTTTTCGATTCAAAACAAGATTTGAACGCTTTGAGGAGTTCAAATAACGTGTTTTTAGATCATTTGTATCGTATCTTTTAGTACATAACTTTTCACCAAATTTCACAAACACTAATATAGTTTGTTATTCGATTCAAAACAAGATTTTAACGCTTTGAGCAGTTCAAATAACGTGTTTTTAGATCATTTGTATCGTATCTTTTACTACATAACTTTTCACCAAATTTCACAAACACTAAGAAAGTTTTTTTTTCGATTCAAAACAAGATTTGAACGCTTTGAGGAGTTCAAATAACGTGTTTTAAGATCATTTGTATCGTATCTTTTACTACATAACTTTTCACCAAATTTCTCAAACACTAAGAAAGTTTGTTTTTCGATTCAAAACAAGATTTGAACGCTTTGAGGAGTTCAAATAACGTGTTTTTAGATCATTTGTATCGTATCTTTTAGTACGTAACTTTTCACCAAATTTCACAAACACTAAGATAGTTTGTTTTTCGATTCAAAACAAGATTTTAACGCTTTGAGGAGTTCAAATAACGTGTTTTAAGATCATTTGTATCGTATCTTTTAGTACATAACTTTTCACCAAATGTCACAAACACTAAGAAAGTTTGTTTTTCGATTCAAAACAAGATTTTAACGCTTTGAGGAGTTCAAATAACGTGTTTTTAGATCATTTGTATCGTATCTGTTAGTACATAACTTTTCACCAAATTTCACAAACACTAAGATAGTTTGTTTTTCGATTCAAAACAAGATTTTAACGCTTTGAGGAGTTCAAATAACGTGTTTTTAGATCATTTGTATCGTATCTTTTACTACATAACTTTTCACCAAATTTCACAAACACTAAGATAGTTTGTTTTTCGATTCAAAACAAGATTTTAACGCTTTGAGGAGTTCAAATAACGTGTTTTAAGATCATTTGTATCGTATCTTTTAGTACGTAACTTTTCACCAAATTTCACAAACACTAAGATAGTTTGTTTTTCGATTCAAAACAAGATTTTAACGCTTTGAGGAGTTCAAATAACGTGTTTTTAGATCAATTGTATCGTATCTTTTAGTACATAACTTTTCACCAAATTTCACAAACACTAAGATAGTTTGTTTTTCGATTCAAAACAAGATTTTAACGCTTTGAGGAGTTCAAATAACGTGTTTTAAGATCATTTGTATCGTATCTTTTAGTACGTAACTTTTCACCAAATTTCACAAACACTAAGATAGTTTGTTTTTCGATTCAAAACAAGATTTTAACGCTTTGAGGAGTTCAAATAACGTGTTTTTAGATCATTTGTATCTATCTTTTACTACATAACTTTTCACCAAATTTCACAAACACTAAGAAAGTTTGTTTTTCGATTCAAAACAAGATTTAAACGCTTTGAGGAGTTCAAATAACGTGTTTTTAGATCAATTGTATCGTATCTTTTAGTACATAACTTTTCACCAAATTTCACAAACACTAAGATAGTTTGTTTTTCGATTCAAAACAAGATTTTAACGCTTTGAGGAGGTCAAATAACGTATTTTTAGATCATTTGTATCGTATCTTTTACTACATAACTTTTCACCAAATTTCACAAACACTAAGAAAGTTTGTTTTTCGATTCAAAACAAGATTTTAACGCTTTGAGGAGTTCAAATAACGTGTTTTAAGATCATTTGTATCGTATCTTTTAGTACATAACTTTTCACCAAATTTCACAAACACTAAGAAAGTTTGTTTTTCGATTCAAAACAAGATTTGAACGCTTTGAGGAGTTCAAATAACGTGTTTTTAGATCATTTGTATCGTATCTTTTAGTACGTAACTTTTCACCAAATTTCACAAACACTAAGATAGTTTGTTTTTCGATTCAAAACAAGATTTTAACGCTTTGAGGAGTTCAAATAACGTGTTTTTAGATCATTTGTATCGTATCTTTTAGTACATAACTTTTCACCAAATTTCACAAACACTAAGAAAGTTTGTTTTGCGATTCAAAACAAGATTTTAATGCTTTGAGCAGATCAAATAACGTGTTTTAAGATCATTTGTATCGTATCTTTTAGTATATAACTTTTCACCAAATTTCACAAACACTAAGAAAGTTTGTTTTTCGATTCAAAACAAGATTTGAACGCTTTGAGGAGTTCAAATAACGTGTTTTTAGATCATTTGTATCGTATCTTTTAGTACGTAACTTTTCACCAAATTTCACAAAAACTAAGATAGTTTGTTTTTCGATTCAAAACAAGATTTGAACGCTTTGAGGAGTTCAAATAACGTGTTTTTAGATCATTTGTATCGTATCTCTTACTACATAAGTTTTCACCAAATTTCACAAACACTAAGAAAGTTTGTTTTTCGATTCAAAACAAGATTTGAACGCGTTGAGGAGTTCAAATAACGTGTTTTTAGATCATTTGTATCGTATCTTGTAGTACATAACTTTTCACCAAATTTCACAAACACTAAGAAAGTTTGTTTTTCGATTCAAAACAAGATTTGAACGCTTTGAGGAGTTCAAATAACGTATTTTTAGATCATTTGTATCGTATCTTTTAGTACATAACTTTTCACCAAATTTCACAAACACTAAGATAGTTTGTTTTTCGATTCAAAACAAGATTTTAACGCTTTGAGGAGTTCAAATAACGTGTTTTAAGATCATTTGTATCGTATCTTTTACTACATAACTTTTCACCAAATTTCACAAACACTAAGAAAGTTTGTTTTTCGATTCAAAACAAGATTTGAACGCTTTGAGGAGTTCAAATAACGTGTTTTTAGATCATTTGTATCGTATCTTTTAGTACGTAACTTTTCACTAAATTTCACAAACACTAAGAAAGTTTGTTTTTCGATTCAACACAAGATTTGAACGCTTTGAGGAGTTCAAATAACGTGTTTTTAGATCATTTGTATCGTATCTTTTAGTACATAACTTTTCACCAAATTTCACAAACACTAAGATAGTTTGTTTTTCGATTCAAAACAAGATTTTAACGCTTTGAGCAGTTCAAATAACGTGTTTTTAGATCATTTGTATCGTATCTTTTACTACATAACTTTTCACCAAATTTCACAAACACTAAGAAAGTTTTTTTTTCGATTCAAAACAAGATTTGAACGCTTTGAGGAGTTCAAATAACGTGTTTTAAGATCATTTGTATCGTATCTTTTACTACATAACTTTTCACCAAATTTCTCAAACACTAAGAAAGTTTGTTTTTCGATTCAAAACAAGATTTGAACGCTTTGAGGAGTTCAAATAACGTGTTTTTAGATCATTTGTATCGTATCTTTTAGTACGTAACTTTTCACCAAATTTCACAAACACTAAGATAGTTTGTTTTTCGATTCAAAACAAGATTTTAACGCTTTGAGGAGTTCAAATAACATGTTTTTAGATCATTTGTATCGTATCTTTTAGTACGTAACTTTTCACCAAATTTCACAAACACTAAGATAGTTTGTTTTTCGATTCAAAACAAGATTTGAACGCTTTGAGGAGTTCAAATAACGTGTTTTTAGATCATTTGTATCGTATCTCTTACTACATAAGTTTTCACCAAATTTCACAAACACTAAGAAAGTTTGTTTTTCGATTCAAAACAAGATTTGAACGCTTTGAGGAGTTCAAATAACGTGTTTTTAGATCATTTGTATCGTATCTTTTAGTACGTAACTTTTCACCAAATTTCACAAACACTAAGATAGTTTGTTTTCGATTCAAAACAAGATTTTAACGCTTTGAGGAGTTCAAATAACGTGTTTTTAGATCATTTGTATCGTATCTTTTACTACATAAGTTTTCACCAAATTTCACAAACACTAAGAAAGTTTGTTTTTCAATTCAAAACAAGATTTGAACGCTTTGAGGAGTTCAAATAACGTGTTTTTAGATCATTTGTATCGTATCTTTTAGTACTTTTCACCAAATTTCACAAACACTAAGATAGTTTGTTTTTCGATTCAAAACAAGATTTGAACGCTTTGAGGAGTTCAAATAACGTGTTTTTAGATCATTTGTATCGTATCTTTTAGTACGTAACTTTTCACCAAATTTCACAAACACTAAGATAGTTTGTTTTTCGATTCAAAACAAGATTTTAACGCTTTGAGGAGTTCAAATAACGTGTTTTAAGATCATTTGTATCGTATCTTTTAGTACATAACTTTTCACCAAATGTCACAAACACTAAGAAAGTTTGTTTTTCGATTCAAAACAAGATTTTAACGCTTTGAGGAGTTCAAATAACGTGTTTTTAGATCATTTGTATCGTATCTGTTAGTACATAACTTTTCACCAAATTTCACAAACACTAAGATAGTTTGTTTTTCGATTCAAAACAAGATTTTAACGCTTTGAGGAGTTCAAATAACGTGTTTTAAGATCATTTGTATCGTATCTTTTAGTACATAACTTTTCACCAAATTTCACAAACACTAAGAAAGTTTGTTTTTCGATTCAAAACAAGATTTTAATGCTTTGAGGAGTTCAAATAACGTGTTTTTAGATCAATTGTATCGTATCTTTTAGTACATAACTTTTCACCAAATTTCACAAACACTAAGATAGTTTGTTTTTCGATTCAAAACAAGATTTTAACGCTTTGAGGAGTTCAAATAACGTGTTTTTAGATCAATTGTATCGTATCTTTTAGTACATAACTTTTCACCAAATTTCACAAACACTAAGAATGTTTGTTTTTCGATTCAAAACAAGATTTTAACGCTTTGAGGAGTTCAAATAACGTGTTTTAAGATCATTTGTATCGTATCTTTTAGTACATAACTTTTCACCAAATTTCACAAACACTAAGAAAGTTTGTTTTTCAATTCAAAACAAGATTTGAACGCTTTGAGGAGTTCAAATAACGTGTTTTTAGATCATTTGTATCGTATCTTTTAGTACGTAACTTTTCACCAAATTTCACAAACACTAAGATAGTTTGTTTTTCGATTCAAAACAAGATTTTAACGCTTTGAGGAGTTCAAATAACGTATTTTTAGATCATTTGTATCGTATCTTTTACTACATAACTTTTCACCAAATTTCACAAACACTAAGAAAGTTTGTTTTTCGATTCAAAACAAGATTTTAACGCTTTGAGGAGTTCAAATAACGTGTTTTAAGATCATTTGTATCGTATCTTTTAGTACATAACTTTTCACCAAATTTCACACACACTAAGAAAGTTTGTTTTTCGATTCAAAACAAGATTTGAACGCTTTGAGGATTTCAAATAACGTGTTTTTAGATCATTTGTATCGTATCTTTTAGTACGTAACTTTTCACCAAATTTCACAAACACTAAGATAGTTTGTTTTTCGATTCAAAACAAGATTTGAACGCTTTGAGGAGTTCAAATAACGTGTTTTTAGATCATTTGTATCGTATCTTTTACTACATAAGTTTTCACCAAATTTCACAAACACTAAGAAAGTTTGTTTTTCGATTCAAAACAAGATTTGAACGCTTTGAGGAGTTCAAATAACGTGTTTTTAGATCATTTGTATCGTATCTTTTAGTACGTAACTTTTCACCAAATTTCACAAACACTAAGATAGTTTGTTTTCGATTCAAAACAAGATTTTAACGCTTTGAGGAGTTCAAATAACGTGTTTTTAGATCATTTGTATCGTATCTTTTACTACATAAGTTTTCACCAAATTTCACAAACACTAAGAAAGTTTGTTTTTCAATTCAAAACAAGATTTGAACGCTTTGAGGAGTTCAAATAACGTGTTTTTAGATCATTTGTATCGTATCTTTTAGTACTTTTCACCAAATTTCACAAACACTAAGATAGTTTGTTTTTCGATTCAAAACAAGATTTGAACGCTTTGAGGAGTTCAAATAACGTGTTTTTAGATCATTTGTATCGTATCTTTTAGTACGTAACTTTTCACCAAATTTCACAAACACTAAGATAGTTTGTTTTTCGATTCAAAACAAGATTTTAACGCTTTGAGGAGTTCAAATAACGTGTTTTAAGATCATTTGTATCGTATCTTTTAGTACATAACTTTTCACCAAATGTCACAAACACTAAGAAAGTTTGTTTTTCGATTCAAAACAAGATTTTAACGCTTTGAGGAGTTCAAATAACGTGTTTTTAGATCATTTGTATCGTATCTGTTAGTACATAACTTTTCACCAAATTTCACAAACACTAAGATAGTTTGTTTTTCGATTCAAAACAAGATTTTAACGCTTTGAGGAGTTCAAATAACGTGTTTTAAGATCATTTGTATCGTATCTTTTAGTACATAACTTTTCACCAAATTTCACAAACACTAAGAAAGTTTGTTTTTCGATTCAAAACAAGATTTTAATGCTTTGAGGAGTTCAAATAACGTGTTTTTAGATCAATTGTATCGTATCTTTTAGTACATAACTTTTCACCAAATTTCACAAACACTAAGATAGTTTGTTTTTCGATTCAAAACAAGATTTTAACGCTTTGAGGAGTTCAAATAACGTGTTTTTAGATCAATTGTATCGTATCTTTTAGTACATAACTTTTCACCAAATTTCACAAACACTAAGAATGTTTGTTTTTCGATTCAAAACAAGATTTTAACGCTTTGAGGAGTTCAAATAACGTGTTTTAAGATCATTTGTATCGTATCTTTTAGTACATAACTTTTCACCAAATTTCACAAACACTAAGAAAGTTTGTTTTTCAATTCAAAACAAGATTTGAACGCTTTGAGGAGTTCAAATAACGTGTTTTTAGATCATTTGTATCGTATCTTTTAGTACGTAACTTTTCACCAAATTTCACAAACACTAAGATAGTTTGTTTTTCGATTCAAAACAAGATTTTAACGCTTTGAGGAGTTCAAATAACGTATTTTTAGATCATTTGTATCGTATCTTTTACTACATAACTTTTCACCAAATTTCACAAACACTAAGAAAGTTTGTTTTTCGATTCAAAACAAGATTTTAACGCTTTGAGGAGTTCAAATAACGTGTTTTAAGATCATTTGTATCGTATCTTTTAGTACATAACTTTTCACCAAATTTCACACACACTAAGAAAGTTTGTTTTTCGATTCAAAACAAGATTTGAACGCTTTGAGGATTTCAAATAACGTGTTTTTAGATCATTTGTATCGTATCTTTTAGTACGTAACTTTTCACCAAATTTCACAAACACTAAGATAGTTTGTTTTTCGATTCAAAACAAGATTTGAACGCTTTGAGGAGTTCAAATAACGTGTTTTTAGATCATTTGTATCGTATCTTTTACTACATAAGTTTTCACCAAATTTCACAAACACTAAGAAAGTTTGTTTTTCGATTCAAAACAAGATTTGAACGCTTTGAGGAGTTCAAATAACGTGTTTTTAGATCATTTGTATCGTATCTTTTAGTACATAACTTTTCACCAAATTTCACAAACACTAAGATAGTTTGTTTTTCGATTCAAAACAAGATTTTAACGCTTTGAGGAGTTCAAATAACGTGTTTTAAGATCATTTGTATCGTATCTTTTACTACATAACTTTTCACCAAATTTCACAAACACTAAGAAAGTTTGTTTTTCGATTCAAAACAAGATTTGAACGCTTTGAGGAGTTCAAATAACGTGTTTTTAGATCATTTGTATCGTATCTTTTAGTACATAACTTTTCACCAAATTTCACAAACACTAAGATAGATTGTTTTTCGATTCAAAACAAGATTTTAACGCTTTGAGGAGTTCAAATAACGTGTTTTAAGATCATTTGTATCGTATCTTTTACTACATAACTTTTCACCAAATTTCACAAACACTAAGAAAGTTTGTTTTTCGATTCAAAACAAGATTTGAACGCTTTGAGGAGTTCAAATAACGTGTTTTTAGATCATTTGTATCGTATCTTTTAGTACATAATTTTTCACCAAATTTCACAAACACTAAGAAAGTTTGTTTTGCGATTCAAAACAAGATTTTAACGCTTTGAGCAGATCAAATAACGTGTTTTAAGATCATTTGTATCGTATCTTTTAGTATATAACTTTTCACCAAATTTCACAAACACTAAGAAAGTTTGTTTTTCGATTCAAAACAAGATTTGAACGCTTTGAGGAGTTCAAATAACGTGTTTTTAGATCATTTGTATCGTATCTTTTAGTACGTAACTTTTCACCAAATTTCACAAACACTAAGAAAGTTTGTTTTTCGATTCAAAACAAGATTTGAACGCTTTGAGGAGTTCAAATAACGTGTTTTTAGATCATTTGTATCGTATCTTTTACTACATAACTTTTCACCAAATTTCACAAACACTAAGAAAGTTTGTTTTTCGATTCAAAACAAGATTTTAACGCTTTGAGGAGTTCAAATAACGTGTTTTTAGATCAATTGTATCGTATCTTTTAGTACATAACTTTTCACCAAATTTCACAAACACTAAGATAGTTTGTTTTTCGATTCAAAACAAGATTTTAACGCTTTGAGGAGTTCAAATAACGTGTTTTTAGATCAATTGTATCGTATCTTTTAGTACATAACTTTTCACCAAATTTCACAAACACTAAGAATGTTTGTTTTTCGATTCAAAACAAGATTTTAACGCTTTGAGGAGTTCAAATAACGTGTTTTAAGATCATTTGTATCGTATCTTTTAGTACATAACTTTTCACCAAATTTCACAAACACTAAGAAAGTTTGTTTTTCAATTCAAAACAAGATTTGAACGCTTTGAGGAGTTCAAATAACGTGTTTTTAGATCATTTGTATCGTATCTTTTAGTACGTAACTTTTCACCAAATTTCACAAACACTAAGATAGTTTGTTTTTCGATTCAAAACAAGATTTTAACGCTTTGAGGAGTTCAAATAACGTATTTTTAGATCATTTGTATCGTATCTTTTACTACATAACTTTTCACCAAATTTCACAAACACTAAGAAAGTTTGTTTTTCGATTCAAAACAAGATTTTAACGCTTTGAGGAGTTCAAATAACGTGTTTTAAGATCATTTGTATCGTATCTTTTAGTACATAACTTTTCACCAAATTTCACACACACTAAGAAAGTTTGTTTTTCGATTCAAAACAAGATTTGAACGCTTTGAGGATTTCAAATAACGTGTTTTTAGATCATTTGTATCGTATCTTTTAGTACGTAACTTTTCACCAAATTTCACAAACACTAAGATAGTTTGTTTTTCGATTCAAAACAAGATTTGAACGCTTTGAGGAGTTCAAATAACGTGTTTTTAGATCATTTGTATCGTATCTTTTACTACATAAGTTTTCACCAAATTTCACAAACACTAAGAAAGTTTGTTTTTCGATTCAAAACAAGATTTGAACGCTTTGAGGAGTTCAAATAACGTATTTTTAGATCATTTGTATCGTATCTTTTAGTACATAACTTTTCACCAAATTTCACAAAAACTAAGATAGTTTGTTTTTCGATTCAAAACAAGATTTGAACGCTTTGAGGAGTTCAAATAACGTGTTTTTAGATCATTTGTATCGTATCTTTTAGTACGTAACTTTTCACCAAATTTCACAAAAACTAAGATAGTTTGTTTTTCGATTCAAAACAAGATTTGAACGCTTTGAGGAGTTCAAATAACGTGTTTTTAGATCATTTGTATCGTATCTCTTACTACATAAGTTTTCACCAAATTTCACAAACACTAAGAAAGTTTGTTTTTCGATTCAAAACAAGATTTGAACGCGTTGAGGAGTTCAAATAACGTGTTTTTAGATCATTTGTATCGTATCTTGTAGTACATAACTTTTCACCAAATTTCACAAACACTAAGAAAGTTTGTTTTTCGATTCAAAACAAGATTTGAACGCTTTGAGGAGTTCAAATAACGTATTTTTAGATCACTTGTATCGTATCTTTTAGTACATAACTTTTCACCAAATTTCACAAACACTAAGATAGTTTGTTTTTCGATTCAAAACAAGATTTTAACGCTTTGAGGAGTTCAAATAACGTGTTTTAAGATCATTTGTATCGTATCTTTTACTACATAACTTTTCACCAAATTTCACAAACACTAAGAAAGTTTGTTTTTCGATTCAAAACAAGATTTGAACGCTTTGAGGAGTTCAAATAACGTGTTTTTAGATCATTTGTATCGTATCTTTTAGTACGTAACTTTTCACTAAATTTCACAAACACTAAGAAAGTTTGTTTTTCGATTCAAAACAAGATTTGAACGCTTTGAGGAGTTCAAATAACGTGTTTTTAGATCATTTGTATCGTATCTTTTAGTACATAACTTTTCACCAAATTTCACAAACACTAAGATAGTTTGTTTTTCGATTCAAAACAAGATTTTAACGCTTTGAGCAGTTCAAATAACGTGTTTTTAGATCATTTGTATCGTATCTTTTACTACATAACTTTTCACCAAATTTCACAAACACTAAGAAAGTTTTTTTTTTCGATTCAAAACAAGATTTGAACGCTTTGAGGAGTTCAAATAACGTGTTTTAAGATCATTTGTATCGTATCTTTTACTACATAACTTTTCACCAAATTTCTCAAACACTAAGAAAGTTTGTTTTTCGATTCAAAACAAGATTTGAACGCTTTGAGGAGTTCAAATAACGTGTTTTTAGATCATTTGTATCGTATCTTTTAGTACGTAACTTTTCACCAAATTTCACAAACACTAAGATAGTTTGTTTTTCGATTCAAAACAAGATTTTAACGCTTTGAGGAGTTCAAATAACATGTTTTTAGATCATTTGTATCGTATCTTTTAGTACGTAACTTTTCACCAAATTTCACAAACACTAAGATAGTTTGTTTTTCGATTCAAAACAAGATTTGAACGCTTTGAGGAGTTCAAATAACGTGTTTTTAGATCATTTGTATCGTATCTCTTACTACATAAGTTTTCACCAAATTTCACAAACACTAAGAAAGTTTGTTTTTCGATTCAAAACAAGATTTTAACGCTTTGAGGAGTTCAAATAACGTGTTTTTAGATCATTTGTATCGTATCTTTTAGTACGTAACTTTTCACCAAATTTCACAAACACTAAGATAGTTTGTTTTCGATTCAAAACAAGATTTTAACGCTTTGAGGAGTTCAAATAACGTGTTTTTAGATCATTTGTATCGTATCTTTTACTACATAAGTTTTCACCAAATTTCACAAACACTAAGAAAGTTTGTTTTTCAATTCAAAACAAGATTTGAACGCTTTGAGGATTTCAAATAACGTGTTTTTAGATCATTTGTATCGTATCTTTTAGTACGTAACTTTTCACCAAATTTCACAAACACTAAGATAGTTTGTTTTTCGATTCAAAACAAGATTTGAACGCTTTGAGGAGTTCAAATAACGTGTTTTTAGATCATTTGTATCGTATCTTTTACTACATAAGTTTTCACCAAATTTCACAAACACTAAGAAAGTTTGTTTTTCGATTCAAAACAAGATTTGAACGCTTTGAGGAGTTCAAATAACGTGTTTTTAGATCATTTGTATCGTATCTTTTAGTACATAACTTTTCACCAAATTTCACAAACACTAAGATAGTTTGTTTTTCGATTCAAAACAAGATTTTAACGCTTTGAGGAGTTCAAATAACGTGTTTTAAGATCATTTGTATCGTATCTTTTACTACATAAGTTTTCACCAAATTTCACAAACACTAAGAAAGTTTGTTTTTCGATTCAAAACAAGATTTGAACGCTTTGAGGAGTTCAAATAACGTGTTTTTAGATCATTTGTATCGTATCTTTTAGTACATAACTTTTCACCAAATTTCACAAACACTAAGATAGTTTGTTTTTCGATTCAAAACAAGATTTTAACGCTTTGAGGAGTTCAAATAACGTGTTTTAAGATCATTTGTATCGTATCTTTTACTACATAACTTTTCACCAAATTTCACAAACACTAAGAAAGTTTGTTTTTCGATTCAAAACAAGATTTGAACGCTTTGAGGAGTTCAAATAACGTGTTTTTAGATCATTTGTATCGTATCTTTTAGTACATAATTTTTCACCAAATTTCACAAACACTAAGAAAGTTTGTTTTGCGATTCAAAACAAGATTTTAACGCTTTGAGCAGATCAAATAACGTGTTTTAAGATCATTTGTATCGTATCTTTTAGTATATAACTTTTCACCAAATTTCACAAACACTAAGAAAGTTTGTTTTTCGATTCAAAACAAGATTTGAACGCTTTGAGGAGTTCAAATAACGTGTTTTTAGATCATTTGTATCGTATCTTTTAGTACGTAACTTTTCACCAAATTTCACAAACACTAAGAAAGTTTGTTTTTCGATTCAAAACAAGATTTGAACGCTTTGAGGAGTTCAAATAACGTGTTTTTAGATCATTTGTATCGTATCTTTTACTACATAACTTTTCACCAAATTTCACAAACACTAAGAAAGTTTGTTTTTCGATTCAAAACAAGATTTTAACGCTTTGAGGAGTTCAAATAACGTGTTTTTAGATCAATTGTATCGTATCTTTTAGTACATAACTTTTCACCAAATTTCACAAACACTAAGATAGTTTGTTTTTCGATTCAAAACAAGATTTTAACGCTTTGAGGAGTTCAAATAACGTGTTTTTAGATCAATTGTATCGTATCTTTTAGTACGTAACTTTTCACCAAATTTCACAAACACTAAGATAGTTTGTTTTTCAATTCAAAACAAGATTTGAACGCTTTGAGGAGTTCAAATAACGTGTTTTTAGATCATTTGTATCGTATCTTTTAGTACGTAACTTTTCACCAAATTTCACAAACACTAAGATAGTTTGTTTTTCGATTCAAAACAAGATTTTAACGCTTTGAGGAGTTCAAATAACGTATTTTTAGATCATTTGTATCGTATCTTTTACTACATAACTTTTCACCAAATTTCACAAACACTAAGAAAGTTTGTTTTTCGATTCAAAACAAGATTTTAACGCTTTGAGGAGTTCAAATAACGTGTTTTAAGATCATTTGTATCGTATCTTTTAGTACATAACTTTTCACCAAATTTCACACACACTAAGAAAGTTTGTTTTTCGATTCAAAACAAGATTTGAACGCTTTGAGGATTTCAAATAACGTGTTTTTGGATCATTTGTATCGTATCTTTTAGTACGTAACTTTTCACCAAATTTCACAAACACTAAGATAGTTTGTTTTTCGATTCAAAACAAGATTTGAACGCTTTGAGGAGTTCAAATAACGTGTTTTTAGATCATTTGTATCGTATCTTTTACTACATAAGTTTTCACCAAATTTCACAAACACTAAGAAAGTTTGTTTTTCGATTCAAAACAAGATTTGAACGCTTTGAGGAGTTCAAATAACGTGTTTTTAGATCATTTGTATCGTATCTTTTAGTACATAACTTTTCACCAAATTTCACAAACACTAAGATAGTTTGTTTTTCGATTCAAAACAAGATTTTAACGCTTTGAGGAGTTCAAATAACGTGTTTTAAGATCATTTGTATCGTATCTTTTACTACATAACTTTTCACCAAATTTCACAAACACTAAGAAAGTTTGTTTTTCGATTCAAAACAAGATTTGAACGCTTTGAGGAGTTCAAATAACGTGTTTTTAGATCATTTGTATCGTATCTTTTAGTACATAACTTTTCACCAAATTTCACAAACACTAAGATAGATTGTTTTTCGATTCAAAACAAGATTTTAACGCTTTGAGGAGTTCAAATAACGTGTTTTAAGATCATTTGTATCGTATCTTTTACTACATAACTTTTCACCAAATTTCACAAACACTAAGAAAGTTTGTTTTTCGATTCAAAACAAGATTTGAACGCTTTGAGGAGTTCAAATAACGTGTTTTTAGATCATTTGTATCGTATCTTTTAGTACATAATTTTTCACCAAATTTCACAAACACTAAGAAAGTTTGTTTTGCGATTCAAAACAAGATTTTAACGCTTTGAGCAGATCAAATAACGTGTTTTAAGATCATTTGTATCGTATCTTTTAGTATATAACTTTTCACCAAATTTCACAAACACTAAGAAAGTTTGTTTTTCGATTCAAAACAAGATTTGAACGCTTTGAGGAGTTCAAATAACGTGTTTTTAGATCATTTGTATCGTATCTTTTAGTACGTAACTTTTCACCAAATTTCACAAACACTAAGAAAGTTTGTTTTTCGATTCAAAACAAGATTTGAACGCTTTGAGGAGTTCAAATAACGTGTTTTTAGATCATTTGTATCGTATCTTTTACTACATAACTTTTCACCAAATTTCACAAACACTAAGAAAGTTTGTTTTTCGATTCAAAACAAGATTTTAACGCTTTGAGGAGTTCAAATAACGTGTTTTTAGATCAATTGTATCGTATCTTTTAGTACATAACTTTTCACCAAATTTCACAAACACTAAGATAGTTTGTTTTTCGATTCAAAACAAGATTTTAACGCTTTGAGGAGTTCAAATAACGTGTTTTTAGATCAATTGTATCGTATCTTTTAGTACGTAACTTTTCACCAAATTTCACAAACACTAAGATAGTTTGTTTTTCAATTCAAAACAAGATTTGAACGCTTTGAGGAGTTCAAATAACGTGTTTTTAGATCATTTGTATCGTATCTTTTAGTACGTAACTTTTCACCAAATTTCACAAACACTAAGATAGTTTGTTTTTCGATTCAAAACAAGATTTTAACGCTTTGAGGAGTTCAAATAACGTATTTTTAGATCATTTGTATCGTATCTTTTACTACATAACTTTTCACCAAATTTCACAAACACTAAGAAAGTTTGTTTTTCGATTCAAAACAAGATTTTAACGCTTTGAGGAGTTCAAATAACGTGTTTTAAGATCATTTGTATCGTATCTTTTAGTACATAACTTTTCACCAAATTTCACACACACTAAGAAAGTTTGTTTTTCGATTCAAAACAAGATTTGAACGCTTTGAGGATTTCAAATAACGTGTTTTTGGATCATTTGTATCGTATCTTTTAGTACGTAACTTTTCACCAAATTTCACAAACACTAAGATAGTTTGTTTTTCGATTCAAAACAAGATTTGAACGCTTTGAGGAGTTCAAATAACGTGTTTTTAGATCATTTGTATCGTATCTTTTACTACATAAGTTTTCACCAAATTTCACAAACACTAAGAAAGTTTGTTTTTCGATTCAAAACAAGATTTGAACGCTTTGAGGAGTTCAAATAACGTGTTTTTAGATCATTTGTATCGTATCTTTTAGTACATAACTTTTCACCAAATTTCACAAACACTAAGATAGTTTGTTTTTCGATTCAAAACAAGATTTTAACGCTTTGAGGAGTTCAAATAACGTGTTTTAAGATCATTTGTATCGTATCTTTTACTACATAACTTTTCACCAAATTTCACAAACACTAAGAAAGTTTGTATTTCGATTCAAAACAAGATTTGAACGCTTTGAGGAGTTCAAATAACGTGTTTTTAGATCATTTGTATCGTATCTTTTAGTACATAACTTTTCACCAAATTTCACAAACACTAAGATAGATTGTTTTTCGATTCAAAACAAGATTTTAACGCTTTGAGGAGTTCAAATAACGTGTTTTAAGATCATTTGTATCGTATCTTTTACTACATAACTTTTCACCAAATTTCACAAACACTAAGAAAGTTTGTTTTTCGATTCAAAACAAGATTTGAACGCTTTGAGGAGTTCAAATAACGTGTTTTTAGATCATTTGTATCGTATCTTTTAGTACATAATTTTTCACCAAATTTCACAAACACTAAGAAAGTTTGTTTTGCGATTCAAAACAAGATTTTAACGCTTTGAGCAGATCAAATAACGTGTTTTAAGATCATTTGTATCGTATCTTTTAGTATATAACTTTTCACCAAATTTCACAAACACTAAGAAAGTTTGTTTTTCGATTCAAAACAAGATTTGAACGCTTTGAGGAGTTCAAATAACGTGTTTTTAGATCATTTGTATCGTATCTTTTAGTACGTAACTTTTCACCAAATTTCACAAACACTAAGAAAGTTTGTTTTTCGATTCAAAACAAGATTTGAACGCTTTGAGGAGTTCAAATAACGTGTTTTTAGATCATTTGTATCGTCTCTTTTAGTACGTAACTTTTCACCAAATTTCACAAACACTAAGAAAGTTTGTTTTTCGATTCAAAACAAGATTTTAACGCTTTGAGCAGTTCAAATAACGTGTTTTAAGATCATTTGTATCGTATCTTTTAGTATATAACTTTTCACCAAATTTCACAAACACTAAGAAAGTTTGTTTTTCGATTCAAAACAAGATTTGAACGCTTTGAGGAGTTCAAATAACGTGTTTTTAGATCATTTGTATCGTATCTTTTAGTACGTAAGTTTTCACCAAATTTCACATACACTAAGATAGTTTGTTTTTCGATTCAAAACAAGATTTTAACGCTTTGAGCAGTTCAAATAACGTGTTTTAAGATCATTTGTATCGTATATTTTAGTATATAACTTTTCACCAAATTTCACAAACACTAAGAAAGTTTGTTTTTCGATTCAAAACAAGATTTGAACCCTTTGAGGAGTTCAAATAACGTGTTTTTAGATCATTTGTATCGTATCTTTTAGTACGTAACTTTTCACCAAATTTCACAAACACTAAGATAGTTTGTTTTTCGATTCAAAACAAGATTTTAACGCTTTGAGCAGTTCAAATAACGTGTTTTAAGATCATTTGTATCGTATCTTTTAGTATATAACTTTTCACCAAATTTCACAAACACTAAGAAAGTTTGTTTTTCGATTCAAAACAAGATTTGAACGCTTTGAGGAGTTCAAATAACGTGTTTTTAGATCATTTGTATCGTATCTTTTAGTACGTAACTTTTCACCAAATTTCACAAACACTAAGAAAGTTTGTTTTTCGATTCAAAACAAGATTTGAACGCTTTGAGGAGTTCAAATAACGTGTTTTTAGATCATTTGTATCGTATCTTTTACTACATAACTTTTCACCAAATTTCACAAACACTAAGAAAGTTTGTTTTTCGATTCAAAACAAGATTTTAACGCTTTGAGGAGTTCAAATAACGTGTTTTTAGATCAATTGTATCGTATCTTTTAGTACATAACTTTTCACCAAATTTCACAAACACTAAGATAGTTTGTTTTTCGATTCAAAACAAGATTTTAACGCTTTGAGGAGTTCAAATAACGTGTTTTTAGATCAATTGTATCGTATCTTTTAGTACATAACTTTTCACCAAATTTCACAAACACTAAGAATGTTTGTTTTTCGATTCAAAACAAGATTTTAACGCTTTGAGGAGTTCAAATAACGTGTTTTAAGATCATTTGTATCGTATCTTTTAGTACATAACTTTTCACCAAATTTCACAAACACTAAGAAAGTTTGTTTTTCAATTCAAAACAAGATTTGAACGCTTTGAGGAGTTCAAATAACGTGTTTTTAGATCATTTGTATCGTATCTTTTAGTACGTAACTTTTCACCAAATTTCACAAACACTAAGATAGTTTGTTTTTCGATTCAAAACAAGATTTTAACGCTTTGAGGAGTTCAAATAACGTATTTTTAGATCATTTGTATCGTATCTTTTACTACATAACTTTTCACCAAATTTCACAAACACTAAGAAAGTTTGTTTTTCGATTCAAAACAAGATTTTAACGCTTTGAGGAGTTCAAATAACGTGTTTTAAGATCATTTGTATCGTATCTTTTAGTACATAACTTTTCACCAAATTTCACACACACTAAGAAAGTTTGTTTTTCGATTCAAAACAAGATTTGAACGCTTTGAGGATTTCAAATAACGTGTTTTTAGATCATTTGTATCGTATCTTTTAGTACGTAACTTTTCACCAAATTTCACAAACACTAAGATAGTTTGTTTTTCGATTCAAAACAAGATTTGAACGCTTTGAGGAGTTCAAATAACGTGTTTTTAGATCATTTGTATCGTATCTTTTACTACATAAGTTTTCACCAAATTTCACAAACACTAAGAAAGTTTGTTTTTCGATTCAAAACAAGATTTGAACGCTTTGAGGAGTTCAAATAACGTGTTTTTAGATCATTTGTATCGTATCTTTTAGTACATAACTTTTCACCAAATTTCACAAACACTAAGATAGTTTGTTTTTCGATTCAAAACAAGATTTTAACGCTTTGAGGAGTTCAAATAACGTGTTTTTAGATCAATTGTATCGTATCTTTTAGTACATAACTTTTCACCAAATTTCACAAACACTAAGATAGTTTGTTTTTCGATTCAAAACAAGATTTTAACGCTTTGAGGAGTTCAAATAACGTGTTTTTAGATCAATTGTATCGTATCTTTTAGTACGTAACTTTTCACCAAATTTCACAAACACTAAGATAGTTTGTTTTTCAATTCAAAACAAGATTTGAACGCTTTGAGGAGTTCAAATAACGTGTTTTTAGATCATTTGTATCGTATCTTTTAGTACGTAACTTTTCACCAAATTTCACAAACACTAAGATAGTTTGTTTTTCGATTCAAAACAAGATTTTAACGCTTTGAGGAGTTCAAATAACGTATTTTTAGATCATTTGTATCGTATCTTTTACTACATAACTTTTCACCAAATTTCACAAACACTAAGAAAGTTTGTTTTTCGATTCAAAACAAGATTTTAACGCTTTGAGGAGTTCAAATAACGTGTTTTAAGATCATTTGTATCGTATCTTTTAGTACATAACTTTTCACCAAATTTCACACACACTAAGAAAGTTTGTTTTTCGATTCAAAACAAGATTTGAACGCTTTGAGGATTTCAAATAACGTGTTTTTAGATCATTTGTATCGTATCTTTTAGTACGTAACTTTTCACCAAATTTCACAAACACTAAGATAGTTTGTTTTTCGATTCAAAACAAGATTTGAACGCTTTGAGGAGTTCAAATAACGTGTTTTTAGATCATTTGTATCGTATCTTTTACTACATAAGTTTTCACCAAATTTCACAAACACTAAGAAAGTTTGTTTTTCGATTCAAAACAAGATTTGAACGCTTTGAGGAGTTCAAATAACGTGTTTTTAGATCATTTGTATCGTATCTTTTAGTACATAACTTTTCACCAAATTTCACAAACACTAAGATAGTTTGTTTTTCGATTCAAAACAAGATTTTAACGCTTTGAGGAGTTCAAATAACGTGTTTTAAGATCATTTGTATCGTATCTTTTACTACATAACTTTTCACCAAATTTCACAAACACTAAGAAAGTTTGTTTTTCGATTCAAAACAAGATTTGAACGCTTTGAGGAGTTCAAATAACGTGTTTTTAGATCATTTGTATCGTATCTTTTAGTACATAACTTTTCACCAAATTTCACAAACACTAAGATAGATTGTTTTTCGATTCAAAACAAGATTTTAACGCTTTGAGGAGTTCAAATAACGTGTTTTAAGATCATTTGTATCGTATCTTTTACTACATAACTTTTCACCAAATTTCACAAACACTAAGAAAGTTTGTTTTTCGATTCAAAACAAGATTTGAACGCTTTGAGGAGTTCAAATAACGTGTTTTTAGATCATTTGTATCGTATCTTTTAGTACATAATTTTTCACCAAATTTCACAAACACTAAGAAAGTTTGTTTTGCGATTCAAAACAAGATTTTAACGCTTTGAGCAGATCAAATAACGTGTTTTAAGATCATTTGTATCGTATCTTTTAGTATATAACTTTTCACCAAATTTCACAAACACTAAGAAAGTTTGTTTTGCGATTCAAAACAAGATTTTAACGCTTTGAGCAGATCAAATAACGTGTTTTTAGATCAATTGTATCGTATCTTTTAGTACATAACTTTTCACCAAATTTCACAAACACTAAGAATGTTTGTTTTTCGATTCAAAACAAGATTTTAACGCTTTGAGGAGTTCAAATAACGTGTTTTAAGATCATTTGTATCGTATCTTTTAGTACGTAACTTTTCACCAAATTTCACAAACACTAAGAAAGTTTGTTTTTCAATTCAAAACAAGATTTGAACGCTTTGAGGAGTTCAAATAACGTGTTTTTAGATCATTTGTATCGTATCTTTTAGTACGTAACTTTTCACCAAATTTCACAAACACTAAGATAGTTTGTTTTTCGATTCAAAACAAGATTTTAACGCTTTGAGGAGTTCAAATAACGTATTTTTAGATCATTTGTATCGTATCTTTTACTACATAACTTTTCACCAAATTTCACAAACACTAAGAAAGTTTGTTTTTCGATTCAAAACAAGATTTTAACGCTTTGAGGAGTTCAAATAACGTGTTTTAAGATCATTTGTATCGTATCTTTTAGTACATAACTTTTCACCAAATTTCACACACACTAAGAAAGTTTGTTTTTCGATTCAAAACAAGATTTGAACGCTTTGAGGATTTCAAATAACGTGTTTTTAGATCATTTGTATCGTATCTTTTAGTACGTAACTTTTCACCAAATTTCACAAACACTAAGATAGTTTGTTTTTCGATTCAAAACAAGATTTGAACGCTTTGAGGAGTTCAAATAACATGTTTTTAGATCATTTGTATCGTATCTTTTACTACATAAGTTTTCACCAAATTTCACAAACACTAAGAAAGTTTGTTTTTCGATTCAAAACAAGATTTGAACGCTTTGAGGAGTTCAAATAACGTGTTTTTAGATCATTTGTATCGTATCTTTTAGTACATAACTTTTCACCAAATTTCACAAACACTAAGATAGTTTGTTTTTCGATTCAAAACAAGATTTTAACGCTTTGAGGAGTTCAAATAACGTGTTTTTAGATCAATTGTATCGTATCTTTTAGTACATAACTTTTCACCAAATTTCACAAACACTAAGATAGTTTGTTTTTCGATTCAAAACAAGATTTTAACGCTTTGAGGAGTTCAAATAACGTGTTTTTAGATCAATTGTATCGTATCTTTTAGTACGTAACTTTTCACCAAATTTCACAAACACTAAGATAGTTTGTTTTTCAATTCAAAACAAGATTTGAACGCTTTGAGGAGTTCAAATAACGTGTTTTTAGATCATTTGTATCGTATCTTTTAGTACGTAACTTTTCACCAAATTTCACAAACACTAAGATAGTTTGTTTTTCGATTCAAAACAAGATTTTAACGCTTTGAGGAGTTCAAATAACGTATTTTTAGATCATTTGTATCGTATCTTTTACTACATAACTTTTCACCAAATTTCACAAACACTAAGAAAGTTTGTTTTTCGATTCAAAACAAGATTTTAACGCTTTGAGGAGTTCAAATAACGTGTTTTAAGATCATTTGTATCGTATCTTTTAGTACATAACTTTTCACCAAATTTCACACACACTAAGAAAGTTTGTTTTTCGATTCAAAACAAGATTTGAACGCTTTGAGGATTTCAAATAACGTGTTTTTAGATCATTTGTATCGTATCTTTTAGTACGTAACTTTTCACCAAATTTCACAAACACTAAGATAGTTTGTTTTTCGATTCAAAACAAGATTTGAACGCTTTGAGGAGTTCAAATAACGTGTTTTTAGATCATTTGTATCGTATCTTTTACTACATAAGTTTTCACCAAATTTCACAAACACTAAGAAAGTTTGTTTTTCGATTCAAAACAAGATTTGAACGCTTTGAGGAGTTCAAATAACGTGTTTTTAGATCATTTGTATCGTATCTTTTAGTACATAACTTTTCACCAAATTTCACAAACACTAAGATAGTTTGTTTTTCGATTCAAAACAAGATTTTAACGCTTTGAGGAGTTCAAATAACGTGTTTTAAGATCATTTGTATCGTATCTTTTACTACATAACTTTTCACCAAATTTCACAAACACTAAGAAAGTTTGTTTTTCGATTCAAAACAAGATTTGAACGCTTTGAGGAGTTCAAATAACGTGTTTTTAGATCATTTGTATCGTATCTTTTAGTACATAACTTTTCACCAAATTGCACAAACACTAAGATAGATTGTTTTTCGATTCAAAACAAGATTTTAACGCTTTGAGGAGTTCAAATAACGTGTTTTAAGATCATTTGTATCGTATCTTTTACTACATAACTTTTCACCAAATTTCACAAACACTAAGAAAGTTTGTTTTTCGATTCAAAACAAGATTTGAACGCTTTGAGGAGTTCAAATAACGTGTTTTTAGATCATTTGTATCGTATCTTTTAGTACATAATTTTTCACCAAATTTCACAAACACTAAGAAAGTTTGTTTTGCGATTCAAAACAAGATTTTAACGCTTTGAGCAGATCAAATAACGTGTTTTAAGATCATTTGTATCGTATCTTTTAGTATATAACTTTTCACCAAATTTCACAAACACTAAGAAAGTTTGTTTTTCGATTCAAAACAAGATTTGAACGCTTTGAGGAGTTCAAATAACGTGTTTTTAGATCATTTGTATCGTATCTTTTAGTACGTAACTTTTCACCAAATTTCACAAACACTAAGAAAGTTTGTTTTTCGATTCAAAACAAGATTTGAACGCTTTGAGGAGTTCAAATAACGTGTTTTTAGATCATTTGTATCGTCTCTTTTAGTACGTAACTTTTCACCAAATATCACAAACACTAAGAAAGTTTGTTTTTCGATTCAAAACAAGATTTTAACGCTTTGAGCAGTTCAAATAACGTGTTTTAAGATCATTTGTATCGTATCTTTTAGTATATAACTTTTCACCAAATTTCACAAACACTAAGAAAGTTTGTTTTTCGATTCAAAACAAGATTTGAACGCTTTGAGGAGTTCAAATAACGTGTTTTTAGATCATTTGTATCGTATCTTTTAGTACGTAAGTTTTCACCAAATTTCACATACACTAAGATAGTTTGTTTTTCGATTCAAAACAAGATTTTAACGCTTTGAGCAGTTCAAATAACGTGTTTTAAGATCATTTGTATCGTATCTTTTAGTATATAACTTTTCACCAAATTTCACAAACACTAAGAAAGTTTGTTTTTCGATTCAAAACAAGATTTGAACGCTTTGAGGAGTTCAAATAACGTGTTTTTAGATCATTTGTATCGTATCTTTTAGTACGTAACTTTTCACCAAATTTCACAAACACTAAGATAGTTTGTTTTTCGATTCAAAACAAGATTTTAACGCTTTGAGCAGTTCAAATAACGTGTTTTAAGATCATTTGTATCGTATCTTTTAGTATATAACTTTTCACCAAATTTCACAAACACTAAGAAAGTTTGTTTTTCGATTCAAAACAAGATTTGAACGCTTTGAGGAGTTCAAATAACGTGTTTTTAGATCATTTGTATCGTATCTTTTAGTACGTAACTTTTCACCAAATTTCACAAACACTAAGAAAGTTTGTTTTTCGATTCAAAACAAGATTTGAACGCTTTGAGGAGTTCAAATAACGTGTTTTTAGATCATTTGTATCGTATCTTTTACTACATAACTTTTCACCAAATTTCACAAACACTAAGAAAGTTTGTTTTTCGATTCAAAACAAGATTTTAACGCTTTGAGGAGTTCAAATAACGTGTTTTTAGATCAATTGTATCGTATCTTTTAGTACATAACTTTTCACCAAATTTCACAAACACTAAGATAGTTTGTTTTTCGATTCAAAACAAGATTTTAACGCTTTGAGGAGTTCAAATAACGTGTTTTTAGATCAATTGTATCGTATCTTTTAGTACATAACTTTTCACCAAATTTCACAAACACTAAGAATGTTTGTTTTTCGATTCAAAACAAGATTTTAACGCTTTGAGGAGTTCAAATAACGTGTTTTAAGATCATTTGTATCGTATCTTTTAGTACATAACTTTTCACCAAATTTCACAAACACTAAGAAAGTTTGTTTTTCAATTCAAAACAAGATTTGAACGCTTTGAGGAGTTCAAATAACATGTTTTTAGATCATTTGTATCGTATCTTTTAGTACGTAACTTTTCACCAAATTTCACAAACACTAAGATAGTTTGTTTTTCGATTCAAAACAAGATTTTAACGCTTTGAGGAGTTCAAATAACGTATTTTTAGATCATTTGTATCGTATCTTTTACTACATAACTTTTCACCAAATTTCACAAACACTAAGAAAGTTTGTTTTTCGATTCAAAACAAGATTTTAACGCTTTGAGGAGTTCAAATAACGTGTTTTAAGATCATTTGTATCGTATCTTTTAGTACATAACTTTTCACCAAATTTCACACACACTAAGAAAGTTTGTTTTTCGATTCAAAACAAGATTTGAACGCTTTGAGGATTTCAAATAACGTGTTTTTAGATCATTTGTATCGTATCTTTTAGTACGTAACTTTTCACCAAATTTCACAAACACTAAGATAGTTTGTTTTTCGATTCAAAACAAGATTTGAACGCTTTGAGGAGTTCAAATAACGTGTTTTTAGATCATTTGTATCGTATCTTTTACTACATAAGTTTTCACCAAATTTCACAAACACTAAGAAAGTTTGTTTTTCGATTCAAAACAAGATTTGAACGCTTTGAGGAGTTCAAATAACGTGTTTTTAGATCATTTGTATCGTATCTTTTAGTACATAACTTTTCACCAAATTTCACAAACACTAAGATAGTTTGTTTTTCGATTCAAAACAAGATTTTAACGCTTTGAGGAGTTCAAATAACGTGTTTTAAGATCATTTGTATCGTATCTTTTACTACATAACTTTTCACCAAATTTCACAAACACTAAGAAAGTTTGTTTTTCGATTCAAAACAAGATTTGAACGCTTTGAGGAGTTCAAATAACGTGTTTTTAGATCATTTGTATCGTATCTTTTAGTACATAATTTTTCACCAAATTTCACAAACACTAAGAAAGTTTGTTTTGCGATTCAAAACAAGATTTTAACGCTTTGAGCAGATCAAATAACGTGTTTTAAGATCATTTGTATCGTATCTTTTAGTATATAACTTTTCACCAAATTTCACAAACACTAAGAAAGTTTGTTTTTCGATTCAAAACAAGATTTGAACGCTTTGAGGAGTTCAAATAACGTGTTTTTAGATCATTTGTATCGTATCTTTTAGTACGTAACTTTTCACCAAATTTCACAAACACTAAGAAAGTTTGTTTTTCGATTCAAAACAAGATTTGAACGCTTTGAGGAGTTCAAATAACGTGTTTTTAGATCATTTGTATCGTCTCTTTTAGTACGTAACTTTTCACCAAATTTCACAAACACTAAGAAAGTTTGTTTTTCGATTCAAAACAAGATTTTAACGCTTTGAGCAGTTCAAATAACGTGTTTTAAGATCATTTGTATCGTATCTTTTAGTATATAACTTTTCACCAAATTTCACAAACACTAAGAAAGTTTGTTTTTCGATTCAAAACAAGATTTGAACGCTTTGAGGAGTTCAAATAACGTGTTTTTAGATCATTTGTATCGTATCTTTTAGTACGTAAGTTTTCACCAAATTTCACATACACTAAGATAGTTTGTTTTTCGATTCAAAACAAGATTTTAACGCTTTGAGCAGTTCAAATAACGTGTTTTAAGATCATTTGTATCGTATCTTTTAGTATATAACTTTTCACCAAATTTCACAAACACTAAGAAAGTTTGTTTTTCGATTCAAAACAAGATTTGAACGCTTTGAGGAGTTCAAATAACGTGTTTTTAGATCATTTGTATCGTATCTTTTAGTACGTAACTTTTCACCAAATTTCACAAACACTAAGATAGTTTGTTTTTCGATTCAAAACAAGATTTTAACGCTTTGAGCAGTTCAAATAACGTGTTTTAAGATCATTTGTATCGTATCTTTTAGTATATAACTTTTCACCAAATTTCACAAACACTAAGAAAGTTTGTTTTTCGATTCAAAACAAGATTTGAACGCTTTGAGGAGTTCAAATAACGTGTTTTTAGATCATTTGTATCGTATCTTTTAGTACGTAACTTTTCACCAAATTTCACAAACACTAAGAAAGTTTGTTTTTCGATTCAAAACAAGATTTGAACGCTTTGAGGAGTTCAAATAACGTGTTTTTAGATCATTTGTATCGTATCTTTTACTACATAACTTTTCACCAAATTTCACAAACACTAAGAAAGTTTGTTTTTCGATTCAAAACAAGATTTTAACGCTTTGAGGAGTTCAAATAACGTGTTTTTAGATCAATTGTATCGTATCTTTTAGTACATAACTTTTCACCAAATTTCACAAACACTAAGATAGTTTGTTTTTCGATTCAAAACAAGATTTTAACGCTTTGAGGAGTTCAAATAACGTGTTTTTAGATCAATTGTATCGTATCTTTTAGTACATAACTTTTCACCAAATTTCACAAACACTAAGAATGTTTGTTTTTCGATTCAAAACAAGATTTTAACGCTTTGAGGAGTTCAAATAACGTGTTTTAAGATCATTTGTATCGTATCTTTTAGTACATAACTTTTCACCAAATTTCACAAACACTAAGAAAGTTTGTTTTTCAATTCAAAACAAGATTTGAACGCTTTGAGGAGTTCAAATAACGTGTTTTTAGATCATTTGTATCGTATCTTTTAGTACGTAACTTTTCACCAAATTTCACAAACACTAAGATAGTTTGTTTTTCGATTCAAAACAAGATTTTAACGCTTTGAGGAGTTCAAATAACGTATTTTTAGATCATTTGTATCGTATCTTTTACTACATAACTTTTCACCAAATTTCACAAACACTAAGAAAGTTTGTTTTTCGATTCAAAACAAGATTTTAACGCTTTGAGGAGTTCAAATAACGTGTTTTAAGATCATTTGTATCGTATCTTTTAGTACATAACTTTTCACCAAATTTCACACACACTAAGAAAGTTTGTTTTTCGATTCAAAACAAGATTTGAACGCTTTGAGGATTTCAAATAACGTGTTTTTAGATCATTTGTATCGTATCTTTTAGTACGTAACTTTTCACCAAATTTCACAAACACTAAGATAGTTTGTTTTTCGATTCAAAACAAGATTTGAACGCTTTGAGGAGTTCAAATAACGTGTTTTTAGATCATTTGTATCGTATCTTTTACTACATAAGTTTTCACCAAATTTCACAAACACTAAGAAAGTTTGTTTTTCGATTCAAAACAAGATTTGAACGCTTTGAGGAGTTCAAATAACGTGTTTTTAGATCATTTGTATCGTATCTTTTAGTACATAACTTTTCACCAAATTTCACAAACACTAAGATAGTTTGTTTTTCGATTCAAAACAAGATTTTAACGCTTTGAGGAGTTCAAATAACGTGTTTTTAGATCAATTGTATCGTATCTTTTAGTACATAACTTTTCACCAAATTTCACAAACACTAAGATAGTTTGTTTTTCGATTCAAAACAAGATTTTAACGCTTTGAGGAGTTCAAATAACGTGTTTTTAGATCAATTGTATCGTATCTTTTAGTACGTAACTTTTCACCAAATTTCACAAACACTAAGATAGTTTGTTTTTCAATTCAAAACAAGATTTGAACGCTTTGAGGAGTTCAAATAACGTGTTTTTAGATCATTTGTATCGTATCTTTTAGTACGTAACTTTTCACCAAATTTCACAAACACTAAGATAGTTTGTTTTTCGATTCAAAACAAGATTTTAACGCTTTGAGGAGTTCAAATAACGTATTTTTAGATCATTTGTATCGTATCTTTTACTACATAACTTTTCACCAAATTTCACAAACACTAAGAAAGTTTGTTTTTCGATTCAAAACAAGATTTTAACGCTTTGAGGAGTTCAAATAACGTGTTTTAAGATCATTTGTATCGTATCTTTTAGTACATAACTTTTCACCAAATTTCACACACACTAAGAAAGTTTGTTTTTCGATTCAAAACAAGATTTGAACGCTTTGAGGATTTCAAATAACGTGTTTTTAGATCATTTGTATCGTATCTTTTAGTACGTAACTTTTCACCAAATTTCACAAACACTAAGATAGTTTGTTTTTCGATTCAAAACAAGATTTGAACGCTTTGAGGAGTTCAAATAACGTGTTTTTAGATCATTTGTATCGTATCTTTTACTACATAAGTTTTCACCAAATTTCACAAACACTAAGAAAGTTTGTTTTTCGATTCAAAACAAGATTTGAACGCTTTGAGGAGTTCAAATAACGTGTTTTTAGATCATTTGTATCGTATCTTTTAGTACATAACTTTTCACCAAATTTCACAAACACTAAGATAGTTTGTTTTTCGATTCAAAACAAGATTTTAACGCTTTGAGGAGTTCAAATAACGTGTTTTAAGATCATTTGTATCGTATCTTTTACTACATAACTTTTCACCAAATTTCACAAACACTAAGAAAGTTTGTTTTTCGATTCAAAACAAGATTTGAACGCTTTGAGGAGTTCAAATAACGTGTTTTTAGATCATTTGTATCGTATCTTTTAGTACATAACTTTTCACCAAATTTCACAAACACTAAGATAGATTGTTTTTCGATTCAAAACAAGATTTTAACGCTTTGAGGAGTTCAAATAACGTGTTTTAAGATCATTTGTATCGTATCTTTTACTACATAACTTTTCACCAAATTTCACAAACACTAAGAAAGTTTGTTTTTCGATTCAAAACAAGATTTGAACGCTTTGAGGAGTTCAAATAACGTGTTTTTAGATCATTTGTATCGTATCTTTTAGTACATAATTTTTCACCAAATTTCACAAACACTAAGAAAGTTTGTTTTGCGATTCAAAACAAGATTTTAACGCTTTGAGCAGATCAAATAACGTGTTTTAAGATCATTTGTATCGTATCTTTTAGTATATAACTTTTCACCAAATTTCACAAACACTAAGAAAGTTTGTTTTTCGATTCAAAACAAGATTTGAACGCTTTGAGGAGTTCAAATAACGTGTTTTTAGATCATTTGTATCGTATCTTTTAGTACGTAACTTTTCACCAAATTTCACAAACACTAAGAAAGTTTGTTTTTCGATTCAAAACAAGATTTGAACGCTTTGAGGAGTTCAAATAACGTGTTTTTAGATCATTTGTATCGTCTCTTTTAGTACGTAACTTTTCACCAAATTTCACAAACACTAAGAAAGTTTGTTTTTCGATTCAAAACAAGATTTTAACGCTTTGAGCAGTTCAAATAACGTGTTTTAAGATCATTTGTATCGTATCTTTTAGTATATAACTTTTCACCAAATTTCACAAACACTAAGAAAGTTTGTTTTTCGATTCAAAACAAGATTTGAACGCTTTGAGGAGTTCAAATAACGTGTTTTTAGATCATTTGTATCGTATCTTTTAGTACGTAAGTTTTCACCAAATTTCACATACACTAAGATAGTTTGTTTTTCGATTCAAAACAAGATTTTAACGCTTTGAGCAGTTCAAATAACGTGTTTTAAGATCATTTGTATCGTATCTTTTAGTATATAACTTTTCACCAAATTTCACAAACACTAAGAAAGTTTGTTTTTCGATTCAAAACAAGATTTGAACGCTTTGAGGAGTTCAAATAACGTGTTTTTAGATCATTTGTATCGTATCTTTTAGTACGTAACTTTTCACCAAATTTCACAAACACTAAGATAGTTTGTTTTTCGATTCAAAACAAGATTTTAACGCTTTGAGCAGTTCAAATAACGTGTTTTAAGATCATTTGTATCGTATCTTTTAGTATATAACTTTTCACCAAATTTCACAAACACTAAGAAAGTTTGTTTTTCGATTCAAAACAAGATTTGAACGCTTTGAGGAGTTCAAATAACGTGTTTTTAGATCATTTGTATCGTATCTTTTAGTACGTAACTTTTCACCAAATTTCACAAACACTAAGAAAGTTTGTTTTTCGATTCAAAACAAGATTTGAACGCTTTGAGGAGTTCAAATAACGTGTTTTTAGATCATTTGTATCGTATCTTTTACTACATAACTTTTCACCAAATTTCACAAACACTAAGAAAGTTTGTTTTTCGATTCAAAACAAGATTTTAACGCTTTGAGGAGTTCAAATAACGTGTTTTTAGATCAATTGTATCGTATCTTTTAGTACATAACTTTTCACCAAATTTCACAAACACTAAGATAGTTTGTTTTTCGATTCAAAACAAGATTTTAACGCTTTGAGGAGTTCAAATAACGTGTTTTTAGATCAATTGTATCGTATCTTTTAGTACATAACTTTTCACCAAATTTCACAAACACTAAGAATGTTTGTTTTTCGATTCAAAACAAGATTTTAACGCTTTGAGGAGTTCAAATAACGTGTTTTAAGATCATTTGTATCGTATCTTTTAGTACATAACTTTTCACCAAATTTCACAAACACTAAGAAAGTTTGTTTTTCAATTCAAAACAAGATTTGAACGCTTTGAGGAGTTCAAATAACGTGTTTTTAGATCATTTGTATCGTATCTTTTAGTACGTAACTTTTCACCAAATTTCACAAACACTAAGATAGTTTGTTTTTCGATTCAAAACAAGATTTTAACGCTTTGAGGAGTTCAAATAACGTATTTTTAGATCATTTGTATCGTATCTTTTACTACATAACTTTTCACCAAATTTCACAAACACTAAGAAAGTTTGTTTTTCGATTCAAAACAAGATTTTAACGCTTTGAGGAGTTCAAATAACGTGTTTTAAGATCATTTGTATCGTATCTTTTAGTACATAACTTTTCACCAAATTTCACACACACTAAGAAAGTTTGTTTTTCGATTCAAAACAAGATTTGAACGCTTTGAGGATTTCAAATAACGTGTTTTTAGATCATTTGTATCGTATCTTTTAGTACGTAACTTTTCACCAAATTTCACAAACACTAAGATAGTTTGTTTTTCGATTCAAAACAAGATTTGAACGCTTTGAGGAGTTCAAATAACGTGTTTTTAGATCATTTGTATCGTATCTTTTACTACATAAGTTTTCACCAAATTTCACAAACACTAAGAAAGTTTGTTTTTCGATTCAAAACAAGATTTGAACGCTTTGAGGAGTTCAAATAACGTGTTTTTAGATCATTTGTATCGTATCTTTTAGTACATAACTTTTCACCAAATTTCACAAACACTAAGATAGTTTGTTTTTCGATTCAAAACAAGATTTTAATGCTTTGAGGAGTTCAAATAACGTGTTTTAAGATCATTTGTATCGTATCTTTTACTACATAACTTTTCACCAAATTTCACAAACACTAAGAAAGTTTGTTTTTCGATTCAAAACAAGATTTGAACGCTTTGAGGAGTTCAAATAACGTGTTTTTAGATCATTTGTATCGTATCTTTTAGTACATAATTTTTCACCAAATTTCACAAACACTAAGAAAGTTTGTTTTGCGATTCAAAACAAGATTTTAACGCTTTGAGCAGATCAAATAACGTGTTTTAAGATCATTTGTATCGTATCTTTTAGTATATAACTTTTCACCAAATTTCACAAACACTAAGAAAGTTTGTTTTTCGATTCAAAACAAGATTTGAACGCTTTGAGGAGTTCAAATAACGTGTTTTTAGATCATTTGTATCGTATCTTTTAGTACGTAACTTTTCACCAAATTTCACAAACACTAAGAAAGTTTGTTTTTCGATTCAAAACAAGATTTGAACGCTTTGAGGAGTTCAAATAACGTGTTTTTAGATCATTTGTATCGTCTCTTTTAGTACGTAACTTTTCACCAAATTTCACAAACACTAAGAAAGTTTGTTTTTCGATTCAAAACAAGATTTTAACGCTTTGAGCAGTTCAAATAACGTGTTTTAAGATCATTTGTATCGTATCTTTTAGTATATAACTTTTCACCAAATTTCACAAACACTAAGAAAGTTTGTTTTTCGATTCAAAACAAGATTTGAACGCTTTGAGGAGTTCAAATAACGTGTTTTTAGATCATTTGTATCGTCTCTTTTAGTACGTAACTTTTCACCAAATTTCACAAACACTAAGAAAGTTTGTTTTTCGATTCAAAACAAGATTTTAACGCTTTGAGCAGTTCAAATAACGTGTTTTAAGATCATTTGTATCGTATCTTTTAGTATATAACTTTTCACCAAATTTCACAAACACTAAGAAAGTTTGTTTTTCGATTCAAAACAAGATTTGAACGCTTTGAGGAGTTCAAATAACGTGTTTTTAGATCATTTGTATCGTATCTTTTAGTACGTAAGTTTTCACCAAATTTCACATACACTAAGATAGTTTGTTTTTCGATTCAAAACAAGATTTTAACGCTTTGAGCAGTTCAAATAACGTGTTTTAAGATCATTTGTATCGTATCTTTTAGTATATAACTTTTCACCAAATTTCACAAACACTAAGAAAGTTTGTTTTTCGATTCAAAACAAGATTTGAACGCTTTGAGGAGTTCAAATAACGTGTTTTTAGATCATTTGTATCGTATCTTTTAGTACGTAACTTTTCACCAAATTTCACAAACACTAAGATAGTTTGTTTTTCGATTCAAAACAAGATTTTAACGCTTTGAGCAGTTCAAATAACGTGTTTTAAGATCATTTGTATCGTATCTTTTAGTATATAACTTTTCACCAAATTTCACAAACACTAAGAAAGTTTGTTTTTCGATTCAAAACAAGATTTGAACGCTTTGAGGAGTTCAAATAACGTGTTTTTAGATCATTTGTATCGTATCTTTTAGTACGTAACTTTTCACCAAATTTCACAAACACTAAGAAAGTTTGTTTTTCGATTCAAAACAAGATTTGAACGCTTTGAGGAGTTCAAATAACGTGTTTATAGATCATTTGTATCGTATCTTTTAGTACATTACTTTTCACCAAATTTCACAAACACTAAGATAGTTTGTTTTTCGATTCAAAACAAGTTTTGAACGCTTTCAGGAGTTCAAATAACGTGTTTTTAGATCATTTGTATCGTATCTTGTAGTACATAACTTTTCACCAAATTTCACAAACACTAAGATAGTTTGTTTTTCGATTCAAAACAAGATTTTAACGCTTTGAGGAGTCCAAATAACGTGTTTTTGGATCAATTGTATCGTATCTTTTAGTACATAACTTTTCACCAAATTTCACAAATACTAAGATAGTTTGTTTTTCGATTCAAAACAAGATTTAAACGCTTTGAGGAGTTCAAATAACGTGTTTTTAGATCAATTGTATCGTATCTTTTAGTACATAACTTTTCACCAAATTTCACAAACACTAAGATAGTTTGTTTTTCGATTCAAAACAAGATTTTAACGCTTTGAGGAGTTCAAATAACGTATTTTTAGATCATTTGTATCGTATCTTTTACTACATAACTTTTCACCAAATTTCACAAACACTAAGAAAGTTTGTTTTTCGATTCAAAACAAGATTTTAACGCTTTGAGGAGTTCAAATAACGTGTTTTAAGATCATTTGTATCGTATCTTTTAGTACATAACTTTTCACCAAATTTCACAAACACTAAGAAAGTTTGTTTTTCGATTCAAAACAAGATTTGAACGCTTTGAGGAGTTCAAATAACGTGTTTTTAGATCATTTGTATCGTATCTTTTAGTACGTAACTTTTCACCAAATTTCACACACACTAAGATAGTTTGTTTTTCGATTCAAAACAAGATTTTAACGCTTTGAGGAGTTCAAATAACGTGTTTTTAGATCATTTGTATCGTATCTTTTAGTACATAACTTTTCACCAAATTTCACAAACACTAAGAAAGTTTGTTTTGCGATTCAAAACAAGATTTTAACGCTTTGAGCAGATCAAATAACGTGTTTTAAGATCATTTGTATCGTATCTTTTAGTATATAACTTTTCACCAAATTTCACAAACACTAAGAAAGTTTGTTTTTCGATTCAAAACAAGATTTGAACGCTTTGAGGAGTTCAAATAACGTGTTTTTAGATCATTTGTATCGTATCTTTTAGTACGTAACTTTTCACCAAATTTCACAAAAACTAAGATAGTTTGTTTTTCGATTCAAAACAAGATTTGAACGCTTTGAGGAGTTCAAATAACGTGTTTTTAGATCATTTGTATCGTATCTCTTACTACATAAGTTTTCACCAAATTTCACAAACACTAAGAAAGTTTGTTTTTCGATTCAAAACAAGATTTGAACGCGTTGAGGAGTTCAAATAACGTGTTTTTAGATCATTTGTATCGTATCTTGTAGTACATAAATTTTCACCAAATTTCACAAACACTAAGAAAGTTTGTTTTTCGATTCAAAACAAGATTTGAACGCTTTGAGGAGTTCAAATAACGTGTTTTTAGATCATTTGTATCGTATCTCTTACTACATAAGTTTTCACCAAATTTCACAAACACTAAGAAAGTTTGTTTTTCGATTCAAAACAAGATTTGAACGCTTTGAGGAGTTCAAATAACGTGTTTTTAGATCATTTGTATCGTATCTTTTAGTACGTAACTTTTCACCAAATTTCACAAACACTAAGATAGTTTGTTTTCGATTCAAAACAAGATTTTAACGCTTTGAGGAGTTCAAATAACGTGTTTTTAGATCATTTGTATCGTATCTTTTAGTACATTACTTTTCACCAAATTTCACAAACACTAAGATAGTTTGTTTTTCGATTCAAAACAAGTTTTGAACGCTTTCAGGAGTTCAAATAACGTGTTTTTAGATCATTTGTATCGTATCTTGTAGTACATAACTTTTCACCAAATTTCACAAACACTAAGATAGTTTGTTTTTCGATTCAAAACAAGATTTTAACGCTTTGAGGAGTTCAAATAACGTGTTTTTGGATCAATTGTATCGTATCTTTTAGTACATAACTTTTCACCAAATTTCACAAACACTAAGATAGTTTGTTTTTCGATTCAAAACAAGATTTAAACGCTTTGAGGAGTTCAAATAACGTGTTTTTAGATCAATTGTATCGTATCTTTTAGTACATAACTTTTCACCAAATTTCACAAACACTAAGATAGTTTGTTTTTCGATTCAAAACAAGATTTTAACGCTTTGAGGAGTTCAAATAACGTATTTTTAGATCATTTGTATCGTATCTTTTACTACATAACTTTTCACCAAATTTCACAAACACTAAGAAAGTTTGTTTTTCGATTCAAAACAAGATTTTAACGCTTTGAGGAGTTCAAATAACGTGTTTTAAGATCATTTGTATCGTATCTTTTAGTACATAACTTTTCACCAAATTTCACAAACACTAAGAAAGTTTGTTTTTCGATTCAAAACAAGATTTGAACGCTTTGAGGAGTTCAAATAACGTGTTTTTAGATCATTTGTATCGTATCTTTTAGTACGTAACTTTTCACCAAATTTCACAAACACTAAGAAAGTTTGTTTTTCGATTCAAAACAAGATTTGAACGCTTTGAGGAGTTCAAATAACGTGTTTTTAGATCATTTGTATCGTCTCTTTTAGTACGTAACTTTTCACCAAATTTCACAAACACTAAGAAAGTTTGTTTTTCGATTCAAAACAAGATTTTAACGCTTTGAGCAGTTCAAATAACGTGTTTTAAGATCATTTGTATCGTATCTTTTAGTATATAACTTTTCACCAAATTTCACAAACACTAAGAAAGTTTGTTTTTCGATTCAAAACAAGATTTGAACGCTTTGAGGAGTTCAAATAACGTGTTTTTAGATCATTTGTATCGTCTCTTTTAGTACGTAACTTTTCACCAAATTTCACAAACACTAAGAAAGTTTGTTTTTCGATTCAAAACAAGATTTTAACGCTTTGAGCAGTTCAAATAACGTGTTTTAAGATCATTTGTATCGTATCTTTTAGTATATAACTTTTCACCAAATTTCACAAACACTAAGAAAGTTTGTTTTTCGATTCAAAACAAGATTTGAACGCTTTGAGGAGTTCAAATAACGTGTTTTTAGATCATTTGTATCGTATCTTTTAGTACGTAAGTTTTCACCAAATTTCACATACACTAAGATAGTTTGTTTTTCGATTCAAAACAAGATTTTAACGCTTTGAGCAGTTCAAATAACGTGTTTTAAGATCATTTGTATCGTATCTTTTAGTATATAACTTTTCACCAAATTTCACAAACACTAAGAAAGTTTGTTTTTCGATTCAAAACAAGATTTGAACGCTTTGAGGAGTTCAAATAACGTGTTTTTAGATCATTTGTATCGTATCTTTTAGTACGTAACTTTTCACCAAATTTCACAAACACTAAGATAGTTTGTTTTTCGATTCAAAACAAGATTTTAACGCTTTGAGCAGTTCAAATAACGTGTTTTAAGATCATTTGTATCGTATCTTTTAGTATATAACTTTTCACCAAATTTCACAAACACTAAGAAAGTTTGTTTTTCGATTCAAAACAAGATTTGAACGCTTTGAGGAGTTCAAATAACGTGTTTTTAGATCATTTGTATCGTATCTTTTAGTACGTAACTTTTCACCAAATTTCACAAACACTAAGAAAGTTTGTTTTTCGATTCAAAACAAGATTTGAACGCTTTGAGGAGTTCAAATAACGTGTTTATAGATCATTTGTATCGTATCTTTTAGTACATTACTTTTCACCAAATTTCACAAACACTAAGATAGTTTGTTTTTCGATTCAAAACAAGTTTTGAACGCTTTCAGGAGTTCAAATAACGTGTTTTTAGATCATTTGTATCGTATCTTGTAGTACATAACTTTTCACCAAATTTCACAAACACTAAGATAGTTTGTTTTTCGATTCAAAACAAGATTTTAACGCTTTGAGGAGTCCAAATAACGTGTTTTTGGATCAATTGTATCGTATCTTTTAGTACATAACTTTTCACCAAATTTCACAAATACTAAGATAGTTTGTTTTTCGATTCAAAACAAGATTTAAACGCTTTGAGGAGTTCAAATAACGTGTTTTTAGATCAATTGTATCGTATCTTTTAGTACATAACTTTTCACCAAATTTCACAAACACTAAGATAGTTTGTTTTTCGATTCAAAACAAGATTTTAACGCTTTGAGGAGTTCAAATAACGTATTTTTAGATCATTTGTATCGTATCTTTTACTACATAACTTTTCACCAAATTTCACAAACACTAAGAAAGTTTGTTTTTCGATTCAAAACAAGATTTTAACGCTTTGAGGAGTTCAAATAACGTGTTTTAAGATCATTTGTATCGTATCTTTTAGTACATAACTTTTCACCAAATTTCACAAACACTAAGAAAGTTTGTTTTTCGATTCAAAACAAGATTTGAACGCTTTGAGGAGTTCAAATAACGTGTTTTTAGATCATTTGTATCGTATCTTTTAGTACGTAACTTTTCACCAAATTTCACAAACACTAAGATAGTTTGTTTTTCGATTCAAAACAAGATTTTAACGCTTTGAGGAGTTCAAATAACGTGTTTTTAGATCATTTGTATCGTATCTTTTAGTACATAACTTTTCACCAAATTTCACAAACACTAAGAAAGTTTGTTTTGCGATTCAAAACAAGATTTTAACGCTTTGAGCAGATCAAATAACGTGTTTTAAGATCATTTGTATCGTATCTTTTAGTATATAACTTTTCACCAAATTTCACAAACACTAAGAAAGTTTGTTTTTCGATTCAAAACAAGATTTGAACGCTTTGAGGAGTTCAAATAACGTGTTTTTAGATCATTTGTATCGTATCTTTTAGTACGTAACTTTTCACCAAATTTCACAAAAACTAAGATAGTTTGTTTTTCGATTCAAAACAAGATTTGAACGCTTTGAGGAGTTCAAATAACGTGTTTTTAGATCATTTGTATCGTATCTCTTACTACATAAGTTTTCACCAAATTTCACAAACACTAAGAAAGTTTGTTTTTCGATTCAAAACAAGATTTGAACGCGTTGAGGAGTTCAAATAACGTGTTTTTAGATCATTTGTATCGTATCTTGTAGTACATAAATTTTCACCAAATTTCACAAACACTAAGAAAGTTTGTTTTTCGATTCAAAACAAGATTTGAACGCTTTGAGGAGTTCAAATAACGTGTTTTTAGATCATTTGTATCGTATCTCTTACTACATAAGTTTTCACCAAATTTCACAAACACTAAGAAAGTTTGTTTTTCGATTCAAAACAAGATTTGAACGCTTTGAGGAGTTCAAATAACGTGTTTTTAGATCATTTGTATCGTATCTTTTAGTACGTAACTTTTCACCAAATTTCACAAACACTAAGATAGTTTGTTTTCGATTCAAAACAAGATTTTAACGCTTTGAGGAGTTCAAATAACGTGTTTTTAGATCATTTGTATCGTATCTTTTAGTACATTACTTTTCACCAAATTTCACAAACACTAAGATAGTTTGTTTTTCGATTCAAAACAAGTTTTGAACGCTTTCAGGAGTTCAAATAACGTGTTTTTAGATCATTTGTATCGTATCTTGTAGTACATAACTTTTCACCAAATTTCACAAACACTAAGATAGTTTGTTTTTCGATTCAAAACAAGATTTTAACGCTTTGAGGAGTTCAAATAACGTGTTTTTGGATCAATTGTATCGTATCTTTTAGTACATAACTTTTCACCAAATTTCACAAACACTAAGATAGTTTGTTTTTCGATTCAAAACAAGATTTAAACGCTTTGAGGAGTTCAAATAACGTGTTTTTAGATCAATTGTATCGTATCTTTTAGTACATAACTTTTCACCAAATTTCACAAACACTAAGATAGTTTGTTTTTCGATTCAAAACAAGATTTTAACGCTTTGAGGAGTTCAAATAACGTATTTTTAGATCATTTGTATCGTATCTTTTACTACATAACTTTTCACCAAATTTCACAAACACTAAGAAAGTTTGTTTTTCGATTCAAAACAAGATTTTAACGCTTTGAGGAGTTCAAATAACGTGTTTTAAGATCATTTGTATCGTATCTTTTAGTACATAACTTTTCACCAAATTTCACAAACACTAAGAAAGTTTGTTTTTCGATTCAAAACAAGATTTGAACGCTTTGAGGAGTTCAAATAACGTGTTTTTAGATCATTTGTATCGTATCTTTTAGTACGTAACTTTTCACCAAATTTCACAAACACTAAGATAGTTTGTTTTTCGATTCAAAACAAGATTTTAACGCTTTGAGGAGTTCAAATAACGTGTTTTTAGATCATTTGTATCGTATCTTTTAGTACATAACTTTTCACCAAATTTCACAAACACTAAGAAAGTTTGTTTTGCGATTCAAAACAAGATTTTAACGCTTTGAGCAGATCAAATAACGTGTTTTAAGATCATTTGTATCGTATCTTTTAGTATATAACTTTTCACCAAATTTCACAAACACTAAGAAAGTTTGTTTTTCGATTCAAAACAAGATTTGAACGCTTTGAGGAGTTCAAATAACGTGTTTTTAGATCATTTGTATCGTATCTTTTAGTACGTAACTTTTCACCAAATTTCACAAAAACTAAGATAGTTTGTTTTTCGATTCAAAACAAGATTTGAACGCTTTGAGGAGTTCAAATAACGTGTTTTTAGATCATTTGTATCGTATCTCTTACTACATAAGTTTTCACCAAATTTCACAAACACTAAGAAAGTTTGTTTTTCGATTCAAAACAAGATTTGAACGCGTTGAGGAGTTCAAATAACGTGTTTTTAGATCATTTGTATCGTATCTTGTAGTACATAAATTTTCACCAAATTTCACAAACACTAAGAAAGTTTGTTTTTCGATTCAAAACAAGATTTGAACGCTTTGAGGAGTTCAAATAACGTGTTTTTAGATCATTTGTATCGTATCTCTTACTACATAAGTTTTCACCAAATTTCACAAACACTAAGAAAGTTTGTTTTTCGATTCAAAACAAGATTTGAACGCTTTGAGGAGTTCAAATAACGTGTTTTTAGATCATTTGTATCGTATCTTTTAGTACGTAACTTTTCACCAAATTTCACAAACACTAAGATAGTTTGTTTTCGATTCAAAACAAGATTTTAACGCTTTGAGGAGTTCAAATAACGTGTTTTTAGATCATTTGTATCGTATCTTTTAGTACATTACTTTTCACCAAATTTCACAAACACTAAGATAGTTTGTTTTTCGATTCAAAACAAGTTTTGAACGCTTTCAGGAGTTCAAATAACGTGTTTTTAGATCATTTGTATCGTATCTTGTAGTACATAACTTTTCACCAAATTTCACAAACACTAAGATAGTTTGTTTTTCGATTCAAAACAAGATTTTAACGCTTTGAGGAGTTCAAATAACGTGTTTTTGGATCAATTGTATCGTATCTTTTAGTACATAACTTTTCACCAAATTTCACAAACACTAAGATAGTTTGTTTTTCGATTCAAAACAAGATTTAAACGCTTTGAGGAGTTCAAATAACGTGTTTTTAGATCAATTGTATCGTATCTTTTAGTACATAACTTTTCACCAAATTTCACAAACACTAAGATAGTTTGTTTTTCGATTCAAAACAAGATTTTAACGCTTTGAGGAGTTCAAATAACGTATTTTTAGATCATTTGTATCGTATCTTTTACTACATAACTTTTCACCAAATTTCACAAACACTAAGAAAGTTTGTTTTTCGATTCAAAACAAGATTTTAACGCTTTGAGGAGTTCAAATAACGTGTTTTAAGATCATTTGTATCGTATCTTTTAGTACATAACTTTTCACCAAATTTCACAAACACTAAGAAAGTTTGTTTTTCGATTCAAAACAAGATTTGAACGCTTTGAGGAGTTCAAATAACGTGTTTTTAGATCATTTGTATCGTATCTTTTAGTACGTAACTTTTCACCAAATTTCACAAACACTAAGATAGTTTGTTTTTCGATTCAAAACAAGATTTTAACGCTTTGAGGAGTTCAAATAACGTGTTTTTAGATCATTTGTATCGTATCTTTTAGTACATAACTTTTCACCAAATTTCACAAACACTAAGAAAGTTTGTTTTGCGATTCAAAACAAGATTTTAACGCTTTGAGCAGATCAAATAACGTGTTTTAAGATCATTTGTATCGTATCTTTTAGTATATAACTTTTCACCAAATTTCACAAACACTAAGAAAGTTTGTTTTTCGATTCAAAACAAGATTTGAACGCTTTGAGGAGTTCAAATAACGTGTTTTTAGATCATTTGTATCGTATCTTTTAGTACGTAACTTTTCACCAAATTTCACAAAAACTAAGATAGTTTGTTTTTCGATTCAAAACAAGATTTGAACGCTTTGAGGAGTTCAAATAACGTGTTTTTAGATCATTTGTATCGTATCTCTTACTACATAAGTTTTCACCAAATTTCACAAACACTAAGAAAGTTTGTTTTTCGATTCAAAACAAGATTTGAACGCGTTGAGGAGTTCAAATAACGTGTTTTTAGATCATTTGTATCGTATCTTGTAGTACATAAATTTTCACCAAATTTCACAAACACTAAGAAAGTTTGTTTTTCGATTCAAAACAAGATTTGAACGCTTTGAGGAGTTCAAATAACGTGTTTTTAGATCATTTGTATCGTATCTCTTACTACATAAGTTTTCACCAAATTTCACAAACACTAAGAAAGTTTGTTTTTCGATTCAAAACAAGATTTGAACGCTTTGAGGAGTTCAAATAACGTGTTTTTAGATCATTTGTATCGTATCTTTTAGTACGTAACTTTTCACCAAATTTCACAAACACTAAGATAGTTTGTTTTCGATTCAAAACAAGATTTTAACGCTTTGAGGAGTTCAAATAACGTGTTTTTAGATCATTTGTATCGTATCTTTTACTACATAAGTTTTCACCAAATTTCACAAACACAAAGAAAGTTTGTTTTTCAATTCAAAACAAGATTTGAACGCTTTGAGGAGTTCAAATAACGTGTTTTTAGATCATTTGTATCGTATCTTTTAGTACTTTTCACCAAATTTCACAAACACTAAGATAGTTTGTTTTTCGATTCAAAACAAGATTTGAACGCTTTGAGGAGTTCAAATAACGTGTTTTTAGATCATTTGTATCGTATCTTTTAGTACGTAACTTTTCACCAAATTTCACAAACACTAAGATAGTTTGTTTTTCGATTCAAAACAAGATTTTAACGCTTTGAGGAGTTCAAATAACGTGTTTTAAGATCATTTGTATCGTATCTTTTAGTACATAACTTTTCACCAAATGTCACAAACACTAAGAAAGTTTGTTTTTCGATTCAAAACAAGATTTTAACGCTTTGAGGAGTTCAAATAACGTGTTTTTAGATCATTTGTATCGTATCTGTTAGTACATAACTTTTCACCAAATTTCACAAACACTAAGATAGTTTGTTTTTCGATTCAAAACAAGATTTTAACGCTTTGAGGAGTTCAAATAACGTGTTTTAAGATCATTTGTATCGTATCTTTTAGTACATAACTTTTCACCAAATTTCACAAACACTAAGAAAGTTTGTTTTTCGATTCAAAACAAGATTTTAACGCTTTGAGGAGTTCAAATAACGTGTTTTTAGATCAATTGTATCGTATCTTTTAGTACATAACTTTTCACCAAATTTCACAAACACTAAGATAGTTTGTTTTTCGATTCAAAACAAGATTTTAACGCTTTGAGGAGTTCAAATAACGTGTTTTTAGATCAATTGTATCGTATCTTTTAGTACATAACTTTTCACCAAATTTCACAAACACTAAGAATGTTTGTTTTTCGATTCAAAACAAGATTTTAACGCTTTGAGGAGTTCAAATAACGTGTTTTAAGATCATTTGTATCGTATCTTTTAGTACATAACTTTTCACCAAATTTCACAAACACTAAGAAAGTTTGTTTTTCGATTCAAAACAAGATTTGAACGCTTTGAGGATTTCAAATAACGTGTTTTTAGATCATTTGTATCGTATCTTTTAGTACGTAAATTTTCACCAAATTTCACAAACACTAAGATAGTTTGTTTTTCGATTCAAAACAAGATTTGAACGCTTTGAGGAGTTCAAATAACGTGTTTTTAGATCATTTGTATCGTATCTTTTACTACATAAGTTTTCACCAAATTTCACAAACACTAAGAAAGTTTGTTTTTCGATTCAAAACAAGATTTGAACGCTTTGAGGAGTTCAAATAACGTGTTTTTAGATCATTTGTATCGTATCTTTTAGTACATAACTTTTCACCAAATTTCACAAACACTAAGATAGTTTGTTTTTCGATTCAAAACAAGATTTTAACGCTTTGAGGAGTTCAAATAACGTGTTTTAAGATCATTTGTATCGTATCTTTTACTACATAACTTTTCACCAAATTTCACAAACACTAAGAAAGTTTGTTTTTCGATTCAAAACAAGATTTGAACGTTTTGAGGAGTTCAAATAACGTGTTTTTAGATCATTTGTATCGTATCTTTTAGTACATAACTTTTCACCAAATTTCACAAACACTAAGATAGATTGTTTTTCGATTCAAAACAAGATTTTAACGCTTTGAGGAGTTCAAATAACGTGTTTTAAGATCATTTGTATCGTATCTTTTACTACATAACTTTTCACCAAATTTCACAAACACTAAGAAAGTTTGTTTTTCGATTCAAAACAAGATTTGAACGCTTTGAGGAGTTCAAATAACGTGTTTTTAGATCATTTGTATCGTATCTTTTAGTACATAACTTTTCACCAAATTTCACATACACTAAGAAAGTTTGTTTTGCGATTCAAAACAAGATTTTAACGCTTTGAGCAGATCAAATAACGTGTTTTAAGATCATTTGTATCGTATCTTTTAGTATATAACTTTTCACCAAATTTCACAAACACTAAGAAAGTTTGTTTTTCGATTCAAAACAAGATTTGAACGCTTTGAGGAGTTCAAATAACGTGTTTTTAGATCATTTGTATCGTATCTTTTAGTACGTAACTTTTCACCAAATTTCACAAACACTAAGAAAGTTTGTTTTTCGATTCAAAACAAGATTTGAACGCTTTGAGGAGTTCAAATAACGTGTTTTTAGATCATTTGTATCGTCTCTTTTAGTACATAACTTTTCACCAAATTTCACAAACACTAAGAAAGTTTGTTTTTCGATTCAAAACAAGATTTTAACGCTTTGAGCAGTTCAAATAACGTGTTTTAAGATCATTTGTATCGTATCTTTTAGTATATAACTTTTCACCAAATTTCACAAACACTAAGAAAGTTTGTTTTTCGATTCAAAACAAGATTTGAACGCTTTGAGGAGTTCAAATAACGTGTTTTTAGATCATTTGTATCGTATCTTTTAGTACGTAAGTTTTCACCAAATTTCACATACACTAAGATAGTTTGTTTTTCGATTCAAAACAAGATTTTAACGCTTTGAGCAGTTCAAATAACGTGTTTTAAGATCATTTGTATCGTATCTTTTAGTATATAACTTTTCACCAAATTTCACAAACACTAAGAAAGTTTGTTTTTCGATTCAAAACAAGATTTGAACGCTTTGAGGAGTTCAAATAACGTGTTTTTAGATCATTTGTATCGTATCTTTTAGTACGTAACTTTTCACCAAATTTCACAAACACTAAGATAGTTTGTTTTTCGATTCAAAACAAGATTTTAACGCTTTGAGCAGTTCAAATAACGTGTTTTAAGATCATTTGTATCGTATCTTTTAGTATATAACTTTTCACCAAATTTCACAAACACTAAGAAAGTTTGTTTTTCGATTCAAAACAAGATTTGAACGCTTTGAGGAGTTCAGATAACGTGTTTTTAGATCATTTGTATCGTATCTTTTAGTACGTAACTTTTCACCAAATTTCACAAACACTAAGAAAGTTTGTTTTTCGATTCAAAACAAGATTTGAACGCTTTGAGGAGTTCAAATAACGTGTTTATAGATCATTTGTATCGTCTCTTTTAGTACATAACTTTTCACCAAATTTCACAAACACTAAGAAAGTTTGTTTTTCGATTCAAAACAAGATTTGAACGCTTTGAGCAGTTCAAATAACGTGTTTTTAGATCATTTGTATCGTATCTTTTAGTACATTACTTTTCACCAAATTTCACAAACACTAAGATAGTTTGTTTTTCGATTCAAAACAAGTTTTGAACGCTTTGAGGAGTTCAAATAACGTGTTTTTAGATCATTTGTATCGTATCTTGTAGTACATAACTTTTCACCAAATTTCACAAACACTAAGATAGTTTGTTTTTCGATTCAAAACAAGATTTTAACGCTTTGAGGAGTTCAAATAACGTGTTTTTAGATCAATTGTATCGTATCTTTTAGTACATAACTTTTCACCAAATTTCACAAACACTAAGATAGTTTGTTTTTCGATTCAAAACAAGATTTAAACGCTTTGAGGAGTTCAAATAACGTGTTTTTAGATCAATTGTATCGTATCTTTTAGTACATAACTTTTCACCAAATTTCACAAACACTAAGATAGTTTGTTTTTCGATTCAAAACAAGATTTTAACGCTTTGAGGAGTTCAAATAACGTATTTTTAGATCATTTGTATCGTATCTTTTACTACATAACTTTTCACCAAATTTCACAAACACTAAGAAAGTTTGTTTTTCGATTCAAAACAAGATTTTAACGCTTTGAGGAGTTCAAATAACGTGTTTTAAGATCATTTGTATCGTATATTTTAGTACATAACTTTTCACCAAATTTCACAAACACTAAGAAAGTTTGTTTTTCGATTCAAAACAAGATTTGAACGCTTTGAGGAGTTCAAATAACGTGTTTTTAGATCATTTGTATCGTATCTTTTAGTACGTAACTTTTCACCAAATTTCACAAACACTAAGATAGTTTGTTTTTCGATTCAAAACAAGATTTTAACGCTTTGAGGAGTTCAAATAACGTGTTTTTAGATCATTTGTATCGTATCTTTTAGTACATAACTTTTCACCAAATTTCACAAACACTAAGAAAGTTTGTTTTGCGATTCAAAACAAGATTTTAACGCTTTGAGCAGATCAAATAACGTGTTTTAAGATCATTTGTATCGTATCTTTTAGTTTATAACTTTTCACCAAATTTCACAAACACTAAGAAAGTTTGTTTTTCGATTCAAAACAAGATTTGAACGCTTTGAGGAGTTCAAATAACGTGTTTTTAGATCATTTGTATCGTATCTTTTAGTACGTAACTTTTCACCAAATTTCACAAAAACTAAGATAGTTTGTTTTTCGATTCAAAACAAGATTTGAACGCTTTGAGGAGTTCAAATAACGTGTTTTTAGATCATTTGTATCGTATCTCTTACTACATAAGTTTTCACCAAATTTCACAAACACTAAGAAAGTTTGTTTTTCGATTCAAAACAAGATTTGAACGCGTTGAGGAGTTCAAATAACATGTTTTTAGATCATTTGTATCGTATCTTGTAGTACATAAATTTTCACCAAATTTCACAAACACTAAGAAAGTTTGTTTTTCGATTCAAAACAAGATTTGAACGCTTTGAGGAGTTCAAATAACGTGTTTTTAGATCATTTGTATCGTATCTTTTAGTACATAACTTCTCACCAAATTTCACAAACACTAAGATAGTTTGTTTTTCGATTCAAAACAAGATTTTAACGCTTTGAGGAGTTCAAATAACGTGTTTTAAGATCATTTGTATCGTATCTTTTACTACATAACTTTTCACCAAATTTCACAAACACTAAGAAAGTTTGTTTTTCGATTCAAAACAAGATTTGAACGCTCTGAGGAGTTCAAATAACGTGTTTTTAGATCATTTGTATCGTATCTTTTAGTACGTAACTTTTCACCAAATTTCACAAACACTAAGAAAGTTTGTTTTTCGATTCAAAACAAGATTTGAACGCTTTGAGGAGTTCAAATAACGTGTTTTTAGATCATTTGTATCGTATCTTTTAGTACATAACTTTTCACCAAATATCACAAACACTAAGATAGTTTGTTTTTCGATTCAAAACAAGATTTTAACGCTTTGAGCAGTTCAAATAACGTGTTTTTAGATCATTTGTATCGTATCTTTTACTACATAACTTTTCACCAAATTTCACATGCACTAAGAAAGTTTTTTTTTCGATTCAAAACAAGATTTGAACGCTTTGAGGAGTTCAAATAACGTGTTTTAAGATCATTTGTATCGTATCTTTTACTACATAACTTTTCACCAAATTTCACAAACACTAAGAAAGTTTGTTTTTCGATTCAAAACAAGATTTGAACGCTTTGAGGAGTTCAAATAACGTGTTTTTAGATCATTTGTATCGTATCTTTTAGTACGTAACTTTTCACCAAATTTCACAAACACTAAGATAGTTTGTTTTTCGATTCAAAACAAGATTTTAACGCTTTGAGGAGTTCAAATAACGTGTTTTTAGATCATTTGTATCGTATCTTTTAGTACGTAACTTTTCACCAAATTTCACAAACACTAAGATAGTTTGTTTTTCGATTCAAAACAAGATTTGAACGCTTTGAGGAGTTCAAATAACGTGTTTTTAGATCATTTGTATCGTATCTCTTACTACATAAGTTTTCACCAAATTTCACAAACACTAAGAAAGTTTGTTTTTCGATTCAAAACAAGATTTGAACGCTTTGAGGAGTTCAAATAACGTGTTTTTAGATCATTTGTATCGTATCTTTTAGTACGTAACTTTTCACCAAATTTCACAAACACTAAGATAGTTTGTTTTTCGATTCAAAACAAGATTTTAACGCTTTGAGGAGTTCAAATAACGTGTTTTTAGATCATTTGTATCGTATCTTTTACTACATAAGTTTTCACCAAATTTCACAAACACTAAGAAAGTTTGTTTTTCGATTCAAAACAAGATTTGAACGCTTCGAGGAGTTCAAATAACGTGTTTTTAGATCATTTGTATCGTATCTTGTAGTACATAACTTTTCACCAAATTTCACAAACACTAAGATAGTTTGTTTTTCGATTCAAAACAAGATTTTAACGCTTTGAGGAGTTCAAATAACGTGTTTTTAGATCAATTGTATCGTATCTTTTAGTACATAACTTTTCACCAAATTTCACAAACACTAAGATAGTTTGTTTTTCGATTCAAAACAAGATTTAAACGCTTTGAGGAGTTCAAATAACGTGTTTTTAGATCAATTGTATCGTATCTTTTAGTACATAACTTTTCACCAAATTTCACAAACACTAAGATAGTTTGTTTTTCGATTCAAAACAAGATTTTAACGCTTTGAGGAGTTCAAATAACGTATTTTTAGATCATTTGTATCGTATCTTTTACTACATAACTTTTCACCAAATTTCACAAACACTAAGAAAGTTTGTTTTTCGATTCAAAACAAGATTTTAACGCTTTGAGGAGTTCAAATAACGTGTTTTAAGATCATTTGTATCGTATCTTTTAGTACATAACTTTTCACCAAATTTCACAAACACTAAGAAAGTTTGTTTTTCGATTCAAAACAAGATTTGAACGCTTTGAGGAGTTCAAATAACGTGTTTTTAGATCATTTGTATCGTATCTTTTAGTACGTAACTTTTCACCAAATTTCACAAACACTAAGATAGTTTGTTTTTCGATTCAAAACAAGATTTTAACGCTTTGAGGAGTTCAAATAACGTGTTTTTAGATCATTTGTATCGTATCTTTTAGTTTATAACTTTTCACCAAATTTCACAAACACTAAGAAAGTTTGTTTTTCGATTCAAAACAAGATTTGAACGCTTTGAGGAGTTCAAATAACGTGTTTTTAGATCATTTGTATCGTATCTTTTAGTACGTAACTTTTCACCAAATTTCACAAAAACTAAGATAGTTTGTTTTTCGATTCAAAACAAGATTTGAACGCTTTGAGGAGTTCAAATAACGTGTTTTTAGATCATTTGTATCGTATCTCTTACTACATAAGTTTTCACCAAATTTCACAAACACTAAGAAAGTTTGTTTTTCGATTCAAAACAAGATTTGAACGCGTTGAGGAGTTCAAATAACGTGTTTTTAGATCATTTGTATCGTATCTTGTAGTACATAAATTTTCACCAAATTTCACAAACACTAAGAAAGTGTGTTTTTCGATTCAAAACAAGATTTGAACGCTTTGAGGAGTTCAAATAACGTGTTTTTAGATCATTTGTATCGTATCTTTTAGTACATAACTTTTCACCAAATTTCACAAACACTAAGATAGTTTGTTTTTCGATTCAAAACAAGATTTTAACGCTTTGAGGAGTTCAAATAACGTGTTTTAAGATCATTTGTATCGTATCTTTTACTACATAACTTTTCACCAAATTTCACAAACACTAAGAAAGTTTGTTTTTCGATTCAAAACAAGATTTGAACGCTCTGAGGAGTTCAAATAACGTGTTTTTAGATCATTTGTATCGTATCTTTTAGTACGTAACTTTTCACCAAATTTCACAAACACTAAGAAAGTTTGTTTTTCGATTCAAAACAAGATTTGAACGCTTTGAGGAGTTCAAATAACGTGTTTTTAGATCATTTGTATCGTATCTTTTAGTACATAACTTTTCACCAAATTTCACAAACACTAAGATAGTTTGTTTTTCGATTCAAAACAAGATTTTAACGCTTTGAGCAGTTCAAATAACGTGTTTTTAGATCATTTGTATCGTATCTTTTACTACATAACTTTTCACCAAATTTCACAAGCACTAAGAAAGTTTTTTTTTCGATTCAAAACAAGATTTGAACGCTTTGAGGAGTTCAAATAACGTGTTTTAAGATCATTTGTATCGTATCTTTTACTACATAACTTTTCACCAAATTTCACAAACACTAAGAAAGTTTGTTTTTCGATTCAAAACAAGATTTGAACGCTTTGAGGAGTTCAAATAACGTGTTTTTAGATCATTTGTATCGTATCTTTTAGTACGTAACTTTTCACCAAATTTCACAAACACTAAGATAGTTTGTTTTTCGATTCAAAACAAGATTTTAACGCTTTGAGGAGTTCAAATAACGTGTTTTTAGATCATTTGTATCGTATCTTTTAGTACGTAACTTTTCACCAAATTTCACAAACACTAAGATAGTTTGTTTTTCGATTCAAAACAAGATTTGAACGCTTTGAGGAGTTCAAATAACGTGTTTTTAGATCATTTGTATCGTATCTCTTACTACATAAGTTTTCACCAAATTTCACAAACACTAAGAAAGTTTGTTTTTCGATTCAAAACAAGATTTGAACGCTTTGAGGAGTTCAAATAACGTGTTTTTAGATCATTTGTATCGTATCTTTTAGTACGTAACTTTTCACCAAATTTCACAAACACTAAGATAGTTTGTTTTTCGATTCAAAACAAGATTTTAACGCTTTGAGGAGTTCAAATAACGTGTTTTTAGATCATTTGTATCGTATCTTTTACTACATAAGTTTTCACCAAATTTCACAAACACTAAGAAAGTTTGTTTTTCGATTCAAAACAAGATTTGAACGCTTCGAGGAGTTCAAATAACGTGTTTTAAGATCATTTGTATCGTATCTTTTAGTATATAACTTTTCACCAAATTTCACAAACACTAAGAAAGTTTGTTTTTCGATTCAAAACAAGATTTGAACGCTTTGAGGAGTTCAAATAACGTGTTTTTAGATCATTTGTATCGTATCTTTTAGTACGTAACTTTTCACCAAATTTCACAAAAACTAAGATAATTTGTTTTTCGATTCAAAACAAGATTTGAACGCTTTGAGGAGTTCAAATAACGTGTTTTTAGATCATTTGTATCGTATCTCTTACTACATAAGTTTTCACCAAATTTCACAAACACTAAGAAAGTTTGTTTTTCGATTCAAAACAAGATTTGAACGCGTTGAGGAGTTCAAATAACGTGTTTTTAGATCATTTGTATCGTATCTTGTAGTACATAACTTTTCACCAAATTTCACAAACACTAAGAAAGTTTGTTTTTCGATTCAAAACAAGATTTGAACGCTTTGAGGAGTTCAAATAACGTGTTTTTAGATCATTTGTATCGTATCTTTTAGTACGTAACTTTTCACCAAATTTCACAAACACTAAGATAGTTTGTTTTTCGATTCAAAACAAGATTTTAACGCTTTGAGGAGTTCAAATAACGTGTTTTTAGATCATTTGTATCGTATCTTTTAGTACGTAACTTTTCACCAAATTTCACAAACACTAAGATAGTTTGTTTTTCGATTCAAAACAAGATTTGAACGCTTTGAGGAGTTCAAATAACGTGTTTTTAGATCATTTGTATCGTATCTCTTACTACATAAGTTTTCACCAAATTTCACAAACACTAAGAAAGTTTGTTTTTCGATTCAAAACAAGATTTGAACGCTTTGAGGAGTTCAAATAACGTGTTTTTAGATCATTTGTATCGTATCTTTTAGTACGTAACTTTTCACCAAATTTCACAAAAACTAAGATAGTTTGTTTTTCGATTCAAAACAAGATTTTAACGCTTTGAGGAGTTCAAATAACGTGTTTTTAGATCATTTGTATCGTATCTTTTACTACATAAGTTTTCACCAAATTTCACAAACACTAAGAAAGTTTGTTTTTCGATTCAAAACAAGATTTGAACGCTTCGAGGAGTTCAAATAACGTGTTTTAAGATCATTTGTATCGTATCTTTTAGTATATAACTTTTCACCAAATTTCACAAACACTAAGAAAGTTTGTTTTTCGATTCAAAACAAGATTTGAACGCTTTGAGGAGTTCAAATAACGTGTTTTTAGATCATTTGTATCGTATCTTTTAGTACGTAACTTTTCACCAAATTTCACAAAAAGTAAGATAGTTTGTTTTTCGATTCAAAACAAGATTTGAACGCTTTGAGGAGTTCAAATAACGTGTTTTTAGATCATTTGTATCGTATCTCTTACTACATAAGTTTTCACCAAATTTCACAAACACTAAGAAAGTTTGTTTTTCGATTCAAAACAAGATTTGAACGCGTTGAGGAGTTCAAATAACGTGTTTTTAGATCATTTGTATCGTATCTTGTAGTACATAACTTTTCACCAAATTTCACAAACACTAAGAAAGTTTGTTTTTCGATTCAAAACAAGATTTGAACGCTTTGAGGAGTTCAAATAACGTGTTTTTAGATCATTTGTATCGTATCTTTTAGTACATAACTTTTCACCAAATTTCACAAACACTAAGATAGTTTGTTTTTCGATTCAAAACAAGATTTTAACGCTTTGAGGAGTTCAAATAACGTGTTTTAAGATCATTTGTATCGTATCTTTTACTACATAACTTTTCACCAAATTTCACAAACACTAAGAAAGTTTGTTTTTCGATTCAAAACAAGATTTGAACGCTTTGAGGAGTTCAAATAACGTGTTTTTAGATCATTTGTATCGTATCTTTTAGTACGTAACTTTTCACCAAATTTCACAAACACTAAGAAAGTTTGTTTTTCGATTCAAAACAAGATTTGAACGCTTTGAGGAGTTCAAATAACGTGTTTTTAGATCATTTGTATCGTATCTTTTAGTACATAACTTTTCACCAAATTTCACAAACACTAAGAAAGTTTGTTTTTCGATTCAAAACAAGATTTGAACGCTTTGAGGAGTTCAAATAACGTGTTTTTAGATCATTTGTATCGTATCTTTTAGTACGTAACTTTTCACCAAATTTCACAAACACTAAGATAGTTTGTTTTTCGATTCAAAACAAGATTTTAACGCTTTGAGGAGTTCAAATAACGTGTTTTTAGATCATTTGTATCGTATCTTTTAGTACGTAACTTTTCACCAAATTTCACAAACACTAAGATAGTTTGTTTTTCGATTCAAAACAAGATTTGAACGCTTTGAGGAGTTCAAATAACGTGTTTTTAGATCATTTGTATCGTATCTCTTACTACATAAGTTTTCACCAAATTTCACAAACACTAAGAAAGTTTGTTTTTCGATTCAAAACAAGATTTGAACGCTTTGAGGAGTTCAAATAACGTGTTTTTAGATCATTTGTATCGTATCTTTTAGTACGTAACTTTTCACCAAATTTCACAAACACTAAGATAGTTTGTTTTTCGATTCAAAACAAGATTTTAACGCTTTGAGGAGTTCAAATAACGTGTTTTTAGATCATTTGTATCGTATCTTTTACTACATAAGTTTTCACCAAATTTCACAAACACTAAGAAAGTTTGTTTTTCGATTCAAAACAAGATTTGAACGCTTCGAGGAGTTCAAATAACGTGTTTTAAGATCATTTGTATCGTATCTTTTAGTATATAACTTTTCACCAAATTTCACAAACACTAAGAAAGTTTGTTTTTCGATTCAAAACAAGATTTGAACGCTTTGAGGAGTTCAAATAACGTGTTTTTAGATCATTTGTATCGTATCTTTTAGTACGTAACTTTTCACCAAATTTCACAAAAAGTAAGATAGTTTGTTTTTCGATTCAAAACAAGATTTGAACGCTTTGAGGAGTTCAAATAACGTGTTTTTAGATCATTTGTATCGTATCTCTTACTACATAAGTTTTCACCAAATTTCACAAACACTAAGAAAGTTTGTTTTTCGATTCAAAACAAGATTTGAACGCGTTGAGGAGTTCAAATAACGTGTTTTTAGATCATTTGTATCGTATCTTGTAGTACATAACTTTTCACCAAATTTCACAAACACTAAGAAAGTTTGTTTTTCGATTCAAAACAAGATTTGAACGCTTTGAGGAGTTCAAATAACGTGTTTTTAGATCATTTGTATCGTATCTTTTAGTACATAACTTTTCACCAAATTTCACAAACTCTAAGATAGTTTGTTTTTCGATTCAAAACAAGATTTTAACGCTTTGAGGAGTTCAAATAACGTGTTTTAAGATCATTTGTATCGTATCTTTTACTACATAACTTTTCACCAAATTTCACAAACACTAAGAAAGTTTGTTTTTCGATTCAAAACAAGATTTGAACGCTTTGAGGAGTTCAAATAACGTGTTTTTAGATCATTTGTATCGTATCTTTTATTACGTAACTTTTCACCAAATTTCACAAACACTAAGAAAGTTTGTTTTTCGATTCAAAACAAGATTTGAACGCTTTGAGGAGTTCAAATAACGTGTTTATAGATCATTTGTATCGTCTCTTTTAGTACATAACTTTTCACCAAATTTCACAAACACTAAGAAAGTTTGTTTTTCGATTCAAAACAAGATTTGAACGCTTTGAGCAGTTCAAATAACGTGTTTTTAGATCATTTGTATCGTATCTTTTAGTACATTACTTTTCACCAAATTTCACAAACACTAAGATAGTTTGTTTTTCGATTCAAAACAAGTTTTGAACGCTTTGAGGAGTTCAAATAACGTGTTTTTAGATCATTTGTATCGTATCTTGTAGTACATAACTTTTCACCAAATTTCACAAACACTAAGATAGTTTGTTTTTCGATTCAAAACAAGATTTTAACGCTTTGAGGAGTTCAAATAACGTGTTTTTAGATCAATTGTATCGTATCTTTTAGTACATAACTTTTCACCAAATTTCACAAACACTAAGATAGTTTGTTTTTCGATTCAAAACAAGATTTAAACGCTTTGAGGAGTTCAAATAACGTGTTTTTAGATCAATTGTATCGTATCTTTTAGTACATAACTTTTCACCAAATTTCACAAACACTAAGATAGTTTGTTTTTCGATTCAAAACAAGATTTTAACGCTTTGAGGAGTTCAAATAACGTATTTTTAGATCATTTGTATCGTATCTTTTACTACATAACTTTTCACCAAATTTCACAAACACTAAGAAAGTTTGTTTTTCGATTCAAAACAAGATTTTAACGCTTTGAGGAGTTCAAATAACGTGTTTTAAGATCATTTGTATCGTATATTTTAGTACATAACTTTTCACCAAATTTCACAAACACTAAGAAAGTTTGTTTTTCGATTCAAAACAAGATTTGAACGCTTTGAGGAGTTCAAATAACGTGTTTTTAGATCATTTGTATCGTATCTTTTAGTACGTAACTTTTCACCAAATTTCACAAACACTAAGATAGTTTGTTTTTCGATTCAAAACAAGATTTTAACGCTTTGAGGAGTTCAAATAACGTGTTTTTAGATCATTTGTATCGTATCTTTTAGTACATAACTTTTCACCAAATTTCACAAACACTAAGAAAGTTTGTTTTGCGATTCAAAACAAGATTTTAACGCTTTGAGCAGATCAAATAACGTGTTTTAAGATCATTTGTATCGTATCTTTTAGTTTATAACTTTTCACCAAATTTCACAAACACTAAGAAAGTTTGTTTTTCGATTCAAAACAAGATTTGAACGCTTTGAGGAGTTCAAATAACGTGTTTTTAGATCATTTGTATCGTATCTTTTAGTACGTAACTTTTCACCAAATTTCACAAAAACTAAGATAGTTTGTTTTTCGATTCAAAACAAGATTTGAACGCTTTGAGGAGTTCAAATAACGTGTTTTTAGATCATTTGTATCGTATCTCTTACTACATAAGTTTTCACCAAATTTCACAAACACTAAGAAAGTTTGTTTTTCGATTCAAAACAAGATTTGAACGCGTTGAGGAGTTCAAATAACGTGTTTTTAGATCATTTGTATCGTATCTTGTAGTACATAAATTTTCACCAAATTTCACAAACACTAAGAAAGTTTGTTTTTCGATTCAAAACAAGATTTGAACGCTTTGAGGAGTTCAAATAACGTGTTTTTAGATCATTTGTATCGTATCTTTTAGTACATAACTTCTCACCAAATTTCACAAACACTAAGATAGTTTGTTTTTCGATTCAAAACAAGATTTTAACGCTTTGAGGAGTTCAAATAACGTGTTTTAAGATCATTTGTATCGTATCTTTTACTACATAACTTTTCACCAAATTTCACAAACACTAAGAAAGTTTGTTTTTCGATTCAAAACAAGATTTGAACGCTCTGAGGAGTTCAAATAACGTGTTTTTAGATCATTTGTATCGTATCTTTTAGTACGTAACTTTTCACCAAATTTCACAAACACTAAGAAAGTTTGTTTTTCGATTCAAAACAAGATTTGAACGCTTTGAGGAGTTCAAATAACGTGTTTTTAGATCATTTGTATCGTATCTTTTAGTACATAACTTTTCACCAAATATCACAAACACTAAGATAGTTTGTTTTTCGATTCAAAACAAGATTTTAACGCTTTGAGCAGTTCAAATAACGTGTTTTTAGATCATTTGTATCGTATCTTTTACTACATAACTTTTCACCAAATTTCACATGCACTAAGAAAGTTTTTTTTTCGATTCAAAACAAGATTTGAACGCTTTGAGGAGTTCAAATAACGTGTTTTAAGATCATTTGTATCGTATCTTTTACTACATAACTTTTCACCAAATTTCACAAACACTAAGAAAGTTTGTTTTTCGATTCAAAACAAGATTTGAACGCTTTGAGGAGTTCAAATAACGTGTTTTTAGATCATTTGTATCGTATCTTTTAGTACGTAACTTTTCACCAAATTTCACAAACACTAAGATAGTTTGTTTTTCGATTCAAAACAAGATTTTAACGCTTTGAGGAGTTCAAATAACGTGTTTTTAGATCATTTGTATCGTATCTTTTAGTACGTAACTTTTCACCAAATTTCACAAACACTAAGATAGTTTGTTTTTCGATTCAAAACAAGATTTGAACGCTTTGAGGAGTTCAAATAACGTGTTTTTAGATCATTTGTATCGTATCTCTTACTACATAAGTTTTCACCAAATTTCACAAACACTAAGAAAGTTTGTTTTTCGATTCAAAACAAGATTTGAACGCTTTGAGGAGTTCAAATAACGTGTTTTTAGATCATTTGTATCGTATCTTTTAGTACGTAACTTTTCACCAAATTTCACAAACACTAAGATAGTTTGTTTTTCGATTCAAAACAAGATTTTAACGCTTTGAGGAGTTCAAATAACGTGTTTTTAGATCATTTGTATCGTATCTTTTACTACATAAGTTTTCACCAAATTTCACAAACACTAAGAAAGTTTGTTTTTCGATTCAAAACAAGATTTGAACGCTTCGAGGAGTTCAAATAACGTGTTTTTAGATCATTTGTATCGTATCTTGTAGTACATAACTTTTCACCAAATTTCACAAACACTAAGATAGTTTGTTTTTCGATTCAAAACAAGATTTTAACGCTTTGAGGAGTTCAAATAACGTGTTTTTAGATCAATTGTATCGTATCTTTTAGTACATAACTTTTCACCAAATTTCACAAACACTAAGATAGTTTGTTTTTCGATTCAAAACAAGATTTAAACGCTTTGAGGAGTTCAAATAACGTGTTTTTAGATCAATTGTATCGTATCTTTTAGTACATAACTTTTCACCAAATTTCACAAACACTAAGATAGTTTGTTTTTCGATTCAAAACAAGATTTTAACGCTTTGAGGAGTTCAAATAACGTATTTTTAGATCATTTGTATCGTATCTTTTACTACATAACTTTTCACCAAATTTCACAAACACTAAGAAAGTTTGTTTTTCGATTCAAAACAAGATTTTAACGCTTTGAGGAGTTCAAATAACGTGTTTTAAGATCATTTGTATCGTATCTTTTAGTACATAACTTTTCACCAAATTTCACAAACACTAAGAAAGTTTGTTTTTCGATTCAAAACAAGATTTGAACGCTTTGAGGAGTTCAAATAACGTGTTTTTAGATCATTTGTATCGTATCTTTTAGTACGTAACTTTTCACCAAATTTCACAAACACTAAGATAGTTTGTTTTTCGATTCAAAACAAGATTTTAACGCTTTGAGGAGTTCAAATAACGTGTTTTTAGATCATTTGTATCGTATCTTTTAGTTTATAACTTTTCACCAAATTTCACAAACACTAAGAAAGTTTGTTTTTCGATTCAAAACAAGATTTGAACGCTTTGAGGAGTTCAAATAACGTGTTTTTAGATCATTTGTATCGTATCTTTTAGTACGTAACTTTTCACCAAATTTCACAAAAACTAAGATAGTTTGTTTTTCGATTCAAAACAAGATTTGAACGCTTTGAGGAGTTCAAATAACGTGTTTTTAGATCATTTGTATCGTATCTCTTACTACATAAGTTTTCACCAAATTTCACAAACACTAAGAAAGTTTGTTTTTCGATTCAAAACAAGATTTGAACGCGTTGAGGAGTTCAAATAACGTGTTTTTAGATCATTTGTATCGTATCTTGTAGTACATAAATTTTCACCAAATTTCACAAACACTAAGAAAGTGTGTTTTTCGATTCAAAACAAGATTTGAACGCTTTGAGGAGTTCAAATAACGTGTTTTTAGATCATTTGTATCGTATCTTTTAGTACATAACTTTTCACCAAATTTCACAAACACTAAGATAGTTTGTTTTTCGATTCAAAACAAGATTTTAACGCTTTGAGGAGTTCAAATAACGTGTTTTAAGATCATTTGTATCGTATCTTTTACTACATAACTTTTCACCAAATTTCACAAACACTAAGAAAGTTTGTTTTTCGATTCAAAACAAGATTTGAACGCTCTGAGGAGTTCAAATAACGTGTTTTTAGATCATTTGTATCGTATCTTTTAGTACGTAACTTTTCACCAAATTTCACAAACACTAAGAAAGTTTGTTTTTCGATTCAAAACAAGATTTGAACGCTTTGAGGAGTTCAAATAACGTGTTTTTAGATCATTTGTATCGTATCTTTTAGTACATAACTTTTCACCAAATTTCACAAACACTAAGATAGTTTGTTTTTCGATTCAAAACAAGATTTTAACGCTTTGAGCAGTTCAAATAACGTGTTTTTAGATCATTTGTATCGTATCTTTTACTACATAACTTTTCACCAAATTTCACAAGCACTAAGAAAGTTTTTTTTTCGATTCAAAACAAGATTTGAACGCTTTGAGGAGTTCAAATAACGTGTTTTAAGATCATTTGTATCGTATCTTTTACTACATAACTTTTCACCAAATTTCACAAACACTAAGAAAGTTTGTTTTTCGATTCAAAACAAGATTTGAACGCTTTGAGGAGTTCAAATAACGTGTTTTTAGATCATTTGTATCGTATCTTTTAGTACGTAACTTTTCACCAAATTTCACAAACACTAAGATAGTTTGTTTTTCGATTCAAAACAAGATTTTAACGCTTTGAGGAGTTCAAATAACGTGTTTTTAGATCATTTGTATCGTATCTTTTAGTACGTAACTTTTCACCAAATTTCACAAACACTAAGATAGTTTGTTTTTCGATTCAAAACAAGATTTGAACGCTTTGAGGAGTTCAAATAACGTGTTTTTAGATCATTTGTATCGTATCTCTTACTACATAAGTTTTCACCAAATTTCACAAACACTAAGAAAGTTTGTTTTTCGATTCAAAACAAGATTTGAACGCTTTGAGGAGTTCAAATAACGTGTTTTTAGATCATTTGTATCGTATCTTTTAGTACGTAACTTTTCACCAAATTTCACAAACACTAAGATAGTTTGTTTTTCGATTCAAAACAAGATTTTAACGCTTTGAGGAGTTCAAATAACGTGTTTTTAGATCATTTGTATCGTATCTTTTACTACATAAGTTTTCACCAAATTTCACAAACACTAAGAAAGTTTGTTTTTCGATTCAAAACAAGATTTGAACGCTTCGAGGAGTTCAAATAACGTGTTTTAAGATCATTTGTATCGTATCTTTTAGTATATAACTTTTCACCAAATTTCACAAACACTAAGAAAGTTTGTTTTTCGATTCAAAACAAGATTTGAACGCTTTGAGGAGTTCAAATAACGTGTTTTTAGATCATTTGTATCGTATCTTTTAGTACGTAACTTTTCACCAAATTTCACAAAAACTAAGATATTTTGTTTTTCGATTCAAAACAAGATTTGAACGCTTTGAGGAGTTCAAATAACGTGTTTTTAGATCATTTGTATCGTATCTCTTACTACATAAGTTTTCACCAAATTTCACAAACACTAAGAAAGTTTGTTTTTCGATTCAAAACAAGATTTGAACGCGTTGAGGAGTTCAAATAACGTGTTTTTAGATCATTTGTATCGTATCTTGTAGTACATAACTTTTCACCAAATTTCACAAACACTAAGAAAGTTTGTTTTTCGATTCAAAACAAGATTTGAACGCTTTGAGGAGTTCAAATAACGTGTTTTTAGATCATTTGTATCGTATCTTTTAGTACGTAACTTTTCACCAAATTTCACAAACACTAAGATAGTTTGTTTTTCGATTCAAAACAAGATTTTAACGCTTTGAGGAGTTCAAATAACGTGTTTTTAGATCATTTGTATCGTATCTTTTAGTACGTAACTTTTCACCAAATTTCACAAACACTAAGATAGTTTGTTTTTCGATTCAAAACAAGATTTGAACGCTTTGAGGAGTTCAAATAACGTGTTTTTAGATCATTTGTATCGTATCTCTTACTACATAAGTTTTCACCAAATTTCACAAACACTAAGAAAGTTTGTTTTTCGATTCAAAACAAGATTTGAACGCTTTGAGGAGTTCAAATAACGTGTTTTTAGATCATTTGTATCGTATCTTTTAGTACGTAACTTTTCACCAAATTTCACAAAAACTAAGATAGTTTGTTTTTCGATTCAAAACAAGATTTTAACGCTTTGAGGAGTTCAAATAACGTGTTTTTAGATCATTTGTATCGTATCTTTTACTACATAAGTTTTCACCAAATTTCACAAACACTAAGAAAGTTTGTTTTTCGATTCAAAACAAGATTTGAACGCTTCGAGGAGTTCAAATAACGTGTTTTAAGATCATTTGTATCGTATCTTTTAGTATATAACTTTTCACCAAATTTCACAAACACTAAGAAAGTTTGTTTTTCGATTCAAAACAAGATTTGAACGCTTTGAGGAGTTCAAATAACGTGTTTTTAGATCATTTGTATCGTATCTTTTAGTACGTAACTTTTCACCAAATTTCACAAAAAGTAAGATAGTTTGTTTTTCGATTCAAAACAAGATTTGAACGCTTTGAGGAGTTCAAATAACGTGTTTTTAGATCATTTGTATCGTATCTCTTACTACATAAGTTTTCACCAAATTTCACAAACACTAAGAAAGTTTGTTTTTCGATTCAAAACAAGATTTGAACGCGTTGAGGAGTTCAAATAACGTGTTTTTAGATCATTTGTATCGTATCTTGTAGTACATAACTTTTCACCAAATTTCACAAACACTAAGAAAGTTTGTTTTTCGATTCAAAACAAGATTTGAACGCTTTGAGGAGTTCAAATAACGTGTTTTTAGATCATTTGTATCGTATCTTTTAGTACATAACTTTTCACCAAATTTCACAAACACTAAGATAGTTTGTTTTTCGATTCAAAACAAGATTTTAACGCTTTGAGGAGTTCAAATAACGTGTTTTAAGATCATTTGTATCGTATCTTTTACTACATAACTTTTCACCAAATTTCACAAACACTAAGAAAGTTTGTTTTTCGATTCAAAACAAGATTTGAACGCTTTGAGGAGTTCAAATAACGTGTTTTTAGATCATTTGTATCGTATCTTTTAGTACGTAACTTTTCACCAAATTTCACAAACACTAAGAAAGTTTGTTTTTCGATTCAAAACAAGATTTGAACGCTTTGAGGAGTTCAAATAACGTGTTTTTAGATCATTTGTATCGTATCTTTTAGTACATAACTTTTCACCAAATTTCACAAACACTAAGAAAGTTTGTTTTTCGATTCAAAACAAGATTTGAACGCTTTGAGGAGTTCAAATAACGTGTTTTTAGATCATTTGTATCGTATCTTTTAGTACGTAACTTTTCACCAAATTTCACAAACACTAAGATAGTTTGTTTTTCGATTCAAAACAAGATTTTAACGCTTTGAGGAGTTCAAATAACGTGTTTTTAGATCATTTGTATCGTATCTTTTAGTACGTAACTTTTCACCAAATTTCACAAACACTAAGATAGTTTGTTTTTCGATTCAAAACAAGATTTGAACGCTTTGAGGAGTTCAAATAACGTGTTTTTAGATCATTTGTATCGTATCTCTTACTACATAAGTTTTCACCAAATTTCACAAACACTAAGAAAGTTTGTTTTTCGATTCAAAACAAGATTTGAACGCTTTGAGGAGTTCAAATAACGTGTTTTTAGATCATTTGTATCGTATCTTTTAGTACGTAACTTTTCACCAAATTTCACAAACACTAAGATAGTTTGTTTTTCGATTCAAAACAAGATTTTAACGCTTTGAGGAGTTCAAATAACGTGTTTTTAGATCATTTGTATCGTATCTTTTACTACATAAGTTTTCACCAAATTTCACAAACACTAAGAAAGTTTGTTTTTCGATTCAAAACAAGATTTGAACGCTTCGAGGAGTTCAAATAACGTGTTTTAAGATCATTTGTATCGTATCTTTTAGTATATAACTTTTCACCAAATTTCACAAACACTAAGAAAGTTTGTTTTTCGATTCAAAACAAGATTTGAACGCTTTGAGGAGTTCAAATAACGTGTTTTTAGATCATTTGTATCGTATCTTTTAGTACGTAACTTTTCACCAAATTTCACAAAAAGTAAGATAGTTTGTTTTTCGATTCAAAACAAGATTTGAACGCTTTGAGGAGTTCAAATAACGTGTTTTTAGATCATTTGTATCGTATCTCTTACTACATAAGTTTTCACCAAATTTCACAAACACTAAGAAAGTTTGTTTTTCGATTCAAAACAAGATTTGAACGCGTTGAGGAGTTCAAATAACGTGTTTTTAGATCATTTGTATCGTATCTTGTAGTACATAACTTTTCACCAAATTTCACAAACACTAAGAAAGTTTGTTTTTCGATTCAAAACAAGATTTGAACGCTTTGAGGAGTTCAAATAACGTGTTTTTAGATCATTTGTATCGTATCTTTTAGTACATAACTTTTCACCAAATTTCACAAACTCTAAGATAGTTTGTTTTTCGATTCAAAACAAGATTTTAACGCTTTGAGGAGTTCAAATAACGTGTTTTAAGATCATTTGTATCGTATCTTTTACTACATAACTTTTCACCAAATTTCACAAACACTAAGAAAGTTTGTTTTTCGATTCAAAACAAGATTTGAACGCTTTGAGGAGTTCAAATAACGTGTTTTTAGATCATTTGTATCGTATCTTTTATTACGTAACTTTTCACCAAATTTCACAAACACTAAGAAAGTTTGTTTTTCGATTCAAAACAAGATTTGAACGCTTTGAGGAGTTCAAATAACGTGTTTTTAGATCATTTGTATCGTATCTTTTAGTACATAACTTTTCACCAAATTTCACAAACACTAAGATAGTTTGTTTTTCGATTCAAAACAAGATTTTAACGCTTTGAGCAGTTCAAATAACGTGTTTTTAGATCATTTGTATCGTATCTTTTACTACATAACTTTTCACCAAATTTCACAAACACTAAGAAAGTTTTTTTTTCGATTCAAAACAAGATTTGAACGCTTTGAGGAGTTCAAATAACGTGTTTTAAGATCATTTGTATCGTATCTTTTACTACATAACTTTTCACCAAATTTCACAAACACTAAGAAAGTTTGTTTTTCGATTCAAAACAAGATTTGAACGCTTTGAGGAGTTCAAATAACGTGTTTTTAGATCATTTGTATCGTATCTTTTAGTACGTAACTTTTCACCAAATTTCACAAACACTAAGATAGTTTGTTTTTCGATTCAAAACAAGATTTTAACGCTTTGAGGAGTTCAAATAACGTGTTTTTAGATCATTTGTATCGTATCTTTTAGTACGTAACTTTTCACCAAATTTCACAAACACTAAGATAGTTTGTTTTTCGATTCAAAACAAGATTTGAACGCTTTGAGGAGTTCAAATAACGTTTTTTAGATCATTTGTATCGTATCTTTTACTACATAAGTTTTCACCAAATTTCACAAACACTAAGAAAGTTTGTTTTTCGATTCAAAACAAGATTTGAACGCTTCGAGGAGTTCAAATAACGTGTTTTTAGATCATTTGTATCGTATCTTTTAGTACGTAACTTTTCACCAAATTTCACAAACACTAAGATAGTTTGTTTTTCGATTCAAAACAAGATTTTAACGCTTTGAGGAGTTCAAATAACGTGTTTTTAGATCATTTGTATCGTATCTTTTACTACATAAGTTTTCACCAAATTTCACAAACACTAAGAAAGTTTGTTTTTCGATTCAAAACAAGATTTGAACGCTTCGAGGAGTTCAAATAACGTGTTTTTAGATCATTTGTATCGTATCTTTTAGTACATAACTTTTCACCAAATTTCACAAACACTAAGATAGTTTGTTTTTCGATTCAAAACAAGATTTTAACGCTTTGAGGAGTTCAAATAACGTGTTTTAAGATCATTTGTATCGTATCTTTTACTACCTAACTTTTCACCAAATTTCACAAACACTAAGAAAGTTTGTTTTTCGATTCAAAACAAGATTTGAACGCTTTGACGAGTTCAAATAACGTGTTTTTAGATCATTTGTATCGTATCTTTTAGTACATAACTTTTCACCAAATTTCACAAACACTAAGATAGTTTGTTTTTCGATTCAAAACAAGATTTTAACGCTTTGAGGAGTTCAAATAACGTGTTTTAAGATCATTTGTATCGTATCTTTTACTACATAACTTTTCACCAAATTTCACAAACACTAAGAAAGTTTGTTTTTCGATTCAAAACAAGATTTGAACGCTTTGAGGAGTTCAAATAACGTGTTTTTAGATCATTTGTATCGTATCTTTTAGTACGTAACTTTTCACCAAATTTCACAAACACTAAGATAGTTTGTTTTTCGATTCAAAACAAGATTTTAACGCTTTGAGGAGTTCAAATAACGTGTTTTTAGATCATTTGTATCGTATCTTTTACTACATAAGTTTTCACCAAATTTCACAAACACTAAGAAAGTTTGTTTTTCGATTCAAAACAAGATTTGAACGCTTCGAGGAGTTCAAATAACGTGTTTTAAGATCATTTGTATCGTATCTTTTAGTATATAACTTTTCACCAAATTTCACAAACACTAAGAAAGTTTGTTTTTCGATTCAAAACAAGATTTGAACGCTTTGAGGAGTTCAAATAACGTGTTTTTAGATCATTTGTATCGTATCTTTTAGTACGTAACTTTTCACCAAATTTCACAAACACTAAGAAAGTTTGTTTTTCGATTCAAAACAAGATTTGAACGCTTTGAGGAGTTCAAATAACGTGTTTTTAGATCATTTGTATCGTATCTTTTAGTACGTAACTTTTCACCAAATTTCACAAACACTAAGATAGTTTGTTTTTCGATTCAAAACAAGATTTTAACGCTTTGAGGAGTTCAAATAACGTGTTTTTAGATCATTTGTATCGTATCTTTTAGTACGTAACTTTTCACCAAATTTCACAAACACTAAGATAGTTTGTTTTTCGATTCAAAACAAGATTTGAACGCTTTGAGGAGTTCAAATAACGTGTTTTAAGATCATTTGTATCGTATCTCTTTCTACATAAGTTTTCACCAAATTTCACAAACACTAATAAAGTTTGTTTTTCGATTCAAAACAAGATTTGAACGCTTTGAGGAGTTCAAATAACGTGTTTTTAGATCATTTGTATCGTATCTTTTAGTACGTAACTTTTCACCAAATTTCACAAACACTAAGATAGTTTGTTTTTCGATTCAAAACAAGATTTTAACGCTTTGAGGAGTTCAAATAACGTGTTTTTAGATCATTTGTATCGTATCTTTTACTACATAAGTTTTCACCAAATTTCACAAACACTAAGAAAGTTTGTTTTTCGATTCAAAACAAGATTTGAACGCTTCGAGGAGTTCAAATAACGTGTTTTAAGATCATTTGTATCGTATCTTTTAGTATATAACTTTTCACCAAATTTCACAAACACTAAGAAAGTTTGTTTTTCGATTCAAAACAAGATTTGAACGCTTTGAGGAGTTCAAATAACATGTTTTTAGATCATTTGTATCGTATCTTTTAGTACGTAACTTTTCACCAAATTTCACAAAAAGTAAGATAGTTTGTTTTTCGATTCAAAACAAGATTTTAACGCTTTGAGGAGTTCAAATAACGTGTTTTTAGATCATTTGTATCGTATCTCTTACTACATAAGTTTTCACCAAATTTCACAAACACTAAGAAAGTTTGTTTTTCGATTCAAAACAAGATTTGAACGCGTTGAGGAGTTCAAATAACGTGTTTTTAGATCATTTGTATCGTATCTTGTAGTACATAACTTTTCACCAAATTTCACAAACACTAAGAAAGTTTGTTTTTCGATTCAAAACAAGATTTGAACGCTTTGAGGAGTTCAAATAACGTGTTTTTAGATCATTTGTATCGTATCTTTTAGTACATAACTTTTCACCAAATTTCACAAACACTAAGATAGTTTGTTTTTCGATTCAAAACAAGATTTTAACGCTTTGAGGAGTTCAAATAACGTGTTTTAAGATCATTTGTATCGTATCTTTTACTACATAACTTTTCACCAAATTTCACAAACACTAAGAAAGTTTGTTTTTCGATTCAAAACAAGATTTGAACGCTTTGAGGAGTTCAAATAACGTGTTTTTAGATCATTTGTATCGTATCTTTTAGTACGTAACTTTTCACCAAATTTCACAAACACTAAGAAAGTTTGTTTTTCGATTCAAAACAAGATTTGAACGCTTTGAGGAGTTCAAATAACGTGTGTTTAGATCATTTGTATCGTATCTTTTACTACATAACTTTTCACCAAATTTCACAAACACTAAGAAAGTTTTTTTTTCGATTCAAAACAAGATTTGAACGCTTTGAGGAGTTCAAATAACGTGTTTTAAGATCATTTGTATCGTATCTTTTACTACATAACTTTTCACCAAATTTCACAAACACTAAGAAAGTTTGTTTTTCGATTCAAAACAAGATTTGAACGCTTTGAGGAGTTCAAATAACGTGTTTTTAGATCATTTGTATCGTATCTTTTAGTACGTAACTTTTCACCAAATTTCACAAACGCTAAGATAGTTTGTTTTTCGATTCAAAACAAGATTTTAACGCTTTGAGGAGTTCAAATAACGTGTTTTTAGATCATTTGTATCGTATCTTTTAGTACGTAACTTTTCACCAAATTTCACAAACACTAAGATAGTTTGTTTTTCGATTCAAAACAAGATTTGAACGCTTTGAGGAGTTCAAATAACGTGTTTTTAGATCATTTGTATCGTATCTTTTACTACATAAGTTTTCACCAAATTTCACAAACACTAAGAAAGTTTGTTTTTCGATTCAAAACAAGATTTGAACGCTTCGAGGAGTTCAAATAACGTGTTTTTAGATCATTTGTATCGTATCTTTTAGTACGTAACTTTTCACCAAATTTCACAAACACTAAGATAGTTTGTTTTTCGATTCAAAACAAGATTTTAACGCTTTGAGGAGTTCAAATAACGTGTTTTTAGATCATTTGTATCGTATCTTTTACTACATAAGTTTTCACCAAATTTCACAAACACTAAGAAAGTTTGTTTTTCGATTCAAAACAAGATTTGAACGCTTCGAGGAGTTCAAATAACGTGTTTTTAGATCATTTGTATCGTATCTTTTAGTACATAACTTTTCACCAAATTTCACAAACACTAAGATAGTTTGTTTTTCGATTCAAAACAAGATTTTAACGCTTTGAGGAGTTCAAATAACGTGTTTTAAGATCATTTGTATCGTATCTTTTACTACCTAACTTTTCACCAAATTTCACAAACACTAAGAAAGTTTGTTTTTCGATTCAAAACAAGATTTGAACGCTTTGACGAGTTCAAATAACGTGTTTTTAGATCATTTGTATCGTATCTTTTAGTACATAACTTTTCACCAAATTTCACAAACACTAAGATAGTTTGTTTTTCGATTCAAAACAAGATTTTAACGCTTTGAGGAGTTCAAATAACGTGTTTTAAGATCATTTGTATCGTATCTTTTACTACATAACTTTTCACCAAATTTCACAAACACTAAGAAAGTTTGTTTTTCGATTCAAAACAAGATTTGAACGCTTTGAGGAGTTCAAATAACGTGTTTTTAGATCATTTGTATCGTATCTTTTAGTACGTAACTTTTCACCAAATTTCACAAACACTAAGATAGTTTGTTTTTCGATTCAAAACAAGATTTTAACGCTTTGAGGAGTTCAAATAACGTGTTTTTAGATCATTTGTATCGTATCTTTTACTACATAAGTTTTCACCAAATTTCACAAACACTAAGAAAGTTTGTTTTTCGATTCAAAACAAGATTTGAACGCATCGAGGAGTTCAAATAACGTGTTTTAAGATCATTTGTATCGTATCTTTTAGTATATAACTTTTCACCAAATTTCACAAACACTAAGAAAGTTTGTTTTTCGATTCAAAACAAGATTTGAACGCTTTGAGGAGTTCAAATAACGTGTTTTTAGATCATTTGTATCGTATCTTTTAGTACGTAACTTTTCACCAAATTTCACAAAAACTAAGATAGTTTGTTTTTCGATTCAAAACAAGATTTGAACGCTTTGAGGAGTTCAAATAACGTGTTTTTAGATCATTTGTATCGTATCTCTTACTACATAAGTTTTCACCAAATTTCACAAACACTAAGAAAGTTTGTTTTTCGATTCAAAACAAGATTTGAACGCGTTGAGGAGTTCAAATAACGTGTTTTTAGATCATTTGTATCGTATCTTGTAGTACATAACTTTTCACCAAATTTCACAAACACTAAGAAAGTTTGTTTTTCGATTCAAAACAAGATTTGAACGCTTTGAGGAGTTCAAATAACGTGTTTTTAGATCATTTGTATCGTATCTTTTAGTACGTAACTTTTCACCAAATTTCACAAACACTAAGATAGTTTGTTTTTCGATTCAAAACAAGATTTTAACGCTTTGAGGAGTTCAAATAACGTGTTTTTAGATCATTTGTATCGTATCTTTTAGTACGTAACTTTTCACCAAATTTCACAAACACTAAGATAGTTTGTTTTTCGATTCAAAACAAGATTTGAACGCTTTGAGGAGTTCAAATAACGTGTTTTAAGATCATTTGTATCGTATCTCTTACTACATAAGTTTTCACCAAATTTCACAAACACTAATAAAGTTTGTTTTTCGATTCAAAACAAGATTTGAACGCTTTGAGGAGTTCAAATAACGTGTTTTTAGATCATTTGTATCGTATCTTTTAGTACGTAACTTTTCACCAAATTTCACAAACACTAAGATAGTTTGTTTTTCGATTCAAAACAAGATTTTAACGCTTTGAGGAGTTCAAATAACGTGTTTTTAGATCATTTGTATCGTATCTTTTACTACATAAGTTTTCACCAAATTTCACAAACACTAAGAAAGTTTGTTTTTCGATTCAAAACAAGATTTGAACGCTTCGAGGAGTTCAAATAACGTGTTTTAAGATCATTTGTATCGTATCTTTTAGTATATAACTTTTCACCAAATTTCACAAACACTAAGAAAGTTTGTTTTTCGATTCAAAACAAGATTTGAACGCTTTGAGGAGTTCAAATAACGTGTTTTTAGATCATTTGTATCGTATCTTTTAGTACGTAACTTTTCACCAAATTTCACAAAAAGTAAGATAGTTTGTTTTTCGATTCAAAACAAGATTTGAACGCTTTGAGGAGTTCAAATAACGTGTTTTTAGATCATTTGTATCGTATCTTTTACTACATAAGTTTTCACCAAATTTCACAAACACTAAGAAAGTTTGTTTTTCGATTCAAAACAAGATTTGAACGCTTCGAGGAGTTCAAATAACGTGTTTTAAGATCATTTGTATCGTATCTTTTAGTATATAACTTTTCACCAAATTTCACAAACACTAAGAAAGTTTGTTTTTCGATTCAAAACAAGATTTGAACGCTTTGAGGAGTTCAAATAACGTGTTTTTAGATCATTTGTATCGTATCTTTTAGTACGTAACTTTTCACCAAATTTCACAAAAAGTAAGATAGTTTGTTTTTCGATTCAAAACAAGATTTGAACGCTTTGAGGAGTTCAAATAACGTGTTTTTAGATCATTTGTATCGTATCTCTTACTACATAAGTTTTCACCAAATTTCACAAACACTAAGAAAGTTTGTTTTTCGATTCAAAACAAGATTTGAACGCGTTGAGGAGTTCAAATAACGTGTTTTTAGATCATTTGTATCGTATCTTGTAGTACATAACTTTTCACCAAATTTCACAAACACTAAGAAAGTTTGTTTTTCGATTCAAAACAAGATTTGAACGCTTTGAGGAGTTCAAATAACGTGTTTTTAGATCATTTGTATCGTATCTTTTAGTACATAACTTTTCACCAAATTTCACAAACACTAAGATAGTTTGTTTTTCGATTCAAAACAAGATTTTAACGCTTTGAGGAGTTCAAATAACGTGTTTTAAGATCATTTGTATCGTATCTTTTACTACATAACTTTTCACCAAATTTCACAAACACTAAGAAAGTTTGTTTTTCGATTCAAAACAAGATTTGAACGCTTTGAGGAGTTCAAATAACGTGTTTTTAGATCATTTGTATCGTATCTTTTAGTACGTAACTTTTCACCAAATTTCACAAACACTAAGAAAGTTTGTTTTTCGATTCAAAACAAGATTTGAACGCTTTGAGGAGTTCAAATAACGTGTTTTTAGATCATTTGTATCGTATCTTTTAGTACATAACTTTTCACCAAATTTCACAAACACTAAGATAGTTTGTTTTTCGATTCAAAACAAGATTTTAACGCTTTGAGCAGTTCAAATAACGTGTTTTTAGATCATTTGTATCGTATCTTTTACTACATAACTTTTCACCAAATTTCACAAACACTAAGAAAGTTTTTTTTTCGATTCAAAACAAGATTTGAACGCTTTGAGGAGTTCAAATAACGTGTTTTAAGATCATTTGTATCGTATCTTTTACTACATAACTTTTCACCAAATTTCACAAACACTAAGAAAGTTTGTTTTTCGATTCAAAACAAGATTTGAACACTTTGAGGAGTTCAAATAACGTGTTTTTAGATCATTTGTATCGTATCTTTTAGTACGTAACTTTTCACCAAATTTCACAAACACTAAGATAGTTTGTTTTTCGATTCAAAACAAGATTTTAACGCTTTGAGGAGTTCAAATAACGTGTTTTTAGATCATTTGTATCGTATCTTTTAGTACGTAACTTTTCACCAAATTTCACAAACACTAAGATAGTTTGTTTTTCGATTCAAAACAAGATTTGAACGCTTTGAGGAGTTCAAATAACGTGTTTTTAGATCATTTGTATCGTATCTTTTACTACATAAGTTTTCACCAAATTTCACAAACACTAAGAAAGTTTGTTTTTCGATTCAAAACAAGATTTGAACGCTTCGAGGAGTTCAAATAACGTGTTTTTAGATCATTTGTATCGTATCTTTTAGTACGTAACTTTTCACCAAATTTCACAAACACTAAGATAGTTTGTTTTTCGATTCAAAACAAGATTTTAACGCTTTGAGGAGTTCAAATAACGTGTTTTTAGATCATTTGTATCGTATCTTTTACTACATAAGTTTTCACCAAATTTCACAAACACTAAGAAAGTTTGTTTTTCGATTCAAAACAAGATTTGAACGCTTCGAGGAGTTCAAATAACGTGTTTTTAGATCATTTGTATCGTATCTTTTAGTACATAACTTTTCACCAAATTTCACAAACACTAAGATAGTTTGTTTTTCGATTCAAAACAAGATTTTAACGCTTTGAGGAGTTCAAATAACGTGTTTTAAGATCATTTGTATCGTATCTTTTACTACCTAACTTTTCACCAAATTTCACAAACACTAAGAAAGTTTGTTTTTCGATTCAAAACAAGATTTGAACGCTTTGACGAGTTCAAATAACGTGTTTTTAGATCATTTGTATCGTATCTTTTAGTACATAACTTTTCACCAAATTTCACAAACACTAAGATAGTTTGTTTTTCGATTCAAAACAAGATTTTAACGCTTTGAGGAGTTCAAATAACGTGTTTTAAGATCATTTGTATCGTATCTTTTACTACATAACTTTTCACCAAATTTCACAAACACTAAGAAAGTTTGTTTTTCGATTCAAAACAAGATTTGAACGCTTTGAGGAGTTCAAATAACGTGTTTTTAGATCATTTGTATCGTATCTTTTAGTACGTAACTTTTCACCAAATTTCACAAACACTAAGATAATTTGTTTTTCGATTCAAAACAAGATTTTAACGCTTTGAGGAGTTCAAATAACGTGTTTTTAGATCATTTGTATCGTATCTTTTACTACATAAGTTTTCACCAAATTTCACAAACACTAAGAAAGTTTGTTTTTCGATTCAAAACAAGATTTGAACGCTTCGAGGAGTTCAAATAACGTGTTTTAAGATCATTTGTATCGTATCTTTTAGTATATAACTTTTCACCAAATTTCACAAACACTAAGAAAGTTTGTTTTTCGATTCAAAACAAGATTTGAACGCTTTGAGGAGTTCAAATAACGTGTTTTTAGATCATTTGTATCGTATCTTTTAGTACGTAACTTTTCACCAAATTTCACAAAAACTACGATAGTTTGTTTTTCGATTCAAAACAAGATTTGAACGCTTTGAGGAGTTCAAATAACGTGTTTTTAGATCATTTGTATCGTATCTCTTACTACATAAGTTTTCACCAAATTTCACAAACACTAAGAAAGTTTGTTTTTCGATTCAAAACAAGATTTGAACGCGTTGAGGAGTTCAAATAACGTGTTTTTAGATCATTTGTATCGTATCTTGTAGTACATAACTTTTCACCAAATTTCACAAACACTAAGAAAGTTTGTTTTTCGATTCAAAACAAGATTTGAACGCTTTGAGGAGTTCAAATAACGTGTTTTTAGATCATTTGTATCGTATCTTTTAGTACGTAACTTTTCACCAAATTTCACAAACACTAAGATAGTTTGTTTTTCGATTCAAAACAAGATTTGAACGCTTTGAGGAGTTCAAATAACGTGTTTTTAGATCATTTGTATCGTATCTCTTACTACATAAGTTTTCACCAAATTTCACAAACACTAAGAAAGTTTGTTTTTCGATTCAAAACAAGATTTGAACGCGTTGAGGAGTTCAAATAACGTGTTTTTAGATCATTTGTATCGTATCTTGTAGTACATAACTTTTCACCAAATTTCACAAACACTAAGAAAGTTTGTTTTTCGATTCAAAACAAGATTTGAACGCTTTGAGGAGTTCAAATAACGTGTTTTTAGATCATTTGTATCGTATCTTTTAGTACATAACTTTTCACCAAATTTCACAAACACTAAGATAGTTTGTTTTTCGATTCAAAACAAGATTTTAACGCTTTGAGGAGTTCAAATAACGTGTTTTAAGATCATTTGTATCGTATCTTTTACTACATAACTTTTCACCAAATTTCACAAACACTAAGAAAGTTTGTTTTTCGATTCAAAACAAGATTTGAACGCTTTGAGGAGTTCAAATAACGTGTTTTTAGATCATTTGTATCGTATCTTTTAGTACGTAACTTTTCACCAAATTTCACAAACACTAAGAAAGTTTGTTTTTCGATTCAAAACAAGATTTGAACGCTTTGAGGAGTTCAAATAACGTGTTTTTAGATCATTTGTATCGTATCTTTTAGTACATAACTTTTCACCAAATTTCACAAACACTAAGATAGTTTGTTTTTCGATTCAAAACAAGATTTTAACGCTTTGAACAGTTCAAATAACGTGTTTTTAGATCATTTGTATCGTATCTTTTACTACATAACTTTTCACCAAATTTCACAAACACTAAGAAAGTTTTTTTTTCGATTCAAAACAAGATTTGAACGCTTTGAGGAGTTCAAATAACGTGTTTTAAGATCATTTGTATCGTATCTTTTACTACATAACTTTTCACCAAATTTCACAAACACTAAGAAAGTTTGTTTTTCGATTCAAAACAAGATTTGAACACTTTGAGGAGTTCAAATAACGTGTTTTTAGATCATTTGTATCGTATCTTTTAGTACGTAACTTTTCACCAAATTTCACAAACACTAAGATAGTTTGTTTTTCGATTCAAAACAAGATTTTAACGCTTTGAGGAGTTCAAATAACGTGTTTTTAGATCATTTGTATCGTATCTTTTAGTACGTAACTTTTCACCAAATTTCACAAACACTAAGATAGTTTGTTTTTCGATTCAAAACAAGATTTGAACGCTTTGAGGAGTTCAAATAACGTGTTTTTAGATCATTTGTATCGTATCTTTTACTACATAAGTTTTCACCAAATTTCACAAACACTAAGAAAGTTTGTTTTTCGATTCAAAACAAGATTTGAACGCTTCGAGGAGTTCAAATAACGTGTTTTTAGATCATTTGTATCGTATCTTTTAGTACGTAACTTTTCACCAAATTTCACAAACACTAAGATAGTTTGTTTTTCGATTCAAAACAAGATTTTAACGCTTTGAGGAGTTCAAATAACGTGTTTTTAGATCATTTGTATCGTATCTTTTACTACATAAGTTTTCACCAAATTTCACAAACACTAAGAAAGTTTGTTTTTCGATTCAAAACAAGATTTGAACGCTTCGAGGAGTTCAAATAACGTGTTTTTAGATCATTTGTATCGTATCTTTTAGTACATAACTTTTCACCAAATTTCACAAACACTAAGATAGTTTGTTTTTCGATTCAAAACAAGATTTTAACGCTTTGAGGAGTTCAAATAACGTGTTTTAAGATCATTTGTATCGTATCTTTTACTACCTAACTTTTCACCAAATTTCACAAACACTAAGAAAGTTTGTTTTTCGATTCAAAACAAGATTTGAACGCTTTGACGAGTTCAAATAACGTGTTTTTAGATCATTTGTATCGTATCTTTTAGTACATAACTTTTCACCAAATTTCACAAACACTAAGATAGTTTGTTTTTCGATTCAAAACAAGATTTTAACGCTTTGAGGAGTTCAAATAACGTGTTTTAAGATCATTTGTATCGTATCTTTTACTACATAACTTTTCACCAAATTTCACAAACACTAAGAAAGTTTGTTTTTCGATTCAAAACAAGATTTGAACGCTTTGAGGAGTTCAAATAACGTGTTTTTAGATCATTTGTATCGTATCTTTTAGTACGTAACTTTTCACCAAATTTCACAAACACTAAGATAGTTTGTTTTTCGATTCAAAACAAGATTTTAACGCTTTGAGGAGTTCAAATAACGTGTTTTTAGATCATTTGTATCGTATCTTTTACTACATAAGTTTTCACCAAATTTCACAAACACTAAGAAAGTTTGTTTTTCGATTCAAAACAAGATTTGAACGCTTCGAGGAGTTCAAATAACGTGTTTTAAGATCATTTGTATCGTATCTTTTAGTATATAACTTTTCACCAAATTTCACAAACACTAAGAAAGTTTGTTTTTCGATTCAAAACAAGATTTGAACGCTTTGAGGAGTTCAAATAACGTGTTTTTAGATCACTTGTATCGTATCTTTTAGTACGTAACTTTTCACCAAATTTCACAAAAACTACGATAGTTTGTTTTTCGATTCAAAACAAGATTTGAACGCTTTGAGGAGTTCAAATAACGTGTTTTTAGATCATTTGTATCGTATCTCTTACTACATAAGTTTTCACCAAATTTCACAAACACTAAGAAAGTTTGTTTTTCGATTCAAAACAAGATTTGAACGCGTTGAGGAGTTCAAATAACGTGTTTTTAGATCATTTGTATCGTATCTTGTAGTACATAACTTTTCACCAAATTTCACAAACACTAAGAAAGTTTGTTTTTCGATTCAAAACAAGATTTGAACGCTTTGAGGAGTTCAAATAACGTGTTTTTAGATCATTTGTATCGTATCTTTTAGTACGTAACTTTTCACCAAATTTCACAAACACTAAGATAGTTTGTTTTTCGATTCAAAACAAGATTTGAACGCTTTGAGGAGTTCAAATAACGTGTTTTTAGATCATTTGTATCGTATCTCTTACTACATAAGTTTTCACCAAATTTCACAAACACTAAGAAAGTTTGTTTTTCGATTCAAAACAAGATTTGAACGCGTTGAGGAGTTCAAATAACGTGTTTTTAGATCATTTGTATCGTATCTTGTAGTACATAACTTTTCACCAAATTTCACAAACACTAAGAAAGTTTGTTTTTCGATTCAAAACAAGATTTGAACGCTTTGAGGAGTTCAAATAACGTGTTTTTAGATCATTTGTATCGTATCTTTTAGTACATAACTTTTCACCAAATTTCACAAACACTAAGATAGTTTGTTTTTCGATTCAAAACAAGATTTTAACGCTTTGAGGAGTTCAAATAACGTGTTTTAAGATCATTTGTATCGTATCTTTTACTACATAACTTTTCACCAAATTTCACAAACACTAAGAAAGTTTGTTTTTCGATTCAAAACAAGATTTGAACGCTTTGAGGAGTTCAAATAACGTGTTTTTAGATCATTTGTATCGTATCTTTTAGTACGTAACTTTTCACCAAATTTCACAAACACTAAGAAAGTTTGTTTTTCGATTCAAAACAAGATTTGAACGCTTTGAGGAGTTCAAATAACGTGTTTTTAGATCATTTGTATCGTATCTTTTAGTACATAACTTTTCACCAAATTTCACAAACACTAAGATAGTTTGTTTTTCGATTCAAAACAAGATTTTAACGCTTTGAGCAGTTCAAATAACGTGTTTTTAGATCATTTGTATCGTATCTTTTACTACATAACTTTTCACCAAATTTCACAAACACTAAGAAAGTTTTTTTTTCGATTCAAAACAAGATTTGAACGCTTTGAGGAGTTCAAATAACGTGTTTTAAGATCATTTGTATCGTATCTTTTACTACATAACTTTTCACCAAATTTCACAAACACTAAGAAAGTTTGTTTTTCGATTCAAAACAAGATTTGAACACTTTGAGGAGTTCAAATAACGTGTTTTTAGATCATTTGTATCGTATCTTTTAGTACGTAACTTTTCACCAAATTTCACAAACACTAAGATAGTTTGTTTTTCGATTCAAAACAAGATTTTAACGCTTTGAGGAGTTCAAATAACGTGTTTTTAGATCATTTGTATCGTATCTTTTAGTACGTAACTTTTCACCAAATTTCACAAACACTAAGATAGTTTGTTTTTCGATTCAAAACAAGATTTGAACGCTTTGAGGAGTTCAAATAACGTGTTTTTAGATCATTTGTATCGTATCTTTTACTACATAAGTTTTCACCAAATTTCACAAACACTAAGAAAGTTTGTTTTTCGATTCAAAACAAGATTTGAACGCTTCGAGGAGTTCAAATAACGTGTTTTTAGATCATTTGTATCGTATCTTTTAGTACGTAACTTTTCACCAAATTTCACAAACACTAAGATAGTTTGTTTTTCGATTCAAAACAAGATTTTAACGCTTTGAGGAGTTCAAATAACGTGTTTTTAGATCATTTGTATCGTATCTTTTACTACATAAGTTTTCACCAAATTTCACAAACACTAAGAAAGTTTGTTTTTCGATTCAAAACAAGATTTGAACGCTTCGAGGAGTTCAAATAACGTGTTTTTAGATCATTTGTATCGTATCTTTTAGTACATAACTTTTCACCAAATTTCACAAACACTAAGATAGTTTGTTTTTCGATTCAAAACAAGATTTTAACGCTTTGAGGAGTTCAAATAACGTGTTTTAAGATCATTTGTATCGTATCTTTTACTACCTAACTTTTCACCAAATTTCACAAACACTAAGAAAGTTTGTTTTTCGATTCAAAACAAGATTTGAACGCTTTGACGAGTTCAAATAACGTGTTTTTAGATCATTTGTATCGTATCTTTTAGTACATAACTTTTCACCAAATTTCACAAACACTAAGATAGTTTGTTTTTCGATTCAAAACAAGATTTTAACGCTTTGAGGAGTTCAAATAACGTGTTTTAAGATCATTTGTATCGTATCTTTTACTACATAACTTTTCACCAAATTTCACAAACACTAAGAAAGTTTGTTTTTCGATTCAAAACAAGATTTGAACGCTTTGAGGAGTTCAAATAACGTGTTTTTAGATCATTTGTATCGTATCTTTTAGTACGTAACTTTTCACCAAATTTCACAAACACTAAGATAGTTTGTTTTTCGATTCAAAACAAGATTTTAACGCTTTGAGGAGTTCAAATAACGTGTTTTTAGATCATTTGTATCGTATCTTTTACTACATAAGTTTTCACCAAATTTCACAAACACTAAGAAAGTTTGTTTTTCGATTCAAAACAAGATTTGAACGCTTCGAGGAGTTCAAATAACGTGTTTTAAGATCATTTGTATCGTATCTTTTAGTATATAACTTTTCACCAAATTTCACAAACACTAAGAAAGTTTGTTTTTCGATTCAAAACAAGATTTGAACGCTTTGAGGAGTTCAAATAACGTGTTTTTAGATCATTTGTATCGTATCTTTTAGTACGTAACTTTTCACCAAATTTCACAAAAACTACGATAGTTTGTTTTTCGATTCAAAACAAGATTTGAACGCTTTGAGGAGTTCAAATAACGTGTTTTTAGATCATTTGTATCGTATCTCTTACTACATAAGTTTTCACCAAATTTCACAAACACTAAGAAAGTTTGTTTTTCGATTCAAAACAAGATTTGAACGCGTTGAGGAGTTCAAATAACGTGTTTTTAGATCATTTGTATCGTATCTTGTAGTACATAACTTTTCACCAAATTTCACAAACACTAAGATAGTTTGTTTTTCGATTCAAAACAAGATTTTAACGCTTTGAGGAGTTCAAATAACGTGTTTTTAGATCATTTGTATCGTATCTTTTAGTACGTAACTTTTCACCAAATTTCACAAACACTAAGATAGTTTGTTTTTCGATTCAAAACAAGATTTTAACGCTTTGAGGAGTTCAAATAACGTGTTTTTAGATCATTTGTATCGTATCTTTTAGTACGTAACTTTTCACCAAATTTCACAAACACTAAGATAGTTTGTTTTTCGATTCAAAACAAGATTTGAACGCTTTGAGGAGTTCAAATAACGTGTTTTTAGATCATTTGTATCGTATCTTTTACTACATAAGTTTTCACCAAATTTCACAAAAACTACGATAGTTTGTTTTTCGATTCAAAACAAGATTTGAACACTTTGAGGAGTTCAAATAACGTGTTTTTAGATCATTTGTATCGTATCTTTTAGTACGTAACTTTTCACCAAATTTCACAAACACTAAGATAGTTTGTTTTTCGATTCAAAACAAGATTTTAACGCTTTGAGGAGTTCAAATAACGTGTTTTTAGATCATTTGTATCGTATCTTTTAGTACGTAACTTTTCACCAAATTTCACAAACACTAAGATAGTTTGTTTTTCGATTCAAAACAAGATTTGAACGCTTTGAGGAGTTCAAATAACGTGTTTTTAGATCATTTGTATCGTATCTTTTACTACATAAGTTTTCACCAAATTTCACAAACACTAAGAAAGTTTGTTTTTCGATTCAAAACAAGATTTGAACGCTTCGAGGAGTTCAAATAACGTGTTTTTAGATCATTTGTATCGTATCTTTTAGTACGTAACTTTTCACCAAATTTCACAAACACTAAGATAGTTTGTTTTTCGATTCAAAACAAGATTTTAACGCTTTGAGGAGTTCAAATAACGTGTTTTTAGATCATTTGTATCGTATCTTTTACTACATAAGTTTTCACCAAATTTCACAAACACTAAGAAAGTTTGTTTTTCGATTCAAAACAAGATTTGAACGCTTCGAGGAGTTCAAATAACGTGTTTTTAGATCATTTGTATCGTATCTTTTAGTACATAACTTTTCACCAAATTTCACAAACACTAAGATAGTTTGTTTTTCGATTCAAAACAAGATTTTAACGCTTTGAGGAGTTCAAATAACGTGTTTTAAGATCATTTGTATCGTATCTTTTACTACCTAACTTTTCACCAAATTTCACAAACACTAAGAAAGTTTGTTTTTCGATTCAAAACAAGATTTGAACGCTTTGACGAGTTCAAATAACGTGTTTTTAGATCATTTGTATCGTATCTTTTAGTACATAACTTTTCACCAAATTTCACAAACACTAAGATAGTTTGTTTTTCGATTCAAAACAAGATTTTAACGCTTTGAGGAGTTCAAATAACGTGTTTTAAGATCATTTGTATCGTATCTTTTACTACATAACTTTTCACCAAATTTCACAAACACTAAGAAAGTTTGTTTTTCGATTCAAAACAAGATTTGAACGCTTTGAGGAGTTCAAATAACGTGTTTTTAGATCATTTGTATCGTATCTTTTAGTACGTAACTTTTCACCAAATTTCACAAACACTAAGATAGTTTGTTTTTCGATTCAAAACAAGATTTTAACGCTTTGAGGAGTTCAAATAACGTGTTTTTAGATCATTTGTATCGTATCTTTTACTACATAAGTTTTCACCAAATTTCACAAACACTAAGAAAGTTTGTTTTTCGATTCAAAACAAGATTTGAACGCTTCGAGGAGTTCAAATAACGTGTTTTAAGATCATTTGTATCGTATCTTTTAGTATATAACTTTTCACCAAATTTCACAAACACTAAGAAAGTTTGTTTTTCGATTCAAAACAAGATTTGAACGCTTTGAGGAGTTCAAATAACGTGTTTTTAGATCATTTGTATCGTATCTTTTAGTACGTAACTTTTCACCAAATTTCACAAAAACTACGATAGTTTGTTTTTCGATTCAAAACAAGATTTGAACGCTTTGAGGAGTTCAAATAACGTGTTTTTAGATCATTTGTATCGTATCTCTTACTACATAAGTTTTCACCAAATTTCACAAACACTAAGAAAGTTTGTTTTTCGATTCAAAACAAGATTTGAACGCGTTGAGGAGTTCAAATAACGTGTTTTTAGATCATTTGTATCGTATCTTGTAGTACATAACTTTTCACCAAATTTCACAAACACTAAGAAAGTTTGTTTTTCGATTCAAAACAAGATTTGAACGCTTTGAGGAGTTCAAATAACGTGTTTTTAGATCATTTGTATCGTATCTTTTAGTACGTAACTTTTCACCAAATTTCACAAACACTAAGATAGTTTGTTTTTCGATTCAAAACAAGATTTTAACGCTTTGAGGAGTTCAAATAACGTGTTTTTAGATCATTTGTATCGTATCTTTTAGTACGTAACTTTTCACCAAATTTCACAAACACTAAGATAGTTTGTTTTTCGATTCAAAACAAGATTTGAACGCTTTGAGGAGTTCAAATAACGTGTTTTTAGATCATTTGTATCGTATCTCTTACTACATAAGTTTTCACCAAATTTCACAAACACTAAGAAAGTTTGTTTTTCGATTCAAAACAAGATTTGAACGCTTTGAGGAGTTCAAATAACGTGTTTTTAGATCATTTGTATCGTATCTTTTAGTACGTAACTTTTCACCAAATTTCACAAACACTAAGATAGTTTGTTTTTCGATTCAAAACAAGATTTTAACGCTTTGAGGAGTTCAAATAACGTGTTTTTAGATCATTTGTATCGTATCTTTTACTACATAAGTTTTCACCAAATTTCACAAACACTAAGAAAGTTTGTTTTTCGATTCAAAACAAGATTTGAACGCTTCGAGGAGTTCAAATAACGTGTTTTAAGATCATTTGTATCGTATCTTTTAGTATATAACTTTTCACCAAATTTCACAAACACTAAGAAAGTTTGTTTTTCGATTCAAAACAAGATTTGAACGCTTTGAGGAGTTCAAATAACGTGTTTTTAGATCATTTGTATCGTATCTTTTAGTACGTAACTTTTCACCAAATTTCACAAAAAGTAAGATAGTTTGTTTTTCGATTGAAAACAAGATTTGAACGCTTTGAGGAGTTCAAATAACGTGTTTTTAGATCATTTGTATCGTATCTCTTACTACATAAGTTTTCACCAAATTTCACAAACACTAAGAAAGTTTGTTTTTCGATTCAAAACAAGATTTGAACGCGTTGAGGAGTTCAAATAACGTGTTTTTAGATCATTTGTATTGTATCTTGTAGTACATAACTTTTCACCAAATTTTACAAACACTAAGAAAGTTTGTTTTTCGATTTAAAACAAGATTTGAACGCTTTGAGGAGTTCAAATAACGTGTTTTTAGATCATTTGTATCGTATCTTTTAGTACATAACTTTTCACCAAATTTCACAAACACTAAGATAGTTTGTTTTTCGATTCAAAACAAGATTTTAACGCTTTGAGCAGTTCAAATAACGTGTTTTTAGATCATTTGTATCGTATCTTTTACTACATAACTTTTCACCAAATTTCACAAACACTAAGAAAGTTTTTTTTTCGATTCAAAACAAGATTTTAACGCTTTGAGGAGTTCAAATAACGTGTTTTTAGATCATTTGTATCGTTTCTTTTACTACATAAGTTTTCACCAAATTTCACAAACACTAAGAAAGTTTGTTTTTCGATTCAAAACAAGATTTGAACGCTTCGAGGAGTTCAAATAACGTGTTTTAAGATCATTTGTATCGTATCTTTTAGTATATAACTTTTCACCAAATTTCACAAACACTAAGAAAGTTTGTTTTTCGATTCAAAACAAGATTTGAACGCTTTGAGGAGTTCAAATAACGTGTTTTTAGATCATTTGTATCGTATCTTTTAGTACGTAACTTTTCACCAAATTTCACAAAAACTAAGATAGTTTGTTTTTCGATTCAAAACAAGATTTGAACGCTTTGAGGAGTTCAAATAACGTGTTTTTAGATCATTTGTATCGTATCTCTTACTACATAAGTTTTCACCAAATTTCACAAACACTAAGAAAGTTTGTTTTTCGATTCAAAACAAGATTTGAACGCGTTGAGGAGTTCAAATAACGTGTTTTTAGATCATTTGTATCGTATCTTGTAGTACATAACTTTTCACCAAATTTCACAAACACTAAGAAAGTTTGTTTTTCGATTCAAAACAAGATTTGAACGCTTTGAGGAGTTCAAATAACGTGTTTTTAGATCATTTGTATCGTATCTTTTAGTACGTAACTTTTCACCAAATTTCACAAACACTAAGATAGTTTGTTTTTCGATTCAAAACAAGATTTTAACGCTTTGAGGAGTTCAAATAACGTGTTTTTAGATCATTTGTATCGTATCTTTTAGTACGTAACTTTTCACCAAATTTCACAAACACTAAGATAGTTTGTTTTTCGATTCAAAACAAGATTTGAACGCTTTGAGGAGTTCAAATAACGTGTTTTAAGATCATTTGTATCGTATCTCTTACTACATAAGTTTTCACCAAATTTCACAAACACTAAGAAAGTTTGTTTTTCGATTCAAAACAAGATTTGAACGCTTTGAGGAGTTCAAATAACGTGTTTTTAGATCATTTGTATCGTATCTTTTAGTACGTAACTTTTCACCAAATTTCACAAACACTAAGATAGTTTGTTTTTCGATTCAAAACAAGATTTTAACGCTTTGAGGAGTTCAAATAACGTGTTTTTAGATCATTTGTATCGTATCTTTTACTACATAAGTTTTCACCAAATTTCACAAACACTAAGAAAGTTTGTTTTTCGATTCAAAACAAGATTTGAACGCTTCGAGGAGTTCAAATAACGTGTTTTAAGATCATTTGTATCGTATCTTTTAGTATATAACTTTTCACCAAATTTCACAAACACTAAGAAAGTTTGTTTTTCGATTCAAAACAAGATTTGAACGCTTTGAGGAGTTCAAATAACGTGTTTTTAGATCACTTGTATCGTATCTTTTAGTACGTAACTTTTCACCAAATTTCACAAAAACTACGATAGTTTGTTTTTCGATTCAAAACAAGATTTGAACGCTTTGAGGAGTTCAAATAACGTGTTTTTAGATCATTTGTATCGTATCTCTTACTACATAAGTTTTCACCAAATTTCACAAACACTAAGAAAGTTTGTTTTTCGATTCAAAACAAGATTTGAACGCGTTGAGGAGTTCAAATAACGTGTTTTTAGATCATTTGTATCGTATCTTGTAGTACATAACTTTTCACCAAATTTCACAAACACTAAGAAAGTTTGTTTTTCGATTCAAAACAAGATTTGAACGCTTTGAGGAGTTCAAATAACGTGTTTTTAGATCATTTGTATCGTATCTTTTAGTACGTAACTTTTCACCAAATTTCACAAACACTAAGATAGTTTGTTTTTCGATTCAAAACAAGATTTGAACGCTTTGAGGAGTTCAAATAACGTGTTTTTAGATCATTTGTATCGTATCTCTTACTACATAAGTTTTCACCAAATTTCACAAACACTAAGAAAGTTTGTTTTTCGATTCAAAACAAGATTTGAACGCGTTGAGGAGTTCAAATAACGTGTTTTTAGATCATTTGTATCGTATCTTGTAGTACATAACTTTTCACCAAATTTCACAAACACTAAGAAAGTTTGTTTTTCGATTCAAAACAAGATTTGAACGCTTTGAGGAGTTCAAATAACGTGTTTTTAGATCATTTGTATCGTATCTTTTAGTACATAACTTTTCACCAAATTTCACAAACACTAAGATAGTTTGTTTTTCGATTCAAAACAAGATTTTAACGCTTTGAGGAGTTCAAATAACGTGTTTTAAGATCATTTGTATCGTATCTTTTACTACATAACTTTTCACCAAATTTCACAAACACTAAGAAAGTTTGTTTTTCGATTCAAAACAAGATTTGAACGCTTTGAGGAGTTCAAATAACGTGTTTTTAGATCATTTGTATCGTATCTTTTAGTACGTAACTTTTCACCAAATTTCACAAACACTAAGAAAGTTTGTTTTTCGATTCAAAACAAGATTTGAACGCTTTGAGGAGTTCAAATAACGTGTTTTTAGATCATTTGTATCGTATCTTTTAGTACATAACTTTTCACCAAATTTCACAAACACTAAGATAGTTTGTTTTTCGATTCAAAACAAGATTTTAACGCTTTGAGCAGTTCAAATAACGTGTTTTTAGATCATTTGTATCGTATCTTTTACTACATAACTTTTCACCAAATTTCACAAACACTAAGAAAGTTTTTTTTTCGATTCAAAACAAGATTTGAACGCTTTGAGGAGTTCAAATAACGTGTTTTAAGATCATTTGTATCGTATCTTTTACTACATAACTTTTCACCAAATTTCACAAACACTAAGAAAGTTTGTTTTTCGATTCAAAACAAGATTTGAACACTTTGAGGAGTTCAAATAACGTGTTTTTAGATCATTTGTATCGTATCTTTTAGTACGTAACTTTTCACCAAATTTCACAAACACTAAGATAGTTTGTTTTTCGATTCAAAACAAGATTTTAACGCTTTGAGGAGTTCAAATAACGTGTTTTTAGATCATTTGTATCGTATCTTTTAGTACGTAACTTTTCACCAAATTTCACAAACACTAAGATAGTTTGTTTTTCGATTCAAAACAAGATTTGAACGCTTTGAGGAGTTCAAATAACGTGTTTTTAGATCATTTGTATCGTATCTTTTACTACATAAGTTTTCACCAAATTTCACAAACACTAAGAAAGTTTGTTTTTCGATTCAAAACAAGATTTGAACGCTTCGAGGAGTTCAAATAACGTGTTTTTAGATCATTTGTATCGTATCTTTTAGTACGTAACTTTTCACCAAATTTCACAAACACTAAGATAGTTTGTTTTTCGATTCAAAACAAGATTTTAACGCTTTGAGGAGTTCAAATAACGTGTTTTTAGATCATTTGTATCGTATCTTTTACTACATAAGTTTTCACCAAATTTCACAAACACTAAGAAAGTTTGTTTTTCGATTCAAAACAAGATTTGAACGCTTCGAGGAGTTCAAATAACGTGTTTTTAGATCATTTGTATCGTATCTTTTAGTACATAACTTTTCACCAAATTTCACAAACACTAAGATAGTTTGTTTTTCGATTCAAAACAAGATTTTAACGCTTTGAGGAGTTCAAATAACGTGTTTTAAGATCATTTGTATCGTATCTTTTACTACCTAACTTTTCACCAAATTTCACAAACACTAAGAAAGTTTGTTTTTCGATTCAAAACAAGATTTGAACGCTTTGACGAGTTCAAATAACGTGTTTTTAGATCATTTGTATCGTATCTTTTAGTACATAACTTTTCACCAAATTTCACAAACACTAAGATAGTTTGTTTTTCGATTCAAAACAAGATTTTAACGCTTTGAGGAGTTCAAATAACGTGTTTTAAGATCATTTGTATCGTATCTTTTACTACATAACTTTTCACCAAATTTCACAAACACTAAGAAAGTTTGTTTTTCGATTCAAAACAAGATTTGAACGCTTTGAGGAGTTCAAATAACGTGTTTTTAGATCATTTGTATCGTATCTTTTAGTACGTAACTTTTCACCAAATTTCACAAACACTAAGATAGTTTGTTTTTCGATTCAAAACAAGATTTTAACGCTTTGAGGAGTTCAAATAACGTGTTTTTAGATCATTTGTATCGTATCTTTTACTACATAAGTTTTCACCAAATTTCACAAACACTAAGAAAGTTTGTTTTTCGATTCAAAACAAGATTTGAACGCTTCGAGGAGTTCAAATAACGTGTTTTAAGATCATTTGTATCGTATCTTTTAGTATATAACTTTTCACCAAATTTCACAAACACTAAGAAAGTTTGTTTTTCGATTCAAAACAAGATTTGAACGCTTTGAGGAGTTCAAATAACGTGTTTTTAGATCATTTGTATCGTATCTTTTAGTACGTAACTTTTCACCAAATTTCACAAAAACTATGATAGTTTGTTTTTCGATTCAAAACAAGATTTGAACGCTTTGAGGAGTTCAAATAACGTGTTTTTAGATCATTTGTATCGTATCTCTTACTACATAAGTTTTCACCAAATTTGACAAACACTAAGAAAGTTTGTTTTTCGATTCAAAACAAGATTTGAACGCGTTGAGGAGTTCAAATAATGTGTTTTTAGATCATTTGTATCGTATCTTGTAGTACATAACTTTTCACCAAATTTCACAAACACTAAGAAAGTTTGTTTTTCGATTCAAAACAAGATTTGAACGCTTTGAGGAGTTCAAATAACGTGTTTTTAGATCATTTGTATCGTATCTTTTAGTACGTAACTTTTCACCAAATTTCACAAACACTAAGATAGTTTGTTTTTCGATTCAAAACAAGATTTTAACGCTTTGAGGAGTTCAAATAACGTGTTTTTAGATCATTTGTATCGTATCTTTTAGTACGTAACTTTTCACCAAATTTCACAAACACTAAGATAGTTTGTTTTTCGATTCAAAACAAGATTTGAACGCTTTGAGGAGTTCAAATAACGTGTTTTTAGATCATTTGTATCGTATCTCTTACTACATAAGTTTTCACCAAATTTCACAAACACTAAGAAAGTTTGTTTTTCGATTCAAAACAAGATTTGAACGCTTTGAGGAGTTCAAATAACGTGTTTTTAGATCATTTGTATCGTATCTTTTAGTACGTAACTTTTCACCAAATTTCACAAACACTAAGATAGTTTGTTTTTCGATTCAAAACAAGATTTTAACGCTTTGAGGAGTTCAAATAACGTGTTTTTAGATCATTTGTATCGTATCTTTTACTACATAAGTTTTCACCAAATTTCACAAACACTAAGAAAGTTTGTTTTTCGATTCAAAACAAGATTTGAACGCTTCGAGGAGTTCAAATAACGTGTTTTAAGATCATTTGTATCGTATCTTTTAGTATATAACTTTTCACCAAATTTCACAAACACTAAGAAAGTTTGTTTTTCGATTCAAAACAAGATTTGAACGCTTTGAGGAGTTCAAATAACGTGTTTTTAGATCATTTGTATCGTATCTTTTAGTACGTAACTTTTCACCAAATTTCACAAAAAGTAAGATAGTTTGTTTTTCGATTGAAAACAAGATTTGAACGCTTTGAGGAGTTCAAATAACGTGTTTTTAGATCATTTGTATCGTATCTCTTACTACATAAGTTTTCACCAAATTTCACAAACACTAAGAAAGTTTGTTTTTCGATTCAAAACAAGATTTGAACGCGTTGAGGAGTTCAAATAACGTGTTTTTAGATCATTTGTATTGTATCTTGTAGTACATAACTTTTCACCAAATTTTACAAACACTAAGAAAGTTTGTTTTTCGATTCAAAACAAGATTTGAACGCTTTGAGGAGTTCAAATAACGTGTTTTTAGATCATTTGTATCGTATCTTTTAGTACATAACTTTTCACCAAATTTCACAAACACTAAGATAGTTTGTTTTTCGATTCAAAACAAGATTTTAACGCTTTGAGCAGTTCAAATAACGTGTTTTTAGATCATTTGTATCGTATCTTTTACTACATAACTTTTCACCAAATTTCACAAACACTAAGAAAGTTTTTTTTTCGATTCAAAACAAGATTTTAACGCTTTGAGGAGTTCAAATAACGTGTTTTTAGATCATTTGTATCGTATCTTTTACTACATAAGTTTTCACCAAATTTCACAAACACTAAGAAAGTTTGTTTTTCGATTCAAAACAAGATTTGAACGCTTCGAGGAGTTCAAATAACGTGTTTTAAGATCATTTGTATCGTATCTTTTAGTATATAACTTTTCACCAAATTTCACAAACACTAAGAAAGTTTGTTTTTCGATTCAAAACAAGATTTGAACGCTTTGAGGAGTTCAAATAACGTGTTTTTAGATCATTTGTATCGTATCTTTTAGTACGTAACTTTTCACCAAATTTCACAAAAACTAAGATAGTTTGTTTTTCGATTCAAAACAAGATTTGAACGCTTTGAGGAGTTCAAATAACGTGTTTTTAGATCATTTGTATCGTATCTCTTACTACATAAGTTTTCACCAAATTTCACAAACACTAAGAAAGTTTGTTTTTCGATTCAAAACAAGATTTGAACGCGTTGAGGAGTTCAAATAACGTGTTTTTAGATCATTTGTATCGTATCTTGTAGTACATAACTTTTCACCAAATTTCACAAACACTAAGAAAGTTTGTTTTTTGATTCAAAACAAGATTTGAACGCTTTGAGGAGTTCAAATAACGTGTTTTTAGATCATTTGTATCGTATCTTTTAGTACGTAACTTTTCACCAAATTTCACAAACACTAAGATAGTTTGTTTTTCGATTCAAAACAAGATTTTAACGCTTTGAGGAGTTCAAATAACGTGTTTTTAGATCATTTGTATCGTATCTTTTAGTACGTAACTTTTCACCAAATTTCACAAACACTAAGATAGTTTGTTTTTCGATTCAAAACAAGATTTGAACGCTTTGAGGAGTTCAAATAACGTGTTTTAAGATCATTTGTATCGTATCTCTTACTACATAAGTTTTCACCAAATTTCACAAACACTAATAAAGTTTGTTTTTCGATTCAAAACAAGATTTGAACGCTTTGAGGAGATCAAATAACGTGTTTTTAGATCATTTGTATCGTATCTTTTAGTACGTAACTTTTCACCAAATTTCACAAACACTAAGATAGTTTGTTTTTCGATTCAAAACAAGATTTTAACGCTTTGAGGAGTTCAAATAACGTGTTTTTAGATCATTTGTATCGTATCTTTTACTACATAAGTTTTCACCAAATTTCACAAACACTAAGAAAGTTTGTTTTTCGATTCAAAACAAGATTTGAACGCTTCGAGGAGTTCAAATAACGTGTTTTAAGATCATTTGTATCGTATCTTTTAGTATATAACTTTTCACCAAATTTCACAAACACTAAGAAAGTTTGTTTTTCGATTCAAAACAAGATTTGAACGCTTTGAGGAGTTCAAATAACGTGTTTTTAGATCATTTGTATCGTATCTTTTAGTACGTAACTTTTCACCAAATTTCACAAAAAGTAAGATAGTTTGTTTTTCGATTCAAAACAAGATTTGAACGCTTTGAGGAGTTCAAATAACGTGTTTTTAGATCATTTGTATCGTATCTTTTACTACATAAGTTTTCACCAAATTTCACAAACACTAAGAAAGTTTGTTTTTCGATTCAAAACAAGATTTGAACGCTTCGAGGAGTTCAAATAACGTGTTTTAAGATCATTTGTATCGTATCTTTTAGTATATAACTTTTCACCAAATTTCACAAACACTAAGAAAGTTTGTTTTTCGATTCAAAACAAGATTTGAACGCTTTGAGGAGTTCAAATAACGTGTTTTTAGATCATTTGTATCGTATCTTTTAGTACGTAACTTTTCACCAAATTTCATAAAAAGTAAGATAGTTTGTTTTTCGATTCAAAACAAGATTTGAACGCTTTGAGGAGTTCAAATAACGTGTTTTTAGATCATTTGTATCGTATCTTTTACTACATAACTTTTCACCAAATTTCACAAACACTAAGAAAGTTTGTTTTTCGATTCAAAACAAGATTTGAACGCTTTGAGGAGTTCAAATAACGTGTTTTTAGATCATTTGTATCGTATCTTTTAGTACGTAACTTTTCACCAAATTTCACAAACACTAAGAAAGTTTGTTTTTCGATTCAAAACAAGATTTGAACGCTTTGAGGAGTTCAAATAACGTGTTTTTAGATCATTTGTATCGTATCTTTTAGTACATAACTTTTCACCAAATTTCACAAACACTAAGATAGTTTGTTTTTCGATTCAAAACAAGATTTTAACGCTTTGAGCAGTTCAAATAACGTGTTTTTAGATCATTTGTATCGTATCTCTTACTACATAAGTTTTCACCAAATTTCACAAACACTAAGAAAGTTTGTTTTTCGATTCAAAACAAGATTTGAACGCTTTGAGGAGTTCAAATAACGTGTTTTTAGATCATTTGTATCGTATCTTTTAGTACGTAACTTTTCACCAAATTTCACAAACACTAAGATAGTTTGTTTTTCGATTCAAAACAAGATTTTAACGCTTTGAGGAGTTCAAATAACGTGTTTTTAGATCATTTGTATCGTATCTTTTACTACATAAGTTTTCACCAAATTTCACAAACACTAAGAAAGTTTGTTTTTCGATTCAAAACAAGATTTGAACGCTTCGAGGAGTTCAAATAACGTGTTTTAAGATCATTTGTATCGTATCTTTTAGTACGTAACTTTTCACCAAATTTCACAAACACTAAGATAGTTTGTTTTTCGATTCAAAACAAGATTTTAACGCTTTGAGGAGTTCAAATAACGTGTTTTTAGATCATTTGTATCGTATCTTTTAGTACGTAACTTTTCACCAAATTTCACAAACACTAAGAAAGTTTGTTTTTCGATTCAAAACAAGATTTGAACGCTTTGAGGAGTTCAAATAACGTGTTTTTAGATCATTTGTATCGTCTCTTTTAGTACATAACTTTTCACCAAATTTCACAAACGCTAAGATAGTTTGTTTTTCGATTCAAAACAAGATTTTAACGCTTTGAGGAGTTCAAATAACGTGTTTTAAGATCATTTGTATCGTATCTTTTACGACATAACTTTTCACCAAATTTCACAAACACTAAGAAAGTTTGTTTTTCGATTCAAAACAAGATTTTAACGCTTTGAGGAGTTCAAATAACGTGTTTTAAGATCATTTGTATCGTATCTTTTACTACATAACTTTTCACCAAATTTCACAAACACTAAGAAAGTTTGTTTTTCGATTCAAAACAAGATTTGAACGCTTTGAGGAGTTCAAATAACGTGTTTTTAGATCATTTGTATCGTATCTTTTAGTACATAACTTTTCACCAAATTTCACAAACACTAAGATAGTTTGTTTTTCGATTCAAAACAAGATTTTAACGCTTGAGCAGTTCAAATAACGTGTTTTTAGATCATTTGTATCGTATCTTTTACTACATAACTTTTCACCAAATTTCACAAACACTAAGATAGTTTGTTTTTCGATTCAAAACAAGATTTTAACGCTTTGAGGAGTTCAAATAACGTGTTTTAAGATCATTTGTATCGTATCTTTTAGTACATAACTTTTCACCAAATTTCACAAACACTAAGAAAGTTTGTTTTTCGATTCAAAACAAGATTTGAACGCTTTGAGGAGTTCAAATAACGTGTTTTTAGATCATTTGTATCGTATCTTTTAGTACGTAACTTTTCACCAAATTTCACAAACACTAAGATAGTTTGTTTTTCGATTCAAAACAAGATTTTAACGCTTTGAGGAGTTCAAATAACGTTTTTTTAGATCATTTGTATCGTATCTTTTACTACATAAGTTTTCACCAAATTTCACAAACACTAAGAAAGTTTGTTTTTCGATTCAAAACAAGATTTGAACGCTTCGAGGAGTTCAAATAACGTGTTTTTAGATCATTTGTATCGTATCTTTTAGTACATAACTTTTCACCAAATTTCACAAACACTAAGATAGTTTGTTTTTCGATTCAAAACAAGATTTTAACGCTTTGAGGAGTTCAAATAACGTGTTTTAAGATCATTTGTATCGTATCTTTTACTACCTAACTTTTCACCAAATTTCACAAACACTAAGAAAGTTTGTTTTTCGATTCAAAACAAGATTTGAACGCTTTGACGAGTTCAAATAACGTGTTTTTAGATCATTTGTATCGTATCTTTTAGTACATAACTTTTCACCAAATTTCACAAACACTAAGATAGTTTGTTTTTCGATTCAAAACAAGATTTTAACACTTTGAGGAGTTCAAATAACGTGTTTTAAGATCATTTGTATCGTATCTTTTACTACATAACTTTTCACCAAATTTCACAAACACTAAGAAAGTTTGTTTTTCGATTCAAAACAAGATTTGAACGCTTTGAGGAGTTCAAATAACGTGTTTTTAGATCATTTGTATCGTATCTTTTAGTACGTAATTTTTCACCAAATTTCACAAACACTAAGATAGTTTGTTTTTCGATTCAAAACAAGATTTGAACGCTTTGAGGAGTTCAAATAACGTGTTTTTAGATCATTTGTATCGTATCTTTTAGTACGTAACTTTTCACCAAATTTCACAAACACTAAGATAGTTTGTTTTTCGATTCAAAACAAGATTTTAACGCTTTGAGGAGTTCAAATAACGTTTTTTTAGATCATTTGTATCGTATCTTTTACTACATAAGTTTTCACCAAATTTCACAAACACTAAGAAAGTTTGTTTTTCGATTCAAAACAAGATTTGAACGCTTCGAGGAGTTCAAATAACGTGTTTTTAGATCATTTGTATCGTATCTTTTAGTACATAACTTTTCACCAAATTTCACAAACACTAAGATAGTTTGTTTTTCGATTCAAAACAAGATTTTAACGCTTTGAGGAGTTCAAATAACGTGTTTTAAGATCATTTGTATCGTATCTTTTACTACCTAACTTTTCACCAAATTTCACAAACACTAAGAAAGTTTGTTTTTCGATTCAAAACAAGATTTGAACGCTTTGACGAGTTCAAATAACGTGTTTTTAGATCATTTGTATCGTATCTTTTAGTACATAACTTTTCACCAAATTTCACAAACACTAAGATAGTTTGTTTTTCGATTCAAAACAAGATTTTAACACTTTGAGGAGTTCAAATAACGTGTTTTAAGATCATTTGTATCGTATCTTTTACTACATAACTTTTCACCAAATTTCACAAACACTAAGAAAGTTTGTTTTTCGATTCAAAACAAGATTTGAACGCTTTGAGGAGTTCAAATAACGTGTTTTTAGATCATTTGTATCGTATCTTTTAGTACGTAACTTTTCACCAAATTTCACAAACACTAAGATAGTTTGTTTTTCGATTCAAAACAAGATTTTAACGCTTTGAGGAGTTCAAATAACGTGTTTTTAGATCATTTGTATCGTATCTTTTAGTACGTAACTTTTCACCAAATTTCACAAACACTAAGATAGTTTGTTTTTCGATTCAAAACAAGATTTGAACACTTTGAGGAGTTCAAATAACGTGTTTTTAGATCATTTGTATCGTATCTCTTACTACATAAGTTTTCACCAAATTTCACAAACACTAAGAAAGTTTGTTTTTCGATTCAAAACAAGATTTGAACGCGTTGAGGAGTTCAAATAACGTGTATTTAGATCATTTGTATCGTATCTTGTAGTACATAACTTTTCACCAAATTTCACAAACACTAAGATAGTTTGTTTTTCGATTCAAAACAAGATTTTAACGCTTTGAGGAGTTCAAATAACGTGTTTTAAGATCATTTGTATCGTATCTTTTACTACATAACTTTTCACCAAATTTCACAAACACTAAGAAAGTTTGTTTTTCGATTCAAAACAAGATTTTAACGCTTTGAGGAGTTCAAATAACGTGTTTTAAGATCATTTGTATCGTATCTTTTAGTACATAACTTTTCACCAAATTTCACAAACACTAAGATAGTTTGTTTTTCGATTCAAAACAAGATTTTAACGCTTTGAGGAGTTCAAATAACGTGTTTTAAGATCATTTGTATCGTATCTTTTACTACATAACTTTTCACCAAATTTCACAAACACTAAGAAAGTTTGTTTTTCGATTCAAAACAAGATTTGAACGCTTTGAGGAGTTCAAATAACGTGTTTTAAGATCATATCTATCGTATCTTTTACTACATAACTTTTCACCAAATTTCACAAACACTAAGATAGTTTGTTTTTCGATTCAAAACAAGATTTGAACGCTTTGAGGAGTTCAAATAACGTGTTTTAAGATCATTTGTATCGTATCTTTTACTACATAACTTTTCACCAAATTTCACAAACACTAAGAAAGTTTGTTTTTCGATTCAAAACAAGATTTGAACGCTTTGAGGAGTTCAAATAACGTGTTTTTAGATCATTTGTATCGTATCTTTTACTACATAACTTTTCACCAAATTTCACAAACACTAAGAAAGTTTGTTTTTCGATTCAAAACAAGATTTGAACGCTTTGAGCAGTTCAAATAACGTGTTTTAAGATCATTTGTATCGTATCTTTTAGTACATAACTTTTCACCAAACTTCACAAACACTAAGAAAGTTTGTTTTTCGATTCAAAACAAGATTTGAACGCTTTGAGGAGTTCAAATAACGTGTTTTTAGATCATTTGTATCGTATCTTTTAGTACGTAACTTTTCACCAAATTTCACAAACACTAAGAAAGTTTGTTTTTCGATTCAAAACAAGATTTGAACGCTTTGAGGAGTTCAAATAACGTGTTTTTAGATCATTTGTATCGTATCTTTTAGTACATAACTTTTCACCAAATTTCACAAACACTAAGATAGTTTGTTTTTCGATTCAAAACAAGATTTTAACGCTTTGAGCAGTTCAAATAACGTGTTTTTAGATCATTTGTATCGTATCTTTTACTACATAACTTTTCACCAAATTTCACAAACACTAAGAAAGTTTTTTTTTCGATTCAAAACAAGATTTGAACGCTTTGAGGAGTTCAAATAACGTGTTTTAAGATCATTTGTATCGTATCTTTTACTACATAACTTTTCACCAAATTTCACAAACACTAAGAAAGTTTGTTTTTCGATTCAAAACAAGATTTGAACGCTTTGAGGAGTTCAAATAACGTGTTTTTAGATCATTTGTATCGTATCTTTTAGTACGTAACTTTTCACCAAATTTCACAAACACTAAGATAGTTTGTTTTTCGATTCAAAACAAGATTTTAACGCTTTGAGGAGTTCAAATAACGTGTTTTTAGATCATTTGTATCGTATCTTTTAGTACGTAACTTTTCACCAAATTTCACAAACACTAAGATAGTTTGTTTTTCGATTCAAAACAAGATTTGAACGCTTTGAGGAGTTCAAATAACGTGTTTTTAGATCATTTGTATCGTATCTTTTACTACATAAGTTTTCACCAAATTTCACAAACACTAAGAAAGTTTGTTTTTCGATTCAAAACAAGATTTGAACGCGTCGAGGAGTTCAAATAACGTGTTTTTAGATCATTTGTATCGTATCTTTTAGTACGTAACTTTTCACCAAATTTCACAAACACTAAGATAGTTTGTTTTTCGATTCAAAACAAGATTTTAACGCTTTGAGGAGTTCAAATAACGTGTTTTTAGATCATTTGTATCGTATCTTTTACTACATAAGTTTTCACCAAATTTCACAAACACTAAGAAAGTTTGTTTTTCGATTCAAAACAAGATTTGAACGCTTCGAGGAGTTCAAATAACGTGTTTTTAGATCATTTGTATCGTATCTTTTAGTACATAACTTTTCACCAAATTTCACAAACACTAAGATAGTTTGTTTTTCGATTCAAAACAAGATTTTAACGCTTTGAGGAGTTCAAATAACGTGTTTTAAGATCATTTGTATCGTATCTTTTACTACCTAACTTTTCACCAAATTTCACAAACACTAAGAAAGTTTGTTTTTCGATTCAAAACAAGATTTGAATGCTTTGACGAGTTCAAATAACGTGTTTTTAGATCATTTGTATCGTATCTTTTAGTACATAACTTTTCACCAAATTTCACAAACACTAAGATAGTTTGTTTTTCGATTCAAAACAAGATTTTAACGCTTTGAGGAGTTCAAATAACGTGTTTTAAGATCATTTGTATCGTATCTTTTACTACATAACTTTTCACCAAATTTCACAAACACTAAGAAAGTTTGTTTTTCGATTCAAAACAAGATTTGAACGCTTTGAGGAGTTCAAATAACGTGTTTTTAGATCATTTGTATCGTATCTTTTAGTACGTAACTTTTCACCAAATTTCACAAACACTAAGATAGTTTGTTTTTCGATTCAAAACAAGATTTTAACGCTTTGAGGAGTTCAAATAACGTGTTTTTAGATCATTTGTATCGTATCTTTTAGTACGTAACTTTTCACCAAATTTCACAAACACTAAGATAGTTTGTTTTTCGATTCAAAACAAGATTTCAACGCTTTGAGGAGTTCAAATAACGTGTTTTTAGATCATTTGTATCGTATCTATTACTACATAAGTTTTCACCAAATTTCACAAACACTAAGAAAGTTTGTTTTTCGATTCAAAACAAGATTTGAACGCGTTGAGGAGTTCAAATAACGTGTTTTTAGATCATTTGTATCGTATCTTGTAGTACATAACTTTTCACCAAATTTCACAAACACTAAGATAGTTTGTTTTTCGATTCAAAACAAGATTTTAACGCTTTGAGGAGTTCAAATAACGTGTTTTAAGATCATTTGTATCGTATCTTTTACTACATAACTTTTCACCAAATTTCACAAACACTAAGAAAGTTTGTTTTTCGATTCAAAACAAGATTTTAATGCTTTGAGGAGTTCAAATAACGTGTTTTAAGATCATTTGTATCGTATCTTTTACTACATAACTTTTCACCAAATTTCACAAACACTAAGAAAGTTTGTTTTTCGATTCAAAACAAGATTTGAACGCTTTGAGGAGTTCAAATAACGTGTTTTTAGATCATTTGTATCGTATCTTTTAGTACATAACTTTTCACCAAATTTCACAAACACTAAGATAGTTTGTTTTTCGATTCAAAACAAGATTTTAACGCTTTGAGGAGTTCAAATAACGTGTTTTAAGATCATTTGTATCGTATCTTTTACTACATAACTTTTCACCAAATTTCACAAACACTAAGAAAGTTTGTTTTTCGATTCAAAACAAGATTTGAACGCTTTGAGGAGTTCAAATAACGTGTTTTTAGATCATTTGTATCGTATCTTTTAGTACGTAACTTTTCACCAAATTTCACAAACACTAAGATAGTTTGTTTTTCGATTCAAAACAAGATTTTAACGCTTTGAGGAGTTCAAATAACGTGTTTTTAGATCATTTGTATCGTATCTTTTAGTACGTAACTTTTCACCAAATTTCACAAACACTAAGATAGTTTGTTTTTCGATTCAAAACAAGATTTGAACGCTTTGAGGAGTTCAAATAACGTGTTTTTAGATCATTTGTATCGTATCTATTACGACATAAGTTTTCACCAAATTTCACAAACACTAAGAAAGTTTGTTTTTCGATTCAAAACAAGATTTGAACGCGTTGAGGAGTTCAAATAACGTGTTTTTAGATCATTTGTATCGTATCTTGTAGTACATAACTTTTCACCAAATTTCACAAACACTAAGATAGTTTGTTTTTCGATTCAAAACAAGATTTGAACGCTTTGAGGAGTTCAAATAACGTGTTTTTAGATCATTTGTATCGTATCTTTTAGTACATAACTTTTCACCAAATTTCACAAACACTAAGATAGTTTGTTTTTCGATTCAAAACAAGATTTTAACGCTTTGAGCAGTTCAAATAACGTGTTTTTAGATCATTTGTATCGTATCTTTTACTACATAACTTTTCACCAAATTTCACAAACACTAAGATAGTTTGTTTTTCGATTCAAAACAAGATTTTAACGCTTTGAGGAGTTCAAATAACGTGTTTTAAGATCATTTGTATCGTATCTTTTAGTACATAACTTTTCACCAAATTTCACAAACACTAAGAAAGTTTGTTTTTCGATTCAAAACAAGATTTGAACGCTTTGAGGAGTTCAAATAACGTGTTTTAAGATCATTTGTATCGTATCTTTTAGTACGTAACTTTTCACCAAATTTCACAAACACTAAGATAGTTTGTTTTTCGATTCAAAACAAGATTTTAACGCTTTGAGGAGTTCAAATAACGTTTTTTTAGATCATTTGTATCGTATCTTTTACTACATAAGTTTTCACCAAATTTCACAAACACTAAGAAAGTTTGTTTTTCGATTCAAAACAAGATTTGAACGCTTCGAGGAGTTCAAATAACGTGTTTTTAGATCATTTGTATCGTATCTTTTAGTACATAACTTTTCACCAAATTTCACAAACACTAAGATAGTTTGTTTTTCGATTCAAAACAAGATTTTAACGCTTTGAGGAGTTCAAATAACGTGTTTTAAGATCATTTGTATCGTATCTTTTACTACCTAACTTTTCACCAAATTTCACAAACACTAAGAAAGTTTGTTTTTCGATTCAAAACAAGATTTGAACGCTTTGACGAGTTCAAATAACGTGTTTTTAGATCATTTGTATCGTATCTTTTCGTACATAACTTTTCACCAAATTTCACAAACACTAAGATAGTTTGTTTTTCGATTCAAAACAAGATTTTAACGCTTTGAGGAGTTCAAATAACGTGTTTTAAGATCATTTGTATCGTATCTTTTACTACATAACTTTTCACCAAATTTCACAAACACTAAGAAAGTTTGTTTTTCGATTCAAAACAAGATTTGAACGCTTTGAGGAGTTCAAATAACGTGTTTTTAGATCATTTGTATCGTATCTTTTAGTACGTAACTTTTCACCAAATTTCACAAACACTAAGATAGTTTGTTTTTCGATTCAAAACAAGATTTTAACGCTTTGAGGAGTTCAAATAACGTGTTTTTAGATCATTTGTATCGTATCTTTTAGTACGTAACTTTTCACCAAATTTCACAAACACTAAGATAGTTTGTTTTTCGATTCAAAACAAGATTTGAACACTTTGAGGAGTTCAAATAACGTGTTTTTAGATCATTTGTATCGTATCTCTTACTACATAAGTTTTCACCAAATTTCACAAACACTAAGAAAGTTTGTTTTTCGATTCAAAACAAGATTTGAACGCGTTGAGGAGTTCAAATAACGTGTATTTAGATCATTTGTATCGTATCTTGTAGTACATAACTTTTCACCAAATTTCACAAACACTAAGATAGTTTGTTTTTCGATTCAAAACAAGATTTTAACGCTTTGAGGAGTTCAAATAACGTGTTTTAAGATCATTTGTATCGTATCTTTTACTACATAACTTTTCACCAAATTTCACAAACACTAAGAAAGTTTGTTTTTCGATTCAAAACAAGATTTTAACGCTTTGAGGAGTTCAAATAACGTGTTTTAAGATCATTTGTATCGTATCTTTTAGTACATAACTTTTCACCAAATTTCACAAACACTAAGATAGTTTGTTTTTCGATTCAAAACAAGATTTTAACGCTTTGAGGAGTTCAAATAACGTGTTTTAAGATCATTTGTATCGTATCTTTTACTACATAACTTTTCACCAAATTTCACAAACACTAAGAAAGTTTGTTTTTCGATTCAAAACAAGATTTGAACGCTTTGAGGAGTTCAAATAACGTGTTTTAAGATCATATCTATCGTATCTTTTACTACATAACTTTTCACCAAATTTCACAAACACTAAGATAGTTTGTTTTTCGATTCAAAACAAGATTTGAATGCTTTGAGGAGTTCAAATAACGTGTTTTAAGATCATTTGTATCGTATCTTTTACTACATAACTTTTCACCAAATTTCACAAACACTAAGAAAGTTTGTTTTTCGATTCAAAACAAGATTTGAACGCTTTGAGGAGTTCAAATAACGTGTTTTTAGATCATTTGTATCGTATCTTTTACTACATAACTTTTCACCAAATTTCACAAACACTAAGAAAGTTTGTTTTTCGATTCAAAACAAGATTTGAACGCTTTGAGCAGTTCAAATAACGTGTTTTAAGATCATTTGTATCGTATCTTTTAGTACATAACTTTTCACCAAACTTCACAAACACTAAGAAAGTTTGTTTTTCGATTCAAAACAAGATTTGAACGCTTTGAGGAGTTCAAATAACGTGTTTTTAGATCATTTGTATCGTATCTTTTAGTACATAACTTTTCACCAAATTTCACAAACACTAAGAAAGTTTGTTTTTCGATTCAAAACAAGATTTGAACGCTTTGAGGAGTTCAAATAACGGGTTTTAAGATCATTTGTATCGTATCTTTTACTACATAACTTTTCACCAAATTTCACAAACACTAAGAAAGTTTGTTTTTCGATTCAAAACAAGATTTTAACGCTTTGAGGTGTTCAAATAACGTGTTTTTATATCATTTGTATCGTATCTTTTAGTACATAACTTTTCACCAAATTTCACAAACACTAAGATAGTTTGTTTTTCGATTCAAAACAAGATTTTAACGCTTTGAGGAGTTCAAATAACGTGTTTTAAGATCATTTGTATCGTATCTTTTACTACCTAACTTTTCACCAAATTTCACAAACACTAAGAAAGTTTGTTTTTCGATTCAAAACAAGATTTGAACGCTTTGACGAGTTCAAATAACGTGTTTTTAGATCATTTGTATCGTATCTTTTAGTACATAACTTTTCACCAAATTTCACAAACACTAAGATAGTTTGTTTTTCGATTCAAAACAAGATTTTAACGCTTTGAGGAGTTCAAATAACGTGTTTTAAGATCATTTGTATCGTATCTTTTACTACATAACTTTTCACCAAATTTCACAAACACTAAGAAAGTTTGTTTTTCGATTCAAAACAAGATTTGAACGCTTTGAGGAGTTCAAATAACGTGTTTTTAGATCATTTGTATCGTATCTTTTAGTACGTAACTTTTCACCAAATTTCACAAACACTAAGATAGTTTGTTTTTCGATTCAAAACAAGATTTTAACGCTTTGAGGAGTTCAAATAACGTGTTTTTAGATCATTTGTATCGTATCTTTTAGTACGTAACTTTTCACCAAATTTCACAAACACTAAGATAGTTTGTTTTTCGATTCAAAACAAGATTTGAACGCTTTGAGGAGTTCAAATAACGTGTTTTTAGATCATTTGTATCGTATCTCTTACTACATAAGTTTTTACCAAATTTCACAAACACTAAGAAAGTTTGTTTTTCGATTCAAAACAAGATTTGAACGCGTTGAGGAGTTCAAATAACGTGTTTTTAGATCATTTGTATCGTATCTTGTAGTACATAACTTTTCACCAAATTTCACAAACACTAAGATAGTTTGTTTTTCGATTCAAAACAAGATTTTAACGCTTTGAGGAGTTCAAATAACGTGTTTTAAGATCATTTGTATCGTATCTTTTACTACATAACTTTTCACCAAATTTCACAAACACTAAGAAAGTTTGTTTTTCGATTCAAAACAAGATTTTAATGCTTTGAGGAGTTCAAATAACGTGTTTTAAGATCATTTGTATCGTATCTTTTACTACATAACTTTTCACCAAATTTCACAAACACTAAGAAAGTTTGTTTTTCGATTCAAAACAAGATTTGAACGCTTTGAGGAGCTCAAATAACGTGTTTTTAGATCATTTGTATCGTATCTTTTAGTACATAACTTTTCACCAAATTTCACAAACACTAAGATAGTTTGTTTTTCGATTCAAAACAAGATTTTAACGCTTTGAGGAGTTCAAATAACGTGTTTTAAGATCATTTGTATCGTATCTTTTACTACATAACTTTTCACCAAATTTCACAAACACTAAGAAAGTTTGTTTTTCGATTCAAAACAAGATTTGAACGCTTTGAGGAGTTCAAATAACGTGTTTTTAGATCATTTGTATCGTATCTTTTAGTACGTAACTTTTCACCAAATTTCACAAACACTAAGAAAGTTTGTTTTTCGATTCAAAACAAGATTTGAACGCTTTGAGGAGTTCAAATAACGTGTTTTTAGATCATTTGTATCATCTCTTTTAGTACATAACTTTTCACCAAATTTCACAAACACTAAGATAGTTTGTTTTTCGATTCAAAACAAGATTTTAACGCTTTGAGGAGTTCAAATAACGTGTTTTAAGATCATTTGTATCGTATCTTTTACGACATAACTTTTCACCAAATTTCACAAACACTAAGAAAGTTTGTTTTTCGATTCAAAACAAGATTTTAACGCTTTGAGGAGTTCAAATAACGTGTTTTAAGATCATTTGTATCGTATCTTTTACTACATAACTTTTCACCAAATTTCACAAACACTAAGAAAGTTTGTTTTTCGATTCAAAACAAGATTTGAACGCTTTGAGGAGTTCAAATAACGTGTTTTTAGATCATTTGTATCGTATCTTTTAGTACATAACTTTTCACCAAATTTCACAAACACTAAGATAGTTTGTTTTTCGATTCAAAACAAGATTTTAACGCTTTGAGCAGTTCAAATAACGTGTTTTTAGATCATTTGTATCGTATCTTTTACTACATAACTTTTCACCAAATTTCACAAACACTAAGATAGTTTGTTTTTCGATTCAAAACAAGATTTTAACGCTTTGAGGAGTTCAAATAACGTGTTTTAAGATCATTTGTATCGTATCTTTTAGTACATAACTTTTCACCAAATTTCACAAACACTAAGAAAGTTTGTTTTTCGATTCAAAACAAGATTTGAACGCTTTGAGGAGTTCAAATAACGTGTTTTTAGATCATTTGTATCGTATCTTTTAGTACGTAACTTTTCACCAAATTTCACAAACACTAAGATAGTTTGTTTTTCGATTCAAAACAAGATTTTAACGCTTTGAGGAGTTCAAATAACGTGTTTTTAGATCATTTGTATCGTATCTTTTACTACATAAGTTTTCACCAAATTTCACAAACACTAAGAAAGTTTGTTTTTCGATTCAAAACAAGATTTGAACGCTTCGAGGAGTTCAAATAACGTGTTTTTAGATCATTTGTATCGTATCTTTTAGTACATAACTTTTCACCAAATTTCACAAACACTAAGATAGTTTGTTTTTCGATTCAAAACAAGATTTTAACGCTTTGAGGAGTTCAAATAACGTGTTTTAAGATCATTTGTATCGTATCTTTTACTACCTAACTTTTCACCAAATTTCACAAACACTAAGAAAGTTTGTTTTTCGATTCAAAACAAGATTTGAACGCTTTGACGAGTTCAAATAACGTGTTTTTAGATCATTTGTATCGTATCTATCGTATCTTTTAGTACATAACTTTTCACCAAATTTCACAAACACTAAGATAGTTTGTTTTTCGATTCAAAACAAGATTTTAACGCTTTGAGGAGTTCAAATAACGTGTTTTAAGATCATTTGTATCGTATCTTTTACTACATAACTTTTCACCAAATTTCACAAACACTAAGAAAGTTTGTTTTTCGATTCAAAACAAGATTTGAACGCTTTGAGGAGTTCAAATAACGTGTTTTTAGATCATTTGTATCGTATCTTTTAGTACGTAACTTTTCACCAAATTTCACAAACACTAAGATAGTTTGTTTTTCGATTCAAAACAAGATTTTAACGCTTTGAGGAGTTCAAATAACGTGTTTTTAGATCATTTGTATCGTATCTTTTAGTACGTAACTTTTCACCAAATTTCACAAACACTAAGATAGTTTGTTTTTCGATTCAAAACAAGATTTGAACGCTTTGAGGAGTTCAAATAACGTGTTTTTAGATCATTTGTATCGTATCTCTTACTACGTAAGTTTTCACCAAATTTCACAAACACTAAGAAAGTTTGTTTTTCGATTCAAAACAAGATTTGAACGCGTTGAGGAGTTCAAATAACGTGTTTTTAGATCATTTGTATCGTATCTTGTAGTACATAACTTTTCACCAAATTTCACAAACACTAAGATAGTTTGTTTTTCGATTCAAAACAAGATTTTAACGCTTTGAGGAGTTCAAATAACGTGTTTTAAGATCATTTGTATCGTATCTTTTACTACATAACTTTTCACCAAATTTCACAAACACTAAGAAAGTTTGTTTTTCGATTCAAAACAAGATTTTAACGCTTTGAGGAGTTCAAATAACGTGTTTTAAGATCATTTGTATCGTATCTTTTAGTACATAACTTTTCACCAAATTTCACAAACACTAAGATAGTTTGTTTTTCGATTCAAAACAAGATTTTAACGCTTTGAGGAGTTCAAATAACGTGTTTTAAGATCATTTGTATCGTATCTTTTACTACATAACTTTTCACCAAATTTCACAAACACTAAGAAAGTTTGTTTTTCGATTCAAAACAAGATTTGAACGCTTTGAGGAGTTCAAATAACGTGTTTTAAGATCATTTGTATCGTATCTTTTACTACATAACTTTTCACCAAATTTCACAAACACTAAGATAGTTTGTTTTTCGATTCAAAACAAGATTTGAACGCTTTGAGGAGTTCAAATAACGTGTTTTAAGATCATTTGTATCGTATCTTTTACTACATAACTTTTCACCAAATTTCACAAACACTAAGAAAGTTTGTTTTTCGATTCAAAACAAGATTTGAACGCTTTGAGGAGTTCAAATAACGTGTTTTTAGATCATTTGTATCGTATCTTTTACTACATAACTTTTCACCAAATTTCACAAACACTAAGAAAGTTTGTTTTTCGATTCAAAACAAGATTTTAACGCTTTGAGCAGTTCAAATAACGTGTTTTAAGATCATTTGTATCGTATCTTTTAGTACATAACTTTTCACCAAACTTCACAAACACTAAGAAAGTTTGTTTTTCGATTCAAAACAAGATTTGAACGCTTTGAGGAGTTCAAATAACGTGTTTTTAGATCATTTGTATCGTATCTTTTAGTACATAACTTTTCACCAAATTTCACAAACACTAAGAAAGTTTGTTTTTCGATTCAAAACAAGATTTGAACGCTTTGAGGAGTTCAAATAACGGGTTTTAAGATCATTTGTATCGTATCTTTTACTACATAACTTTTCACCAAATTTCACAAACACTAAGAAAGTTTGTTTTTCGATTCAAAACAAGATTTTAACGCTTTGAGGTGTTCAAATAACGTGTTTTTATATCATTTGTATCGTATCTTTTAGTACATAACTTTTCACCAAATTTCACAAACACTAAGAAAGTTTGTTTTTCGATTCAAAACAAGATTTGAACGCTTTGAGGAGTTCAAATAACGTGTTTTTAGATCATTTGTATTGTATCTTTTAGTACGTAAATTTTCACCAAATTTCACAAACACTAAGATAGTTTGTTTTTCGATTCAAAACAAGATTTTAACGCTTTGAGCAGTTCAAATAACGTGTTTTTAGATCATTTCTATCGTATCTTTTACTACATAACTTTTCACCAAATTTCACAAACACTAAGAAAGTTTGTTTTTCGATTCAAAACAAGATTTGAACGCTTTGAGGAGTTCAAAGAACGTGTTTTTAGATCATTTGTATCGTATCTTTTACTACGTAACTTTTCACCAAATTTCACAAACACTAAGAAAGTTTGTTTTTCGATTCAAAACAAGATTTGAACGCTTTGAGGAGTTCAAATAACGTGTTTTTAGATCATTTGTATCGTATCTTTTAGTACATAACTTTTCACCAAATTTCACAAACACTAAGAAAGTTTGTTTTTCGATTCAAAACAAGATTTGAACGCTTTGAGGAGTTCAAATAACGTGTTTTTAGATCATTTGTATCGTATCTTTTAGTACATAACTTTTCACCAAATTTCACAAACACTAAGATAGTTTGTTTTTCGATTCAAAACAAGATTTTAACACTTTGAGGAGTTCAAATAACGTGTTTTATGGTCATTTGTATCGTATCTTTTACTACATAACTTTTCACCAAATTTCACAAACACTAAGAAAGTTTGTTTTTCGATTCAAAACAAGATTTGAACGCTTTGAGGAGTTCAAATAACGTGTTTTTAGATCATTTGTATCGTATCTTTTAGTACATAACTTTCACCAAATTTCACAAACACTAAGATAATTTGTTTTTCGATTCAAAACAAGATTTTAACGCTTTGAGCAGTTCAAATAACGTGTTTTTAGATCATTTGTATCGTATCTTTTACTACATAACTTTTCACCAAACTTCACAAACTCTAAGAAAGTTTGTTTTTCAATTCAAAACAAGTTTTGAACGCTTTGAGGAGTTCAAATAACGTGTTTTTAGATCATTTGTATCGTATCTTGTAGTACATAACTTTTCACCAAATTTCACAAACACTAAGATAGTTTGTTTTTCGATTCAAAACAAGATTTTAACGCTTTGAGGAGTTCAAATAACGTGTTTTAAGATCATTTGTATCGTATCTTTTACTACATAACTTTTCACCAAATTTCACAAACACTAAGAATGTTTGTTTTTCGATTCAAAACAAGATTTGAACGCTTTGAGGAGTTCAAATAACGTGTTTTTAGATCATTTGTATCGTATCTTTTAGTACGTAACTTTTCACCAAATTTCACAAACACTAAGATAGTTTGTTTTTTGATTCAAAACAAGATTTTAACGCTTTGAGGAGTTCAAATAACGTGTTTTTAGATCATTTGTATCGTATCTTTTACTACATAACTTTTCACCAAATTTCACAAACATTAAGAAAGTTTGTTTTTCGATTCAAAACAAGATTTGAACGCTTTGAGGAGTTCAAATAACGTGTTTTAAGATCATTTGTATCGTATCTTTTAGTACATAACTTTTCACCAAATTTCACAAACACTAAGATAGTTTGTTTTTCGATTCAAAACAAGATTTTAACGCTTTGAGGAGTTCAAATAACGTGTTTTAAGATCATTTGTATCGTATCTTTTACTACATAACTTTTCACCAAATTTCAGAAACACTAAGAAAGTTTGTTTTTCGATTCAAAACAAGATTTGAACGCTTTGAGGAGTTCAAATAACGTGTTTTTAGATCATTTGTATCGTATCTTTTAGTACACAACTTTTCACCAAATTTCACAAACACTAAGATAGTTTGTTTTTCGATTCAAAACAAGATTTTAACGCTTTGAGCAATTCAAATAACGTGTTTTTAGATCATTTGTATCGTATCTTTTACTACATAACTTTTCACCAAATTTCACAAACACTAAGAAAGTTTTTTTTTCGATTCAAAACAAGATTTGAACGCTTTGAGGAGTTCAAATAACGTGTTTTAAGATCATTTGTATCGTATCTTTTAGTACATAACTTTTCACCAAATTTCACAAACACTAAGATAGTTTGTTTTTCGATTCAAAACAAGATTTTAACGCTTTGAGGAGTTCAAATAACGTGTTTTAAGATCATTTGTATCGTATCTTTTACTACATAACTTTTCCCCAAATTTCACAAACACTAAGAAAGTTTGTTTTTCGATTCAAAACAAGATTTGAACGCTTTGAGGAGTTCAAATAACGTGTTTTTAGATCATTTGTATCGTATCTTTTAGTACATAACTTTTCACCAAATTTCACAAACACTAAGATAGTTTGTTTTTCGATTCAAAACAAGATTTTAACGCTTTGAGGAGTTCAAATAACGTGTTTTAAGATCATTTGTATCGTATCTTTTAGTACATAACTTTTCACCAAATTTCACAAACACTAAGATAGTTTGTTTTTCGATTCAACACAAGATTTTAACGCTTTGAGGAGTTCAAATAACGTGTTTTATGGTCATTTGTATCGTATCTTTTACTACATAACTTTTCACCAAATTTCACAAACACTAAGAAAGTTTGTTTTTCGATTCAAAACAAGATTTGAACGCTTTGAGGAGTTAAAATAACGTGTTTTTAGATCATTTGTATCGTATCTTTTAGTACATAACTTTTCACAAAATTTCACAAACACTAAGATAATTTGTTTTTCGATTCAAAACAAGATTTTAACGCTTTGAGCAGTTCAAATAACGTGTTTTTAGATCATTTGTATCGTATCTTTTACTACATAACTTTTCACCAAATTTCACAAACACTAAGAAAGTTTGTTTTTCGATTCAAAACAAGTTTTGAACGCTTTGAGGAGTTCAAATAACGTGTTTTTAGATCATTTGTATCGTATCTTTTAGTACATAACTTTTCACCAAATTTCACAAACACTAGGAAAGTTTGTTTTTCGATTCAAAAACAAAATTTTAACGCTTTGAGGAGTTCAAATAACGTGTTTTTAGATCATTTGTATCGTATCTTTTACTACATAACTTTTCACCAAATTTCACAAACACTAAGAAAGGTTGTTTTTCGATTCAAAACCAGATTTGAACGCTTTGAGGAGTTCAAATAACGTGTTTTAAGATCATTTGTATCGTATCTTTTAGAACATAACTTTTCACCAAATTTCACAAACACTAAGAAAGTTTGTTTTTCGATTCAAAACATGATTTTAACGCTTTGAGGAGTTCAAATAACGTGTTTTTAGATCATTTGTATCGTATCTTTTACTACCTAACTTTTCACCAAATTTCACAAACACTAAGAAAGTTTGTTTTTCGATTCAAAACAAGATTTGAACGCTTTGAGGAGTTCAAATAACGTGTTTTAAGATCATTTGTATCGTATCTTTTACTACATAACTTTTCACCAAATTTCACAAACACTAAGAAAGTTTGTCTTTCGATTCAAAACAAGATTTTAACGCTTTGAGGAGTTCAAATAACGTGTTTTAAGATCATTTGTATCGTATCTTTTAGTACATAAGTTTTCACCAAATTTCACAAACACTAAGAAAGTTTGTTTTTCGATTCTAAACAAGATTTTAACGCTTTGAGGAGTTCAAATAACGTGTTTTTAGATCATTTGTATCGTATCTTTTAGTACATAACTTTTCACCAAAATTCACAAACACTAAGATAGTTTGTTTTTCGATTCAAAACAAGATTTGAACGCTTTGAGGAGTTCAAATAACGTGTTTTAAGATCATTTGTATCGTATCTTTTAGAACATAACTTTTCACCAAATTTCACAAACACTAAGATAGTTTGTTTTTCGATTCAAAACAAGATTTTAACGCTTTGAGGAGTTCAAATAACGTGTTTTAAGATCATTTGTATCGTATCTTTTACTACATAACTTTTCACCAAATTTCACAAACACTAAGAAAGTTCGTTTTTCGATTCAAAACAAGATTTTAACGCTTTGAGGAGTTCAAATAACGTGTTTTTAGATCATTTGTATCGTATCTTTTAGTACATAACTTTTCACCAAATTTCACAAACACTAAGATAGTTTGTTTTTCGATTCAAAACAAGATTTTAACGCTTTGAGGTTCAAATAACGTGTTTTTAGATCATTTGTATCGTATCTTTTAGTACATAACTTTTCACCAAATTTCACAAACACTAAGATAGTTTGTTTTTCGATTCAAAACAAGATTTTAACGCTTTGAGGAGTTCAAATAACGTGTTTTTAGATCATTTGTATCGTATCTTTTACTACATAACTTTTCACCAAATGTCACAAACACTAGGAAGTTTGTTTTTCGATTCAAAACAAAATTTTAACGCTTTGAGGAGTTCAAATAACGTGTTTTTAGATCATTTGTATCGTATCTTTTACTACATAACTTTTCACCAAATTTCACAAACACTAAGAAAGTTTGTTTTTCGATTCAAAACAAGACTTTAACGTTTTGAGGACTTCAAATAACGTGTTTTTAGATCATTTGTATCGTATCTTTTACTACATAACTTTTCACCAAATTTCACTCCGTTGTAACGGAAGTTTCTCAGTTATAACGGAACCATAGAATAAATCTGAAGTGAAGTCACAGTAAGATGTCGGTTGTAACGGACCTAAACTCAGTTGGAACGGAGTATGTCAGTTATAACGGACCTAAACTCCGTTATAACGGACTATGGAATTTTCGAATATACTGGCTATAACGGCTAGTTTGACTTTGAGTCCTTTGTAACGGACCTCAGGTCAGTTATAACGGACTATGCAGAAAAAGCATATTAAGGGAAGGGTCTATGTGTTCTATAAATAGAACTCTTCCCTCATTCTCTCTCATTATCTCAACCTATATATTTTCCCAATCAAAAGAGAGAATCCTAGCTTTAAATCTTGAGCTTAATCATCTAAACATTCTTAGAGATTATTAGATCCAATTTCGAATCCACTACTAAACGATTCCCAACTTGCTTGACCGATCACGACTAGTTCGTTAGTAGTAAATTGTAATAGGCTAGTTACTAATTGTATAGCCCGTCATTGATCGATAAATTCGTGTAAATCGATCAAGGCAAACCTTGTAATTGTTTGAATTGGGTATTCAATCAAAAGCCGAAAAGGCGCAAGGGAACCCCGGAGACGTAGGTACTTGCAATCAATCTAGTCGGTCGATTGAGCAAGTAACCGGTGAGTTAAAGCTACAAAGCAACCACCTACCGAACTCCGTAAACAAATATCACGTGTTATTTGTTTCGGTATTGTATTTCTTTCTCTAATTTATTTACGCTTCCGCACAAAATTGTAATTGTATCCATTACCGCGAAAATTGGACCGTAGGACTTCCTATCCCCCCCCCCCCCCCCCCCCCGGCTAGGTCTAAATTAAACAACATCCGGTCGCTTCAGTCGCGTCGCCAGTCGCTTCAGTCGTCGTAGAGCACGGAAGTAGCCAGTAGGGTTTCGTTTGCTTCTTGCCCTAAGGGCGTGCAGGACTGAGTAATGGATCCGGATCTTTGCACAAGCGGGTCCGGTACAAATAAGAGCTAACGGGTCGGATTAATAATAGGTATAATTAATTTATAAATAAAAAAGGAGGTCTATAGGAAATGGAGGCCTGTGACCCGAGCCAACTGGGCCAAAGCCCAGGGCCGGGCCTGTTTGTGAGACTTCATTTTCAGAATCGAAGTTCACATCTTCTTTGTCCCCATCTTCATCTTCATCTTCATGATCACGGTGATGATAATATTTTTCCTCGGTCTTCTCAACTTCTATAATTACTTCTCCTGTTGCCTTGTCCATCTTCTCTTTTTCCCTTTTAGTCAAATAAAAACAATTTTGTAAAAGGACACGAGAAACCCAAAACGGAGAGAGAGAAATATATACATGATGCCGAGGATTTCGTTTTAGTCAAAAAATTGGATTTAGATGATGCCGAGGATTTCGTTTCATCATCTTCGTACAACGAAGAACACAGTTTATAATTGATGCGTGTTGTTTTGTATTTGACGAGAGAATGATTTATTAAAGTTTTGTAATAAATGTAGTGACCGATTAATGAATTATGTATTTCTAGATGATTTTATTGAACATTTAGACAAATTATATTATTTTGAAATATAGATATTAGTATTAAGTTATTAATTACTATGTGATATGTTTAGACAAAAAAAATTATATTTGAATTTGGACTAATTGTATTATAGATAAATTTAGTCGTATTATATTTTATATAAAATTTTATGTTAATTTGTATTTATGTCTTATACCATAGGTATAATTCTAAATATTTCACCAAAAACTTCCAATTCAATTAGCATCTATAATTGATTCAATTAAATGTTAATTGACACGTGTAATTAACACGTCAATAATTTATAATATGCTAATATTAGTAAATACAAATTAGCGTGTCAATTCAATTAAACAGTCAATTCAATCGTTAAACGAGTCAATTAATAATACTAATCAACCCACTTAATCTATCTTGTCACCTCATCGACGATGTTTTTTGTGTTATTGGAGCTCCATATATAATTCATATATGAAACTATGGTTCTGATAATTTTTTAGGGACGGAGATAATAATATCCATATTTTGTCTGCTAATATATAATTGTATTCTTTTTAAAAAAACACATGATATTTTGTATGTTAATGATTGACATTTCAAATATATATTTCGGTTCTATGTGTATTATTCACGGTTTTTTTTTATTTGTTGTGAAATTTTAATTTTGTTTGAAGTATAGCATGTTATTTTTTATTTATTTTGTGTGGATTTATAATGATGTATCAATTTCATGGATTATTATTAATTATAATGTATATATACATGAATATGATACACCAATTCCATGAACTCTTATTCATTATAATACATTTATTGATATTAATATATTCGCAAACATATCGGGTCCGTTCGGCAAGTGATGGAATAGATGAATAGTCAATTAAACCATTTTATTGTTCGTCGAAACTAATAGAATAAGAACGTAGTTTTAAAAAGAATAAATGATGATAATGAAGCAAAATATCCTTATCGTATAACTTAATTTTTCTCAAATTAAAATCAAATCAAATAATAATAATTATTACTATTATTATTATTATTATTATTATTAACAACAACAACAACAACAACAACAACAACAACAACAACAACAACAACAATAATAAGAGATAAATTGGTCAAAAATAAAGAACTACTAGGTGGAATAGATTTATTCCATGTTTTATATGGAATAGATTAAACCGGCTAAACTTCCATTTATTTCACGATAATACATTCTTGTTCGACGGGAATAGAGTGGACTAACTCATTTAATCCTATATTCCACTCTATTCTATGATTGCCGAACGGATCCATAATGATTATATTACTCGAGTTTAAATGCTTCCGTACAAATGTCATTTAAACAAATTATATAAAAAACATGTAAAAGAAGAATAGGAAGTCCCGTACAATTGAGCCGGGTATTTCTAATTTTATCTAATATTGCAAGAATTATTGTTGATCTAGAATCGTTAACAGTAATGAAGCAGTTTTGTATCGTCCACTAACGTTGAAATACCGTGCATTCGCTATGCGTTATTTAAAACATAATATTATAATATTATGGTATATGCATGTATTATGATACGCGGTAACAGAAGATTCTGCCTCGTCCACTTAAAAACCGAAAATGAAGTATACTCGGCCAATGAGAAGGATGTTAAGTGGAAAACCCCACTCCATTCCCAAATCCCAAATCCCAAATCCCAATTCCCAACTCAGCGTGTGAAATGAGCTTCTAGAGCCGCCTATCTTTTACACGTCAGACCCACTTCATTTATTAAATTTATTAAGTTTGGGAGTTTTAGTGCATGCTTTTACTAATCTAATCTAATATGATCAACATGCACGAGTCATTTTCTCGACGTTTAATATCATATCATATCTAAGTGTTATCTCTGCAATTGGATTCGATTGTGGAGGGTGTATCACCCATTTTTGGCTTTAATCCAAAAGTAAGATGTTATTTAATTTTGTTTGTAGAATTCTGGATTAATTTCCCCGTGTATATAAATATATATTTAGGTTATAATTTGCTGAATTGAATTTGATGAAGAACAAATAAGCTGAGCAGAGTTTGCAAACATGGCAAGGGTAAATCATTTAATTTTGGTATTGTTGGCCTTCATTTTGCTTGTGAATTGTTCCTCATATGCACCGTCTCCAACTCCAACAAGTAAGATTTCATCTCTACTTCCAAGTTAATTACATCGGAATATATTATATATCAAAAAGAAAAGTTTGATATGTAAATTAAAATTTATTGATCTTTCAATAAGCTTTTTCTCTAGGTGAAGAACCAGTGAAGGAAACTGAAAACTTCTCTCCAAAGGACAAGGTAAATTTAATTAAACAGTGATTTGGATCTCTTTACTAATCATTCAAATTGGAGATAAACTTAATTATGTTATCAGACAAATGAAGCAATTGAGAACGAAGAGCTTAAAATTGGGGAGAGATTCTTCGAGATTAATGACTATCAAGGATCTGGTGCAAATGATCGCCACAATCCATGAACCATCAAATTTAAAACGACGCGTACTGGATTTCCTCATACTCGAGTCCTCGGATTTGTCGATTTTAAAATAATACTCTGTCCAAATAATTATCAGTAGTCTTGGAAAGAACAAATTTAGCATGAAAAATTAATCAAACTTGTAAATAAATGTAGAGTAAATTGTGTAGATTTCCCCCATGATAGTTCTTAGGGACCTGTAAAGTATGTCTAAATACTAAAAAAACTACATGATGTGTTTTCTTTTAAATTTATGGTCTATGATGTGTTTTTCGCAAGGATAGAGTAATACATATGGTAAGATTAGATATATTACAATATAATTTTATTTTGAAATGAAATTGTCAGTTTTATTTAATATTAAAATGAAAAATAGTTATATTACTCTCACCACAGCACAGTACTATCGTAAATTGTATTAAAATCCATTGATTTTCTTTTTTGTTTTTACATGGTAATCAAGCCGAAAGAAAAATTATAGTCCATACATAAAAAGAGAAAATCCTAAATGTAGAGGTGATTGGTCAGATTTTGTCAGCTCTACCTAAATATACACATATGATTATAATTAGTTGTCAAAACCCCAAAAAAAGTAGGGAGTTCAATCAAGAGAATTGTTGTCCCGCAATGACCTAAAAGAAGGTGAATAGATTTATATGCGGAATTTCTAAACTTAATTAATATTATGTAACTATATGATCATTTTTAATCTTCGTATTTTTAGAATAGATTTTGTACTAATTAAAATATTTGTAAATAAATAATTATGAATAACGCGTGAATAAATAAATAAAGAGCAAGTCAACAAAAGAAATAAAGAAAATAAAAATACGATTACGGAAAAGTAAATACGGTAGAGCAAAACGCAACTTCTGATGATAGACACACGCAACAACAAAGGGAGTATGCAACTCCGGGTTGCAAAAAAAAAAAGAAAAAAAAAAACCCGGATAAATGAAATATAAGAAAGGATAGAGAACACCGGATATGATAACGGAGTTCAACAAAACGGTGCCTACGTCTCCGGAGAATAATCTCGCCGTCACAAAACATAACGAAGCTCTTATAATAGTTCTTATTACAATAATGACTAACAAAGACGTAGATTACAATAGTTCATATTATAATAAGAACTAACAATGACGTAGAGCCTCTACAGAACAAATTAACTCTATAAAACAACGAATATAACAACTATCCAAAGCAACTACACAATCACTCAAAAAAGATATCTGGATTGATGCTACTCTCACAAAATATAGATAATTGGAACTAGCCTAAACAATGGGGCAGAATTCTCTCTCTTTCTAATCCGAGGGCTGATTTTGCTCTTTGGTGTGTGAAATGAAGGGGGTGATGGGTGTTATTTATAGGGCAAGGAGGAGGCAGCCACCAGGGGTAAAACAACTCCAATTTTCGACTCAACCCTAGTAAATTTCGAGCAGAAGAGTAGAGAGTTCCTTGGAGGCCAAGTTGGGTTGGGTTGGTTGTTGGGCTGCTGATAAAATCATCATATCTCTCTTATTTATAACTCCGAATTTGATGATCTTTACATTTCTGAAAAGCTCTTGAAGTTATCTACAACTTATGTCCAAATTCATTCGAGTAATTTATGATTTTCATTTCTTCAGTTTCTAAAACATGACAAATTAGGAAGTACATGGGCAGCTGGGTTGTTGGTAAAATCATCATAACTTTCGGACTATATCTTTAAATTGGATGATCTACATTGTTCTGGAAAGGTGATGAAGGTCTACAACTTTTATATTCAACAAAAATCCATTTGAATAACTTATCATTTGCATTTCTTCAGATTTTCAAAACGTGACAGATTATGCAGTTTTCCCGTTATGTTCAGAGGCTCAAGAGAATAGGGATCACTTGATGTTTTTTTTTTTTTTTAATGGTATCCGACGAGCGATCGTTTTCGTTACTGATACATAATTTTTTTGATGCCAATGGAGATCGAACCCACAACCTCACAACATATGATTTTTTGTGTTTCACACTCAACCAACTAGGTATGGACTCATTGGCAAGGGATCACTTGATGTTACGTTGCTCATACACGAAAGTGATCAAATGCTCAAAAGCTGGGCATGATAGCCTCGGCGATGAAAACAAGCCATGACCCGTGTGATAATTGGGTTTAATCTACAACGACCCAAGAAATGGGACACGGGATTGGCGGTCCGTTTCAAAAATTAAATTGAGAAAAATATGTAAATAAAAGTTCATCAGGACTTATTCAATTTCAATTCGTTTCTTGTGGAATATTTTTTGGTTCAATTCGATAAAAATATGAATGATTACCAAACGAACTCGAATTAAACTCGAATGAATTTCAAACTTCAAACAAAACTCATAGCCCATCGAATATGAATTTTGTTTTTCCCTTGAAATTTTTTTGCTACGCGTACAAAAAATGACGAGACATATACTCTTTTGGAAAAATCTACTATATATGCACCCCTCATTTCCTCACAAGAATCGCGATGACATCATCACGTTCAATTAACATTCTATGGATTAACAATTAATATATAATTAAAATCTTCATCCATTAATAATTAATTATAAATATTCAAAAATTTATAATTATGGATTAATGTTAATTAAAAATAATAATTAGGATGTTAATTACTCATGATGGCATATTAATGATGTCCTCATGAATATGATGGAGAAATGAAGGGGCATGTTAGAAGCCTCTATTTTTTGTTATCTTTAAATTAATAGTTACAATAAAAAACTATGTTAAATTTGCAGGTACTACGATATTATATTACGCAAATAATATTAAGAATATTATTGCAGTCCATCGAAAAGAAAAAAAAATGGGTAATTTTACCAAGTCCTTAATTTTTTTCACAATATTTTCTATATCATCAATTAATCATTAATTAATGATTAATTAACAAAGTCATTAATAAAATGACATCTAATTAACAGTTAATTATTATTAATTAAGAATTGTTAATACATGCATACTTTATATATATATATATATTAAGTAATTACTAATAAAGTATATTTTTGTTAATTTTTTGAATAATTAACTATTAGGGAAGCGCTATTTCTAGAGCCGATATTTCTGAATCTAAAGCAACTATATCAAAATCTCCAAAATACCCTTTTCCAATCATAAGGTTGTTTTTGTATAACTTGAAGTAAATAATTATAAGTTTTATTTTATTTGTTTCATTATAATAAATTATCTTTTATAATGCGAATTTTTATTATTAGACATCAAAGAAGTGAGTAAGATTATTTACGGATCAAAGAACATTGCACCTTTTTTATATCGAGTTTAATTAGTTTTAGTAGATTTAGATTTGAGAAAGTTGTTATTTTGTATGAATAAATATTTTTATTGATTTCAATATTACTATTGTTTTATTTATGAAGGGGTGTTATTTACATTGATATTATTTCAAATATAGAGAACATGATGGACGAAGATAATTTTTAATTATTTACATTGATGTTAGTTTTTATTTTTAACAATTAATCAAGATTGATATAGTTAACAATTTTTTTATTTTTGACTGATTAATTAAGATCGATATAGCTAACAAATTAATAGATGAGAGTCTTATCAATACATTCCATGATTAGAGAAGGGCATTTTGGAAATTTTGATATAATTGCTCTAGATTCAGAAATATCAGCTCTAGAAATAACGCTTCCCTAACTATTAATTGACGGGAGAAAACGAAGGGCACCATATATGACCTTAAAAAAATTATTGCATAGTACAGACTGCAGATATTGCTCAACATGTAACGGTAGACCTACGATCGTCATTTAACCGTCAGCTTTATATAGACGGAGTTATTGCTCAACGTGTTCATTGACCCTTGACTTTCAGACAAACACGAGACCCATTCTCACAGCGTTAACTCTGCGTCCCACAAAACCCCAAGAAAAAAAATAAATAAGAAAGAAAGTGTAAGCTGGACAGCTGGTTGTTCGTCTGCTTCGAAGAAGAGGAGGAGAGAAGGCGTTTTTCACAATTTGTGAAGGTACCATTCATCTTTCAGTATAAATCCTCTGATCGTGTTGGCTTTGTTTAGATCTGTTATCTTGCGCTTTCGGATTGGTTTTTGAAGCTAGATTTTAGGGATTTAGGTGAGATTTGTTTTCACTGAAGAAAGTTCGATTTTTCACTTCAAATTCGTGTTATTTTAGAAATAGCAACTTCTTTTAGTGTATTTTTCTTGAGTAAGGGTTTGATTTTTTGGTGATGCAGGTTTAATTTGGTATATTTGTGATTTTTTGGTGATTCAGGTTTGTAAGGAGGGGTTAGCCATGGGCGACCATATAGTGTTAGATGTAGATAATCTTGTAAAAGCCAAGTCAACTGAAATTGCTTCAGCTTCCAATGTGGCTGATAATGGAAAGGATGAAGCAAAATCAGACCAAGGAGATGAAGCTCAGCCACTCGTTCAGATTGCTGAGTGCCGTATTTGCCAAGAAGAAGACAACATCAAGAACTTGGAGATTCCTTGTACCTGCAGTGGCAGCCTCAAGGTATCTCTCTCTCTCTCTCCCCTCTCTCTGCCCCTTTCTCTCTCCATTATCTCTCAGATATGAATTTGTGTTTTGCAGTATGCTCATAGGGCTTGTGTGCAGCGTTGGTGCAACGAGAAAGGCGATACGACATGTGAAATTTGTCATCAGGTTAATCTTACTAATATGTGATATTTTTTGTAACGAAAATAATTTGAGTACAAATTTGTATCCATACAGATGTATAAACCTGGATATACGGCACCGCCACCTAGGCCGAGCCCAGACGAAACCACCATCGATCTGAGGCAAGTAAAAAAAGTGTCACAGGCTATCTCTGCAATTAAGTAACTCTGCAATTATTGTACAGCGGTGGATGGATGCTGACAGGTACAGGGATGGAATTGCGCGACCCTAGAATTCTGGCAGTGGCAAGTGCTCAACGGAGGATTCTAGAAGCAGAGTATGATGAATATGCTACAACTAATGCCTCCGGCGCTGCCTTCTGCCGCTCTGCTGCTTTAATTGTAAGAAAATTAGTCTGTTCCTACTATCACCAACGATGCATTGACTATTATCTTGGTCTACTAAATTCTGTAATGAACTTCATTTTAGTTGATGGGTCGTCCCTCTTTATTATCTTGGTCTACTAAATTCTGTAATGAACTTCATTTTAGTTGATGGGTCGTCCCTCTTTATTATCTTGGTCTACTAAATTCTGTAATGAACTTCATTTTAGTTGATGGGTCGTCCCTCTTTATTATCTTGGTCTACTAAATTCTGTAATGAACTTCATTTTAGTTGATGGGTCGTCCCTCTTTATTATCTTGGTCTACTAAATTCTGTAATGAACTTCATTTTAGTTGATGGGTCGTCCCTCTTTATTATCTTGGTCTACTAAATTCTGTAATGAACTTCATTTTAGTTGATGGGTCGTCCCTCTTTATTATCTTGGTCTACTAAATTCTGTAATGAACTTCATTTTAGTTGATGGGTCGTCCCTCTTTATTATCTTGGTCTACTAAATTCTGTAATGAACTTCATTTTAGTTGATGGGTCGTCCCTCTTTATTATCTTGGTCTACTAAATTCTGTAATGAACTTCATTTTAGTTGATGGGTCGTCCCTCTTTATTATCTTGGTCTACTAAATTCTGTAATGAACTTCATTTTAGTTGATGGGTCGTCCCTCTTTATTATCTTGGTCTACTAAATTCTGTAATGAACTTCATTTTAGTTGATGGGTCGTCCCTCTTTATTATCTTGGTCTACTAAATTCTGTAATGAACTTCATTTTAGTTGATGGGTCGTCCCTCTTTATTATCTTGGTCTACTAAATTCTGTAATGAACTTCATTTTAGTTGATGGGTCGTCCCTCTTTATTATCTTGGTCTACTAAATTCTGTAATGAACTTCATTTTAGTTGATGGGTCGTCCCTCTTTATTATCTTGGTCTACTAAATTCTGTAATGAACTTCATTTTAGTTGATGGGTCGTCCCTCTTTATTATCTTGGTCTACTAAATTCTGTAATGAACTTCATTTTAGTTGATGGGTCGTCCCTCTTTATTATCTTGGTCTACTAAATTCTGTAATGAACTTCATTTTAGTTGATGGGTCGTCCCTCTTTATTATCTTGGTCTACTAAATTCTGTAATGAACTTCATTTTAGTTGATGGGTCGTCCCTCTTTATTATCTTGGTCTACTAAATTCTGTAATGAACTTCATTTTAGTTGATGGGTCGTCCCTCTTTATTATCTTGGTCTACTAAATTCTGTAATGAACTTCATTTTAGTTGATGGGTCGTCCCTCTTTATTATCTTGGTCTACTAAATTCTGTAATGAACTTCATTTTAGTTGATGGGTCGTCCCTCTTTATTATCTTGGTCTACTAAATTCTGTAATGAACTTCATTTTAGTTGATGGGTCGTCCCTCTTTATTATCTTGGTCTACTAAATTCTGTAATGAACTTCATTTTAGTTGATGGGTCGTCCCTCTTTATTATCTTGGTCTACTAAATTCTGTAATGAACTTCATTTTAGTTGATGGGTCGTCCCTCTTTATTATCTTGGTCTACTAAATTCTGTAATGAACTTCATTTTAGTTGATGGGTCGTCCCTCTTTATTATCTTGGTCTACTAAATTCTGTAATGAACTTCATTTTAGTTGATGGGTCGTCCCTCTTTATTATCTTGGTCTACTAAATTCTGTAATGAACTTCATTTTAGTTGATGGGTCGTCCCTCTTTATTATCTTGGTCTACTAAATTCTGTAATGAACTTCATTTTAGTTGATGGGTCGTCCCTCTTTATTATCTTGGTCTACTAAATTCTGTAATGAACTTCATTTTAGTTGATGGGTCGTCCCTCTTTATTATCTTGGTCTACTAAATTCTGTAATGAACTTCATTTTAGTTGATGGGTCGTCCCTCTTTATTATCTTGGTCTACTAAATTCTGTAATGAACTTCATTTTAGTTGATGGGTCGTCCCTCTTTATTATCTTGGTCTACTAAATTCTGTAATGAACTTCATTTTAGTTGATGGGTCGTCCCTCTTTATTATCTTGGTCTACTAAATTCTGTAATGAACTTCATTTTAGTTGATGGGTCGTCCCTCTTTATTATCTTGGTCTACTAAATTCTGTAATGAACTTCATTTTAGTTGATGGGTCGTCCCTCTTTATTATCTTGGTCTACTAAATTCTGTAATGAACTTCATTTTAGTTGATGGGTCGTCCCTCTTTATTATCTTGGTCTACTAAATTCTGTAATGAACTTCATTTTAGTTGATGGGTCGTCCCTCTTTATTATCTTGGTCTACTAAATTCTGTAATGAACTTCATTTTAGTTGATGGGTCGTCCCTCTTTATTATCTTGGTCTACTAAATTCTGTAATGAACTTCATTTTAGTTGATGGGTCGTCCCTCTTTATTATCTTGGTCTACTAAATTCTGTAATGAACTTCATTTTAGTTGATGGGTCGTCCCTCTTTATTATCTTGGTCTACTAAATTCTGTAATGAACTTCATTTTAGTTGATGGGTCGTCCCTCTTTATTATCTTGGTCTACTAAATTCTGTAATGAACTTCATTTTAGTTGATGGGTCGTCCCTCTTTATTATCTTGGTCTACTAAATTCTGTAATGAACTTCATTTTAGTTGATGGGTCGTCCCTCTTTATTATCTTGGTCTACTAAATTCTGTAATGAACTTCATTTTAGTTGATGGGTCGTCCCTCTTTATTATCTTGGTCTACTAAATTCTGTAATGAACTTCATTTTAGTTGATGGGTCGTCCCTCTTTATTATCTTGGTCTACTAAATTCTGTAATGAACTTCATTTTAGTTGATGGGTCGTCCCTCTTTATTATCTTGGTCTACTAAATTCTGTAATGAACTTCATTTTAGTTGATGGGTCGTCCCTCTTTATTATCTTGGTCTACTAAATTCTGTAATGAACTTCATTTTAGTTGATGGGTCGTCCCTCTTTATTATCTTGGTCTACTAAATTCTGTAATGAACTTCATTTTAGTTGATGGGTCGTCCCTCTTTATTATCTTGGTCTACTAAATTCTGTAATGAACTTCATTTTAGTTGATGGGTCGTCCCTCTTTATTATCTTGGTCTACTAAATTCTGTAATGAACTTCATTTTAGTTGATGGGTCGTCCCTCTTTATTATCTTGGTCTACTAAATTCTGTAATGAACTTCATTTTAGTTGATGGGTCGTCCCTCTTTATTATCTTGGTCTACTAAATTCTGTAATGAACTTCATTTTAGTTGATGGGTCGTCCCTCTTTATTATCTTGGTCTACTAAATTCTGTAATGAACTTCATTTTAGTTGATGGGTCGTCCCTCTTTATTATCTTGGTCTACTAAATTCTGTAATGAACTTCATTTTAGTTGATGGGTCGTCCCTCTTTATTATCTTGGTCTACTAAATTCTGTAATGAACTTCATTTTAGTTGATGGGTCGTCCCTCTTTATTATCTTGGTCTACTAAATTCTGTAATGAACTTCATTTTAGTTGATGGGTCGTCCCTCTTTATTATCTTGGTCTACTAAATTCTGTAATGAACTTCATTTTAGTTGATGGGTCGTCCCTCTTTATTATCTTGGTCTACTAAATTCTGTAATGAACTTCATTTTAGTTGATGGGTCGTCCCTCTTTATTATCTTGGTCTACTAAATTCTGTAATGAACTTCATTTTAGTTGATGGGTCGTCCCTCTTTATTATCTTGGTCTACTAAATTCTGTAATGAACTTCATTTTAGTTGATGGGTCGTCCCTCTTTATTATCTTGGTCTACTAAATTCTGTAATGAACTTCATTTTAGTTGATGGGTCGTCCCTCTTTATTATCTTGGTCTACTAAATTCTGTAATGAACTTCATTTTAGTTGATGGGTCGTCCCTCTTTATTATCTTGGTCTACTAAATTCTGTAATGAACTTCATTTTAGTTGATGGGTCGTCCCTCTTTATTATCTTGGTCTACTAAATTCTGTAATGAACTTCATTTTAGTTGATGGGTCGTCCCTCTTTATTATCTTGGTCTACTAAATTCTGTAATGAACTTCATTTTAGTTGATGGGTCGTCCCTCTTTATTATCTTGGTCTACTAAATTCTGTAATGAACTTCATTTTAGTTGATGGGTCGTCCCTCTTTATTATCTTGGTCTACTAAATTCTGTAATGAACTTCATTTTAGTTGATGGGTCGTCCCTCTTTATTATCTTGGTCTACTAAATTCTGTAATGAACTTCATTTTAGTTGATGGGTCGTCCCTCTTTATTATCTTGGTCTACTAAATTCTGTAATGAACTTCATTTTAGTTGATGGGTCGTCCCTCTTTATTATCTTGGTCTACTAAATTCTGTAATGAACTTCATTTTAGTTGATGGGTCGTCCCTCTTTATTATCTTGGTCTACTAAATTCTGTAATGAACTTCATTTTAGTTGATGGGTCGTCCCTCTTTATTATCTTGGTCTACTAAATTCTGTAATGAACTTCATTTTAGTTGATGGGTCGTCCCTCTTTATTATCTTGGTCTACTAAATTCTGTAATGAACTTCATTTTAGTTGATGGGTCGTCCCTCTTTATTATCTTGGTCTACTAAATTCTGTAATGAACTTCATTTTAGTTGATGGGTCGTCCCTCTTTATTATCTTGGTCTACTAAATTCTGTAATGAACTTCATTTTAGTTGATGGGTCGTCCCTCTTTATTATCTTGGTCTACTAAATTCTGTAATGAACTTCATTTTAGTTGATGGGTCGTCCCTCTTTATTATCTTGGTCTACTAAATTCTGTAATGAACTTCATTTTAGTTGATGGGTCGTCCCTCTTTATTATCTTGGTCTACTAAATTCTGTAATGAACTTCATTTTAGTTGATGGGTCGTCCCTCTTTATTATCTTGGTCTACTAAATTCTGTAATGAACTTCATTTTAGTTGATGGGTCGTCCCTCTTTATTATCTTGGTCTACTAAATTCTGTAATGAACTTCATTTTAGTTGATGGGTCGTCCCTCTTTATTATCTTGGTCTACTAAATTCTGTAATGAACTTCATTTTAGTTGATGGGTCGTCCCTCTTTATTATCTTGGTCTACTAAATTCTGTAATGAACTTCATTTTAGTTGATGGGTCTATTGCTATTGAGGCATGCATTGACTATCACCAACGATGATGCCGATGATGATTCATCCACTATCTTCTCCGTAACCCAAACTTTCACCTTTTTTTAATTAAAACAAAATAATTCTCTAACTTTATTTTATTTATGGGTTTATAGCTTTTCCTGCTGAGAGCTGCAGGATTTCTCTTACCGTGCTATATAATGGCTTGGGCTATAAGTGTCCTTCAACGTCGTAGACAAAGACATGTACTTTATTTACCTCGAAATTTATTAATCTAGTTTCGTATAATTTTACCGTTTTGACTAATTATTTTTGTTTTTAATGACTTAGGAGGCTGCGGCTGCAATGGCGGCTGCTGAGGTGTCATTCATACTTCAAACGAGAAGAGGACGTTCTCTCCAGTTTGCCATTACACCAGAGTCTCCAGCCACTCCTCAGCAGGAGCCGCCGCGTTAATACATTTTCTCATCTACTATATTACCTATCCAGTATTTTGTGTTGCTTTACATTGTTTATGGTTATACTATTACATGGTTAATAATATTAAGAGTTTATATGTTTATGTTTAAGTGATACATTTGCTATTTGACGTGCGAATATCATAATATACTTTTTGTGCTAATTACTTGTATGATGGTACTGCTGGTTTTATGTATATATATGAATCATAATATAATTACTTGCATTTTTTTCTTTTGAGATTACTATTTAATTATTTATTGTAAGGGAAATGTTAGTGTCCCTTACTCTCACTCCAATTAATATTTTCGAGATGAGGTGTGGTTAATTGGAGTGAGAGTGGTTAATTCGTGTTCCTCAACACCCCAATTAATGGTTAATTGACGCATCAATTCAATTTAATATATAAATATGCGTACATCAATTTTAATTGACACATCAATCTAATTAGATAGTCAATTAATTGTTAATTGGGATATTAATATTTTCGATTAATCATTCTCGATCTCGATTTATGCATCAAGGATGGTAATCAATTTATGCATCAATTAGTGGAGGCACCATATATAATATAATAGAAAACCTTATTGTAATCAAGGCTCTAAAATTAGTCATCTAATATAATCTAATACAATCTAAGAATAGAAGCAGAATGTTTTCTAAAAGATAGATGTTGGTAATTTTGCATCGAGTTCACCATTTCCTTTGACAAAGTAATAGCAAAACCTGAACTCAAAGCTTGAAGTTAATCATGGCGATTAGAGGAGGGAACCAAAATGGTAGAAAAGCCAGCGGCACAACTGTCCTGTTAATCTCCATGGGTCTATGCGTACTCTTCTTTGTGTTGGGGTTGCAATGGGGAAGCCACAACAAGGAACCAAAAATTGAATTTGAAACCGTAGAGGACAAGAATTGCACAGATCCTCCTCAAACAAACCAAAATGAGGAATCTTCTGAACCCGAGTTAACGAAATTCGAGCCATGTGGCGACGATTTCACGGATTACACTCCGTGCCAAGATCAAAAAAGAGCGATGACTTTCCCTCGAGAGAACATGATATACAGAGAGAGGCATTGTCCACCTAGTGAAGAGAAGATATATTGCCTCATTCCTGCACCCAAGGGCTACGTGGCGCCTTTTCGTTGGCCGAAGAGTCGTGATTATGCTGCGTATGTTAACGTGCCGTACAAGAGTCTAACTGTTGAGAAGGCTATACAGAATTGGGTCCAGTTTCAAGGAAATGTGTTTAGGTTTCCAGGTGGCGGAACGCAATTTCCTCAGGGCGCGAATAAATATATCGATCAACTCGCCTCTGTTATTCCAATCTCTAATGGAACCGTCAGAACCGTTCTCGATACTGGCTGCGGGGTAAGTTAAATGTTGTAATTTAAATGCAATTTTAATATGTGATATTTATCAATTTGATTTGTTAATTATGAATTTAGGTTGCGAGTTTAGGTGCGTATCTAATGGGAAAAAATGTTATGACGATATCATTTGCACCGAGAGATTCTCACGAGGCACAAGTTCAGTTCGCGCTCGAAAGAGGAGTGCCAGCTGTAATAGGAGTGTTTGGTTCGATCAAACTTCCTTACCCTTCTAGAAGCTTCGACATGGCTCACTGCTCTAGATGCTTAATTCCTTGGGGTGAAAATGGTAAATTTCTTTTCATCACAAATTGAAGCCTAATCGACAGATAATTAAAAAATTTGGAGGAATAAATTTTGCAGATGGCATGTATTTAATGGAAGTAGACAGAGTTCTGAGGCCAGGAGGGTATTGGGTGCTTTCTGGCCCACCGATTAATTGGAAGATTAATTACCAAGCGTGGGAACGTGAAAAGGAAGATCTCGAGGATGAGCAGAGAAAAATCGAAGAATTTGCGAAGCTTTTATGCTGGGAAAAGATTACTGAAATTCATGAGATAGCCATTTGGAAAAAGAGGATCAATGCCGATTCTTGCGCTTCGAGACAAGATCAACAACGTGTTACTATGTGCAACTCAGATAATCTAGATGATGTGTGGTGAGATTCTCTTTTTCTTCTTCCTCCAATTGTTAGAAGTTTAAATACAAAAATTCATAATTTAATGTTGTATTATTATATAGGTACAAGAAAATGGAGCCTTGCATAACTCCATATCCTGAGGTTAACAATGCTGATGATGTGGCGGGAGGAGAACTCGAGCCATTTCCAAAAAGACTTAATTCTGTGCCTCCAAGAATATCGAGTGGATCCATCTCAGGTTTTACAGATGAATCCTTCGGTGAAGAGAACAAGATGTGGCAAAAGCATGTTGAAGAATACAAAAGAATGAACCAGTTGATTGGTACTGGTCGGTACCGTAATATAATGGACATGAATGCCGGTTTGGGAAGCTTTGCTGCCGCTATTGACTCGCCTCAAGTATGGGTCATGAATGTCGTGCCGACTATTGCCGATATTTCCACTCTTGGTGTCGTCTATGAGCGAGGACTCATCGGTATTTATCATGATTGGTATGTTTTTTATGATAATGGCTTGATTAATTAATGTGTTATAAGTTATTGATGTTTATTAACTTATTGATATTGTTTTAGGTGTGAAGGGTTTTCGACTTATCCAAGGACATACGATCTTATTCACGCAAATGGGATTTTTAGCTTGTATAAGGGGAAGTAAGTGAAACATTGCCGTATATAATTATCCTAATCGAATAGGTTATCCATATTTTTTTTGGTTAATTAATAAATTCGATATGTGTAGGTGCAAAATGGACGACATTTTACTCGAGATGGATCGTATTTTAAGACCAGAAGGAGCAATTATTATACGCGATAATTTCGATGTATTGATTAAGGTGAATAAGGTGGTTTCAGGCATGAGATGGAAGACGAGGATGACTGATCATGAGGATGGGGCCCAGTTGTCAGAGAAAATTTTGTATGGTGTTAAGCAGTATTGGTTTGGAGGAAGCGAAAGCGCATGAAACAGAAAAATGCATACTGCTCAATTTGGCTGAATTTTTTTAAATTGATTTAGGATATTCTAGCATTCAAAAGAAATATTTTTGTATTGATTTTTGAGAAATTATTTGTAGAGGCAAGTTGTTGAGTATTCTTTGATGCTTTACTTTTACAACAGAATTTTTCATTTGTTATGTTCTTAATTATTACATTGTGGGTCTCGTTTTTCAGAAATTTGGATGTAGACCAAACAATATTGCAATATGTTTAGCTTATATTCAATTGCCATTTTCTCTACAAACTTTTGTGGTGTCCAAAATTAAGTTTAGTGAAAATGTTGACATACAAGGGGATTTGTAATTACCCAAACAGATGACTAGTTACAGAAGATCAAATTGAATTGAAGGCAGGAAAATCATAGAAAAAATGTTTTTCCGAAATTTGTTAATGTGGTTTTATCGTATGACAAAATTAATGTCATGCAAATAGCACCTATAGGAGCAAGTAATTCATGACAAACTCACACAATAATCGACTTTTGACAAAATGTGATTATCCTATATTAAAGATACTTTATATATTCCCAAAGGGCTTCTTACAAAAAGACGATATAGACAATATAAAAGAGAAAAAATAGCTCTCAAACTAATTTTTGTTTTCAATAATATCCATCTTGTTTTTTTTTTTGAAAAGCTAAAGAAGCGAAGCCTCTTTTAATATATTAAAGCATAGTTTAATACATTGGGATGCGATTTTACATGATAATGTAAAAAAGTAGCTTAAAGCAAAAGTAAATTACAAAATCAAAAGTACGATACAAATCGAGAGATGATACTTTCGGCCATCCTTAGACGATCGGTTCTTCCATTTCATCGTCCTTTTCCTTGTTGCTACGCTCGTCGCTGTCGCCCTCGCTCCCGGAAACTGTCGCTCACGGAAACTGTCGCCCTCGCTGTCGCGGCCTGTCGCGCCGGAGCTGTCGCCGTCGCTGTCGCGGCCTCGAACCAGCGTCTAAGCCGGACCGTCCTCGTAGATCTAATCAATCTGACCGGCCACGAACCAGCGTCCTCGAACCAGCGTCTGGCGCAGCAGATCGAATCAGCCTCGAACCAGCGCCTGAATCAGCCTCGACCCAGCCTCGAATCAGCCTTGAACCAGCGTCTGGCGCAGCATATCGAATCAGCCTCGAACCAGCGAACCAGCGCCTGAACCAGCCCCTTCTTGTCCCTGAACCAGCGCCTTCTTGTCCCCGAACTAGCCCCGAACCAGTCCCTGATTCAGCCCCTTCTTGTCCCTGAACCAGCCCCGAACCAGCGCCTGAACCAGCCTGAGCAGCCTGATTCAGCAGCCTGACAGTGAAAGCCGCCGCAGCAGAAAGATTCAGCCCCTTTCTGCCCCCTGATTCAGCAGCCTGATTCAGCCCCTTCTTGCCCCTTCTTCTTGCCCCTTCTCCTTGCCCCTTTTGCCCCTCCAGGAGCTGCTCCAGTCGGCCGCCGGACAGAGAAAGCCGCCGCAGCAGAAAGAAAGCCGCAGCAGTCGGCCGCCGGACAGGGAGCTCGTGAATGGAGTTTAGGGTTTTCCTTTCCTAGAGCTCGTGAATGTTAGGGTTTTCCTTTCCTTTACTTCGCGAATCGCCCCGGTTTTCGCCGCGCCGTTCGGAGCTAGGGTTTGCCTTGCCTCTCGGAGCTGTCGGCCTCGCCCGTCGCTCTTGGGCTGGTGAGGGGAGGTGGTGGTGGAGGCGGAGGCACCTAGGGTTTGCCTCCGCCTCAGAGTCGCCCTTTTCGCCCTTTTGCCTTTCCCGCTTATTCGGTGAAAAAAAAACTGCCCATATCCATCTTGTTAGATATTGGAGGATATCACAAACATAGTTACATAAACAGTATGGAACAATTAATTTCATGAATATCAGAAATGCTAGGCTTAAGAATGTTCAATGTTGAGATCATGGTGAATTATTTTAATAGTAAGCCTCAAATTAGAACTCGACTTCTGCAAGGTTTTTTGTTAGAAGTTTTGTTAATTTCATCAATTCTAGCAATTTCGCAAGAGATGGCAGGTTTTTTCTTTGCACATATTGCAAGTCTAATTTAGATAAGATTGAACGACAAGTTATAATTGAGATGGCTAACAAATAGTGAAAGACTAAATCAAGAAGATGGAGGACCGTAGGTATTGATGTGGACGGCAACAAATTGGGTAATACGAAAATAAAAAAATGCAAAAGAGAATTTAAGTTCTGATCATGCAACCTCAAATGATGGCCCAAAGGATTTTCGAAGAAGCAATTCAACGAGTAAAACTAGACAAAAAGCTTATGTTAAACTATCAAGCTTAGGAAGTGTTACCTTTTGTCTTTTATATTTACAAACTATGTAATAATTTTTTTTATTTTTTTTATTTCTTAATGCAAGTCAAGAAATAACAGAGAAATTTTCCTTTTTCAAAAAAAGAAGAAGTTATAATTAATATATATTGTAAGTCCTTCACGCATTGTACGAGATTTTATATTATTATCGAAAATTAACATCACAATTTTGACTACGATAATATGTACAATAAAAAGTAACGTTTATTTTTCTCAAAAAATAAAAAGTAATGTTTATTAAAAGAAAAATGCATGATGGAACATAGTTAAAATGTGGGAGCTTCTATCATAGACCCATTTTCTTATCGTGAATCTTTTTTCAAAAATTTATTTTAAGAATTTTAGCTATTTATTAATTAATTATACAAAATTTATGTTTTGGATAGCATTAAATGATAAATATACACTAGAATCTTACAAAAAAAATTATTATTTAACAAATATTCGAAATATTTTTTTTTTAAAATGGGTTCATGATAAGAAAATGGGTCTATCATAAAACTCTCCTTAAAATGTATATGCCATCAAGTGAAGTAACAATTACGCCAAAATATTATGATAAGAAAACAACCACAATTATACGGCAAAATAGCATGATAAAAGACAGCCAAATTAACTTTTATCATACATTTTCCAAATATTAACATAAAAATAACTATAACCATCTAATTATTAAGCATCATGGTGATTTGTCAAAAACTAACCTGAATAAATAGTAAATCGAGAGAAAAGGAAAAAAGATTATTTTCCAAGTATTAAAATCCAACAAAAGATACAATTGTTATAAAATCATATTAAGCCATAAAATTGGAATTCATTAAATGTAAACAAAAAATCTGATTCAAATTTCATGTTCTTGATAAAAAAGATTATCAATATTTACCCTACAAAATTTAAAGCCATAGTATTTGATGTTTGTTTCATAATATTATAGACTAATTTATTAGTATTAAATATTTGAACTATTCATGCAACAAAATGTGAAATGATGTAAAATTAAATTCGTCTAACATAAAATTAATGAATAATAGTATGATATATCATCAATGCAAGATGATATGACATTCTAAAATTGCTAAGAACTAAGTATAAAATAATTAACACTGTTATAAAAGTAAACACAAACAAGAAGAAAAAGAAAATTTTATATTCAATTGTTAATCCTCGTAATACATAAGATGATCTCTATTTATCGGGAATGAAAAATCCCAAAATAATAAAGACATTATTTTGGAAAAACACTAATAGAATCTTTTCTTTTTAGAAAAACATGAATAGAATTGTTTTTTTTTTTTTTTTAGAAAAACACGAATAGAAAATTCTTTTCACTTTCATCGAATCCAGCAATCTCGAACATTTGTGCGATCTACCAATTCAAGTCTGGCTTAAATCATCGACATTTTTAATTATTAATATATATTAGAAGTCCTTCACGCATTGCGCGAGATTTTATATCATTGTCGAAATTAACTTAAATCACAATTTTGGCCATGATAATATGTACAATAAATAGTAATGAAATATCTCAGTTTATTCAAAGAAAAATGTACGATGGAACATATTTTTAACGGCCATAATTATACGGCAAAATAGCATAATAAAGGACCATAATTATACGGCCATAAATAGGTATCAATGTAGATTTATTACAAAATTAACCTGGAAAATTAGTGAAGCAAGAGAAAAAGAAAAAGGAATTTTTTTCCATGTATTAAAATCAAACGAAAGATAAAAAAATTGTAATATCACATTAAGCCATAAAAGTGAAATTCATTGTAAAAAAATTCTGATTCAAATTTCATGTTCTTGGTAAAAAAAATTAGATCCATGTTTAAAATTAGATCTATTTAAAGATATCAATATTTACCTTTCAATTTAAAAGCCTTGAAGGCCTAATGAGGAGGCCCAATAAGCCGAAGTTTAAGCAAAAAGATGAAATCTTTGACGAGTCGAGTCATAACCGGGGGAAACATCGTCGGAGTCGGATCATTAGCGGGCGTAACATAGTCGGCCTTGAAATCGTATCCCGTGCTTCGTCTGTGAAGGGGAAGGAGCTAAAAAAAATGGCGTCGTTTGGGAAGATGAAATCGGTAATTTTTGGACGGGAGGAGAGGAAACAGTAAGTTCTTTATCTACTTGATTTTTGTACTTATTTGGGGTTGTGTTGTTTCCAGACTTTTTTGTTCGATTAGCAGACTAAATTTTGGGGAATAATTGGAGAATAATTGGAATTGGGTGATTGATTGCAGGCAGTATCAGTCTCATATAAGGGGTCTCAATGCTTATGATCGCCACAAAAAGTTCATGAATGATTATGGTATTTAACCTCCCTAATTTATTTTATTTAGTTTAGAAATTGAAATTGTTAATTACAGTATTGGATTCTAACCACTAAAATCTTATCTATGTTCACTCCTTTTCAATTCTAAGCGATTACATTGTTTATCACCAGCTCAGTTTTTTGGAAACGCCGAGAATGAGAAAAATCTATTTCCAATCAAAACCGATCAAGATACCATCAGAGAAGGCTACAGGTACAAATCTTCGTCCGTACCAGTCTGGTACCAATAACAACCAACCATGTTTAGATTTTATTTAAGTTCTCAATCTTGTGCAAAATAAAAGGTTCATTATTTCTGAAGAAGATGAAATGAATTCTACATGGGCGAAAAGACTGGTGAAGCGTTACCATGACAAGCTTTATAAAGAGTATCCTTTATTCAGTCTCTCCTCATTAATATTTCTTTTGTGAATTATCAATATTATATTTGTTCTATCTTTAACTTATGAAAAGATATTGCATCGCTGACATGTCAGGCTACAAAAATGGCAAGGTTATTATTCATCACTAAGTTCGTGTCGAAATATTCACAAATTTGAAATTAAACAATTCGTGATTCTGAACAGATTGGGCTGAGGTGGAGAACAGACAAGGAAGTGGTATCTGGGAAAGGTGCTCCATTTAATTTAATTTTTAACTCTTTTATTAACATGGATATTTCGTACCGAAATTTGTAACCATCTTGAATAATTTAACAGGACAGTTCATTTGCGGTAACAAGAAGTGCGACGAGAAAGATGGCTTGGGCAGCTACGAGGTATATACATTTATAATATATATCTATGTAGTTCTAGTTTACTAATCATATATTGCTGAAAAAATTCGATATTTTATTAGGTGAATTTTGCATATGTTGAAGCAGGAGAACAAAAACAGGCTCTCGTCAAGTTGGTGGCTTGTCAGAGGTTTGTTTTGTCAAGTGTAAAATTATATCAAGGAATATAATGTAATTTCAAATCTTAATTATTCGTTATTTTTTCTTGCTGTTGAAGATGTGCAGAGAAGCTTGTTTACAAAAGGCAAAAGGAGAAGCAAAGCTCTGATAATAAGGGAAAACATACTAAAAAGCGCGAGAGGTTCAAAACATTCTTATTTTTTACATAAAATATGTATGCAACTATGATTTTTGAATGCTTTTCTTTTTTGGGAAATTAGGGAACGAGCAGACTCCAGCGAAAGCTCTGACGATGAGCCTCGAAAGAGCACTGACAGAAAGAAGGCAAAAGGTTGTTAATTATACTCTTGTTTTGTTTATAGTAACAAAATGATAGCATAATCGAGCTTAATTAATCAATGTTATTTTAATTCGCGTTGCAGCTAAAAAGCGTGGTGACGGTGATGATGAAGAGGAAAACTTTAACGAATACCTCGAAGGAATGTTTCCATGATTTCAAATTTGGTTAACATGTCTACTTTAATCATGTAATTTAGCATCTATGCTCTGATTACTATTATACAAAGTGGGTTTATGAGAAATTTAATCTAATCACTGAATTGTATTTTAAAAATCTAATCAAATATAATACAACCTTAAACGAGAAAAATCTCACATAAGTAAATACTAAATTCTAAACAAAGAAGTTAAATTTGCTCACGGTGAAAAGATGCATGAAAACAAAGCTAATATCGCAAGTTAATAAATTCATCTCTTCGACTAGCACGATTATCAACTACGTACCATACATCCCCATATTATATCCAAGTGGATATCCGTGATTTTGGTCCTGGCCACGATAACCAGAATGACCATCTTGCCCTTCAACATCGCTCCTCGCATCCTCTTCCAAAGGCTCGCTCGTATCTTCCCTCACAGTTTTAGGCAACGAGGTGACGAACTCAACAATCCTTCCTGTTATCTCCTCCACATTATCTTCCTGAGACCAACAAAAACAATAGACACAACTTAGAATTACAAAATCAAATTGGATTAGAAAAAATCGCTAAATAAATTATTGCGAAAACTACCTGAGGCCACCGACCACCTGAATGATAAACAAACTTTCCATCCGGAACCGCAAAGGCAACTCGCTTCCCCTCCTCGATCCACCGATCAGACCAATTATTCGACCAGAGCATAAACAAGGGAATATTCTTCACCCCTTCCATTGCCTTCCAATTTCTCAAATTGAAGCTATAATTCAACGCCTTCCCCGTTTCAACGACGGCCTTTCTCCCGTCCTTCGTCAAAAGCAGTCTATGAGCCTCTACTGCCTCTCCTTCGATGGATCTCGAGCAACAAGCCTTCATCACATTGGCAAATACTAAAGGAGATTTAAGTATTAATCCGCCAAAAACGGGTATTCCAAAAACCCAAGAAGGAAATGCGGGGATTTGGGCCGAGGAATCGAGAAGAGTCACGCTTCGAACTAGTGAGGGGTACGAGGATATGAAATTGGCGCCAGCTGGCAACATCGAGTCGTGTAGGATTAAATGGACCGGTGCTAAATTCATTGTAGTGATGACTTGTTTGATCATAAGGCTCATTTCGGGAGGTCCGTATGGTAAATAGCTCTTCTTAGCTATGATTTCATCGTATGGTGCTTGGCCGGTTTCGACCATTTGATCAAAAGCCCAGAATATACCTTTCTCTTTAATCTGAGTGTACGCATTCTCGAGAGCATTGTAAACCTTGGGAGTCTCTGAGAAGCCTGAACCTGGTGGGTCGAGGGAGATGGCGCGAAGACCTTGTGACTGAAGAGAGAGAAGAAGAGGACGAAATGAGAAGGAATTGCAAGCCAATCCAGGGAGGAGAAGAACGGTTTCCGTGTAATCTTTGGGGCTGAAATCGATTGTGAAAACGCGGAATGGAGAGAGTGAGTGGATCTTGACGAGCTTGCCTTGGGAGAAATGGTCACGAAGATTAGGTGGAAGGGAGAGGAACCAAGAATGGTTATTCGTTGAGGAGAAGAAAGGCGAGAGGAGGACGGAGAGAAGGGCGACGGATATCGTCAGGTAGAACCAGAAGGTCAAGACTCCAACCGGACTACGCCCACGGCTGGCGGATTCTGCTGAGTTGGTCCTGCGTTCAGGCTTTTCTTCTTCTTTTTCTACTTTGTCGGAACTGGCAGAGCTTTCCGCCATTTTTTGTAGCTTGAAGAGGAGAGCTCGGGACAAGAGAAAGACAAGGATTGAACTTTACACCCAGTAATGTCGAGTAAAGCTCCTATCTTTCTCTCTCACTCAACAGCAAACAGTCACAGAGCGAGCAACAAATTTACAAGGCTCAATAGGCCTTTTGGGCTAATTCAGCCTTACTAGAATTACCAACTATGAGTTGGTCCTTCTTAAACAATTTCGAATCAAAATCTTTAGTTTACAAAGTATTTATTACACACATATACACTTCTACAAAAAAAATGAAAAACATGGCAATACAAATGACAACAATATTTATTAACAACCTATTGTAAATTCACCTCATGAATGCAAAAATCACAAGATAATCACCAACACAACAAGTATAAACGAGCCGAACAAGTCCCCTTTCTTCACCCGGTTCTTCCCCTTTGGGAATATTCATTAATATCCTCAATCTCGAGCTCCCAAATAGTTCCTTTCTGGTTAGACACATTTCGAAGGAGAAAAAAAAATCGTACGATTCAATTCAGAAAAAATTTACCAAAACCTTGGTTAAACCCCACGTATAAACAACGGACAAAACGGCTCCTACGGGAATAGTAACGAGCCAAGACGCAACAATTTCCCTCACCACCTCGGCTCTCACACTATTCAACCCTCTCGCAAATCCAACGCCCATCACGGCTCCGACAAGAGTATGAGTGGCCGAGATCGGCAGTCCCATTTTCGAGGCAATGAGCACCACGGAAGCGGCCGCGAATTCGGCTGCAAATCCTCTCGTCGGTGTCAATTCCGTAATTTTTTTACCAATCGTGGCTATTACTCTGTATCCCCACATCATCAACCCTGCAATAATTCCGAATCCTCCCCATGCTAAAATTTCCAACGGGATCACTATTTCGGTCGAACTCAATCCTCCTTGAAGGATCGACAAGGCTGCTGCTAGAGGTCCTATTGCGTTGGACACATCATTACCTGTTCATATCATACATCATTATTAATGACCATTAGAGAAATGATAGGCACCCCGCAATTATAAACCCCCAACCACCACGCACAGGTATAATTGTAAACTTATTAATGGGTATTTAATGCAATGATAATCAAATTAGGAAAATTACTACCCAATTAAGGAGTGCGTGTACAGTGCGTGTTTTTATGTGCGTGATGCACAGATTAATTGATGACCATTATCATATTTTCGATTTAACGTTATTAGATTACCTCCATGAGCAAATGACATAAAACAAGCGGACAAGACTTGCATGTAACCAAAAACACCATAAACGATCTCCAACTGAGCGCCTTTGGGACCCGCGATGTCAGAAAGAAACCCAACGGTTTGTGAAACGGGTATTACTTCCGCTTTATTCGCTTCCGCGGATAATAAATGGCCGAGTTGTTTTCGAATGGCACGGCTCACGATAAATGCTCCGAGCGCGCCGCATCCTAGTGCTTGTATCAACGCTACGACGAATATTTTGCTGAGTGGAAACGCCGCAAAAGAAATTCCAGTGACTCCTACGAACACTGCTATGGGTGCTGCTGCAGCCGCAGCCTGCCCCGGATTTGGCGCGCTATATACGAACTGCACGAAAATTATAGAAAATTATTTCTTGACGAATTATATTATTTGAAGGAGAATGAGAACTTACGCGACGTATGAATTTATAAACGAGGAAAGAAGCTGCTGCGCCCATGAGAGGAGAAATGACCCATGATGAAGATACTCTGGCTAACGAGCTCCAAAAGACGGCGTTAATTCCCCCATATACTAGACCGAAACCAACCATGGCTCCTACTATACAATGCGTGGTCGAGACGGGCCACCCACAAAACGAAGCAACCTAAATTATAAATCGTTGTTCATGTATTTTGAGAGGCGGAATATAGAGAATGATATAAGTCATGACGTACTTGTAACCATGTGCCAGCGGCGGCCAGAGAAGAGAGCAAACCGGCGAAGAGAAGGGAAGGATTCCCTTCGAAAACAGAGGCTACGAGTATTCCTTTTTGCATCGTGCTGGTGACATGTGTCCCCATTAAAAACGCTCCGGAGAACTCGAGAACCGCAGCGGTCAGTACGGCTTGTCTCAAAGTCAACGCCCCGGAACCAACCGAGGTCCCCATTGCATTCGCAACGTCGTTGGCTCCGATATTCCATGCCATGTAAAATCCCGCGAGTATGGTGATATAAGATAAGATCTTCATCTTCAACCCGATTGGCTGGCTGATTGACCTCATTGCGAGAGGAAGACTGAGAGCTGCGAAAGCTATAACCACAGTAATGGCGGAAGCTGTTCTCGAGGAGATATGGAACGCCTTGGCCATCTCGGAAAGCTCTGATTCTGCCACGTGTGACTCTCCTTTCGTTTCCTCTTTGGACGCCCCAATGTCAGAGTCATCGTCGGCACTTGCATAAGAAGATGCACTAGCTGAAGGTACCCGAATTTGCGAGATACCAATTTCGTGCCGTTCCAGCTGATACTGTTTTCTAAGTAAACAAAAATCGAGAAGAGGAACATGGCAACTAGCCGGTTTTATCCGGCTAATGGGTATTTTAAACAGAAGGGCTGCGGCGGCTCCGCCGCCGGCACAACGGGCGAGTGCGAAGTAAGGAGAAAAAGGTGCCATGAAGGCGTGGTTGTGCGAAGAAGCGTAGAAACAAAAGCTTTTGCATTGGTGGTGAGCATGGTAGTCCCCTCTGAGACCAACACGAGTGGTGCAAGTCTCTTCTCCAAAGATTCCATCCTAATCCATAACTATCGGACGACATTCGCATTTCTCAATTCTTTCCCCCTCTCTCTCCCTCGCCATCGCCATGTCTTCTTCTCATCAGTCCCATTATCCAAAAAAAAGACAGCCCGGAACAAGATATGAAGGCCCAATAAACTTGGGCCGTAGCCCAATGATATAAAGTTATGACAAAGTTAATAAGCACAGAAGATCTGGGGAACATTTAAAAGACAATGAAAACAACTATTTGCCTTGCAGGATTTAGTGTGGAAAGATAATGTATACATGTATGTGGTGAAGAGAAGTGAGAAGAGGAGGAATGGGATGGATATTCATATTCATATTTGGTATAAGAAAGGAAAGGGAATGAATAGTAATAGGCAGAGGAGACCCACAGGTAGTAACTTTAGCGGGACACGAGGATGATATAATGACGGCGATGATGGCCTCCTCCTCTTCTCTCTCTTCTCTCTCTCTCTATCGAAATATCGAAATATCGAAATGGAAGCACGCCCCCCAAATCCGGTGGACCCCAAAGCACCACATTCACGCGCGTCGGCCATCCAACGGCCATGATGCGATCGTGGAAGGAGGGAGTGATATCTCCACTATCCGAGGCGCCGATCAGACGCCAAGAAATGGATTCGCACGCGCAACCAAACTCAATCGAGTGCTCCTCTCCCACGCCCTCGACCGAAACCCCCAACACCAACAATCCATTGAGTGCCCACGCCCCTCCTCTCCTTAATTATCTAACAATGCACGAAAAGGAGGGAAAGCCAAAACCCCTCTCTCTCTCTCTCCTCTCTCTCTCTGCTTACTCTCCCCTTCTTTATAAAGCCGCCATGTATTGCTAGCTTCTCTATCTACCCAACTTATTTACATTCTCTGTTTCATTACTAATCCTTATCCACCATGGATTTGCATCACCAGTTCATCTCCCTCCTGGTTTTCTTCTGTGCTGTGCTGTGAGAAATCCAGTTTCTTCTTCCTTGTCCCTGGCTGAAATTGGTGTTGGGCGGGTTTAAGAATGCGCATTGGAGTATACGTGAATAAATTTCATGCAATTGAGATTGTTCAGGAGATTTTTATGAAAAGGAGATTTGTTGCTTATTACCAATCAAAGCAAGTTTGCCAGGTAAATTGAACTCATTTTCAGCAAATTCATATTTCATTTTTTTTTTTTTTAATATGGGAATCCTATTTCATTGATCGTTGTATTCATTCCGGTTCAGTATGAATATGATAGAATCATAGTCCAAAATTAATTCTTTTTTTTATATGCAAATTTACCGAGACTTGAATTTTGTTTTGTTTTACAGATTGATTTCAACAATTAATGCTTACGACCAATTTTCTACTTCAAATTGTAGGACGAATACTTTCGCCAGTTACTGAAGCCTCCTTAATTTGAATACTACTCGAATTTGCCACAACTTTTCTTCCCTCTCAATCCACTATATACTATCTCACTCTCTCTTCTCAAAGCGGCAAAAATGCAGAGAGACCCGAACCAATGGGGCGGTTTCTCTTTCGATCCCTATTCCAACGGAGGCACTCCTCCAGTTCCGTCTTACAACGATCCAATGGCCGGAATGAGGCCGCACGAGTACTCTCCGCCACTAAACCAAGTCGAGTTCCAACCTTCTGACACCTGTCCAAAAAACTTTGTCATTTTCGACCAAACATATCACAAAAGCCGAGTCATGTTCCACCCTTCCTTGGCCCAGAAATTCGGTTCCTCCAGCTACTACGAAGCAAACCAATACGGAACCGATAAAGGAGTTTCCAGAGACACGTACAAAGAAGACACCGAAGAAATCGATGCATTGCTCAGCTCGGAGGAAGGAGAAGAAGATGATGAGGTCAGCACGGGGAGAACTCCTGGTTACTGGGACGGGAGCTCTCCGGAATGTTCTTCTTCCTCGTCATCATCGAAAGCGACGAATACGAGCAACAAAGAGAGAAAGAAAGAGAGGATGAAGAAAATGGTGAGAACTTTGAAAGGGATTCTGCCAGGTGGTGATCAAATGGACACTCCGGCCGTTCTCGACGAAGCGGTGAGATATTTGAAATCGTTGAAGGTGGAGGTTAAGAAACTGGGAGCGCGTAATTCGGACAAATAAAAAAAGTAAAGTGGAAGAGAGGATGGTAAGAAAAGAAAGATGAAAATACTTATCTTACCTGTCTAGACTCGATCTGACATGAGGGGATTGATTATGGACAGGTAAGCAAAGTATTTTGCGTCTTTTAATATCGGATAGTAGTAATCATAATCATGCCCACGTTTGAGCTTGTTGGGCTTTATGCCTCATCATGAGAGCATGGTGGAAGAATCATGCTTTTCTAGTGGAAGGATTTAGTGGGAAGAAGAAGAAGAAGAAGAAGAAGAAGAACAGGGATCCTCTTTTGTCCTTTCTTTTTTTTTTTTATATTTTTTCTTTTTTATTTATTTTTTCTTTTTTGTGAAATTTGATGAGGTGGGCCTAATTCTTCCATGGTACTTGGTTGTGTTATAGATTGTGGTTTTATCATACTTGCTTTTCTTGCCTATTTTGTATGGAAATGGAATATGGATAGAGAGATACACTTGCTGGAATCTGGATGTAATGTGTTGTTCTTTTTTGAATTTGATGCACATCATGCACTACTCTACTAGTACTACCACCAAGTAATAAGTATTGTATTCCACATCATCTTTTTGTTAGTGAGTCGTTCATAAGATACTCCACGATAAACCTTAGTATAATGCACGTCTCTTTTGCAAATGTCAACTCTCTCTCACTACTCTTTGAATTATCAAAAGAAAAGATTAGTCGAATGCTAATAATTAAAACTCAATTGAGTTAATTGGTAGATAGATGAAGATATGATAGATTGGTTTAGTTTAGTTGGATATCAATTGAATTATGAAAACAAATAGGCTTGTTTACTAAGATGAGGACAAGTGCAACCAATCCCACTCATCTCTGTCTCTCTCATTCAAAACAACTCAAAAAACACTCAACTATGTCCATTCTCATAATGCCATACCCAAATTAGACCTATAAATATATAATTAGGAGAATGTGCATTCAATTGGTTCCGTTCAAACCAAATTGAATTAGACAAAGTCGATTTAAGTAACTATGTTCAACCAAACCGAGTTAAATTTTGAACCGGTTAAAAATCGAACTGAATAAAGTGAACTTTTATTCGGTTTGTTTCGTGGAAACAATAAGAAACATCAGTCTTAAAATAAGAATAATCATTAATAAAATACATATTTTATTTATCAAAAAAAGTACTAATAAATCATATAAAATATAATAATATCATGTGTAACATCATCATATCAAATTTCAATATTTTAACATATATATTAAAAAAAAAAAAATAGAATATAATTTGATCGGTTTAACTGATTTTCAAAATCCTAAAACCGAACCGAATAAATCGAAAAAATTAATTTTTCAACTTAACCGAATCAAATAAATCGAACCAATTTTAAACCAAATTTGACCGGTTCGGTTCCCGAATAAACCGAACCGTCTAAGCTTCAATTGTGCAATTTGCCTCACAAATGATCGAAATTCGCATCAATTATCCACCGATTGTGTAATCATGAATATATTAAGCTTTCAATTACACCTTAATTTCACTAATTTCGCCTCAATTTGACCCTGAGTTGTGCAATTCAGCCCATGCCAATAAAAAAAACTAGGTTTTATGATTCGTGAACTTTGATTCCATGTTCTATTGAATGCAAAATTTATATGTGTGGACTACTTGTGCTCCAATAATTCAATATACTTTGAAATAAAAACCTAATTTCTAAAATCGGGAATATGAATATCATTATGACTTGTGATCAAAATCACATCCCCACACTCAATAATGGTATGCAATCTATGGATATGTCAGTACACAATCCTAATTCACCTAAAATAACATAATCATCAAGAAAGCCTTCGAAAATGAAATTAAGATTGAAATCGAGAAAACAAACACAAATTGAATTAGAAAGCAACAAAAAATCTAAAAGAAATCTAGTTCAAAATCTACAAAATCTTACCAGTTTATTAAAATTCCATTCAATATCTTTAGATAAACTCCACTCAGATAAAAGCTAAAGAAAAAAAGAAAGGAAATTTCTCATTACCCATCAGAGATCTCACCAGAGATAACCAGGGATCTTGATGCGAATGAAAAGCATTACCATGGAGTACGTCAAAACCAAAGCAGCTATCCCAAATGCCGCAAGGGCAGTGCGCACATTGAGTGCCCGGCCTTTATCCACTGCAAGATCCATGAAGATGATCCCAATACCTCCAACGACGAACATGAATCCAGATGAGAGGCCTTCAATGATGTATTGTCCGTTGACTCGGCCAGGCATGAACACCACAGGCTTCACGGCCCTCGTGATCGGATCTTGCTGGCTGCCAATGCCAGGGGGTTCGACGATAACATCATAAACAAGTCCAGATACGACGGCGAAGTAGGTGAGGAGTACGAGGGAGAATACAGTCATTGCAGATGGGAGAGTGATAGAGGGAAGCTTCAGGCGAGTGCGAGGAGGGCGGAGGAAGGAGAAGGGTACGACGCGGAGGGCATGGAAGAGAGGATCTATAGAGCTGATATCAGAAGGAGCAGCTCCGGCGGTAGTAGATGAAGCCGCGGCGGCATGGTGATCGGATTTCTGGCGGATCGGCGCTGGAGGCTTCATCGTGCCGCAGACTGGTACTGACTTGGGATTGGATCTGGGTTTAACTGGTCTTAATGGATGGAGGGCAAAATGGTAATTGAAGCGCTAAAGAGCAGAGCGAAAAATCATCTTGACATATTTTTTAGATATATGATATGATACAGATTTTAGAGACTAATTATAGACAACGTGCTTTTGCAACATGTTCTCGCAGGATATTGATCATACGTTTGATATTGTATTCACACTGTAAAATTGTTTAACTTAATTCAATACACACCCTACATCTCATCATCCTGCTGTCAATCATGTTGTGAGAGCATGTTGTTTAGAATTACTCTATTTTATATATATTTTTAGACGTGTTGGATACCTTTTAAAATGTGCAATCTATTTCTTTAGTGCCAATAAATCATCTTGAATTATAATGTTTTTAATAGAAATATGTCTTTTTACGTAACCACTATACTTTTCTGAATAAAAATATATATTTTTTAGATATATGATATGATACACATTTTAGGTATATTTTTTAGATGCGTCGGATACCTTTCAAAATGTTCAATCTATTTCTTTAGCGGCAATAAATCATCTTGAATTATAATTTTTTCAAATGCGTGATATAATTTTTTGACTATCAATATGTCTTTTTAAGTAACAATTATACTTTTCAGAATAAAAATATATATTTTGTAGATATATACTATGATACACATTTTAGATATATTTTTTAGACGCGTCGGATATCTTTCAAAATGTGCAATCTATTTTTTTAGCGGCTATAAATCATCTTGAATTATCATTTTTTCAAATGCGTGATATAATTTTTTGAATAGCAATGTCTTTTTACGTAACCATTATACTTTTCTGAATAAAAATATATTTTTTCTGAAAATATCTAGAATATATACATTTAAAAGAATTTATGTTTTTTCCAGTAGAATTTTATACATGATCATTGTATTTTATTTAATATACATTTTTCAACTACAACTTTACTTTTGAATTGTAACAACGGGGACAAATAGTCTGATCTCTTTGTTCAATACCATAGCATAGCACACAGCATTACCAATTTAACATTACCAAACAATCTATCTATCTATTTAATCTTTCACGTTCATAATCACTCCAAAGACCCATAACAAGACAAAGAGACAAAAATAACAACTAAAATTTGAGTTATACTAAAACTACAATCAGTTAAATAGTATAGCCTACAAGTAACAACCGTCTTGAAACACGGAGTTTATCGATCTTTACACAATTTCTAGACCTGTCATAAAAAAAATGCAAAAATACGTTAGTTTTAATTTAATTTTGACCAAAAAATTGAGGGAATTTCATATATGCCTTTCCAAAAACTAAAAATATCAAATTTACCTTTCCAAAACTCAAAACTCGTCAAATTTACTCCTACATTTATAATTCTCAACTATTCTATTTTTACCAAAATTTAATGAGTACACTTGTACAACAATTTGCAGTTTTGAAATGCATAAAATTTAATATTTTAATCCTCTTAAATTTGAAAATTTCTACACGGAATAAATAGAATACTCTTCTTTACCTAATCAATCATCGTCATCAATGACCATCAAATTGGAATTTGATTTGTTCGAAACCGAATTGCATAATACCGTTTCTTCGCATGCAAAGTGTCGTTGAAGTCCTTGTATGTGCTGATCATACTCCTTATGAAGATTAAGAACCTTTTTGGCATGTTCGTATTCTTTGGAGCCTGGACGAACAACTCGTATCCCACTACTTTCCTCTTTGTATCCCTCAATTTTATTCATCTAAAATGATATTAAAACAAAATGACAACAAAGTCATTAATTTCAAAAAAAAATTAAAATTATGTTGTCATGCCTTCAAATATGACACATCATATGTTGTCATGTCTTAATTTCAGACATTAGTTAATGGATGGAAATACCCAATAAAACCAAATTAAATATGAAAATAACTTGATTGATCAAAATAAAAAGGTAAGGACCAAAATGAAAAGATAAGTAACTTGATTAACCAAATTAAAACATTAAAGACTTATCAGTATATTGGATAAAAGGTAAGAGACAAAAAATAGACTTTTTTCAATTACTAATAGTGCAAATCTAATGAATTATTAATGGATAAATCTACCATGCCCCCTCATTTCCCCACCACATCTCTATATCACCAATTAACAATTAATAGGTGATTAAGTAACATAGTCATTAATAAAAAGACACCCCATTAACAGTTAATTGATATTGATTAAGAATTGTTAATGCATATGTATTTTAATTATATATGAATTAATTGTTAATGGAATGTCGTTTTGTTAATTACTAGAGTGATTAACCGTTAATGGATGATATGGAGGATGTGGTGGGAAAATGAGGGGGCACAGTAAATGGCCTCAAATACAATAATTCACATTACAATTTATGAGCGGGGTTTTAAAAGTATGGTTTTTTCTAATCATAAAAATTGGTTTAATTAACCTAAATAGCCATCCAGAAAAAGTCTGGTGGTACCGGACTATTTATCAAAAAACTTGGGCTAGAAGATTTAGTTGGTGCCGTAGATGCTTTTAATCTCGATCATTCAATTATAAAAGGATGTACGATAAGAGAAAAATGGTGTATGATAGGACTATTCTTATTTCAAAAGTATTCCTAGAATACCCTTTCTTCATTGACTTTTATTTTGTTAAAAAAAAGTGATAAAATGGGGTAATTTAGGCGTTGTTTTGAAAAAACAAGGAAAAGAGGATTATTAATGATATTTCACATTTAGAGGGGTATACGTGATAGTATCAGGTTTTATAGAGGTACAGCCGTACAGGGAGAGTAATCGAGACTAACCTCCACGGTTGGCATTTGGCCTTTAGTTTTGCCACATAATCTGTCAGTAATTATCCAAGGGCTGAAAACAAATAACAAAATTCACGAGACATCTCAAAATAAAATAATAAATAAATCGATAATTACTTAAATCAATAAATTAGCTCACCATCCTTTGGAAGAGACGATTATACTCTGAGCTTCGGAAAATAACATACCCATTTTCAACGCATCCGACTCTGACTTCACAAAAATGGACGCGCTACATCTCGACTCGTACAACACAGATGGTAACACCGTAACTTGTGGCGACACTGAAATTTCTCTTTCGAGAAACTCCACAATATTCGAAGCCACGATATCTGTGTCGATATTATCTACCCAAAAGAAGAAACTCCCGTTTGAAGCATCCCCTGCTCAAATAATTATTTATAATTAACAACTTGATAACTGGTAAATGATTAGTAGAGTTATTAATTGATTTTTCTTTTTTTGACCTGTACAGTTGCTTTCTGAAGTTCTAGCCTTTTTGGGCGGTGTGGGTTCCTGCAAATGGTAACCGAAAATAAATATTATAATATTCGAGAAATTTTAAGTGTAAAATTAGATTGCTTTTATCGAAAGATTTACCTCGTTATGATGAGAGAGCTTAGGGGATACAGAAGAGCTTGTGGGATTAGATTTAGATATGCCTTTCTGTTGAAGTGAACTCTTCGCACTTTCCACAAAGTCGAGGAAAATAGGGTCCGCAACAGGAGACGATGCCATGAGGCATATATCTGCGGTACTTACTGTGGACTTGTTCCCTTTAAGTGGACCTTGTTTCCATGTCACCACAAATTTGCACGCACATATTCCTTCTCCTTCTCCTTCTCCCTGATAGGGTTTCTTGTGTTTCGAAAAGGAAACCTGCAAAATTGGCAATAGGTCACATTTATTGAAAATTGGTCTTGAAATTAAAGAGGAAGAAACCCAAGAAGGTGAGAGAACAGACTCACGGAATCCACTAGAGCATCGTAGAATCTAAGTTCATCATCTTCAAAAGTATGGCAAACAAGAACGAGCATTCCTTGGGAGACCTTCCTACATTCGGAGTCTTGTAACTGCTTAGAAGGCATGCGAAATCTTCGAATCAATTCGTCGAGCTGTTCGTGGGTGTCGAATTGATCGATAATGTACCGATCGTCGCCGCACTCGAGGAACTCACGGTACATCACGCGGAGCGCGCCTTCTTTCTCCTTGTGCAACCTGACGTTGTACCAAGCATCGTTGTCGGGGCACTGGAAATCGACCTCAATAGGTTTCCGGAGACCCCCTGTTTTACGCTTCGGAGCCATGACCGCCTTAGAGGACGGAAAGGGGGAGGGGCGCCGGAGGCCCAGATTTTCGGAGGTTTGGCGGCAGATTCGTGCCAAATTGGGCGTCTTTGGCTTGTGCATACAAACTTACAAAGTGTGCGGCTAGTTAACTGCAAATTGTGTTGTGTATGTACTATGTACCCTTTTCACATTTCCATGCCATATTTGTTCCATGGAATTTAATAGGTAGTAAACCCTAGGACTAGTTTGCATTTGGATGCATAAAAAAATTATAGTATATTATATTATATTATATTAGTTATTTTTAGTATTTAGTATTTCAAAATCATTATATTTATAACAAATAAAATATATAGAAGTTTTGATAAAATTTTACAAATTATAGTTAAAAAAAAATTTGTAATCTGGTCACGATATTTTTCAGTGCATGGTTTACAAGAAAAAAGAGAGATAAAATTTTCTCTATTTTTATTTAGAAAAAACTTGTCAAAAAATAAGTTATCTTTTCCAAAAATTATACACAAAAATTACTACAACTTCCTTAATCGACACGTATTATATATATTCTAAGTAAAAAACTTGTCAAAAAATAAGTTATCTTTTCTAAAAGTTATACACAAAAATTACTACAACTTTCTTAATCGACACGTATTATATATACTAGAAATATTTCTCGCGCTTCGCTGCTATATTTCAAAATCTTTTATGATCATAAAATAATAATTTTATCTAAAACGTTATAAGTACAAATCAAACTTTTCAATTTTATCCAAATGTTAATTAAAAAAAAAAACTCTTGTGTGTCCCGTACAACACATGTAAAATGGTGAATTTGTTAAGTTCAATAATTTATTTTCCAAATTTGTAAAGTTAAATTTAATTAATTATGAATGATGATAAATGAACTCATTAGAAATGGGTGATGATATTTTAAGAGCGATATTTGGGGGTTGAGAACAATTTCTGAGAAAAATTGAAATATGATTCATTTTTTCTTTAATATTTAATGCATATCTTGAAAATCATATTATAATTTGATGATTTTTCACTGTCTTCATTATTATTATTTCGAGCATTTTTACATGTAACCCTCTGAAGGTAAAAAGTTCGAAAAATAATTCGATTTTTAAAAATATTTCAAAACTAATTCAAAATTGATTTCAAAATTTCGGCATCAGTTAATAAACTTAGAACACATTACTTAGTCAGATTATACTAAAGACATAAATCATCTAATTTTATAAACTCTGCCAAAAACTTCAATCAATTAATTATTGTGGGTTCCCAGATTTTACTAGCACATCCCAATTTACAAATAATTAATATATCATGTTCATATACTTAATAATTAATATATCATTAACATTCATTCGATTTATTAAATTTCATTAATATTGATTAGTCAAAAAATTGATTGTAAATATTAGTTGTAACTGAAGATTGTAAATTGATTGTAAATAATTAATAACTGTCGCCTCCTGGCTCCTGCGAAGTTGATTGAGGCATTATAACAAGCATCTTGTGTGTATTTGTCATCGCTTCGTCATCTTGAGCCTTGCCGAACTGAAAATTAGCTTACTCAAATATTGATTGAGGCATTCTAACAAACACCTCTAGTTGGGTGCTGGCGATAAACACCTCTAGCTGGGTGCTAGTTGGGTGCCCCTCGACGATCTGCTCTCTTTCTCTCTCTTGGCAGGATGGTTCTTGAGACAAACCTAGAAGAGGCAATGCGTCCTTACTCTCTCTGTTGAAGGTGTTGAAGGTGCAGGGTGAAGGGATGCATTCTTTTTGAGGTATGGCGAAGGCATGGCGGAGGAATGGGTGGAAGCATGATGTACGGTGTCCCCACCGAAAAGAAGTATGATTTGCTCTCTCTCCAAAAGTAAAAAAATTGGATGTCTCAGATTTGGAGAAGAAATCGGACGGTGAATAGATGATATACGTGGCAAAACTTTGGTATTGTCAATTTAAAGGGAGGGTAAATGAGAATTTCAAAATTTAAACCTAGAAGAAAAGAAATATATAAGAATTTTATAAATTATTCATTTTCTTGCTATGTTCCTAAACAAAAATACAAACATACACACTAACCAAGAAGAGAATGAAATTGTATCACACAAATTAGAAGTTCCTATAAAAAACTCATATGTTGGCTAAATTTTTGTTTTGACAAGATTTGTATACAAATTTACTAGAATTTCCTAACAAAAAAATTAACTTACATATTCTAAAATGCCATCCAAACACAACATAGCACTATTTTAATAAATTTTTCGTATCTTATGCTAAACTAGAAATTACTTGTACATCCAAACAAGTCTTTAAAAAAAAAAAAAAAAAAAAAAATATATATATATATATATATATATATATATATATATATATATGCAAAATAAATTAATAAATGAGAATCTTCTAAATAAATTAATAAACAACAACCCTATCTTTTTGTTATGTTTTTAAAAATGACCATTATACCCCTATAATTTTATTTTATAAATTTCTATAATTTAATAAATAATAAATAAGTATTAAACTATTATAAAATAAATAAATAATACATAGATATTAAAATTCGGAATTCGAATTCCCGAATAGGGTGAAATCCAAATCAGGGTTGTGACAGAAGAATCCAGAATAAATTTCTTTTCTTGACTTTGTGTTCTATTTTTGCTTCTCCTCTAAGTTAAGTTCTGCATTGAGTTGAGTTGAGCACCCACAAAGACAAACCAAAGAAACCGCCTTTATATATGTTCCCCAGCTTCCCATGCCGCTTCTCCTCTCCACCAGCACGTGTCCTCAAAGCGCTTCCTCCACGTATCATCTGCTCCAAATCCCCCAAATTCGGCTAGTGCCCATCATCATCAGCATTCCTATTTCTTCTCCACATCCTCATCCAAATGGACCAACAAATAGCTTGGGATTACGATTACGATTACGATTACGATTACAAGCCATTGTTTACCCTGAATCCTGATTCCCTTGATAACGACCCATGAAGATTTACGTTTATCTATTGGAGGCGAGTTTGCCCTCGTGCACATCCCAACCATCGACTGTATACGCGAAGCTCAAAATTGGGAGGCACCATTGCCGGACTAGCCCGGTGGATTCCACATTCGAACCGTGTTGGAATCAAGAGTTCGTTTTCCGTCTTAGTGACGATGAGGCGCGCAATTCTTTCCTACAGGTGATCTAATTTCAGATATTTTCTTTGGTGCTGATACCATTTGCTCGGTAGATTCGTTAAAATAAATCTGAACCGGTGGAGGATTTGCTTGCTCAGGTTAGTGTGTTCCGCCAGTTTGAGGCTGCTGGGAAGGAGCTTCTTGGGCGATGCAGTATTTCCATGGCGAGTTTCCTTGATGAGAAAAAGGGATCTCTGCCACCCACTTGGTTTCCTCTTCAGCCTAAGCATCATGCTGCCAAATTGAAGTCTAATGATAATGGTACGTGCTAATTATTTCATCGTCAGACAAAAAGGTTTCAATTTTTTTGTGGCCTTCAATTACTGATTGAGTTTTAATTTATTTCTTAAAAATTGAATCTACATTCGACTAATTATTCTTAATAATGATCTTGATAGGGAAGGTCCTTTTAACCATGTCTTTGGTTGGTAACAACAAATATGCGCAAAGCGGTAGTCCACAATTCAATGTACCGTCTCCGGTACGACCTCATGTCACAGATGGGAAACTTTCATCTTCTTCGATAAATTCAATAGAAAATTCTAAAAATTCTGTTCTAAATAATTCCGAGTCTTTATCAAGAGACGGCACAGAGGAGTTAATACATTCACCAAGTAACCACACAGACCAAAATTCAAACACTACCAATTTAACCTTCGAAAAATCAATGGAAATAATGGAATCAAGAGATAATTCTGACGAACACGAAAACCTCCAAGGTGGCATTGTTCTAGACAAAACATATGCCATCGACCCAAAGCAACTGAACAAAATTATCTTTGAACCAAATTCACATTTCGCAAAAGACTTACTGGATATACAAGGAACTACAGATTATGAAGAAGGTCCGTGGACCTGGTCCACGGCGGACCCTCCATCTCTGACAAGGACGATTAGTTACACCAAATCTGGTTCCAAACTCGTAAAATTTATTAATGGCAGAGAAGAACAAACCTATCTAAAAGCAAATGGTGAAAAATACATAGTTTCAATTAGGGTTCATACACCAGAAGTACCTTTTGGTGATTGTTTTCAAGTTATTTTATTATACAAAATATTGCGCGGCCCCGAATTGGATTCTATAGAATCTTCTTCTAATTTGGTTATATCATATAATATCGATTTTTCAAAGAGCACACTAATGAAAAGCATGATTGAAAGTAGTGTTTATCAAGGACTCAAAGATAATTTCGAGACTTTCTCTGACGTGTTATCTCGATTCGCGAAACCAATTGATTGTGATGTATTAGACAAGGACAAATTGTTGGGTCAATTGCGTACAATTCACCAATCAGAATTTGAAATTGCCGCGAAATATTTTTGCAATTTTACCGTAATTTCAACCGTTATAATTGGATCATACATCCTTGTTCACATTATAATATCCGGTTCTGATATGGTTAAAGGACTCGAATTTAACGGTTTGGATTTACCAGACTCGTTTGGTGAGCTTATCACCTCTGGAATATTATTTCTCCTAATTGAACGTGTTATTCATATGGTTTCTCGTTATGTACGAGCGAGACTACAACGAGGTAATGAATTATAATAATACCTTATTTTATTTTAATGTAATAATTTTTTATTATTCTGAGGTTGTATTTTGTTTTAGGTAGGGATAATGAGGAGAGAGAAAATAGTGATGGTTGGTTATTAACGATAGGTTTAATTGAGGCGGTTAATTTACCCTCAATTTCGTCAGGATCGTTGGATCCTTATGTGATTCTTAGTTGCAATGGATCGAGAAAAACTAGTTCGGTTCAGCTTCAAACTCAAGATCCCCAATGGAATGGTCAGTCTCGAATTGATAAAAATTGGAAATATTATTTCATTTATATTTTTTGTTTTTGTATTTTTAGAGGTCATAGAGTTTGAGGTTATGGAAGAACCACCTTCGGTGATGGAAATAGAGGTATTCAATTTTGACGGTCCGTTAGACTCGGCGATTTCTCTTGGGCACGCAGAGATTAATTTTTTGAAACATAATTCTGAAGATTTATCTGACATGTGGGTCCCGCTCGAGGAGGGAATAAAAACGGGTCGAGAATCTGAGAACAGGTTGCATTTGAGAATTTTTTTGGAGAACACTCGAGGTGGGCCAGAGAAGAGCATTAAGAATTACTTGGATAAAATGGAGAAACAAGTTGGCAAAAAGGTATTTAATCAATTTATTTGTTCATCTTGAATCATATAGAAGATAATTAGTTCTTTTATTTTCTATATAGTTGAATGTTCAATCCGCTGATAAGAACTCGACATTTCAAAAGATTTTTGGATTACCACCAGAAGAGTATTTAATCAAGGATTACTCGTGTTCCTTACAGAGGAAATTACCACGACAGGTTACTACTATTAATATAGGGTCTTCTTTGCAAATTTGTCAATGTTAATTAATTTGTTATTTTGCAGGGTAGGATGTTTGTTTCGGCAAGAGTACTCGGATTCTACGCGAATTTATTCGGCCACAAAACGAAATTCTTCTTCATGTGGGAAGACGTGGAGGACGTACGAGAACTCGCCCCGTCTTTTCTCACCGTTGGCACTCAAGCTTTGCAAATTCTACTCAAGCCTGGTCGAGGACTCGACGCGAGACACGGTGCCAAGTCTCAGGACGAACATGGCAGACTCAAGTTTGCGTTTCACTCCTTCGTCTCCTTCAATACCACCTACAGGTAATAAAATATAATTAAAATAAAAAATAAAATTAATGACTAGCGGGTAATGATTTTTTGATGTTAGGACGATTATTGCGTTGTGGAGGTCTAAAGGAAGAGAAGAAAGATGCGTTACGGAAGAGGATATGAAATCAGACGAGAAGTCTGATTCGGATGATTTAACTCAAACCAAAGTGAAAGCGTACTCTACGGATCAGATTCCCGTACCGGTAAATTCCCTCGTGGAGATATTCGATGGGGGTGGTTTAGAGATGGAAATAATGGGCGAAGTTGGGTGTGTTGATTATTCGGTGACGCCGTGGGAGGCCGCAGAAGGAAAACCCTGTTTGCTTGAGAGGCAAGTTTCGTACAAGTTCAATCGGTACATGTCTATTTTCGGTAGCGAGGTTGTTAGTAAGCAAGTCAAATCTCCTTCGAGTTGTGATGGATGGATTATTGATGATGTCTTGACTCTTCATAATGTCCCCTTCGGAGACCACTTTCGAGTAATCATTTCATCGACTTATTATATTTAATAATTTATTTATTTTCAAAATTGAGATGTTATTATTTCTTTAATATTGAAATTTCAGATTCTTTTGAGGTACGAGATGCAGTGTGAGAAATCAGATTTGGTGCCGCCTATAAGCCGATGTGATGTATTTGTTGGTGTTGAATGGCTTAAGAAGACCAAATTCAAGAAGACGATTACAGCGAATATTTGCGACAAGCTTACTCACAGATCGAAAGAGATCTTTGAACTCGCAGAGAGGAAATTGGCAAAGTCCTCGAAACAGGATTGTTAACTAGGTAACTCGTTAACAGTTTACATTATGTTAGGTAACTATAAGGCATGTCCTCATTTCTCTTCGAGACTACAAATCTTATATTTATATCATGTTTACTAATTCAACTTTGTATTCGAATAATTCGTCTAAAATGGGAAGCGAAAGTTTCACGCTTTCCAAAATTGTTGAAAATAATATTTTAATAAAGTTGGAATTTTATAAAACTTCGAAGCCATAAGACATATTTCTTGATTGGTGATTTTTTTTTTCTTGTTTTTCGAGTCTATTATCAAGCAACATATCAGAAATCCATTCTTTTTCTTTTCAAATTGAGAAAGTAATAGATCCAAGTGTATTATCACAATTAGTTTAGTTCGTCAAGTATTGTGATTTCTCTCATCCATCTAGTTTAATTTATCAAATCTAGTTATATCTCATAATTTGAAGGCGGATATATTATATATTATTTTGTTTTCGAATTTGTCGGTCACCATACGTATATGCATAGCAATATAATTTCCTTGGTTGTAGAAATGATGGTACTCGTGGTTGTGTAAAGATGTTTCGTTAGTAAAGACTTGGGTTGAAGCAATAATAAATTATATTGATGTTCTCCAATATCCTATTTTTTAGATTGGCTAAAAAATTATGCATTTATGTGATCAGTACTAATATGAGTTAAATAAATATATTTAGCTATCTCAATCATGTATAAATTGTGATACATTCACATTTAAATGCCCAATAATAGAATAGTCACGAGTTTTGTTTGTATAATGGTCCAGGAAAGTCATGACATACTTCTTTTTATGAATGATATCTTGATCGCATCACCGTTCATCAATCATAGGCTATTTTTGTTGAATAAATGATTTAGTTAAAAAAATTTTTTTTTTTTTTTTTTTTTTTTTTTGTATGTCCAAGTCCATGTTATGATTATCCAAATCGAACTCGACCATCTAAATCGATGCGGGACTCAGCCGATTCGGAGCAGATTCGATCAACTCGAGAAATAAGTCAGATTGTTAGTACAAAAATGTTATAAAATGAAAAAGATATATTTAAAAAAAAAAACACATTAATAAATATTCAACTAATAAAAATTTAAATTAGTACATGGAAAAAATATATAACATTACATCACCAACATACAAAACAAAAACAAAAACTACTACTGCTAAAACGTTGAACATGATGCAATTTTTTATACAAAATAGAAACAAGAACTACTACTGCTACTACTACACAAAATAAAAACAAATTTCAAATTACTTGCCCATTTTTTGCATGATATTTTTTTTTTCTTCTTGTCGTATTGTTTTAATGTTAAAATTGTGTTCAAAATTCTAATTTAAAACAAAACTAATGTATTGTTGTTGATAAATATTGATTATGCAAAATATCATATAATAAACATAGATTATGCAAAATTTAAATTACTTTCAACGTATGATCAAATATCCAACGTAGGATTAATATCCTGCTGCGAGAACATGTTGCAAGAGAATGATGTATAAAATTACTCATACATTATAATATACCTTCGTATAACACATTAAAATACTAGACTTGAATCGTTGAAAATGGATATATGAAGAGATGCAAGCTTGATGTTCAAATTAATTGTGGGTATAATTAGTTGTGAGAATCGAAGAGGTGGCAACTGGCAATGCACATTTGCCAGTGACTGTTCGTAAAACATCCTGATTATTAATGTAAATAAATCAATGCATGAAGTTTTTAGCACCAGTTTATTTACCTTTAGTCTATGCCATAAATTTTTTCTTATAAATAGAAATGAAATTTGATGAAAGTACACAATCACCTTCTTTGTTCCCCTAGATAACTACTCAACCATGGCCGCAGAGTCATCTCGTCTCCAACTTTACGAAACACATTCGACATCGGCAAGGGTGGTTGACACCGTGACCGCATCTCACCAGTTCACGATTGTTGGCTGTTCTTTCGTCGGAAAGAGCATCTCATCTGAAGTTTTTACTGTCGGGGGATATGAATGTGTCATCAAATACCGTCCATATTTCGATAAATCGGCTAACAAAGATTACATGATTTTCCGCCTTCATCTCAAAACAGTGGCAAAGGAAATGAAAGTTCAAGCCTTCTTCAACATTCTCGATCACGACGGAATCATGTCAGTATTGAGAAGAAATGTGGCATGCACCTTTGGAAAAACCAAGAATATATCCATGTTTGACAATGCGTATTACGTAGAAAGGAAAGAAGTTAAGAAAATACTCCTTAATTATAAAGATGATAGCTTGACGATAATGTGTCGCGTAACTGTACCGAAACAATGTCGTTTGGAGTCGGAGAACTATAAATCCATTATAGTGCCGCCTTCGAACTTAGGCCAACAACTTTATCACCTCTTGGTGAGTGGCGATAACGGAGGAGATGTCACTTTCGAAGTTTGCGGAGAAATTATGAATGCGCATAAATTTGTTCTCGCGGCAAGGTCGCCTGTCTTTTGCGCTCAATTCTTTGGTCTGATGAGTGTGAAAGGGGCAGAAAGGGTAAAACTTGACGATATTGAAGCGGAGGTGTTTAGAAGTTTTCTCCATTTCATATATTCTGATACGGTGCCCAAATTCGAAGAGTCTACTGATGATGGCGAGAAACAAGACCGAGTGATAATGTATCAACATTTACTTGTTGCGGCCGATCGATATGAGGTAGAGAGGTTGAAGTTAATATGTGAAAATAAGTTAGCCCAAAACATTAAAGTGGAGAATTTGGCGACGACATTAACCTTGGCGGATCAACACAATTGCTCCCATCTTAGAGATTCGTGTCTCAAATTTGTTTCCTCCCCAAAAAATCTTGCTGCAGTCATGGAAACAAATGAATTCCAACATTTGGCTCGGAGTTGTCCTTCTATCGTTAAAGGGCTCGTCGAGAATAAATAGATATTTACCGTGTTTTTATTTTCCTTTTTTTTATAGTTTTCTGGTCAATTGTTATAAATTGGGTAGTGGAAAGAATTGAACATGAGGATTGAAGTGTCCTTTTTATAATGAAAAACAGAGATTTTAAAGGAATGTACTTAATTTTGTTTTGAATTGAATTTAGTTGTATTGTATAACTTAAACGACTATTCACCTTTTTCCAAATCAATCAACTCAATTAAAGAAAAAATAGCCATTATTTAAACATTGTTTACTACATTTTCCATTAAATAGAAAAAGAGAAGTTAGGGTTTTCTAGCCATTGATGCCAGTTGACGCCAACCCTTCGATTGGTATATAAATGGCGCCGTCTTCTATTTTATTAACTTATTTTACATACGACAAGTACAAAAGTATAACAAAGAATTGTATGAAAAACTTGACGTGCAACGAGACGGTCATACATATTGCGAACCAGCCTTGTCTAATAGTAAAATCTCTTTGTACGGTCATTCGAACACAAAACAAGTAAACAACACCCTCCATATTCTAATTAACACACCAAATTAACATGGTAAATAACACTTATGACGTACCACATAATTATTTAACACGTGATATATAATTAAAATGTATTTAAGTTAACAATTCTTAATTATTATTAAAAATTCGATTAATTATATATGTGTTTCTTGTTATTTACCATGTTAATTAGGTTTGTTTCTTGTTATTTCCAATATGGGCCGGAGTTTTATGATAGAACTTTTTTGTGAACGAGATGAGAAAAACAGAGCTTCAATTTGGACTTTTATTATAATTCCGGTTTTGGACCAGATCAGAGCCCAAAGCCTGATAAAGGAAATCCGGGACCCGGGTCGTCACAAAACTGTAATTTGCTAAAACGGGAATAATTTTCCCGTTCAAGCTAATTTGTATTGTTAGTTTGTTACGGATGATTCATAAAAAATAATCTTCTTCTCGAGTAAATCATTTCACACTTCCCTGAGTTCCCTCTCTATCTCCGACGCTACAATGTTACCTCCTATCCCCCAATTCATCTCCTTCAAGCTCTCCAAATCCACCACCGCCACGGAATTCGACATCGAAAACCCCAAACCCGTCTCTCCCGCCACCACCCAGCAACATGCGTTCGATTTGGCTGACAGCGTGCCGGGCGTTAAGGACCCGGCTGTGCTTGCCGCGATGTCTAAAGCCGTATCGGACGTTGCCGAGATCCGCTCCGTGATCAGTTCTCTCGGTCCCCGTCCTGTTCATGAAGTCATTGATAAAGCTAAGGCTCGGGTCGCTGAGATTGATGCCGATCTTTCACATCGTCTGGAGGTAATCGTGCTTTCGCCTCGTTCTGATGACGTTGATCGCCATAAATGGCAAGATGAGGAGGTGATTCATTTCAATATCAATCTCAATTGTAATTGATTGGTAGTTTCATAGTTGTCGACTTGTTTTTTTTAACCTTTTTTCTCCTATATTGTGCTATGTCAGGCTGAGAAGGAGAAGAAAAGCTGGGAAGCTGTGGAAAATGAACAGATTGCGCTCCGTGCTTTGCTCGATCTAGACGAGAAGCACCAGACTTATGAGGAGTTGTTGAAGGAGGCTGAACAGAGGCTCAATAAGATCTACAGGTCTGCAATGGTGAATCCTGTGACGGATGCCAAAACTGAGGATGAGGAAAATCAAACCGAGGAAGATGAGGTCAATGAGGAGGTTACTGAGATCTTAGAAAAGGGAGAGATTTTGGACCGTGTTGACCTCTCTAATCGCGGGCTCAAGCACCTTCCTGAAGCATTTAGCAAATTGAACGGCCTCGTTTCTTTGAATCTCTCCAACAATATCTTGACTCGGCTCCCTGATTCGATCGGCTTGATGACCAATCTGAAAATACTTAATGTTTCTGGTAACAAACTCAAGACACTTCCTGATAGCATTTCAAAGTGCAGGTACATACATGAAATCTCCATCTCAAATCATTTCTTTATCTTTCTAATTCTTTTCTCAAACCCTAATTCCTTACATGAAACGCCAGATCACTAATTGAACTCGACGCGAGCTACAACGAACTTGCATATCTCCCCACAAACATAGGGTTTGAGTTAACAAATCTCCAAATACTCCGCGTCCACCTCAACAAATTACGCTCTTTGCCCTCCTCCATTTGCAAGATGGCCTCGCTCCGTGTATTAGACGCTCATTTCAACGAGCTCCACGGCCTTCCTTCCTCGATCGGAGAACTAACTAATCTCGAAAGCCTAAATCTCAGCAGCAATTTCAGCGACCTTCGAGAACTCCCTATTTCGTTCGGTCAATTGTTGAATTTAAAAGACCTCGATTTGAGCAACAATCAGATCCATGAATTGCCTGCGAGTTTTGGCAGGCTCCAGAAATTAGAAAATCTCAATTTGGATCATAATCCTTTGGAGGATCCGCCGAACGAGATCGTGAGTCTGGGAATCGAGGTGGTCAAGAATTATATGGCTGAGAAATGGGCTAGTTTTTTGGTTGAGGTTGAAGGAAGGAATGATAAGGAGAGCGAAGAAGGGGTTGGAGATGTGCCGGTACAGATGACCTGGCTCACGAGGACGGTGTCGTCCGTTAAAGTCGTGGCTGGTACGGTTGCGGAATACCTCTCTCCTCGTGCAGATAAAGGACCCAATAGGGATTCGTACCTGGATCAACAATTTTGAGGCAGGACTCATGGTTGTGTATATATATGTTTCTCTAGTAGAAAAGCCAGAGCTGACATAATAATAGTAAATAGTAAATATTGATTTTCTCTAATATCTTATTTTCTATAAAGGTTAGGAAATTATGCATTTATGCCAGAGCTTTCATTCTTTGTTTGACATACAATTCTTTGTTTCTTTTTGAGGCATTGTCATTTAGTGTTATTTCTTGAACTATTATTTTTTTCGTCTAAAAGTGTTACTCATATTTTTATCAATATTCTCAAAATACTCCTCCTGGATTATGATATGTATTATAAACAAATAATTTATTAATTGACGAAACATATATTTCTTAAATTAACATTACAAAAAATAAGAATGACCACTAATGCAAAACAAGCCAATTATGCTTCGTGATAATTATCAAGAATAATATTTATTCATACTTCAAATTAATTATTCAACTTCATTTAATATTCAAATTAATTATTGAACATACATACTATAATTAAAAAGAATATATTTCGGAGAATTTTGTTAAAAAAAAAACCGCTCTAAACAAAAAAAGTATTAGCTCTATAAGAACGCTATCCTTAATTATATTATAAGTTAAGTTATTAGGATGGTTGTGCACAAATGGATTCTTACTTTCTTTTTTTTAACCACAAATAAATTATTGCCTGGTCGTTGGGATGGTTATGCAATATGCACTGTTTCACGGTGCATGGCGCACTGAGTTACATATGTTATGCCCACTCGTTTCATCGTTTGGCCATTGAATCTGACTCTAATCGAATCAAATTGGGTCAAATCCAATCGTCTTATAAATAAAATGAACCAAATTGGATCCTGATTGATCCAGATTAAATCGTTTATTACTAAATAAAAATCTTAATTGAACCAAATTTGATTCTACTTGAACAAAACTGAACCAAATTGCATCATAATCGAACGAAGTTGAATCAAATTGGATCCCAATTGATCCAAATTGAACTAGTCGAGCTAAATCGAACCGGATCGAATCGAGTCGAGTCGAGTCGAACCGAATCGAATCGAGCTGAGTCGAATCGAACCAGGTCGAGCCGAGCCGGGTCGAGCCAATTGACCCGTTTTACTTTTTGCTCAATTCCTCTTTCATCCTATATTTTTCAAAATAAAATGAGATTTTATTTTCTTAAATTAATATCAAAATAAATAATTAATTATTTTCCAATAATAATGTGAATTTGTAATATTTCCAGTATCCTGATCCGGTGTATTTTTTTTACTATTGCATATAATTAAAAAATGGAGAATTTCTTCTATGTCCCTACAAAAATTAACAATAACAAATTTATCCCTATAAAATAAACAATTACATATTTATCCTATCTAAACTCAATTAGTATCATCTATATCCACTTAAAACTTATAAATATCAAATTTATCCCTACTGTTAAGTTTCTGTTAAATTTCTGTTAAATAAATTATTATTTCAAATCTTAAATTTAATTAAAATAATAACATAAATATTAATGACAAAATTACCCTTCTCATAATACACAAATCCATTACAAACTGGAGAGCCCAATACTTGTCTTTCCTTTCTTCTTTCTTCTTCGTGGATAGCTCTCCAGTAGGCCTCTTTCCCTCTTTTTTTTTTCTCGACGAGCTGTCTCTGGCGATCTGGCGAAGAAAGGAGACAAGACACAAGCTAATCGCTCAATTGATCTGTTACCCTTCGTTTTTTGTTCACGAGCTTGTTTTGTCTTTTGTCTGGCGAAGAAAGGAGACAAGGCACAAGCTACTCGCTCAATCGATCTCTTCCCTTTCGTTGGTTCTTCATAAGCTTGTTTAGTGACTTTAGTCTTTTGTCTCTGGCGAAGAGAGGAGGTCAGGCACCTATGAGCTTGTTTTGTCCTTCACGAGTTTTTTCATGCATGTTTCTGATCTTTCTCCTTTCGTTCTCTTCTCTTTATTTTGCTTAGTGAAATAACTCTAAATTGTAGCAAAAACTAGATATTACAACGAGATTTGAAATAATTTTCCGACTCGATCACAACACGATCACACATGATTATAAAATGATTACAACATGATTTGAAATAATTCCATCTCCAGAGTCACATTGATTTTTGCCTGAGGCGAAACATCTCAATACATCTGGCACGCTTTTCTCCTTCCCTTCTTCTCTTTCTTCTTTATCCCAATTTTGACGGGATTTGGACTCGGGTTTCGAGTTGAAGTCCGAATCGAGAAATACTTCTTCTTTTTTTCCTTCTTTCTGTGCGGCATTGAAGGAGTCAGCTTCGAAATCCTTCATGAAGGATTTATTAATTTATGTGCAAATAATTTTGATTAGTTTAACTACGAATTAATCAAGCTAAACATAACTGTTACAACCAAATGGCTGCCTGATAAAAGCACACATAATTACTAAACATACCTCCATTTCACCCTTATCCTCATCATCAACTTAGGACGAGTCGAGGCTGCCTGATAAAAGCACACCAAATGGCACATCTGTCATGAGCCTCTTTGTTATTGTCTGGAAATTACGAAATTTTTTTGTACTAAACCCCCAATTGGAAAACTGAGTTTACTTCATAGTTCAAATTATGAAAAAATTCACACTTCATAGTTCAAATTTTGATGGATTTTACAATTCAGACCCTCCAATTGAACAATTTCGATATATTTTACAGTATACAAGGCCAATAGGAAATATGAGATTTGAGAGAATAAATATATAAATTGAAAATTGAAATCATACACAAATTGCTAACATTTCACTTCGTCCAAGACTCCAAATTCAATTGTTTGCTCTAAAGTCATGCCAGATGGTGCCGGCCTTTTATTCCGCCAGATAGTAACCTAGGCGAGCTTCACCCAGATCGAATTCATTCCTCCATAATCGTGCCAGATTGTCACCGAGGCGAGCTTCGCCTGTTGGGTATCGGCATCACTACAGGGCCACGCGCAGCGGATTGAATGGCCCGGTCCGATCCGATCCCGAGGACCACGTCGTCGTTTCAATGATACGAATCTTGCTATGCAACTATCCTATGAAATTAACTCTTTCATTCATAGAGAATCATACCACGTGAAATTGATCACGGAAAAGGGTTGATTCTTGCGTAGTTGTTATTGTCCTTGCTTCGACTCCGGCGACACACACGTCCCACGCCCGCGCAATTCGACACCTTGCTCGAAGCTCCAATTTGTCGTATACAACCGGAATTCTTCCGATTTAGATCCGACCTTGCTCGTTCTTGCTCTCCTTGGATCACAATCGAAGATCTCAGTTGAGATCTCTCTACTCGTATCCACCTCGAGTTGTTGCCTTCCGGTTACGTGTAAATCCTCCTAGAATACTTACACGTAATCTTGCTTGAATCTAGAACTTGAAGAAACTCTTTCTCCAATTCTTTCTCTCTCTCTAATGGCTAACTTGGTGAAGAAGATGAAGTAAACCCCCCCCCCCCCCCCCGCCCCCACAACTGCCTTCTTCTAGATCTGAGATTATATATCATTAATCTCAGATCAAGCCATTAATTACGATAATCAATTCAGGAAAAACTGAAACAAACAATTCGGAACATAGTTCGTTCGAACTCACTTTTGTGTTCGTTCGAACGAACCAGTCACTGTTAGTATGTTATATTAGTTCGTTCGAATTGAATCACTATTCATTAGAACTAACTATAGTGCGTTCGGACGCACTATATAGTTCGTTCGAACGAACCCTTTCCTGGTTCAAGAATTCTCACAATCTCATTGTGAGTTCAATTCTTTGATCATCCTTATTTTGTACTTTCTTCTAGTTGATCCAAAACTGTATTTCCTTCATCGCCAACTTCAACGAAATGGGGATCCAGAGAAGTCACCTAGCGCCGCCGAGCGTCTCCATGATTCGTCAAAATCGGTGGAGATCATGAGCTTAGTCAGTCTCCATTGTTGCTTCATAGTGGACTGTTTTGAGAAGGGAGAAATTGTTCCTGGGGTCTTTGTCGGGTCTGGGTCTGGGTTTGGGTCATATTCTTAACAGGTTCAGGGTTAAATCCTTATCGGGTTAAGGATTCACAAGTGTAAATTAGTCAATAAATTGTTTTATGTTAACTTTAACTTATACTAGTAATGGCCCGCGCAATAATTGCGCGAGATTTCATATCTTTTTTTACATGTTTTTTGTATAATTTGATTAAATAGAATTTGCGCAGATACGTTTAAACTCAATTATATAATCATGATTTGTTTGCAAATTGATGTCAATAAATGCATTATAATTAATAAATGTTCATGAAATTTGTTTATCATGGATATAGACATTATAATTAATAAGGGTTCATGTAATTGGTCCATCATTATAAATTCACACCAAATAAATAAAATATAACATGTTATAATTCAAACAAAATTAAAATTTCAAAACAAATAAAAGAAAACCGTGAATAATACACATAAAACCGTAATATATATTTGAAATGTCATCCATTAACATAAAAAATACCATTTTAAACAAAATAAAAAGAAAACCATTGTATATTATATCATAAAAAAGTAACAATTGAGTCATAGTTTGATATGGGGATTATATATGGAACCCTAATAACACAAAATAATATCCTTGATGAGGCGGCAAGAGAGAATTAAGTATGTTGATTAGTATTATTGATTGTCTCATTTAACAATTTAATTGACCGTTAATTGATTTGACATTTTCATTAACATTTATTAATATTAAGATATTATAAATTATCGATGTGTTAATTAAATATGTCAATTAAGATTTAATTGAGTTAATTAGAAATATTAATCAATTCACTTTTCACCTCATCGAAGATATTGAGATGAATTTGGGGGCCAATTATATTTTTCTTTCATACATGAGTATAATTTGGGTTGCAATAGATCCATCATTATAAATTCACACAAAATAAATAAAATATAACATGTTATAATTCAAACAAAATTAAAATTTCAAAACAAATAAAAAAACCGTGAATAATACACATAAAATCATAATATATATTTGAAATGTCATTCATTAACATAAAAAATATAATTTGTTTTTAAAAAAAGAACACAATTGTAAATTATATCATAAGAAAGTAACAATTGAGTCATAGTTTCATACGGGAATTATATATGAAGCCCAATAACACAAAAATAATATCCTTGATGAGGCGGCAAGAGAGAATTAAGTATGTTGATTAGTATTATTGATTGTCTCATTTAGTCATTTAACAATTTAATTGATTTGACATTTCAATTAACATTTATTAATATTAAGATATTATAAATTATTGATGTGTTAATTAAATATGTCAATTAAGATTTAATTGAGTCAATTAGAAATCCTAATCAATTCACTTTGTCACCTCATCGAATATATTGTGATGAATTTGGGAGTCAATAATATTTTTTCTTTCATACATGAGTATAATTTGGGTTGCAATAGAAACAAAACTCAAAAAAAAAAATGACACGTGTCAATATGTGGTCTCATGTCAATTAACATCTACTAATATTAACATATTATAAATTATTAATGTGTTAATTAAATATGTCAATTAACATTTAATTGAGTCAATTATAAATGTTAATCAATTCATTTTTCACCTCATCAAGAATATTGTGATGATTTTGTGGGTCAATTATATTTTTTCTTCCATACATGGATATAACTTGGGTTGAAATAGAAACAAAACTATTAAAAAAAAATAAAAAAAAAATTCTTGACACGTGTCAAGATAGTGTGTGATGTTTAGAAATATAACTATAGATAGATGTTAAGTTTTAGCAAATTTGAAATGAACTAAGTTTTGTAGGGATAAATACGTAATTACTTATTTTGGAAGGATAAATTTGTTATTCTTAGTTTTTGCCTTTTTGGAGGGACATGAGAGAAATTTCCCCATTAAAAAAAATTTGTTTTGCTCAATCCAAAAATCAGGATCCTTTCCATAATTTCCAAATAAATTAAGGGGGCATTTGAAGAATTCCCCATTTCTATTTTGTTTTCTCTAGTAATTCAAGCACTCCCACTCCCGAGTCCTACTCCCAAGTCCTACCTCTCCCCGTCTCTTTCTTCTCTCTCTCTCTCAAACAAACAACAATGGATCCAAATCCGACCTCGCAACCCATCCTCTCGTACGTGTTATCTCGTCTTCCGCCATCCATCTCCTTCAAGCTCTCCAAATCCAGCCCCGGCACCGAATTCGACCTCGAGAACCCTAAACCTGTATCCCCTTCCACCGCCGTGAACAATGAGTTCGATTTGGCCGATACCATGCCGGGCCTCAAGGATCCGGCTCTTCTTGCCGCCTTGTCTAAAGCTGTATCTGACGTTGACCAGACCCGCTCTGTGCTCAGGACTCTGGGTCCCCGTCCTGATCACGAGGTCATTGATAAAGCTAAGGCTCGGGCCGCTGAGATCGATGCCGATCTGTCACAGCAGCTCGAGGTGATCGTGCTTTCTCCTCGTCCTGATGATGTTGATCACCAGCAGTGGGGAGCTGAGCAGGTGATTCATTCAATATTAATCTAAAAGTATAATCGTTTGGTAGTTTCCAACCTGTTGACTTGTTTGTTTTAACCCTTTTAAACCTGTATTGTGATATATCAGGCTGAGAAGGAGATGGAGACTAGGGAAGCAGCAGAGAAGGAAAAGATTGGGCTCCGTGCTTTGCTCCAGCTAGACGAGATGCACGACGCTTATGAGGGGTTGTTGACGGAGGCTGAACAGAGGCTCAATGAGATTTACAGATCAGCAATGGAGAATCCTGTGACGGATGGAAAAACTAATGATAAGGACGAAAATCAAACTGAGCAAGATGAGATCAATGACGAGGTTACTGGGATCTTGGAAAAGGGAAAGATTTTGGATCGTGTTGACCTCTCTGATCGCCAGCTCAAGCACCTTCCCGATGCTTTTGCCAAACTGAACGGCCTCGTTTCTTTGAATCTCTCCAATAATCAATTAGAGGTTAGTGGGCTAAATTAAACAGACAAACTATATGAAAGAAAAGATGGATTCTTTATTGGGATATTTCAGTAATTTTGCATCCTTATTTTGTTTTCTTCTGGCAGAATGTTCCAGACATAATAGGGGCTCTTGAATCTCTCGAAGAACTCTGCATCTCAAACAATATCTTGACTCAGCTCCCTGATTCGATCGGCTTGATGACCAATCTGAAAATACTTAACGTTTCTGGTAACAAACTCAAGGCAATTCCTGATAGCATTGCAAAGTGCAGGTACATGCATAGAATCTCAATCTCAAATTACTTCTTTCTCTCTCCAACTTGTACATTTTTTCTTAAACCCTAATTCAATTCAAAACACAAAAAATCAGGTCACTAGTCGAACTCGACGCGAGTTACAACCAACTTGCATATCTCCCCACAAACATAGGAGTCGAGTTAATAAATCTCCAAATACTCCGCGTCCACCTCAACAAATTACGCTCTTTACCCTCCTCCATTTGCAAGATGGTTTCGCTCCGTCTCTTAGACGCTCATTTCAATGAGCTTCACGGCCTTCCTTCCTCGATTGGCGAGCTAAGCAATCTCGAAACCCTAAATCTCAGCAGCAATTTCAGCGACCTTCAAGAACTGCCAGTTTCCTTTGGCGAATTGCTGAATTTGAAAGACGTGGATTTGAGCAACAATCAGATCCGCGTCTTGCCCGCGAGTTTTGGCAGGCTCGAGAAACTCGAGAAGCTCAATTTGGATCAGAATCCTCTGGAGGATCCGCCGATTGAGATCGTGAGTCTCGGGATCGAAGCGGTGAAGAATTATATGTCTCAGAAATGGTTGGATCTTTTGGTCGAAATCGAAGAGATGGATAATAAGGAGAGTGGAGAAGGTGCTGGAGAAGTGCCGGTACAGATGACCTGGCTCACGAGGACAGTCTCGTCTGTTAAAGGCGTGGCTGGTTCGGTCGCGGAGTACCTGTCCCCTCGGGCAAATAAGGGACCCAACAGGGAGTCGTACCTTGATCAGGAATTTTAATTTGTTTGATATTTTGTTTATATGTTTTTTACGCATTTTTTTTTTAATCTTTTGTGATGGTTTTACTGGACGTGTATTGTGATGACCGGTTTTTGGTGGCAGTTTCCAAGTTTCGTGTATAAATTTTCGGTTTTGAGGAAACTTGTAATAAATTGAATATTTTTATTAATGCTTGAGATCAATAAAGTGAAAAATATTTTTGTTAGTTTTTGCTTGTAAGTTTTGTTGACATTTGATTGCCTGTTTGATGAGTAAACCCGATCACAATTTCGACAAATGCCAAGTTTGTGTTTGAAATGGAATACATCTTTGACTAATTATACTATTATACTATATACTATTATACTATAGATATTAAAAATTTCCAAATTCACCAAAAAAATGTCATCTGTCCTTTTTTCAGATTTTTTGTTACATTTTGTTTATGACAAACAATGAATAGAGTCAATGATTGAATGATTTGTCAAATATTTCATCATTTGCCACACAATTAGGCACATCACTATCACTTATGTTAAGCAAACCTTTCTTCTCACTCCTCACGTGTGTTCTCAATGGGGATCAAGTAGACCATATATTCTTTGATCATGAAAGATACATAAAAAACAATACATATTTTAACTTTATGATCGTGAGTATAATGTTGGGATAAGCAAATTATGTCTAACAAATTAAAATATACACTAAAATTTTATGTCAAGTACAATAAATTAAGTTACATCATATAACAAATAATAACATAAAATAATTCAAAAGTAATATGCACTAATTGCACTAATTATATGTCAAGTACAATGAATTAATTTTATGTCAAGTACAATGAATTAAGTTACATCATATAATAAATGATAACATAATATAATTAAAAAATAATACTATCAAACCTAAAATATATCACAAATTACCTATTAAATTTTTTAATAAATGATAACATGAAAATTTTAATATCTATAGTGTAATATCTCAACACCTCCTTTTATTTGATTTGATGTTCTATTTTTTTGTAGTTAAATGTGTAACAAATCATAATAATGAATTAGATTTAGTGTTGGCTCACTTTTGTACTCAATCATGTAACGAGTCATATTTCGAAATGACAATATGACAAGTGCCCTTTCTTACAAAAATGTTATATTTTTTTTAAACTAATCGTGTAACGAATCATAATAATTTGCAGGATTTAGTGTTGTATCAATTTTGTTACTAATCGAAAAAGTCACAATAATAAGCGAATAAAGTGAATGCACTAGAAATATTTAAATAAATCCATGTTATTACTTATTTTAATATATACATAAATTTGTAGTATATTTTTATATAATATAAAAATCTAAGAAATTCACAATAATTCTTATTTTACTATATAAATAAATTCATAATATAATTTGTGCGCGATTTAGAAAGGTATTTATGTTCTCATGAAATGTAACCAATCGGATAACGAGTCACAATAATGAGCAAAACTTAGTGTTGCGTAACTTTTGTAGCCAATCGTACAACGAGTCACAATAATGTGCAAATAAAATGAATATACTAGGAATATAATGTAATAAATTGAGTAACGAGTCACAATAATGAGCAAAACTTAGCGTTGCATCAACTATGTAGCCAACTGTATAACGAGTCACAATAATATGCAAATAAAGTAAATATACTACGAATATCTAAATAAAATTCATCTTAATACTTATTCTAATATATGAATAAATGTATAGTATATTTTAATATAATACTAATATCTAAGAAATTCACAATAATACTTATTTTAATATATAAATAAATTCATAGTATAATGTGTACACAATTTTAGAAGGATATTTATGATCTCATGGAAGAGGAAATTAAAAAAAAATATTCCTATTTCGTTGCAAAAATAAAATAAAATTTTTATCTTAAAATATGGAATTAACAAGTTACTTCTATGAAAAAAAATACTTATTCTTATCCTTGAAAGTACATTGCATATAATATTGTCGAGCAAAATAGAATAATAATAGCACATGTATAGTATAATGAATAATGTATTACCATCATAAAACTCAGAAAAAATATGAACCAAACATTATTTGTGACCTCCTAAGTCACAAATATAAAAAAATAAAAACTCATCTCCTATAAAATTTAAAATACATGGCATGATCATTTCATAACATCACAACAAAATAGAAGATAATATTTACTTTCTAAAATACAAACTATACAAACTATAAAAGAAAAACAATAATTTATCATCATAAAATTTTCTATTTTATGTTTCCGAAGCAGAGCGAGGGTACCTTCTAGTTAATATCAAAAATTTATGCACTCGTATCAAATTTGTGAGCGGTTTTAAAAAACTTGACATTTCTGATTATTTTAAAAATTCTTTTCACTTTTAAATGCTCCTTCTTAGGCCTTGTGAGGGTGAGATAAATTTTTGTTTACCTTATATATGTCTTAATGTAGATTGCTATTATATTTAGTTAATTTTTTCTTTTTTGGACAAGTATCATGGATTAACTTGTTCATATATATATATATATAGAGGAAGGCTAACCCACTTAATGTTTAAAATATGTGTTAATGTAGAAGGCTAACCTACTTAATGTTTACCTTATATATGTGTTAATGTAGATTGCTCATATATATATATATATATATATATATATATATATATATATATATATATATATATATATATATATATATATATATATATATATATATATAGGGCTAGTCTCAATGGCCAACATCCTTACTTGGCCAACAACGCTTATTTTTAAAAAAATATATATGAAACTTAAATCTTAACCGTATAGATGTGATCTATATCATCTAGATGTGTCGTAAAATAAATTTTGTATCATTTGCATTCTTCTATCTAACAAAACAAATAATAAATTTTCACAACCGTCTATTTCGGTAAAATTTTAGATTTTCATGAAGAAAACCTCGAAAAATTGTAAAGTTTTATCATCACCCTTTCTATATAACTTAAATGAAATCCAATGCAAAAAATTCGAATTTTAAAATTTATTTCACGATGAATCATGTCGTAAATATTATAGATCGTTAATATTTTTACGTATCATGATGAATATGATGGATTTTTTTGTTTTTCATAAAACAGAATCTATAACATTCTCAAGATATATTGATTACATCGATACGGTTCAAATTTAATTTTCATTCATAGATTGTGAAAAATAAGTATTGTTGGCCGCGTTGGCCAAGCAAGAATGTTGGCCATTGAGTCTAGCCCATATATATATATATATATATATATATATATATATATATATAGAGAGAGAGAGAGAGAGAGAGAGAGAGAGAGAGAGAGAGAGAAAGAGAGAGAGAGAGAGAGAGAGAGAGAGACTAACATACTTAATTAAGTACTAAAGATTTGGTATTTAATATTTTTTAACCATTGGATTTGTATTGAGATTTATGTTTTTTAATAATGATCATGAAATTTTGTGCACATCATTAAATGCACAAATCTCAATGCAAATCGAATGGTTAAAAAACATTAAGTACCAATTCTTTGGTACTTAATTAAGTAGGTTAACATTCATATATATATATATATATATATATATATATATATATATATATATATTTCAAAATCAAAATAATAAATTAAAGTAGATCTTAAGAGATGATAGATGATAATAAATATATTATATAAAATAAAAATACTATACACTAATACTTTTACGTATAAAACAAAGTTTTGAAAATATAACAAAAAAGGATGATATATGATATATCATAAAAATTATGTAATCAATCATTATATAAAAAAGGATGATATAAAACAAAGTCTTGAAAATATTATAATTTTATAAAATATAATTTATGATAAAATTTAATATTTACAATTAGATTTGTGTTTTTTTTAGATGCACATATTTTAGTAAATAATATAGTTTTGATAAAATAACCGTTTGAGTCCGAAATTAATTTGTATTCAATAATATCTGGACCGTATTCGTATATTATTCAAACTATTCGTTATTCTTATCCGTATTCGAAAAAAATAAACGGATATGGATACAATTTTCTTATCATCTGTTAGTATACATTTCTAAGAACTCCACTATGATTCTAAGAATTAATTAAGTTAATTCTTAATTGAGTGGGATTAATTAATTAAGTTACTGACAATTTACCTCCTAGTTCAAGCATTAGTTTTGCTGCAAGTTTTATTACCGTAATTCTCAAAATAAATAAATATGATTCATTACTTACATTTACTTGTTAATATTTAATAAGACGCGTTAAAGGTTATAACATCGTTCATTTATAATATTACTAGCATTACCCCCGCACAATTGCGCGGGGCTGTTCGGGTTTATAAGTAATGTAGTTGAAAAAAATTGTTGTTCATTTTGTGTATGTGACTTTCTTTTTGTAATCATTATTATATGTGTAATTTAGTGTGTTGTGTGCGAGTGAAATTTTGTAGCAAAAATTGTTTGAAAATTTTAAGAGTCGGATTTCTTGAATAATTCAAACGGTTATTGCTAAAAAAATTATCTATATTTTATACTTCATAAGTAAAATAAGGAAAAAGAACGAATTAGTCGTCATGAAATTTATTAAGAACATAATAGTTCAGAAAACATTGCTGAAAAAAAGAGTGTTTTTAATTTCACAAATCTTTAATTTCGCTACATATTTAGTACAAATATTTTTCGTCCTTTGTGTGGTCAGCCAACAACAAATTTTGACGATGTCATCGCTAACCGTTTCGTTCGAATCTTTAATTTAAATTATGTCATTATTATTCGCACATCCATGATTTGGTATATTTTTAACCCCCTAATTTTTTTTGGATATTATAAAAAATTCTCTATCTTTTCGTAAACTCCCAAAAAAAAAACTCTTTACCAAACTTTTATTTTAAAATACTCCTTATGGATGATATTAATTTTTTTTTTCCAAAATACCCTCCAAATCTCATATGTAATAATTAAAACTTATTTTTGTTATTTTTTATTAATTTTAAGAAAATTCATAAACACTTCTTAACACGTAGTGATTTAAAAAAATTTAAATTATTACATATTTTGTTTATATAATTTTAATATTACATTCTTTATTCATAAAAAAACTAACATTAAATGATAATAAATAAACACCTTGCAAATATATTCATAGAAAATATCTATTTAAACATCTATTTTTTATTTTAGTTTTCTTTTTATGTATTTTTTAATAGTTTTGTGATATTTTATTTTTAAATATTTACAAGATGTTCTTTTATTAATATTGTTCAACTTATTATAATTTTATTTTAGTTTTTCAAGAAAAATAATAAAGGACAAAAATGTAAATTTTAAAACTTCGGAGGACAAAAATGCAAATATAAAGGACCAAAATGTGAAAAAAGGACAAAAATATAATTTTTTTTAAAAAATATGACCAATTTGAGGTCCCTGGACTAAAATATAAATTTCAAAACTTCGAAGGACCAAAATGCAAATATAAAGGACCAAAATGAGGAAAAAAGGACCAAAATGTAAAAAATTTTCGGAAAAAGGACCAATTTGTAAATAAAAAAGGACCAAAATGTAAATTTTTTTGAAAAAAGGACCAATTTGTAAATCTAAAAGGACCGAAATGTGATAAAAAAAGGACCAAAATGTAATTTGTTTTAAAAAACAGGATCAATTTGAGGCCCCTGCACCAAAATGTGAATATTAAAATTTCGAAGGACCAAAATGCAAATATAAAGGACCAAAATGTAAAAAAGAAGGACCAAAATGTAATTTTGTTTTAAAAAAAAAGGACTAATTTGTAAATCAAAAAGGACCAAAATGTAAAAAAAATATTTTTTTTTACAAATAGACCCCTGGTGACGTGGCTGCCTGGACTAAAATGTAAATTTCAAAACTTCGAAGGACCAAAATGCAAATATAAAGTACCAAAATGTAAAAAAAAGGACCCAATTGTAATTGTTTTCGAAAAAAGGACCAAAATGCAAATATAAAGGACCGAAATGTGATAAAGAAGGACCAAAATGTAATTGTTTTTTAAAAACAGGACCAATTTGAGGCCCCTGGACCAAAATGTGAATATTAAAACTTCGAAGGACCAAAATGCAAATATAAAGGACCAAAATGTAAACAAAAAGGACCAAAATGTATTTTTTTTTTTTAAAAAAGGACCAATTTGTAAATCAAAAAGGATCAAAATGTAAAATCAAAGGACCAAAATGTAATTGTTTTTCGAAAAAAGGACCAAAATGCAAATATAAAGGACCGAAATGTGATAAAGAAGGACTAAAATGTAATTTTTTTAAAAAACAGGACCAATTTGAGGCCCCTGGACCAAAATGTGAATATTAAAACTTCGAAGGACCAAAATACAAATATAAAGGACCAAAATGTAAAAAAAAAGGACCAAAATATAATTTGTTTTTAAAAAAAAGGACCAATTTGTAAATAAAAAAGGACCAAAATGTAAAAAAAAAAAACAATTTTACAAATAGGCCCCTGGTGACGTGGCTGCACCAGGAGGCAGCAAATCCCCTTGCATTAGTATATAGATAGATAGATAAGGGTGAAAATGAAAATATCCAAATTATAAATCCTCGCTCCGAGTCCAGGATCAACGACAGAATATGCTTTCTTCGATAAACAAATTCTCCCCTTCTTCTGGTTCAGTCTCTCTCTCTCTCTCAACCTCAGTTTCTCCTTCCTACTAGACTTAGACTCGCCGATATCCTCATTCTCAAACCCCAATTCCTTCAACCCTCTCATTTTCCCCAATTGCCGCATCCATAAATCCAGCGGAGATTAAAAGGGGCAATTGGCGACGCAACTGGTGTTGAAAACAGCGTGAGGAAGAACAATTAACGATTCTACGGAAATAGGTATTTATATTTTTCTGTCCTTTTTCATTTTTGGCGAAATCGATTGATCAAATAGGGTTTGCGTCTGTTTGTTTGTTAGTGTCGAGGAAATACGATGGTAGGGGAAGGGAGAGAAGGTGACTGGGAATGCGGGGGATGCGGGAACAGAAACTACGCCTTCAGATCGCTCTGCAATCGATGCAAGCAACCTCGATTAATCGTCGATATAAAAACCCCTCGCGATTCCAAATGGATCCCTCGAATTGGCGACTGGATCTGTTCTGGTAAATAATAAATTAAATTCTCCTTCACCGATTTATCTCCAAAAAGACTCAAATTACACTTGACACATTTGGAATTCGGAATTACAGGTTGCAGCAATAATAATTATGCTTCGAGAGCAGTATGTAAGAAATGCAATCTGACAAGAGAAGAAGCAGCCGCGCCGGCCATGGCCTTACCGGGCATGACGATATTACCGGCTTATGCACAACACTACTTAACGGGTCTGAAAACGGGTCAGGGACCCGTGAGTGGGACCCACATGCAAACACAAGGGGCAATTACAGGATGGTACGGTACTCAAGGACCAGTTACGAACATGAGCGCTCAGTATTTGGGGATGATACCCAAAGATTGGAGAAATGGGGATTGGATCTGTGTTTGCGGATTTCATAATTATTCTTCCAGAGATCAGGTCCTTCTTTTATTATTATTATTATATTTTCTTATGATTTCGAATTTATTTTATATACTTGCTGAATTAAAAGAATTTAATTTTCAGTGTAAGAAATGCAATTTGCTGAATCCAACAGGACTGTCCGTATCCGAGGCTGCCTCCAGTAATCATTTTTCCCCTTGTAATTAATCATTATGATATTTTCTTTTTGAATTTAACTTTGTAAGGATTCTATTATTACTTTAGCACGGTTATTAAAGTAATGTTTTATTTTTATTTTTATTTTTATTTTTAAGCCTTGGGGATAAAAAGGCTCGCATCCGATGAGTCGTCGAACGGATGGGATAACAAACGGATCAATGCTGGCGAAATCAATCAACACATTTCATTGGTATGTCCAGTTTTGCAATTTTATTTATTTATTTATTTTTATAACTTGATTTTTTCATTCGTTAATTTTGGTTTTAATTTTGGTTGCAAGGCAAATGGAGGGGCCGGTACGAATTTGAATTTGCCATCTGGGCAAGTCAACCTTAGCTTTTTGCAAGTGAACATTCCAGCCCTAATGGGAAAAGGGTATATATGCAAAATTATCTTGTTATAATTAGATAGTAATATGAAATTAATTTAGTCTTGAATTGCAGAGCTAAGCAATGGAGAGAAGGGGACTGGATGTGTAATAATTGTAATAATCATAATTATGCCTCGAGAATTCATTGTAATAGGTAGCTGCAAAAATTACATTTTACCCCCTTAACTTTTACTCCGTGTCGCTGAAAGTCCTCCTAAAAATATTTTGAATTTAATGCTCTATTTTTCTCTCCCTTTCATACAATTTTTTAGGTGCAAAACTCAGAGAGAGGACATGATTAATGTTGGGAGTGTGTCGTGACATTCACGATTATTATTTGATGTTATTGTTTTATTTATTTTCCTCATAAATTAAAATTACATATTTTTATTGGATTGGGAGTTATGGTTTGTAAGTGATTTATTTTTACGGGTGAATTTGTAAACTAATGTATGTTTTATGATTGTTGTTAACTCTTTATTAGATTGTTCATTAAAATACTAAAACTTTGGAAATGGCAAAATAAGATTTATAAGAGAATATTGATTGGTCATAGAAATTAGGCATGTTATTTCAATTAAACATAAAATTCCTAGAAAATAAAAAACATTAATAAAAAACTAAAATTAAGATAATTTTAGTATTTAACTAATATCAACCATGTGCCTCGGTAAGCTCTCTTTTGGCAGTCTGTATTAATGTGTTCAAAAATGTCAACGCATCGCAAGAGTTAGGGTTTCCAACTGAAGCATGTGCCAAAAACGGAAGTTTCCTCAACGATCTACCGCTTAATCCCTGCAAAAAAATATTAAACTTGAATAATAATAATAATAATAAGGTTTTTTACAGGGGGTATTAGGTAAATGAGTTTTTTTATACATGGCAAGATTCTGCAGCTTCAAATAATAGTTTAGAGAGATGCAACGAGGAAGCCTGCAATTCTTCCGATTCTGACAAATGCAATTTCTCCTTTAAAGTCGTATAATTCGGTAGGGGGAATTGATCTGGGCCCTGGAAGACGATACGATTATTTTTTAGAGGTGGTAAACGAAATGTGATGTGGTGATAAGTGAAATACCTGAAGACATGTGATAATTCCTACGCGTAGGAGTTCGTGCAAGCAAGATCTGAGAATTTCGTAGCGTGCTTGTAGAGTGGGTGGGCCCACGTATGCTTTTATGTCTGCTCTGTCGACAAACGCAATATCTGCAATTTAGGGTTTAGGGTTTAGGAATTAGGGTTTGTAAATTAAGGAGAGATTAGTAATATAATGAGAATGTGTACCAATTGCAGTGGTAATATTCGACGTGGTTAGTATAATAACGTTTGGCCAGTTTTTCAATTTGTCCATTTGTGTCAAAAGCGCATTCACAACCTGAAAATTTGAATTTAACAAGTTATTTATAGTATTCTTTTTTGTTATTTTGATAATGTGTTTAATTTGGTAAAATAAATAAATATAAACCCTAATTGAATCTGATGGTTCGGAACCAGACAACGCAGCCTGTCTTGCAGCAGCAAGACTTTCGACCTCATCTGAAAAAAGAATTAAAAAAAAAATCATAAGTAAAATTGCCTTTCTTTGAATATTATACGAATCAAGGGGCTTTTCTGCAAATTACCAATGAGAACAAAGACAAGATTGGTTTCGTCTTCTACCATCTCCTGAATCTTCTGAAAGAGCTTCGCTACCTAATTAAGAAAGTTTATAGTCATCACTTATTAGTAAATCCATGTATAATTAATTAAAAAATCATATAACTAATTACCAATTTGCCACTCTCAGAAAACCATTTGCTAAATAACGAATGAGCATTAACTTCGACCAATTGGCACATCGCATACCTATCAAAAATACAAATAATAATTATTTAATTACAAGTGAAATAATTCCTTAAAAAAAAAATACCTCGAATTGAAACGAATGGAGAGCTTCTGAGCAAGCGCTTTGCACAAGGACGTCTTTCCTGTTCCTGGTGGCCCGTGCAATAGAATAATCCTACAATTTTACCAAAATTCTACATTTTTGCAATTCTTTTTTTAAAAATAAAAATGTATTTTATGAATCATTCATACCGATTCCATGAAATAAGGCAAGTATTAACCCCTCTCTCAGTAAATAACAAAGCACTCGCAGCATATCTCAGTAATCTTGACTTGAGACCCGCATCATAAATCAAACTATATATATTTACCAAACAAAACCCTAATTTAGTATTTAATAACCATGGTTATAAAATCCAAAGTTAAGTATTGAGTGAATTTAATAAAATACCTTTCCCAAAGGCCATCGAATTCCTTGGCAGGTAGGGCCCACTCGTTAAAACTAGAGAGAGACTCGTCTTCACTTGGCTCTTCTCCAGGTCCATCTTCGCTTAGCTGTAAATAGTATATTTACAGAAAATTAGTTTAATTTTTACAAGGGAAAAGTGAAAATATCAAATATGTACCTGAAACACGTGGACGACTGGTTTGACTTGCCAAAATAAGAGAATGTTATGTTTCTCTAAGTACTCGTCTACAAGGGAAATTTTGTAGAAAAATGTTAGTTAATTTGAATGTGGTTCGATTTAAGGGTTTAGGGTTTTAACGTTTACCTGTGTCGCAAATGAGAATTCTCTCAACATTTTGATGAAGAAAAGGATCGTGCTCAGGCACGGAAATTGGGCCGTCACTATAGCTCAGGCTTCTGTTTTCTAACATCCTGATGTATACATTTGAAAGTATTCATTTAAAATAGTATAATATTTCTTAAAAGTGTATATTTTGTACTCAGTGCTTCTAAAATTAAAGAAAATATGGCAATAGAATGAACAGATATTTAATGGATTAGAAAAGGATGTACCTTTCTACAGCCGCACGAACTTCGTCTGCACGAGCAGTGCTTGAAGGATACATCAAAACTTCAACTGCAATTGTTCAAAAAATCAATCAATTTGGTTAATAACAATGTCTCGTAGACTAATTTTCAAAACAGAAGTAAAGCAAATCTCAATACGAAATACATCTAAACTCGAATCAATTAGCCACGGTGACAATCTTACTACCCAGACATCTAATTTCTACGAAATTTCCACTCGAAATCAATGCTAACAAGAAGAAAAATCGATACAAATAACAACTAAATCTAAAATCACGCCGAAAAGAAAGATCTATAGCTCGATTCGTACCGGAGACCAAGATTTTGTCATCGACGGGTTCACTACAAACAGCTCCTCCATTAGTCTCAGCAGATGCGGCTTCTACTCCTGGGATTTCAGATCCATTGGGGAGGGAAACCTCCATTGGAGCGCTCATTGTCTTCTTCAAGTAGAGCGATTTGGGCGGCTCGAGTTCATACTCTTCTCCCTGCGGGCGGGAGTTCATACATTAATAATAACATTATTCATTGAATCATTATTCATCCCTAGACCCGTTTTTACATACCCTAAACCCTAACCCGTTATCTTCTATTCAACCCGAATCCGTTTGAAACAGTCAAACTAACTTTACATTCTTTTGTCTTTTATAAAGGATTTACATATTTACCCTTCTAAAAATCCAAAATATCATAAAAATGATATTTAAATTTTTAAAAGGGTACATATGATATTTTTTTATCTTGTTTAAATGGCTAATTTAATTTGTCAGCCAATGAAAAACTAGAGGCTCAAATTCTATCTTTCTAAATTCTAACTCTGAGAAAGTCTTAACAGAGTTCCAAGAGGAGAGAAAAACAAAAATGGAATTATATAAACAGACTCAACAACCACCACTTCCATGAAGATGAACTCGTCGGAGCAGCCCGACACGGACTTGGAGCTTTCGAAAGCCGTGGCCCAGGCCTGGATCGCGCATTCTTCTTATTCAAGTTCCGACACCAAAGAATCTGATATGCAAAAAGGCATGTATTCCTAGTTATCGAATATAATGTTTTTGCAAAAAAGAAATAAATTTTTTTTATTGCATATCGTTTTGTTTATGTAACGGTGTAGGTAAATTCAAGCATCGCCCATCACGGTTCAAGCTCGAAGCGGAAAAACTAGCGAGACGAAGAGAGGATGGAAGGGGGTGGGATTTCGCGCAATCGTTGTGGGACCCGTATGAAATCGTGAGTGTATCGAAACGAATAGAATTTGGTCTCGTATTGGACGGGACCGTTGATTCCACGGTTATGCCGTTCGTGAGTCGTGCCGAATCGGGTAGGAATGGAAGGAAAGCCAGAGAGAGTAGGAATAGCTTAAGAAAATTGTTCCACAGATCCTTCTCTAGAAGGGTTGATTCGAGTTCAAATTGCTTTGATGGAAAAGGTTAATACTAATTAAATTGACACTTTATTTGTGTAAAACTAAACAAACTTGATGAAATGAAATATTGGGAGTTTTTCTCAAAAAAAAAAAAAAATTGAAATATTGTGATTGGGAGTCTTTGTACAATTGTACTGCATACTGTGTGAGTTATTCTTCAAAGCTCGACATGGGGCTCTGTTCGACAGGGTATTTCGAAGAATTTTCTATTATTTTTGGATTATAGCATGTGGAAGTAGAATTTTTTTTTTTTTTTTTTTGAAATTTTTTGGAAGTAAAGGTTAATTCTTTAATACGAAGGATAATAGAAATGATTTTAGGTTGGTTAGATATATTTATGGATGATCTATCTAGTGTTTGAAAAAATTAAGAGTTGGACAAGAAAATTGTATCACTTCTCGAACCATAATTCTATTTCAAGAAAAAATAAATCATCATCATTCGTCGAAGATAACATAAAAGAAATCATCTAACATAATTTCAAATTATATCACAGACCCATGATGGTCGGAACACAAATCAATCTAACACCACCCCTAAATTGTGTCCAGAATTATGCATATATGTTTTGTTCAATTAGCAAAAGAAATATATTAATTATTGCAACTTTATTTATTTTTTTGATTTTTAAATGAGATGGGTTAATCCATACTCATACTTATGTTGTATTAAAAGATCGGACAATACATAGTTTTTAATTACAAGGATTAGGGTTCATCAATCATTCCTCCGAACCCCTGGTCGCTCTGACCCCCCCCCCCTACAGTAACTTAAATCACAGTGCTTCCTTTCGACTCCGTTTTGTTATTTCTGGTCCTTGTCATCTACGTTTTATTCGCAATCGCCTTCATCGGGGTACCACCGTTTCCTGGTTTTCCATCTGATTAGTTGCTGCTCCGCTTTTTGAACTACCTGGTCCGATGTCGTTGACGCTTCTGTGAAGGTACGATCACATCTTTCCTTCCAAATTTGGAAAATCAAGAACATGCCTTCTCCCTTCGTTTTGTATGGAGCGAATTCATAACCGTACCAGTCCCGGTTATCCTCTGAATTCCCCCGACGTGGTCCCACGCCTCCGTCGTAAATTTGCATTCCTGCAGTAAGTGTTTTAGAGTTTCCTCGTCATTTCGACACAGTGGACATCTGGAAGGCATGATCCACCCCCTTGATCGCAAGAAGTCGTGGGTGGGCAGAATCCTCCTGATCACCTTCCACCCGTACGTTCGTAATTTATTGCAACTTTATTATTGTATGATATTGATAATTGGTCCTAGATAATCAAAACAGTACTCCGTTCTCCCGTTCGCATTAACATTCTAGCTTGAGCATTTGTTAAATTGGCCCAATTAATAAAAAGCCCGACACTGAGCAGTTGTTCGATTTTGGTTTAAATTGTTTTTTCTCAAACGACCCTTTTATTTTTCTTCAATTTAAGGGATAATTTCGCATATCCTTCCTACAAAATCAAAATATCAAATATATTCTTCTAAAATTACAAATATCGAATTTGTCCTCCCATAAATCTTTTCCTATCAAATTTAAATATAATTAACTTTTCTGTTATAATTAACATAAAGTTTATTAAGTTCCCAAACTTAACCCGTTTCCTCGCCTTGCCTATCCTCTCTTCCTCCGGTCTGCTTTTCTCTCTTCAACATGTACTACTCGCCGAAAAATAATGGGTCTTTTTTATTATTTCTGACTGCCTATTACTCATTGGAAAGAGACATCATCTTTCTTACCGTACCATTTGCCGAAAAGAGTCGTCTCTCTTATAGCTTGAATCGCTCAAAGTCTTCCTCAAGTCCCTAAATAGAGCAGGCCTTCTACTTCTTTCAATTGATCTCATATAGTTTAAATTTGAACCGTATGTAAAATCGTATACATGCTCGTAACATTCTAATTGATATGATCTGCATGCATGTTTGTAAATGATTTATGATTATAATTTGGAAAAATGAAAATAAGAACATAATTTTTTGTTTTCATTTCGAAATTGGAATTATGATATGTGCATATTTGGAATTTGGAACATGTCGATGACACTTTATGTCAATGTCAGTTGGTATTAGCTTTGGTTTGGTGTATAAATTGAGATTGAATCAAATAATGACAATTGTAATTGGTGTCTGTATGGGTATGATATATGTACCAGTTAAAGTATTACAAGTCTGTATGTATATCGTATTTGTAACAGTCGAACATTTTCTTTACAGAGGAGTGATGTATATCTTCTAAAAAATTTCTCCACAAAACTTGATGCGTGGTATGATTTTTAATTTTAATTTAACAGATTAATTAATGATATCCTAATTTATGTTTGATTGTCTTAATTTATGATTTGACAATTAATTAGCATGTCAAATCATAAATTAAAATATTAAAAAGTAAGATATTAAATTGTAATCAAATCATCAAGTCTCGTGGAGAAAATATTGGAAAACAATTTCTCCTCATGTTTTATGCATTGATTTGATAGTGCTTGAAAAAATATCAAGTAACAATTTTTTATTTTTTTATTTTGAATTATTCACGACTATCTAATAAAGATTCATCCTTTACACCAAATCTAAATAAATTGAATAAGAGCAAAATTATTTGGAAGTACTTTCGAAATACATCCAAATCATTTCGAAATTTGATTGAAATTGGAGTTCAAATTTTAGGCTAAATTTTATATGTACCCTTATAGAACTCCACAATTTCACCTATATCCCCGCAAAACGTGAAAATCATGTTCCTACAAAATTATTACAATATCATGAATACCTTTTTTTTTATTAGATTTAGGTTAACCATTCGTTAAAATTAGCGTTAATTTGTGTTTTTATTTTTATTTTTCCGACGTAAATTTTATTTCTTATTGTACTTAAAAGGATAAAATCGAAAAATAAAAAATTAGCGGCAATAATAAAAATGACATCTACGAAATTATAATAATTGTGTAGAAGTACTCGTGACATTTCATGTTTTGCAAGGATATTCGTGGAATTGTGGCACTTTGTAGGGGAACATATGGAATTTTGCCAAAATTTTAAAGGCCAAATTTCATATGTACCCCTACAAAACCTCATAATTTCACGTATATTCCTGCAAAACGTGAAATATCATGAATATTCCTATAAAACTACTAAAATTTCACGAATGCCCTCTTTACTAGATTTTATTTAATTATTCCTTAAGATTAGCGATAACTTGTGCTTTTCTTATTTTTCCGAAATGAATTTTATTCCTGATTTACATAGGGGTAAAATCGGAAAAGCAAAATTTTAGCGGTAATTTTAACGAATAGTTAACAAAAATTTAACAAAAAGCGTATCCATGAAATTATAATAATTTTGTAGAGGTATTCATGACATTTCACGTTTTACAGGGCATACGTGAAATTGTTGGGCTTTGTAGGAATACATATGAAATTTGGCCATTTTTAAAAGGATATATTTGATGTCAATTAATTTATAAGGATAATTTTGATATTTGATGCTTTTGGAGGGATATACGGAAAATTATCCCCAATTTAATAACCCAGAGAAATCCATAAACCCTACACCCGCGCTCTCTGCGTTGCGACGCAAGGTTGAAGTACAACACACCCCTTTCTCCTTCGTATCCTCTCCCCTCGCCAACTCCCGGCGAAACTGCCTAGTTGGCCTCCTGGTACTTCTCTCTCTCTCTCTCTCTCTCTGGTAATTGTCATCGGTACCTGTCTTGATTGATTGCGCAACTGATTTTCATATATGGTCGTACCAATAACTTAATTTGTTTATACCAATTTGAAAAAAAAAATCGGACAAACAAAGGTACATTTTAACAAATTATATAATGTTGCTGATTCTATTAACGTAAAGAACTCGTAAAATGCTGTCATTACCTATGCAATAATTCTCAATTTGGGAATTAAGATTAATTAAGTATACAATAATCCTCAATTTGGGTGATTGAGCTTAAACCATTTCAGTGTAAGAGTTAATTGTACACGTAATTTTCATGGGTTTGTTTAATCAAGACTTAATTGCACAATATTAGGGTAATTGACAATTGGGTTGCTTTAACCGTACCATTTCAGAAATTTCCTCTTTTTCATGAATTTGTCCCGTGAAAATTCTCAGGGCATAAGCGAGCAATTTTCTCTTTATTGAAGGGAGCAAAAGAGGGATTTTTTCATAAAAAAACCATGTTAGACACAACCACCGCATACTGGGTTGCGGAGTTCATCCTCCGCCAGCGAAACATCAGCGACAGCATCAGCAACAGCATCCACCTTGCGCTCCCAATCCTTTCCGCTACCTCCCCGCCACCTTCTCTCCGTCGTCTCGTCCTTCTCCGCCAACTCTCCTCTTGCCAATCCATCACCCCTAAAACCCTAGAATCCATCCAGCTTTTGCATTGCTTAAACCCTAACCCCCTCGCCTCCGCATGCTACCTTAAAGTCGCGGCCCATCTTGCCGTTACCTCCAGCGACTTCCCAAATAACGTCCATACCCTGTTTAAACAACGCATGAGGGACATTGTCAAGTCAATGTCGCCACCTGCAGCTGGATTGGTTTCCGAAAGAACGAAAGAGATGGCAGAGGAAATGGAGAGAGCAGTGATTAATTTGGAATTGAGGGAAGAAATGATTGAGAGGAAAAGAATGGATGCTACGGAGGCGATTAAGGCTTTTGTGGACAAGGAATGGGAAGAGATATTCAAGAAGCCGTCTTTTATTGAGATTGCCGCTGCTGCAGACAAATCTTTGTTCGAAGCACTGGAGATGGAGGCTAATAATGCAGAGGAGCAAAGCAAAGCAACTAAAATGACTGGAGAGATCCAGTTTATGTCGACACCAGAGGTGCAAAAGCTTTCGAACGCCCTTAAATCTAGAATGGCTGACCTGCGCAAGATGGTAAAAGATCCTCTGCCAGATGCAATAAAAATTGCGTGTCGTGTTTCAGCAAGTTTGCAATGTGAAAATAATATTGACGGACCAGCAACGAATGCTTCTGTGAATGAGAAGGGCAAAAATGTAATTTCTACTCGTGATGAGGGTGTCAATACTCGTAGTAGTCTTATGGATCGAAAAGCCACTGCTTGTACTTATCAGGTTATTATTATTTTTATTTTGTTGTCGTTGTTTTATCTTTTGTTCTAATGTTTTTTGTTTTGCATTGTTTTGTAGTGGGATGATTCAATTTCTGTAGAATCGGATTCGGGTAATTGTAGTAGAGAGGGGAAGAAGGTGAGATTGCCGAGTCCTACCAAAAGGGCTGCAATTTCTCCTCTGATAAAATTGACGGAATATCAAAAGTTTGTTCGTAGAAGACAAATCAAGAAGTGGAGTATTTTGGAGGAGGATACTCTACGAATTGGCGTCAAAATGTATGACAAATTTCACCCTCCTTATTATCATATACATTTTATTTGCTCTTTTCGTACTTGCAAATTGATATATTCTTTTTCTTATCACGGAGGCATGGTAGAGGAAATTGGAAAGCAATTTTAAATTGTTACCGGAACATTTTCAAAGAAAGAACTGAGGTATGTATGAACTCTCTCTCTCTCTCTCTCTCTCTCTCTCTCTCTCTCTCTCTCTCTCTCATGTATTAGAGTTTGATTCAAATTTTGAATTGACAGGTGGATCTGAAGGACAAGTGGAGAAATATGACGAGAAGCTAGATCAGGCTTATCCTCTTAATTGCTAGGTTGGAGGTGAGAGATGTTTTTTGTGATCCTCGAACTCTCTCTTTTGAAGAAATTAAGAAATTTGTACATAAATTGAAAAGATGTATCTTTTAAGATGCGTACTTGCTATATTATATCTTCCATTTGAGTGCCCTTGTTTAAGATGAGTCTTTTCATTTTAATCCTGATCTTCCCTTTAAAAAGTTGCTTAAAGTAATAAGAAATTTGCTAATCTATTCCTTTCAGATTTAACCTCAACTAATAAATACATGAAAGATTCATTCAGGAAACCGATTACTAAACAAAAAGTATCATTGAATATAATGAATGAATATGACATACTATTTTAGATCATTGAATATAATGAATGAATATGACATACTATTTTAGTTCTATGGGAAATTCCCAAATTCGAAGTAGACTAACCAGTACCATCTCAAAGAACTAATGTCAACGTGAAAAATATGGCATACTATTTTGTATGTAAAAAAGTTTTTAATAAAATTAATAGAGTTTGTAAGGAAAATATATTTTTTTGAATCATGAAAAAGATTTTATTTCTAATTTTCTATTGTTGTTTTTGTATTCATAATTATTATTCACAATTATTAGTACTTGTAAAAAATGAATGAATTTATAAAGAAACTTTGGACCAAATATTTAAAATTAAAAATTACTATAAATGTCGAGTTAAAATATTTGAGAAAACAAATCTGAATATTAAGTGATTCATTTATTTACAAAACATGAAAATGACAACTTCTAAAAGGCTGACGGATTGTGGTTCTGGTGGGCCAAATGTCATTTGGGCTTGGGATACTTTGAACTATCGGTAATTTACCGACCCCCTTATTTTGCACATATCTTTGAGCCTCCTCATGAAGTCACATCATCATGATTATCCTGATTATTAACCATTAGATTGTGTGATGTGGGTTCATCATATGTATTAATATTATATTTGACCATTTAAGACATGCATTTTGTATTAATATTTTTAAGTATTAATTTGAACCATTAGATGTAGTGATGTGGTTTAATCTCAATTATTAATTTTTTGTTAGATTTTTTGATGATCATATTTTGTGTAGTCATTTATGTGTTATTATTTTACACCATATTTTAAGCATTCTTAGAAATCCACATCATCCTACATTAATGATGTAGCATATTATTATTGGTTAGAATCATATTAGACCAAGTCTAATCAATTGTTTAACATTTCACATAAGATTACATGATCTGAATGCAATGGAATATGAAAAGTTTATATATGAAATATTACTAATTTAATATGTAATATTATAAAACATACAACATATATTAGTATTATTTTGAAAATTTAATTTTATAAACCCATCAAATATATTCATTTTTATTTTTTCTTTATTTTGACATCCATATTATCATAGTTTATACATACCGTTTTTCATAATTTCAATTTGTAAATATATTATGTAAGAAAATACAATGAAAAAAAATACATATTTACATAAAAGATTTTTAAAATTTTTATTTGCATAATAAATTTTTTAAGTATTATTATTTATATTTTTTAATTATAACAATAAGAATCTCATATAATACTTAGTAGATTATTTTTGTGTTTTTAAGCAAACAAAAAAATTTCAAAAAATAATAGAATTAGAAAATAGTTTATCCATCTAAATAACTTTTTAAACTTATAAACACCTATCAAATTGTATTGTTATTTTACAAAAATGTAAAATAAAAAAAAACATATGAAATAAAATAATTTGTATTTATGTTTATTATAAATTAAATTTTGATATTATACATTAAATTACTTTCACTATAAAGTCGTATATTATTATGTATTTTCCATTACATTTTGAATCAATAAAAATTATTACTACTATATAATTAATAATGTGTTACTACATATGTTGTATGATTTATTTTTTTAATATTTGATATTGTATGAAATATTGTGAACAATGATATAATATTTGTTGTTACGTTTTTTCGTAAAATTGTATTATATCTTATTCTTATATATTAGTATATAATGACACTAATATAAATATTATTATTTAATTAAAAAAATGAGATTTTTTGTTATCATAATTTAAAATAATTGTAAAACATATGAATAATCATAGATAAATGAATTCAAATAACTTTATTTGGAGATGATATTATTAATATTGTCATACAAATATATAATTGTATTACAATGAAAAACATAATTTACATGCTCGCCGCGTAACGCGAGTATTCTCCTAGTTTATACTAACACTCCCTAAAATAATTCTCCATTTAGTCTCATCTATCATATTTTCAAAAGACAATAGAAAGAAAAAACCCTAAAAATCATCTATACTGAGGGCCGATTCCACAGTTTTATATTTTTTTTCAACGCGTGAACAGTAAAGCTAATATGAAAAAAAAAAATTACTCTCCTCCAAAATGTAACCGCCGAATTCTCCATTATTAAACTATTACATTTAATTAACGTAATAATTAAAGATTTATCACACAAAATATTTAAATTTGATCAATTACGGCAGTTACATAAGTGTATATGTACAATGATTCTTTTTAAATATACACGTAATTATTACAGATTTATCACACAAAATATTTAAATTTGATATCCACGTACAATCAGAATTTATTTTAATCTTCTTCTTCCTCATCCGTTCTTTCTCACTGGGATGTTTAGGTTTTATTTTTTTGACATCTGCACCCTAATAAACTTTACTCTTAAATGGTTGTCCTTGCTCATCGTGTTATCCCCCTTGGTTTTTTTTGTAGCTTTTGTTCTTGTGTCTCTCGCATACCTCTTCTTCTTCATTTTTTGTATGCTCCGTCTTTTTTCTCTTCCATCTCTTCTTCGTCGACACATATTTTCAGTTTTTGTTCCCCTTTCTCATATGAAATATGTTTAATTAATTTTCACCAATATCTCAGAAACAATAATTCGCATAATTGGAAGCATCAACATATAATTTGTAAACAGATCTTACATAAATATATATAACAACAAACATTTAGAATGATGGAAAAATAACTACCAAATAACATCTATTTATTCATTTGATCACACAAAGCCAAAGGTATCCACACCACGCCTCATGAAAAAGAGGTGAAACAAAATAGCGTATGTGTGATTGTTGTTAGGCTTATATTTGGATTGGAATTGGAATATTGGGCTTATAATCTCCATATAAGGCCCATAATTGGAGCACAAAATTCGTGTGCCATGAATATGGCTAAATTAAATTCACATGCATGCATTTTTACTAAATAATATTGGTTATAAAATCTTGAAATGCACTGTGGACTTGGTAATGAATCAATGAACGGTGATTCTAACAATTCTCAGCATATATATAGTACAGCTTTTTATTATGTTCAAATTTTATAATTCGCATTATACATGCTTTTACTGTGGCCTCTTGATCAGCAATTCTGTACAAGTGTAGAGAAATAAATGGAAGGATCTTCACCTTCAATGAAAAATCATACACGATATTTGTTCAAGTGGCTAGACGAGATTCGAGAAGCAACAAATTGGAGACATAATTGTTAGTCAAGAAGGAACAAACGCAGCTCATGGTATGTAATATCGAAACTGAATTTCGATTTTCGACACTAGCATCAAATTTATTCTTTTATATGTCTACTATTGTTTCGAATTACAACTTTCAAGTCTCAAGATCATACAATTGTACGAAATTAGTTAAGATATGAACGGGTGAACGGAAATTCTCGCTTCCCATTCTTCTTTGTGAGATTTAATGTTTAACAAAATTAAGATAAACTCAACGACACACATATGTCTAATTTTAGTAGAATTTCTCACAAATTACAAATATTAATGCCAGTATCGGTATGGAATTCATACAAATCGCTGAAAATAATCGCAATTTATCCATTAATTTCAGCATTAATTCCTAATTATTTTACTTTGTTCTGCATTTAGGCATTAATTACCAATTGAGCTCAGTACCATGAAATTTCAGGAGCTAATGATTGTTATTTTTTTTTCTCTTATTAAGCCATCTAAATTAAGAAAGAAATAATCTTGAATTTTTTCAAGGATTGGATTGTATATAAGAATATTTGCTTTCATACAAATAAATAGTTGTATATAAGAATATTTGTGCAATAGTGATTGACTGGGTTCTTTACATCAATCTGATCTCTCAGATTAGAACAGCACTTCGGAGTTCTTTTATTTTATATTTTCTTTTACTTACATATACAACTAAACACATTATGTTAGCAGGGAAGAGATCTCATGTAATTAAAATAAAAAATATTTTCAAAATAAATATATTAGCAAACTAATTTTATACTTCTGGAAAATCTTTCAAATTCAATAATATATTAGCAATTTATAAAAATATATATACCTTTATGTTTGATTCGAACTAAACAAGGAAGTAATTTAAAACAATATTAAAGTTTTGATTAGAATTTAATTATATATATGACTTGAATAAATATAAATATAATAGTGACAATTCAAACAATCATTTGTTGAGAGAAAATATTGGAGAAATGTTATTTTTATTTTTATTTTTTTTATTTTTTTTAAGGTAATGTTATTTTTTATTAATTATATAAGAACTAATTCATTATTATTAAAAAAAAAATGACCGACGCGTTTATAGTAATTAAAATAACTCTAAATTACCCATCCTTATTTTTGTATCGACAAAAGGATTTTTTAATTCAATGTAGGATGACATGTTTCTTTTGTTTCGGGTACACAAATTCAAAGAATTCATTAGATATATATAAATACTACTATTTTATTTTCAATATAATAGAAAATTCAAAAAATCTTGCTATTATTGCGGACCATTGAATTTAAATTAGTATTTTTATATCATTTTCATAATAATAGTTCTTCAGTCAAATACTATGTTTTTATTTTAAAACATTCACATATATAGATTTGTCTGAATTTTTGTTTGCGTTAATTCAGCTTCTCATATTAAAATAATTTCGCTCAAATTTACCTCTCTCTCTCTCTCTCTCTCTCTCTCTCTCTCTCTCTCTCTCTCTCTAATGTGTGAATATAACAAAAAACAAAACAAAACAAAAAAAAAAAAAAAATATATATATATATATATATATATATATATATATATATATATATATATATATATATATATATACACATATACGTATTAGTATTTAGTACGTGTACCATACATGTATGGGAGTGAATATCGCCTTTGTTGTGATGTTTCATTCTCTTTAATCGCCTATATTTGAAACTGAGAGTACATGTATGGGAGTGAAGGAAAAATACCGAGATAGCTGAGGGAGGGCGAGAGAGATGGAGAGATGGAGAGAAGGTTATTTGTTCGAGAGAGATGAAGATCGAAATTGAGGTTTAGATGAGACGGTTGCGCATGTATTTCACTTTGACCAATATTATAATAGAAAGACTTGCATCGCTACCCATGCGTATCTATCTGGTTGTTTTTTTTTTTGCTGAAAGCCCGTAGGCATTGAATCTCATTAATTAGGTGTACAAACCACACCACGCAAACGCTTAAGTTTTACATACCGGCCTTAAACTGATCAAAATAGAAAAAATAGTCAGCTAGCGATACCCCTAAACCTATATCATACAGAGTAAGCTAGGCTGATGACGTGCACAGAAGTAAATAAAGCTTAAAACTAAGTGGAAAACTTTCCTACAAACAGAAAAACTACTACTAAACTCTTCTATTCCCTTCAGAGGACAACTGCATGTACTATCCCATAACAGGCATGCACGAATCCTGAAATTCGACTTGAAGGAGTCTTGTCATGTTGGCCAACATGTGTGCCTCCTTGTTCTCTTGCCTTGGAATCCATTCGAAAGTAGGGTCCTTGAGCCTTCTTTTCCATATCAAGCAATCGCGAGCTCTCTGGATTGCAGTCCAAACACTCACCTCGATCTCCTTCGCCTGGTTTGGGTTGTTTAAGAATCATATAGCTTAAAAACTGTCTGCATAGAATTTGCAGACTTGTCCGTTGAATTGTTGAGCCACGTACTCCATTGCTGTGGCCAGGCTCCACAATTCTCCTTCTAGGGACTGGAGATGTCCAGTGGCTTTTGTCGTTTGCACCCAAATTATCTGCTGGAGATGGTTCCTGAGAGTAAATGCCAATCCTATAGCTCCATCAGAGTCACCTGAAAAATCGGTATGACAGATCAGATTCTGACTCGTGTTGTTGCTGTCGGGTATCCTAGTTTGTACATTATAGGGGGCTGGTATGGTGCTATAAGTACTCGACATAGCTCCCAGTTTCACGTCCTGGAAAGCTTTCTGTATAATGGATTCTCTAACGGGTGTTATTTTTTGGAAGACCCATTCATTTCGAGCCTTCCATCATTCCCATATGAGTGCAAAGAGGAAAGGGGTTTGCTGAGGACCCACCTTGTCAGCCCATTGAGTCAGAATGTGTAAGAGAGGCTTACTAAGGTCTATGTGAGCAAAGTTTAAAGGTGCGTGTGACCAAAATTGAAAAGCTAGTGGGCATAGAAAGAGGGTGTGTTTAGTGGTTTCATTCTCTAGTCTGCACATCGGACACGTGGCATCGAAATTTGCTATTCTTTTGTGCAGGTTTCCATTATTGGGTATCGAGTCATGCATGACCATCCATATAAATTTTTTTTTTATCTTTGGTAAGTTACCTTTTAACTTCCAGAAAGATAACCACATTTTTTCTTCACTGATATTCTGCAACACATTATCAAGATTTGCTTCTATGGAAAGGTACTTGTACACTTCTTTCACTGTCACCTTCCCACTGGCAGCTTGTTTCCACACAAGTTTATCTGCCATACTTTCATATCAGATTGGGTCGAAAGGGGTCTGACTTATATTCTCAATATGAGTCGAAGAGAACCACTTATTCAGTTTTTGACTGTCCCATTGGTTCGTATTCAAATTAAATAAATCTTGTACCGTTAAGGCCCTGTCTCGAATATTAACTGGGTTGTAATCGGTTCCTCCCGAGAACCAAGGCTGGCCAAGAGCTTTACATTTTAAACCATTTCCTAGAATCCATTGACAGTTATTATCGAAGAATGGTCTTAGCTTGAGTATCGCTCTCCAAAAAGGGGATATAAAGGTTGCCCTTTTAGTTAACCAAATGGTATTGCGAGGCAAATATTTTGCCTGGATCTGTTGGATCCATAAAGCTTGTGTATTTGATATAACCCTCCATAGTTGCTTAGCTAGTAAAGCTCTATTCATCAATTTCAGGTCTTTTAGGTTTAATCCTCCCATTTTCTTTGGCCTCACCAGTTTTTTCCTTGGTATCCATGCCAAATAACGGCTTGAGTTTTGTTTTTTCCCCATATAAATCCTCTAATGATAGTGTTTATTCGTTGAATTATACCACTTGGTATTTCTTGATTTGCCATGTAATATATAGGCAATGACTGTAGCACAGAAGATACTAAGATCAGTCTACCGGCTTGAGTAAGCAATCTTTTCTGCCAACCACCCAATTTATTCTCAATTTTATGCACCAGGAACTCAAAATCCTGTACTCGTGGCCTGTCCATTTGCACATATGTAACTAAATACAGCTCTCTATCTGACGAATCCGTAGCCCCAAACAGATTCATAATTGTTTGCCTCGATTCTTGAGGTGTATTTTTACTGAACCATAGTTTAGTTTTACTCGGGTTAATTGACAGACCAGAAATTGTACTGAATTTAGTGAAGATGTGTTGCATATATGATGCCTCTTGAAATGTGGCCTCCCATAAATTACCAAATCATCGGCATACATGGAGTGTGTGAAGAAAGGTCCCCGATGTTGGTTAATTCTAACCTAGAGGGGGGTAAATTTGGCAATCTAACTTATACTTAGTTTAGATTTAACCTAATTTACGGTGCGGAATAAATAATAATTTAGATGATAAAGAAGATACCGTACAAACACTTTGACACAAGATGTTGCTCCATGCGCTCATCCATTTCGTCGAGCATCTCCTTCACATAGGCAAACCTCTTATCATCCCGTTCCGTTTGGGCATTTGAGGATTCCCCCTTCCCCACATTCCTCTTTCGTTTGGGAGCCGGTTCTTCACCGCTTTCATCGGTATTGGTTGGGTCGACGTTGTCCTCTTCCTCGTCCAAGGTGTTGCCCTTCGTCCACCGGGTAGGATCGCGGGGAAGGTGATAAGCCACCGCATCCTTTGCGGAGTCAATAATCCATCCTAGGATGCTCGGCGAATACCGATATCCAAACCGTCGGAGGTTTGCATCGGATGCGAGGTTGATTGGTGATTTCGGACGAAAATCCCAATCGCTCAGTGGTATCTCAATACCTTGGAGTTCCATCATACGAGCAATCAATGTTCCGTATGGCAAGGACGCGTTCTTATGACTCATTACACTTTCCATGTGGCTTGTGATGAGAAAGGGCACGTGGATGGGTAGTTGATCCTTGTACCACATGCGATGCAAGAGTATAATATCCCGCTGTTCGAGATTCATCTTAAATTTTTCTGAGGAAGTGAGAATGTTATTACCGATGGCCCAGATAAACTGTTCATGGGCGGCCAAGTGAGATGCCCTTTGCCCAGGTTTGATACCCGTGATGGCAGCTTCGAGTCTCGCCTTGCGAGTGTCGTAGATTTTCTCTCCGCCGTCCCTTAGTCCGAGCAAAACATTCAAGTTTTTGATACAGATTTCGACATCTTCACCGAGGATGTATGACGTTACCTTTTCTTCGTCACGGTGGAATTCAGCGTTTGCGTAAAATAGTCGCGTGATTACATCATGCGATTCGACGTTTAGGCATGCTAAATTCGCGAATCCCCATTGACGTTCGATTTCCTCGACTTTGTCGAGGAGGTGATGTATGTTTGGCGGAAACTCGTAGTAGTAGCATGGAGCAATTGGTCTCTTGGATACCCATTCATGGAAGAGGATACCAGCCTCCGGAGTTCGAAACAGATGCTCGTTGTTTGGGTCAGAGAAGTCATAGTCACTTTGAATGCGTTCTTCAAGAGTAGGCTTCTTGGCCGCTTGCTTCATTCTTCTTTGAGCGTTCGAACTCTCGCCTACTATCTTCTTCCCCTTTGCCTTGGCTTTCGATCTCGAGTTTGGGGCGTCCATGGCTGTTGTTGAAGGTTTTAGTTTTTCTGAGAGAGAGAGAGTTTTGGAAGAGAAACAAGGAGAGAGAATGAAGGGGGGGCTAAGTAACTGATGAAATCGTGTCCCTTCAAGTCACGCCGTAAGGGAAAAAGGGGCCATCACATCCATTGAATGCAGTCGGTTGCATGTGGACGAAGAGTTATTACGACGTGTCCGTTCGAACGCACTTCTCAAGTGCGTTGGAACGCATTCATGTCTGAGAAAGGCGCTATTTCGGGTTTTTAAGTTGTATCTGGGAAGTTGTTAAGTCCGTTCGAACGTACTCCTATGTGCGTTAGAACGCACTTACAACTGAGAAGAGGCGCCAGAATATGAAACGGCGCGAGTGTAAGGGTTTGAAGTAGGTTCGCTGAATGAGGCATGGGCGTTCGAACGCATTATTTGTTCGTTCGAACGCACTGAACACTGTTGACACTAAGAGTCAGCGCCAAAGGATGATCCGGCGCCATAATCCTATAATTCATTTTTCCATTCGGAACGCATTCAATTGTACGTTCGAACGCACTTGATCCTGGTAAGGAAATTTGATGGCGCCATAATTTAACTGTGACTTTGGATCTTATAGTCCAGTTGTCCGTTTCGAACGCATTTTAGTCCGTTCTACCGGACTTGAGACTGTTAATAGGGTATTTGGTGACTTCATTTGTCCGTTCCGAACGCACATGTTTTTCGTTCGAACGGACTGGTTCCTGAGATGTGATCACTGGACTGAATTCGTGATTTATTTACCGAGACAAGTGTTCTAATGTAATCCTCTATTAACACTTGTGAGGTAGCTACATGAGACTCGACCAATTTGACTAGAATTTAATTTAGCCCATTTCCTATACTCTCCTTACATATTTGGCTTAAGGTGTGGAATACTAAGGAGTATAGTTCTTCATGTTAGGGCTTAAGCCCTAGGAGGTCCTATACCGAAAGACGTAGAGGGACCCATCGAGTGACGATCTTTACGCATCCATATTAAGTTTGACGTTAATTTTGGATTGTGAAGATCACAACTTGTTGAGACATGACCAATTTTGCAACAATAGTTACACAATGCTACGGTGGGCTTATTTGTGGGTGTGGTACTCTTCACAAAATAGTCCGAGAGTTGATTCGGATTACTTCTCTTAGAAGTTATCGATTTTGGCATTTGATAAAGGTTATTTGATTTAAATTTATTTTGCTTAAAATTATTTTGTTTAAATTGTTTACGTGTGTTGGTGAAATGTTTGGGAGGCCCTTGTTGATATGAAGCTTCGGTGTAGTTTGTCACTTCATAGAAATACCCATTTGGTCCCCTTTTGAACAAACAATCGGTTCTTCCCAAATTAGTATGTCTAGGTTGTGAATTTTGTGTAAAATGATTTTTCCTATAATTATTATTGACACGTTTAGGTTGTTCATTTTTAGCATATTTACCTTTGTTGTAGTCATGGTACATGAAAGCATTTCCATGACTACTTACTTTATTGTTTTCCCATTTAGATTTTTGATTTTGAGATATTGAAAAATCGGGTTTATTACCGTTATTTTTCTTATATCCTAAACCGGATTTGTCATTTGGCTTTTGTCCTATCAATGACGATCTTAAAACATCATCCAATGAAGGAGGACTCAATGCAATATTTGCACAAGCCTTCTTCAGGGATTCATTTTCAACTTTAAGAGTTTGAATTTCGACTTTTAGATGAGAAATCTCACCTTTAATGGTTTGACACTCACACTTTGAAAAACCTTTAAATTCATTTATTTGAGTTTTATATGCCAAAATGGATAGCTCAAGAGAGGCTACCTTATCCTCGAGAGCTTGTGTTTGGCTCTCAAGTTTACCCTCATTTAGTTGAGAGTTCCCTTCATCTCTAAGAAACTCGTCACAAGATTCGAGTTCTAGTTCGAATGCGGGAGAAAATTTAGATTTATGTATTGATTCTATGTCAAGCAGAGAGTATGTACGTACCTCATGACATTGGTCATGTGTTGAGCTGGTATTGGGAGTAGATGGTTCCGAGTCCACAACCATGGGCGTGTGATGTGTAGTAGTTAGACCTCGTTCAATACGAAGAGATTTGATGGCCGCTTCCACTGCGCTCATTAGTGGAGGATCTATCCTTACCATGAGTGCAAGGTTTGCGGTGTGTCGATTTGACGGACCATCCGTGTCGGATGATGAGCTTGATCCGTCCGTTTCTCCCCACCTACAATCGACGTTAGCTTTATATGCCTTTTTCTTATTGATTTCTTTACCTTTGTAGTTTTGACGATTTTCTCGCCCCTTGTCCTCGTATCTTCTTTCGTATCGGGGCTCTCGCCTTTCCCGATCCTTGTGGTCCTCATCCTTTTTGATCCACCTCGAATTTTCCGGATGGAGAGTCCAACATGACTCCATCATGTGTCCAATTTTCTTGCACCAAAAGCAATGGAGCTTTAGCCCCTTTTGTTTCCGATTCTCGTTGAATCGTTTCTCGTCCCTTTGCCACTCTAGGAGTCGCAACGTGAGATCATCCATTTCATTGTCGTCATTGCTTGCATTCAAGGCGGGCAAAGCTACGGTTTTGGAGTGAGGAGAGGGTATGTAGATTCCTTGTTCTTCATCGAGTTGCTTGAGTCGAATCTCGAAATTTCGGAATTGACTTACCAATTCTTCAGGCGTGAGGTTTTGTGAAGCTACCGCTGTACCTAAAGCTACACGTAAAGATTCCCAACTACGGGGCATAGATTGAAGCAATCTAGCAATAATTCTATCATCAGTAAGAGGTGCATTTTGGGTGGCATATCGGGTTTTTAGTACATTGATTTTTGCCCAGATTTTATCAACGGACTCTCCCTCAATCATTCGAAGATTGTTGAATTCTTGTTCAAGTCCGATGATATTGGTTCTTCTCATTTGAGATGTACCCTCGTATCTCTCATTGAGCATACGCCACATTTCATATGAGTTTTCACAATGATCAACTAGCGATCCGATAGAACTAATTACGTTGTTCAGTATTAAGTTTTGAGCGTAAATGTCATTAGTTCTATATTCCCTAGTTTGATCAGGGTAGGTTACATTTCCGCCCGTGTCAACCTCTTGGGCCAAGACAAAGCCTTGTAACACTACCTTGTCAAGTCCTTGGAGAGCGAATGTATTTAGCATGCATTTCTTCCAAGAACTCCAATTGGTTCCATCTAATTCACGTGAGTTTGATATATTTGATTTGGGTGCGGTATTTATCGGATTTATCGATGAGTTTTGTACAATAGGATTAATTTCGGCCATTTGATCGTTAAGTACAAGTTATCCCTACTACTCAAAGAGATGGTTAGTACCTTGCTCTGATACCAATTGTTGGTTAATTCTAACCTAGAGGGGGGTAAATTTGGCAATCTAACTTATACTTAGTTTAGATTTAACCTAATTTACGGTGCGGAATAAATAATAATTTAGATGATAAAGATGATACCGTACAAACACTTTGACACAAGATGTTTGTTTACGAAGTTCGGTAGGTGGTTGCTTTGTAGCTTTAACTCACCCTTTACTCGCTTAATTGACCGATTCAATTATTTGCGAGTACCTACGTCTCCGGGAATGCCTTGTGCCTCTTTTTGGCTTTCGATTGACTTCCAACTCAACTCGATTACAAGGATTTGCCTAGATCGATTTACACGCTTCTATCGATCTATAGCTTAGGCTCTTTACACTTTGTTGCACTAGCCTATTACAATTTTTCACTAATCGAGCTACAACGTGATCGGTCACGTGAGTGGGATACGATTAGTGGAGAATATCGAAAGTAGATCAACGATCTAAAGAGGTTTCTCAAGCTATCAATGGATATAGATAATCACAGCTTAGGGTTTCTCTCTTTTTAGGTTTGAATGTTTGAAAATGAGGAAGTGGGAGAGAGAGACCCATGAAGGATTCTATTTATACTCTCTATAGAAATCCTTCAGAAAACTTGTAGTGCGTTCGAACGCATACAGTCCGTTCGGAACGCACTTGAAGTTTGCACTAGCCGTTTCAAAATAACGTGCAAGTACATCTTGGGTCCGTTCGAACGTACAATGTCCGTTCGTAACGGACTCAATTATACATAGCATTTTGCGTTCACAGGAACAAGAGTCCGTTCAACGCACTGAAAAGTGGGTGAACGGATTCCAGGTTGTCCGTTCGAACGCACATGTGTGTTCGTTCGAACGCACACATCCCTGTGACGTTTTCCGTTCACAGGAAGTATTGTCCGTTCAACGCACTCAGAAGGTGGGTGAACGGATTATAATTATCCATTCGAACGGACATGATTGTTCGTTCGAACGTACACATCCCTGCGACACGTTTGGTTCTAATCAAGCTTTAAAGCTTTGATATTTAGCAAGTCCGTTCTAAACGGACTTTGAGTTCGTTCAGAACGCACTTCCTGCTTGACTGAACTCTTTGTTATTTTGAACATGATTTTACTTGAGTTCTACTAGGTTTGTACCTATGGTTTATTTGTGGCGTATCCCACTCACGGAAGGCTTCAACATCTTGAGTCTTGATGTATTCCAATGGCCTTCCTTGTGTTCTTCTTTTCTTGTTTATGTTGAGACTTCATGTCCTGATTCTTGATGTAATCCAATGAAGTCCTCCTTCACAAGTCCTCATTCATCTTCGTATCGTACCTATGTTATCCTGCACTTTTCTGGATGTATACATTAGTAATGACAGTGTTTTGAAATAATCAAACTATCAGGAAATTTGAACCAACACCCGATTCCCCAACGAAATACCCTTAATATCCCCTTGTTCCTGATGGTAATGGAGAGTTTCCGACAGCAATTCCATAGCGATGGTAAAGAGAAAGGGGGAGAGAGGACACCCTTGTCTCAATCCCCGTTCCGGCCTAAAGAATCCAGATCCTTTACCATTGATCCGAAAAGAATACTTCGGTGATTTAATGCAGAGCACAATCCAGGCTATCATCTTATCTGGGAATTTCATGATTTGGAGAACTCTTTGGATATATTTCCATTCGAGGCAATCGTAAGCTTTCCGCAGATCTATTTTCATCGCAAAGGAATGGTGTTCATAATTTCTGGACTTAAAAGAATGTAAAGCCTCCGATTGCAGGATTATATTGTCGTGAATATCTCTCCCCGCCACAAAACCGGTCTCCGGTAAGAACGTTTTGATTCTATTCGCAATGATTTTAGCGATCGTTTAATAGAGGAAGTTAACGACACTAATCGGTCTGTACTCATGGATAAAGGTGGGATTAGCCATTTTTGGTACAAGATAGATCGACGTATCGCCAAACGAATCATGGATTTGGTTCGATACAAAAAATTTGGTTATCTCTGCAAGTACTACACCCTTAATATCTTCCCAATGAAATTGAAAAAATCTAGTATGTATACCTTCCGGGCCCGGTGATTTATCGGGTCCCATTGAAGCCACCGTATCTCTGACCTCGTACTATGTTGGGATTCTTGTACAAAGCTCGTACCATTGGGGTTGTACTGATGATAGTGCAAGAAGGATCCGGTAAGGAATTGTCGCATCGATTTCGGCTGGATTACACGTTTTGTAGAGGCTTCTGTAGGTTTGTACGAAACCTTTAGTGATCTCCGTCGGTGTGCTCAGCCAATTACCGTGCTCATTCTGGACCGCAGAAAGTTGGTTGCTTCTCCTTCGATTCGTAGTTACTGCATGGTAAAAAGTCGTATTCTGATCTCCCCCTGTAGCCCAGCTAATGCGCGATCGTTGTGCCCAGAACATCTGCTGGAATTGCAGACATTGTCGATGGGCACTCTCCAGTTCTTTAAGCTCATTCATTGCCTGGGTAGGGTTAGATTGTAATCTATTTTGGGCTTGAAGCATACCTTGTTCTAATTGGGCCAACTTCTTATTTGGGTTATAATTATTTTTATAAGCCCATGCTTTAACTCCCCTTTTAACTTGAGCAATGTTTTTATCCCAGCCCAGATTGATATCTTTCTGTCCTCGTATGAAATCTCCATTTCTAAAGCTCTCCAACTGGTACCACCAGTTTTCAATTTGAAAATTCCTCGAGTATGATTTTTTTTCCTGGTATAGTTTGATGAGGATGGGGTTATGATCACTTGTAAGTTGGGGGAGGTGTAACACTTTAGATGTAGGATATAAGTTGATCCATGGTTGCGTCGCCAAAGCACGATCTAGGCGCTGCATGATCAATGGTGCACCAGGTTGTCGATTGGTCCATGTATAATCTGGATCCACATAACCCAAATCAGATAGACCACTATGCTGGATCATAGCATTGAATTCTCTACTGTTCTCATTATTTAGAACCCTTCTTCCTCCCCATTTTTCATGTGGCCCCCTAATGGCATTAAAGTCGCCTACTGTGAGTATCAAAGCATCAGGAGCGCTTGCCAGTACGGAAATTTCATGCCAAATTCCCTGGTTATTCACGTGATGCGGATCACCATAGACGCAAACTAGGGTCCATGCGGGTTCATTAGGAGTAATTCGAACAGAGGCGATTATGAAGTATCTATCTTGTCGAAGAACTTGCGGTTGCACTGCATTCTTCCATATCAGCCATAGCCCACCCGAGAGACCGAAAGCTGGAACGATGTGTGAGTTGTGAATTGGTAAGGTAGGGATGATGGAGGACGATTTTGATGCGTTACATCTTGTATCGGAGATGAAAGCGATGTCGATACAAGCGCAGCGGAGGTAGTGCCTAATGGAACGAATAGCCGCCGAGCCCCCGCAACCCCGGCCGTTCCAAGACAGTATGTGCATTAGGCATGCGGCAAGCCCCTCGGGCCCGCCGCTTTAATTTGTTTGAGGGGTGCTTGTTCATGCGAAATCGTGGAGCTCTCATGTTGATTATGAGGAACAGGTGTATCCTGGTTATAACTTGAGTTGGGGTTGATCCTCATTTCGGTTACAAGAGTCTCACTTGAGTTATTTTCTGCAGGGCTATCTCTTACAGTAGCTATGGACCTTGCACTGCTCCTTCCCCGCGAGTGATTTGAACTTAGGAATTAACGCCGCCTCATTTACCCATCTGCCCAAATGCTTGGAGATCAGTGATTGGATAGTAGGGTTAGGGTTGTTCGAGTTATTATGCATGGAGAGAAGTCTCTTATGGTCCGGGCACATTGACACCTCATGTCCAACTATCCGCAGAAACTACAAAAACGCCCGATCTTTTCATACGAGACGTATATCATAATGTCCTCTCCTGAGGGTAACTGGATCTGAAATTTATCAGTCAGAGCTCGATTGGTGTTTATGCTCATCTTCACCTTGAAGAATTTACGCCCGTTTATGAAACCCTGGATCGGATCGGACAGAGGTTTACCCACCTTGTTAGCCATTTGTTTGATCCCTAACGGAGCGAATAATTCCATTTTCTTGAAGTGGAATTGTACCCTCCCCTCGATCTCGTTAAACTCCTCCTTTGCCACATCTCTCGCTCCTTTAACTGTTTTGACTATGACCAAGTCACGCCTGTAAAGCCACGGCCCTCGGTTCATGACTCTTTCTACTTCTTCTTTGTCTCTTAGTTCCACCATGTATTTATTACGCCCCAGATCCTCGAATACACACTCCGGGTCCACATCCCAAGCTCTGACCATGGTGGCTGCGAGCGAGTCTCCGAAGGTAGGTTTATCCGAGTTTACTTTGATTAAGATCGTCAGATCCCAATTCCTACTATTCAAACCCTCTTCAGAAATTTGCATCTTCTCTTTACTGTTGGTTCTGGGGATATGGATGCCTGCTAGTTTGGAGATCAGTTCCTCATTCGAGATTTGGGGTTGTTGAGTTGACGAAGTCATGGGATGGTCACGATGCGCCATTGATGAATGAAGGAGTTTATTCAGAGAGTATGAAAGGAAGAGAGTATTAATGTGAGGATTATGTATTTTCTGGTTAAGTGGGTATTTATTTGGAGTTGGGCCCAGAATTGAGGCCTTTTTTGAGGTGATTTTATTTTTGTTGTATTCAGGCATATTGTCTTGGTGTGGCAAGCGGTATTTATTGCGGTTTGTGTCCGTCAATGTGGGGGGGGGGGGGGTACGTGTGGAATTAGTACCCTGTACCGAATCATCCATAAGCCTATTAGAAGGTTCCCGAAGCCTGGGAGATGCTCTGTTGTGTATGGAAAATAGAGACTCGTCTTTTTCTCCTGCCTCATCCGACATGTGCAGTGTCTTGGACATGGGATCATTTGTGGCATTCTTGATTGTGCGGTACATGTGACTCCTTGCAGAGCTTCTTCTTTCCCTAACTATCTCAATGGCTGAAAATGGAGTATCCTCCTCCAAGTATGGGGGCGGTAACTCTTGATCCGTACTTTGCGGCACCTGCGCGATTTGGCCTTCCGGTGGCAATGGGTGCCCTTCCTCATCAACTACGAATTCAACATGTCATTGTATATGGATATCACCCCAATCTTTTCCATGCGTTAGACGTAGAAACGGCGGAATGAGGTTAGGGGATTGGGTTATAATCGCGATTCTCAGAGATTCCTTGTCTGCCCCACTTCTGTTCTCCCTTGCCACGGCAATTAACCTACCCATCGGTACCATAGCTTGTCTGAAATACTCATAATGCCAGAAGTTCAGAGGGAAACTCGTAATGCTGAGATGCATTCTGAAGAATCGGTGCACCGGGAAGGATATCCCTGCCGTTTGCCATGGAAATGGAATGAAATGGTGCTGGTCTTCGAAGAGGATCGAATCCTGAATCACCTGGTCTACAGTGACCCACACTGGTAGTTTGCATAGGCACGCATTGTTCTCGTAGGGAGAAACGACATAATCATTTAGCAGGCCACCATACTGAGCAATCAGAGCTTCTTTGACGAGACTTGCCGCTGGCCTGAGGTTTGCTATTACTGATTGAAGGTAAATCGTCTTTTCTAGTTCATTTTCTATTAGGGGGTGACCTTCAATTTTGTAAAGTGTTCCGTATTGCATTGGCAGCTGCTCATTTGGCCATGGATGATTTACATCCATAATGCACTAACAAGGGTTGTAGAGGCGGACTATCAACCTGTAGAGATTGTGTGTACTATCAAAACAGGGTTATAGAGAAGTGTTATGATGGAGGAGTATGAGTTGGAAGGTGATAGAAGATAGCGGAGAGAAGAGAGTGGAGCGAGGATATTAAAAGAGTAAGAGATAGGAGGGGATAGAGAGAGGGGAGAGAGAAGATCAGTAGAGTGAAGGAGGTGAGGAGGAGGAGGAGGAGGAGGAGGAAGAAGAGGAGAGTTCCATTAGAGTTCCATTAGAGTTCCGTTTATCTATCTGGTTGTTACTTGAGTAAGGCATATAGTAGGAATAGTAGGAGAGAAAGAGATTGAAGGTGGGCCGTCACGTCATTGTTTGCGCAAGAGTCGAGATACCATCCGCCAAGAGGAAGCGAAAATATAGTGCTTGAGAAAAATAAGTTGTGAATCGGTTCAAGTTTTTGAATGCTTAGTTTGAATTGTAGTACCGACCAAATTACAGTCAATTTTTTTTTTCTTGCATGCATATGCAAATTTCATCAACAATATTATTTATTTGCATACGAGTTCAGCAGATGCATGCATGCGAATTTAGTCATATTTTAATTCGTGTTGTGCCGGATATTTTAATTTTTTTTAGAGAAACTGGGGAGGATTTATATACTCTTTTCTAATGATTTTTTTTCAGTTAACAGTTAAATTTTTTACAATTAATTTTATATTTTCTTTCACAAAATCTATTCGACTATTCCTATATTTAGTTTATAATTTATACTCACACTCCCAAAATACATTTGGCCCGCCACAACCACAAGCCCATATGAAATATGTCTATAAATAGTTTATAGTTTATAATTCCTATACTTAGTTTATAGTTTATAATTTTGTAAAGGTGGGTTACAAAATTATTGCTTTTGTTCTTGTGTTTGTCAGATATTTTCATTTTTTGTTCCCCTTTCTCATATGAAATATGTTTAATTAATTTTCACCAATATCTCGGAGAAATAATAATTCGCATAATTGGAAGCATCAACATATAATTTGTAAACAGATCTAACATAAATATATATATATATATATATATATAACAACAAACATATAAATTTTAGAATGATGGAAAAATAACTACCAAATAACATCTATTTATTTATCCATTTGATCACACAAAGGTATCCACCCACACCTCATGAAAAAGAGGTGAAAGAAAATAGCGTATGTGTCATTGTGAAGGTAAGTGATAATTGGTCAAAGTGAAATACATGCGCGACGTCTCATCCAAACCTAAGTCTATGTTATGTTTTTTTTGTAAAAAAACCCTTAGACTATAAGGGGCCGTTTGGTTCGTGATTTGGAAAATTTCTTGGCATGAAGTACTTCAAGGAATCTCATGCCAAGACATATCATTCCATGACATATTCTAATATCTTGTTTGGTTGATATACTTATTTATTCCATGACATACTCTAAAAATGTAAAAATGAATTTATTTATAAAAACTTTGGACTATTTATTTTTAGAAATTAAAATAAAATGTATTCCCTCTCATGGGAATGAAGAAAAGCCATCTCCTTCCTCTTTCCAATTTCAGATCCGCCGTGACCATCCACGCCTCCTCTTATGATGACGAAATCCAGATCCACATTCGTCGTGAAATCCAGGCCGTGAAAGACTCCTTTCTCCAGATCCCGAATTCTTTCTCTTTCAAGGTATTGTTTACAGCTATCAATTGATGCCAAATTTTGTAAGAAGATCCTTTTTTTGTTGCATTTTCTTAATTTATTCATGCAAATCTGTTGGTTTGTGGTTCGAGCACAAACCTGGTTGTTTTTATGTTTTGTTTAAAAAATAATGTGTTCAAATATGGTAAGAAACAAGTGTTAATTTCCTCTTAATATTTTTCAGGAACTTTAATTAGGAAATCTGCCCACAATACTCCTTTCTCCACTATTGGTTTATTAATTTTTTTCCTGTAATTCGCTTGTACCATACTGAATTTTATAAATATTCTTTAAATCACTGGTACCATGTTGCTAGTTAAATATTGATTTTATTTGTTTTTTTATTTTTATAATCAGGTTGCTGCGGAGGTAAATTAATGCATTAGTCCTTACTCGACTGGTAATTTTTTTTAGGTAGTAACTAGAAGAATTGTCCGCGCTTCGCGGCGGGTTTAATATATAAATAGTCAAATTATATATAATTGTTAGATCAATAATGATATTTTTTTTATATAGCTAAATAAATTAATGAACATTAGATACAATATAATTATTAGATCAAGAATGATATTACTCTTTTCCAAATAGTTAAATAAATTATTGTACATTAAATACACATACTCAAATAAGTGGTTGATACACATACTTGAAAAATAAATAACATACACAAGAACAAACACATACTTTAAAAAAAATAGTAAATATAATTATAATCATAAAGAAAACTAATAAAAATAAAATAATCATCATTTTGTGTAATATAATATCTTTAAAATAGTAACACAAAGTATTATGTTGAAAATTATTTTAATTATATTATTTATTGAATAAAACAAATATAATTCTAAAATAGAAAATAAAATGAAGAGAACTCTTCGGCATACAAAATAATCATTGTTTTGTGTAATATAATATCATACAATAAATTAATGTAATGCGAAATATATTATCAAACAAATATGAAAATAATATGCTGAAAATTATTTTAATTATATTTTTTATTGAATAAAACAAATGTAATTCAGAAAAAGAAAAGAAAAGGAAGAAAACTATTTGTATCAAAATTATCATTGCGTTTGTGTAATATAATATCATGAAATAAATTATTGCATTGCAAAATATATCATCAAACAAATATGTAAATAATATGTTGAAAATTATTTTAATAATATTGTTTATTGAATAAAACAAATATAATTCTAAAAAAGAAAAGAAAAATAAGAGAGTTATTTGGCATCTAAAATAATCATTGTGTTTGTGTAATACAGTATCATAAATTAAATTAATACAATGCGAAATATATCATCAAACAAATTGGCATTTAAAATAATCATTGTGTTTGTGTAATATAGTATCATAAATTAAATTAATACAATGCGAAATATATCATCAAACAAATATGAAAATAATAGGGTGAAAATTATTTTAATCATATACATCTGCAAAAATATATTTGGAAAATAAGAGAGTTAATTAAACATAATTCATGGGACTATACTTTTAATTCATATGTGTAATATTTTTGTCTCCCAATTTAAATCTTTTTTAACATATTTTGCAGATTAGAATTAAAGGGAGATAAAATAAAACAAGTATGAAAATAATTATATGTGCAATATTTTTGTTGATGAATAGAACTATTATTTGGCATCCATCTTTTCACTATTCATTAGTGATGAGGTGTTCTTTTGTGGGAGCACCAAACCATTCTCCTTTTAAATTTGCAGATTAGAATTAAAGGGAGATAAAATAAAACAAGTATGAAAATAATTATATGTGCAATATTTTTGTTGATGAATAGAACTATTATTTGGCATCATCTTTTCACTATTCATTAGTGATGAGGTGTTCTTTTGTGGGAGCACCAAACCATTCTCCTTTTAAAGGGAAATAAATTAAATTACTCTTTTTTTTCTTTATCAGATTGTTGCAAAGTTGGGAGGAAAATTGGTCAAATAATTTTGATTAATTGGCGACATATTTACTGTGTATCTGCAAAATTGGTTGTAATATGTTTGTTGTTTGTAAAATTGGTTGTAATTAATACATTTGAACTTTGTTTTGGAAATTGGATGTAATTTATTTAAACTTTTTTGTAATAAATTTGTTAGGAATTTTTATATTTTTATGTGTAGTTTTTTTATTTTATAATATTTTTTATATTTATTCTGGAAAAAATCGAGCTGGCTCGAGTCGAGCCGAGCTAGCCCGAGTTTTTTTCGAGCCGAGCTCGAGCTGGAAAGTCGAGCTCGAACACCTATTATGAGTCGAGTCGAGCTGGCTCGAGCTGGGCAGTGTTCGGCTAGTGTTCGGTTCGGCTCGGCTCGGTTAGTGTTCGGCTCGGCTCGTTGCCTGCTCTAGACTCTCTGTTATGTAATGCCAAACGGCCCCTTACATAATGGGCTAATATTGGTCAAAGTGGGCTTGAGAAGTATCTCTCTTCATAAAGTTAACGAAATGTGGGTCTCATCATTCGTAATCATTCTCCGGTAAAAAGGAAACAATACAATGTTCATGAATGTTGCAACCTCCCTTAGCCTCTTCCCACACTCTTGATGTGTCATCATACCATTTAACACCTTCAAATTTAACATTTTAATTCATGACTTAACATCTTAATTATATGTTAAACCATGAATTAAGATGTTCAACCATGAATCAAGATGTTAAATTTGAAGGTGTTAAATGTTATGATTATGCATCAAGAATGTGGGGGGAGGCTAAGGGGGAGGTGCATCAGTCAGTGCTCATACATGTTTTCTTTAAATTTCCCCACACTAAATGGCTTGATAATTAGTGATAAATCACTATAAAAATACGTGTGAAATTCAAAACTTTTATGCATTAAATCAGGTCAATTTACTCATTTATCGTATATTCATTTAACATTTATTTATTTAACACATACTCATGTGTTAAGTCGAGTTCTTTTACTTATTTATTACCTATTCATTTACCGGGACGTGTTTGCTAGCATAATACACAAAGCTAGTAATTTCAGGACGCTAGGAAGGTAATATATGAATATCACGATACCATAAGTATGCAAAGTTAGATTAAATCACCTAATTTTTTTTAAAATTGAAATCAATCTCTAATCATACACAATTTTGTTTTTGGAAACTTTGGTTTTAATTGCCAATGTTCTAATGATTTATGTTATGTTTTTTTTGAACAAGATTGTCTGAGATAGGTTATACCCGACATGTTAGGATCCGTTTGGGAATATGACAAGATCGGGGTAAATGTTTGAGGTATAATTGTTGGAACATTCCAACATTGGAGTTATATGTAAAATATTATGTGTTGTAATATTGTCATTTAAATGTTTATAATATAGTGATAAATTTTAGTTATAAAATTAAGCATTAAATGTGTCAATTATGTTGTGGGCCTTTGATGTGTAGAATATTGTGGTGGTGATTCTATTTTCTATGATGGGCTGAATTATAAGATCCACATTAGGAAGCCCAAAAATCATGTCTTTTGTGAAAATATGTCTTGTGGCTATATAAGCAATTTGATCGCAAGTACAGATGCTGATGATAATGTTCCATTCTTGAATCTGCCCCATTAAGATGAAAGAGAGATCCATTAGAGAAAATCAAAAGAACTCTAAATTGGACATCATAAAGTACTTGGAATCCATTTCTTGCAATTAAGGCTTCATGAACGCAACAACGGTGATGGCGCGACATCAATTCGGACGGATTCCATACGCTTCCGCATACGATTAAGTCTTTATGAACGCAACAACGGTGATGGCGCGACATCAATTCGGACGGATTCCTTATGCTTCCGCATACGGTTAAGGTACGATTTTGATTAAGATTATTCGGTTGGATTCACATAGTTATTACGGTCCGTTTGTACGGGCCGGTGCTGGATCGTTGCCGCCGCCCCAACAATAATGAGTTCTTATATTTATTCCATAATTTCGGAATGGTGTTTAGTAAGGTTGTATGGATAAATTTTAAGATAATGATGATTTAAAAATAGAATATGTTCAAAATGACCAAAACACATCGAATCATGCATAAATCCAACACGAATTTAAAAGAATGAGGAGAGAGAAAAGAATTACCTTGATCCGGGCCGGAATCTGAGCAAACCCTAGAAATGGTCATGCTCCTCGGCTGCGCAAACATCAGGAAGTGCCGTGCTAGTCGACTGTGCAAACCCCACGAATGGCCGTGCGCGTCGTCTGCGCAAACCCTAGCAATCGCCCTTTCTCGACGCGCATACGTTTTGTCGAGCCGATCTAACAAATGAGGAGAGAGAAAACGCTTCCCTTCTTATACATGGGATGAGTAAATTGGGTCTATGATGGACCACGGGAGAGAGCTACGTTGGTGTACAAACACCGATCGCAAGAAAAAATGGACGGGTGCGATTGGGAGCAAAATTTTAAAGCATGATTGGACGGCGCACAATCACTGAGTGACGTGGTGGCAGCCGGAAATGCAAGCAAATCCGGCTACATTGCATTAGAATTATGCTAAGATGTGTTGTTTGATATTATATAAAATTATATTATATTACATTACATAATATTACATTACATTATATATGTTATATTATATTATATTATATTAATTATATTATATTATTTTGTATTATATTATATTATTTTATATTATATTTATATGACAATAATAATACGTGTGAGGGTATTTTGGTAAAAGTTTGAGAGATAGGTGATGAATAATCTTATCATCATGGTGATGATAACTTTATACCTATCCATTTTTTTTTTATTTTTTTTTTTATTTTATACCGAGTATGATTGACAAAGGGGGACAAAGGAATAGGTTGGGTTATTTATTTCCTCTTTACCCCTCAATCCTCATTCAAACAGGGGATTAGGCTTTATATTAACGCATTCAAATTGAAGTGTTACGATACATGAAATAGAGAAAAATGATTTTTGTTATGTTATTCAATTATCTAATTTTTTTATCGTGTCAGCTCAATTTAAGAGTAGTGTGTATATTTAAATTGTGATAAGATCATTGTTTTGCTGTGTTAGAATGTGGTGTGGTATGCATGAAGTTAATAGTTATTCATGACAAAATCATGACAAGATAATTTTTTTCATTGTTTTAGAATATTCCAAACTTTATTTAAATAAGTTGTCCGGCGTGATGATTTTTATGTGATATGTGATCATTATTAAATATATAATTCATATTATGATATGTGCTTATTATCAGATATATAAGATTTTTCTTTTGAGATATAGGAGAAAATCACTATATTATATATAGGTACAAGTACATGGAGGGCGCGATCGATGCATTCGAGAGATTGTGTTTGTTAGCCAATGCTAAGAGTATCGCGTAACGCCATTAATGCCACGGTGACCATAACCAGAAAAACAACATTCAAGAAATTATAGAAAAAGGGGGAATTATTGGTATGGAAATTATTAGATCTCCTTAATTTAAGTCTTAAAAGAATATAAATTAAAATATAAAATTACTACTGATCCATCATCCATGTCAGTTGTATACAAATATCAACAATTTGAATTTGAATAAGAAAATTAAGGAATGGGCAAAAGAACTTGACGCGGCCAACGTGACAACTTGATTGTTGCTGAAATACATGCAAGTAGTTCAATTCTAATCGAGAGAGGAGAATTTTGCAAAATGTCAAATCTTCGTATAAAAATTTAAAATTTGCAAAATGTCAAATGTCAAATATTCACACCTACGAATGACAAGTATGTTTAAGGACAGCTTAATTTTTTGAGATGAAGAAACAAATCTAGTATTACTTACAAACTCTCAAAATATCAAGTACATATATTGATATATCCAGAAAATTTGAAATATCATTATTAATTAATAATTATACAAAATACTTTGTTTATGATCAATATATTTTTAAAATTTGAGAAAAAATAATAATAATTGAACGAGATGTTTTATCTTGAAGCGGAGCAAGGGAAAAACATCTGGTTTCAAATATTATTTGCCCATATTTATATTTATAAAACTTTGGGGGATTTACATATTTATCCTTTTTTTTTTAATTTGAAATTACATATTTACACTTCTTAAAATTAAAATATCATATTTATCCATTCATAAATCTAAAATATCATATTAATCCAAAAATTAAAAAATATCTAATTTCTCTGTTAAAACTAACGGTCGACATTTAAAATTACAACGTTGCCCTTCTAAAAACCCAAAATATCATATTAACCCTTTTAAAAATCATATTTTATCCTTTCATAAATTACTATTAATATGAGGAAGAGAAGGAAACAAATAGAAGGGTAAAAAAAATCAAGTTCCAAAATTCCCTTTGTTTCAAAATTAGAGCATTAGAAAAAGAACTAGCAAAACCCGGCGCAATTGCGGGGGAATTACTTTTTTTTATTTATTATCCACCGTTATTCTCTTTGACAAAATGCTTTATTTGATCGAAAATGTTCGAAAATGTTCGAGTTGCAATTCAAAAATATTATATATACCTTCAGAAGTTGAAAACATTGTTGTATTATTTATTATGAATAACACTAATAATATTTTAAAACTATAATATTACTTTATATTATCTGATTGTTTATTTTAATTAATATAAACAATTAGATCAATTGTTTTAATGCACCTATTTGTGTACAGTAAAATGTATGAATTAATTATTACACCTTGATTTTTGAAGTATCACACAACCTAGGCCAAACGACCAGTATTTTCCTCTCCAGTGCACAACTAACTGGACGACTTGTCCAGTCAATTTTTTTATTAAGAAAACACACACAGAGTGGTCTGTGTTCGCTGTTCTCAACTGGAGACGACGCATCCTCTTCCCTCCCTCTTGCTAAAACTCGCAGCCACCATGACTGCCCCTCTTGAACCCACATGTGCCTCCCTTCTCTCTGAAAGCTCTGTAATTGCGTGAAATTTTAGTGAAAACTGGTTATAAAAGCCAGTCGATTAAAAGTACCACATCATTCAATCCTAGTTCAAATTACCCATCGAAATACACTTCAACATACCCAAATACTCAAATACACTTGAGGAACATTAAACAAATCATAAGAAATCTTAGTTGGCAATATCAAGCGGTTTTGGGGAAGAAAGGTGCAAATTCTACGATGGATCGGCGGCGGTATCAGTTCAACTTGGAGCTACACAAACACAATCCCTCTAAAATTCTCTAAAATGTGGTATTATGTAGGGACATTTTGGTATTTTTCAATATATCGATATTGTGATGTCTAACTTTGTAGAGTTCATAAATTACCTCTTCCGAGTTTTTTTTCGGATTCGCCAGTAAAACGACCATCTTCATGACTTCATCTAATGTAACCCCCTGAAAATAAATAAACGGAACAAAAAAAATTAAATGATGGGAAATTTGCAAAAGCGCCCCTGCATTAGGTAAAATCGCGAAAATTCCATACATGCAATATGTTACTGACAATTGCAAAAAAAAAAACTACATCTATTTATTTTATTTGTTCTGTTTTTTTTAGCGATTTTGAGTATCATAATATGTAAGGTCTTTTTTGAAATTCTATTAGAGAAAAATAAATGAAGAGAAGTTAATAAAATATTATTCATTCAATAATTTCAGAGAAACAATATTAATAAAAAAAGCTAACCTAATTCCATAAATATTTTAGAGAGAGAAAGAGAGCGCTCTCAAACCTGTTGAGACAAACCTGTAGAGAGAGAGAGAGAGAGAGAGAGAGAGAGAGAGACCTGTTCGGAAGAGGGATGCGACTGAACTCCGAGACCAAGCGGACTATTCAATACCGTTCTTTGCACCATTATCTACACTAGGAAAATAGCCCGCGCTTCGCTGCGGGATATATTATTTGATAAGAAATAATATAATAAGCAAAAGTAATAATTTTATATATTATTTGATATATTATTTCGCTGCGGGATATATTATTTGATATATTATTTGATAAGAAAATAGAAATATTTCTTGCGCTTCGCTGCGATTTTTCAAAATCTTTTATGATCATAAAATAATAATTTTATCTAAAACGTTACAAGTGCAAAACAAAAATAATCTTCATAAATGTTAATTTAAAAACAAAAGCTGATATTAAATAGTCTCACAAGTATTATGCAATAAATGTAAACTTTTTTCTTCCTAAAAAAATAAGCATAAATGTTAATTTAAAAACAAAAGTAATATTCATAAATGTTATAATAAGCATAAAAAAAAAAATAATACCAACTCAGGCTAACAAAAAGTATTTGTGTGAATAGTATTTTATTAACAATAAAATTATAGTATACAAATTATATTTATTAATACGATGAAAAATTCAAATATTTTATTTAGAACACAAGACATATGTCAATTATATTTATTAATACGATGAAAAATTCAAATATTTTATTTAGAACACAAGACATATGTCGAATAAAATAAAATTCCAAAAAACAAAAAAAAAATCGATGAACAGTAATCCTTAATGGGAGAAGAGAATAAAGTTCCGGGTTGAACAGTACCGAAGTGAACAATATGAACAGTACCGGGTGATGAACAGTAAATGTCGACGTGGCTTCACATGAGTTCTAGTATTGTCTCTTTAATGGGAGGGGAGAATTTTAAAATTCATCATTTAAATATTATTATTTTAATTTATTATTATTATGATGATTATTACATTAGCTTGGCCAGAAAGTCCTTTCAGAAACCGTTCGCCACCAAAGAACATCCTCTTCGCGCCGTCATCGTCTCTCGCACTTTTTTTTTTATGAAGGGATAGCAGAAAAGGAGGGCATAATAATAAAATTATTCTTATATCTCGCAGGGTATATATGTAATATTTTCTATTTTGGGAGGGGATTTTTTGCAGTATCAAAATTTTATGGGGTTTTATGCAAATTTACCTGGACTGAAATTTTCCAAGTGGGTAGAATCAAATTCTTATGCGGATCGAAGCAAGGATGAGATCCTCGTTTCGTCCATTTTATGAAGGGATCGAAGCAAATTCTTATGCAGACAATTTGGAAGCTATACGGTTCTTAAACAACCCAAACCAGGCGGAGGAGATCGAGGTGAGTGTTTGGACTGCAATCCAGAGAGCTCGCGATTGCTTGATCTGGAAAAGAAGGCTCAAGGACCCTACTTTCGAATGGATTCCAAGGCAAGAGAACGAGGAGGCACACATGTTGGCAAACATGACAAGACTCCTTCAAGTCGAATTTCAGGATTCGTGCATGCATGTTATGGGATAGTACATGCAGTGTCCTCTGAAGGGAATAGAAGAGTTTAGTAGTAGTTTTTCTGGTTTGTAGGAAAGTTTTCCACTTAGTTTTAAGCTTTATTTACTTCTGTACACGTCCTCAGCCTAGCTTACTCTGTATGATATAGGTTTATGGGTATCGCTAGCTGACTTTGTTTTTTTCTATTTTGATCAGTTTAAGGTCGGTCTGTAAAACTTAAGCTTTTGCGTGGTGTGGTTTGTACACCTAATTAATGAGATTCAATGCCTACGGGCTTTCAGCAAAAAAAAAAAGAAATGAAGCAGCTTTTTCACTCCTGTCTTGGCCTATATATCATCGAAAAAAGCATATTTATATGTTTGCCCTTCCAAAATATTCGACTAACATAAGTAGTATGATAATGTACTATTTTTCTACATACCTTAACATTATCGAGTAGACCCGGCTTCGTGCATTCCTCTCCAATACCATGCCTCTAAATCTGTAAGAAGGCTCTCATCTTCTTGAAATTATTTTCCATAACGTATTAATTTTTCTTCTTTTTCAAATTTGAATTCAAATATAAAAGATGAAATTAATTTGAAATTCGAAAAACTCACCCTCAACTCAGCAGGACTAAACATATTTCGCAAAACTATAGTGACTGGAATCTTGACCTTCGCATCATCATGCCCACATTATAGTTAGTACTAAAGTTGAACACTTTGCTGCCCCCACAATGAGCCACGTCGCCAGGGGTTTTTTTGTAAAATTTTTTTTTTTTATATTTTGGTCTTTTTTTTACAAATAAGTCCTTTTTTTTTAAAAAAATTACGTTTTGGTCCTTTTTTTTACATTTTAGTCCTTTAAATTTGCATTTTGGTCCTCCGAAGTTTTAAAATTTACGTTTTGGTCCAGGAGCATCAAATTGGTCCTCTTTTTAAAAAAAATTACAATTTGGTCCTTTTTCCCACATTTTGGTCCTTTATATTTGCATTTTGGTCCTTCGAAGTATTAAAATTTACATTTTTGTAAAAAAAAAAAAAAAATTTAAATTTTGGTACTTTTTCATTTTCAAATTAGTCCTTTTTTTAAAAAAAAATTACGTTTCAGTCCTTTTATTTTTACATATTAGTCCTTTAAATTTGCATTTTGGTCCTTGAACAATTTGCTGCCCCCACAACGAGCCACGTCGCCAGGGTCTATTTTGTAATTTTTTTTTTACATTTTAGTCTTTTTTTATTTACAAATTAGTCCTTTATTTAAAAAAATTTTACGTTTTGGTCCTTTTTTTTTTTAATTTTAGTCCTTTAAATTTGCATTTTGGTCCTTCGAAGTTTTACAATTTACATTTTGGTCCAGGGGACTCAAATTGGTCCTCTTTTTTAAAAAAAAATACATTTTAGTCCTTTTTTTTCACATTTTGGTCCTTTATATTTACATTTTGGTCCTTCGAAGTTTTAAAATTTACATTTTTGTAAATTTTTTTTTTTTTTTATATTTTGGTACTTTTTCATTTAAAAATTAGTCCTTTTTTTTTAAAAAATTTACGTTTCGGTCCTTTTTTTTTACATATTAGTCCTTTAAATTTGAATTTTGGTCCGTCGAAGTTTTACAATTTACATTTTGGTCCATGGGTCTCAAATTGGTCCTCTTTTTAAAAAAAATTACATTTTGGTCCTTTTTCACATTTTGGTCATTTATATTTGCATTTTGGTCCTTCGAAGTTTTAAAATTTACATTTTGGTCCAGGAGCATATTTGTAAAAAAGAAATTTTATTTACATTTCGGTCCTTTTTTTTTTCCATTTTGGTCCTTTTTAATTAAAAAATTGCATTTAAAATTACATTTTGATCCTTTTTTTTTTACATTGTCATCCTTTATATTTCCATTTTGGTCCTTCGAAGTTTTAAAATTTACATTTTGGACCAGGGGCCTCTTTGTTAAAAAAAATTATTTACATTTCGGTCCTTTTTTATTTATATATTGGTCCTTTTTAATTGAAAAAACTACATTTCGGTCCTTTTTATTTACATTTCGGTCCTTTTAAGTTGAAAAACTTACATTTTGATCCTCTTTTATTTACATATCGGTCCTTTTTGACATTTTTCAATTTACATTACAGTCTTTTTTATTTATATGTTCGTCCTTTTCAGTTTTAGTTCACACTTTGGTACTTTTTATAAATATTTTGGTCCTTTTTTATTTAAATTTCGGTCCTTTTTTACATTATTAATAATTCCTCTCATCTCATGCCTCCACATCACCACCTTATTATGTCTTCCTATCACCACTTTACTTGGAAAATTTTCAAAAGACTCCTTAAATTTTTAGATATTGTAAAAAACAATTAATTTACATATTTATTCATTAAAAAAAATTCTTCCTTTAATTTTAAAAATTTCTTAAACTTTCTGTAATATATAATAATTTAAAAAAAATTACTATATGTTATAAACTTCCTTTAATTTTAATATTTCATTCATTACAAATATTCGACTTATGTATTATTTTTCTTGAAAAACTAACATGAAACTATAATAAGTTCAACAATATTATTAAAAGAACATCTTGCAAATATTTAAAAATAAAATATCATAAAACTTTTAAAAAATACATAAAAGGAAAACTAAAATAAAAAGTAGATGTTTAAATAGATATTTTCTATGAATATATTTGCAAGGTGTTTATTTATTATTATTTAATGTTAGTTTTTTATGAATAAAGAATGGAATATTTAAATTATATAAACAAAATATGTAATAATTTAAATTTTTATAAATCACTACATGTTAAGAAGTGTTTATGAATTTTCTTCAAATTTATAAAAAATAACAAAAATAACTTTTAATTATTACATATGAGATTTGAAGGGTATTTTGGGAAAAAAAAATTAATATCATCCATAAGGGGTATTTTAAAATAAAAGTTTGGTCAAAAATATTTTTGGAGTTTACGAAAAGATAAAGGATTTTTTACAATATCCAAAAAAATTAGAAGGTTAAAAATATAGCAAATCTCGGATGTGCGAATAATCATGACAAACTCGAGGGCTCCCGCGCAATTGCGCGGGCCTAAAGCTAGTAAATATATAATCTTGTAAATTCGCTTCAAAACATTCCTTTTTTCTCACCTTAAGATGAATAATTATTTAGTCTACTATGTATTTCTATAGGTATTTATGTAAAATAAAAACTCATATGTAGTAAATGTTGGTTATATTTCAATAAAATAACCAAATAAACAAAATAAATAATTAAACAAATAATTATTTAAATAAAATAATATGAATAAAATTCAAGACAAGCCTGGAAGTAGCCGCGCGGTCATGCCACTGCTGCCCTAAAGATAGATTAACGCCCTCTTGTGCAGGGTATTTTCGTTTCTCCATCTCCAAGATTCTACACCTCTAGATCTCGTCTCGTATCCTTTCCGTAAGCACAGTCGAGAACGGATGTTCCTCACTTCAAAAGAAATGAAGCCGTACACCGAATTTTCCAACCGAGTTTATATTTGAATATTTTCATAATTGAAGAAAAGAATTATCACAAACTAGAGAGCCACTTTTGTTCATCTGTTGATGTGCAATGGAAAAATAGTCTTTCTAACTTTTCCTCATTGCTATTGTCTTATTATAAGGAGAGAGATAATTCATTTCGGTTTCCACCTTGGAATATAAATAAAATTAATGAGCCCATTAATACATACAAAACTGATATGTATTCATGCGTTTGATTAAAATGTTCCATCTCCCTTTTAAATAAAACCTCCCTATAATAAAATTACGATCATAATGAACATAATTTTATTTGTATAAATAATGGAGTTATTTCATCATATGAATAAATTTATGTTTTAAAATTTGATAATATTGTTTATAACAAATAATACAACAGTAAATTACCCCATCCAAGAAGTTTATCTTCTACTCTCTTGAATTACTTTTTCTTCTGCTTATCAGCTTTCTTTGTTATGAATTTCTCACCTTCAACATCAAACGACAAATATATAAAATCAATTCATGAACAAATAATTTTGTATAAAATTAATTAAAAATAAAAATCTTTTTGCTGAAAACGGGCTGGAGTAAAAGCCATATTAGTCGTTCCACCAGGCCTAAGTGGAGTTCTGTCCAAAATTTGGACTGCCAGAGCTACAAAAGGTTCCTAAATTCAAAAATTCAATTTTAAATAGATTAAAATCTGGGAGAAACTGCAAATAAATAAATAAAGTAATTATTTGTCTCAAGATAAGTTACTAATGCATCTCCTTTTTTTCTTAATCGCGTTTTGGTTCTTTTTTGTTCTGGCGAGCTGAATGATAAAGAGAAAGGTAGTCGTTCTAGGTCTCACAACGATGTGGCCAGGTAGCTTCTCTCTCGACCATGCAAACCGCCAATGAAATTTCGCTTTTTCCTCTGGCAGAGCTAGGGTTTTACTCGGGCTTGGGTGTTCTTCTGAGACCAACTAACTAACTGCAAGAGAAGCGAGAGGAGAGGAAGGGATTATATATTTTACATTTGAGACGACGTGGAAGCACCATTTTACGGCCCAATTAAGCGGATTACTACTATTAATAATTAATAATTAATAATTAATAATAACAATTAGTACTATTAATAATAATACAAGTATAGCAATTAAGAAACATGCATATCTGAATAGTATGATAATTAGAAAATGAATACCACAAGTATAGTAACTAAAAAGAAATGTGCATATCTCAATAGTATGGTAATGATTATTATAGTAATGTATACAAAATGATTAATAAAAGGGTAAATATGATATTTTTGGTTTTTTAAAAGGATAAATATGTAAATGACAAAATAATAATTTGAAATGTTGATCGTAAAAATTAGATGATTTTAAATTTTTGGATAAACATGATATTGTTAACGAAAGACACGATATCACGATATGAAGGAGTAATGAGAATGAGATGCCCACAGAAACAAAATAGATATTATTATTGATAAATTGATGATCCTGTCACCTGTGAATTGCATTGCATTGGTATTATAGTGAAAAAGAGGGCCGACAATCGACAAAGGCAGGCTTTGATTGAATGAAGTTCAATGAAACAACAAATAACAATGCTGAATGCAAATGCAAATGCAAATCCCATGAAAAAGCCTGCCCTGCCGATTCTCCGTACGTGCATTGTTCAATGTGCATCGACTCATCAATTTTGCTTACTCCCCCTTCCAAAACTTCAATATTATTATTTACATGCCCACAAACAAATTCAAAGAATAAGAAACAGTAATACAGTATCATGATCGTCGTGTCGTATTAATGCTACAGGCCACCAAGCAGCACACTTTACATTACATTCCCATCACTAGTCACTAGTCACTACTTCTCTACTGCTCTGCACTCCCCCCCAGTCCCCACTCCCCAGTCCAGACAAATAATAATAGTAATAATAATAATAATAATAATCTCCAAACTATTCTACTATGTAAATGTAATGGCGGGACAGCATGCACATCCACAACTAACTACAATCATGATTCATGGATATATTATATTATATCATCTAGTGTAGACTGTAGTAGTGCTGCTTCATTTTTGGCCAATATTAATTACCTTCTTTTCTTCCAAACTAGAAACTACCAACTAGTAATTAACAGTCACAGACCTACTATATATCATTATTTACCATCATAACCAACTCATATTAAAATGCAACACGTTTATTAATTACGATCTACAGCTCCATTAAAATGTCTTTCTTTAATTCTTCAAAGCTTACAGAAATAAATAATCAGTGTTAATTTTGAGTAAATTTTGAGAAACTGGAGAGCACAAGCATTCCCAACAACAACAAGTACAGCTACAGTGGATAACATCTGCAACTCTGATCCCAGGCAAGAAAGAATGTCAAATTCATTCTCATACAATAATTTCTCCATACTAAATAATTTCTCAAGTGAGATACATTCTACATAACTCTGAATAAAACATTCTCATACAATAATTTCTCAAGTGAGATACAATCTACATAACTCTGAATAAAACATTCTCGTACAATAATTTCTATTACTAATAAATAGGCGACGGATATACCATTTTACATGAAACTTCTACTTCTACTTCTACATACTAATTAATTTCTTAAGAAAACACTCATAAATCAAAATAACAAGTTAACAACAACGCCATCTAAGATAAGAGCAAATAAAACTAAGCATTGTTCAAGTTGGACTTGCTGAGAATTTCAAACAAGTTCGGATACTGTATAATATCCTCCAATAACCCCTGAGGAACCATAGGGAAATTGTTGTTATACAAATAATCCGAGGAATCACAAACTTGCACCACGTCCTGCTTGAGCATCACTTCCTCTCTCGAGTTCATCTCCATGTTAGTACGCCCATCCGTACCATCATTGCACTTCTGTACCGGGTAGTAGCCTTGTATTATCTCTTGTAAGAGCCCCGTCTCAGGCGGCTCGGTATGAAGCAGATCATAATCATTGCTCGTCTCCAGAGGAATTGATGCGATTTTGCTTGCACCTGAACTGGTACAGCTCTGCCGAAGGTGTAACTCCACTTGCTGAGTCTGTTGCTGATGTAAATTGAGAGATTGATCGATGTTTGTGCACCCAGCATAGCTAGTGTTAGGGTTGGGATTTCCTCCTTGGTATAACCATGGATGAGGCGCCACACAGGAGGAGCAATTCTGGATATTACAGCACCGAGATGGCGAGTTTAAAAGATTGCGTAGAACAATCGAGTTGAAAGGGGCCGGTACAGCTGTACCCGGTATGCAGCTGGCAGGGACTGCTGACCAAGCCCAGTCAGGAGGAACACCATGGCCATGAGGTGCAGTGAGAGGATAAGGGAAGTTAGTACGTGCTTTATGCCCTCGCATGGCACGAGCAGCAATATCGTAGGCACAGGCAGCTTGTTCTGCCGTGTCGAATGTACCGAGCCAACGTCTCTCCTTCGATTGCGGGTCTCTAATCTCTGCAGCATACCGGCCCCATGGCCGACGTCTCACCCCACGGTACCGAGTGGTTCCGTCCTTGTTTGCCGTGGCAGCAGCTGAGCTGGCAGCTCTCTTGCCAGTGTTAGTAACAGTAGTGTTGTATCTCTTGTCCATTTTTGTTGAAAAGCTTGTTGGTGTGTATAGCAGTGCAAAGAAGACAGAGATGGAGCTGGGAGTATATATAGAAGAGAGGGAGGTGGGGGGTTATGATTAATTCTAATTATTAATATTAATTATTATTATTAATTTGATAATTATTGAAGGGATTTGATTGATCCATTCACTCATGCGGTATGGGGAAATGAAAGAAGGATCGAGAGGAAGGATTTATAACGGTTCAGCTTTCCACTGTTTGCGGTTTTTATTTTTCTTTTCCGTGGGTGGGTACTTGCACTTGCAGTTACCCCCTTGAAAAATCTGAAGAGTATATTTTGAGCCCCTGTAAATTACAACAAATTTACCCACGTTTTTATTTTGAATCCAAAATTATGTAAATTTTTTTGTGTCGCATGATTACATTCATTACAATCATTGTATTATAATGTATGAGTCTATGACACAATTAAAACCAATGATTAATCATTGATTTTTATAATCATCTTTTCTTTGTAACCATTTAAGTATTCATTATTTTATCGTATGTTTTAAGCATTCTTAGAAATTCAAATTGTCATACATTATTAATGTGGATTATTATTATTTGCTATATTCATGTTAGACTAAATATATTCAATTGTTTATCATTTCACATAAGATTACGTGATCAAATGCGAATACCATGAAATATCAAAAATTTATATATGAAATACAAATGACTTAATATGTAATATTATGGAACATACATAGAACATACATATATTAATATTATTTTAGAAATATAATTTTAAAAATTCACCAGATTTATTCATTTTTTTGCATCCATATTAGTATATAGTTCATACATACCGTTTTCCATTATTTGAATTTGTAAAAGTATCATGTAAGAAAATGCAATTTAAAAAATGCATGTTTACATAATACAATATTAAATATTTTATTTACACAGTAGAATTTTAAGTATTATTATTTATTTTTTAAAATATATAAATATAAGAAACCCATATAATACTAAATTGATTATATTTGTGTTTTACTCAAACAAATTTAATATATATATTTTTTAATTAATAGAAAATAAAAAAATAATTTATCCATCTAAATAAATTCTTAAACTTATAAACAACTCTCAAATAATATTGTTACTTTTGAAAATATAATCATACAAAAAATCGTATGACATAAAATAATTTATATTTATGTTTATACAAAATTAATTTTTTATATTATTTATTAAATTACTTCCATTATTAAGTTTATTTTTCATTGCATTTTGAATCGATAAAAATATTAGTATTGTATAATTAATGATGTGTTACTAGATATATTGTATGATCCATAAATTGTATATTTGATATTGTATGAGATACTGTGAACAACAATGATATAATATTTGTTGTATGTTTTTTCATAAAATTGTGTTATGATTTACATATTATTATTCAATGACATTAATATAAGTGTTATTATTTGAGTATTTTTTTTATGTAAACATGTACATAATCGTAGATAAATTAGTTCAATATATATGCTTTATATTACAGTGAAAAAACATAATTAATAACCTCGCCGCGTTGCGCGCGAGTGTTCTCCTAATATAAGTAATACATAGGCATATATTAGGTATCATGTGATACATGAAATAAATATATCATAAACATTTTCTTAAAACATAATTATCATGTCTTCCTTTTAGCCTATATAAGTGAGGAAAATGCATATAATTTTTTTGAAGACAAAAATTGACACAGAAAATTTGATCAAAGTAATATGAATGAAAAAGATTGTGAATGTCGGTCAGTTGTGTCTTAACGCACTCCTAACGCATGTCGGGCCTCAACTATATTTTTATTTTTTTATTTTTGATATATATCTTTTATATGTATGAGTTTTTTTAGATACAATAAATGTCGAACGGTTTCACATGCATATTGCATAACTTTTAGAGATATCATGAATATATTTATTATATGTATGATATAATTTTATGCTTTATACAATTTAGTTATATTAAATTTTTTATATGTATGATATAATATATTTTTATGTTTTATAATTTTTGAGATGTATATATAAACGGTCAAAATGACAAAATAATATTTTTTGAAAGAAAAACTGTCACATGACATGTCACGATGACTCCTAGCTAATCGGTGTAAATTAATACAAAAAAATATATGCTTTATCTCTGTATGTTTTTTGTATTATTATGAATATGTGAGAAGAATAAGTGTGTCTATTCTTGCAAAAGAAGAGTATTATAAAAAAAAATTGCACGTTAATTATGTCACATCATTCTCAGAGATATTTTACCAATTTGTAGGGGTATAGAAGGTACAAAAAAAAATTATATGTCAAGGCACAAATAAAAGGAGGAAAAAGTTAACATACCCTCAAACTCTCCCCTACAAATCTTGATAACGTGACTAAGATTTAATACCTTAAAAATTAACACATTAATTTATGAATTAACAATTTCTTGAGATGTCAAACCATAAATTAAAATAGTTAAATTATAAATTAGAGTGTGAAATCATAAATTATGATATATAATTAAGATTTAAAAATGTTATCATGTCATCAGGTGGCGTGGAAGAGAGATTTAGGAGATATACATCACTACGATGGCATTTATTGTGCCCCACAGGCCACAAACCCTCTCTCCATCTTCTATGGATATTAAGAGGAGAATAAGAAAAAATTATTAGTAACTCAAATAATATTAATTTATATAAGAAAGTTGATTAATGATTAATTATTATGTATTTTTATTGAAACATTAAAATTGATAGTTAATTTTTTTAGGGGAATTATTTCAATTAAGTTTTCTCCAAATACCCGTAGAAGATGGAAGAGAAAAATTGTGGAGGCAAAGTAAAATTACCTAAAATATGTGTGGATGTGCAACTCTCAATCAACGTTAAAAAGGGGCTATGCAGATAGAGTAGACTGTTACTGTTAGTCTATATGTGCATAACTAATTATTAAAAAGTCTTGTTAAACTTACTTGTGTTTCTCGTTTTATTAAGTATTTTTTCCAAGTCATATTTTTATTAGGGCCTTAGTAGTTAGGGAGGGTAATAAATAGGACGCTACGTGATATTAAGGATTTTGCTGTAATTGGCAAATAATGAGTACACTTAATTAATTAAGGGTAGTTGGAGGAAGTAATTAATAATTATGTAGTCTTTATTGTAAAAGTCATTTCGTTTCATTGATTGTCATAATAAACCTGCTCAGAGTTACAACGGGACGTGTACATTTTTCCTTGTTTTATTTCCTTTATTTTTTGAGAAAAATGCTCCTTATTTTTTTAAGAACCTAATTTATTTTTTAATATAAGGTCAATGAGATTAAATTCGTAACCTGTAAAATATCTTATGTTGCGGACATAATTCATTTTTTCATTTGAAGTCAAAAATAATTGAACTCATGACTTGTAAGATATATTATGTTACGAGGACATATATTGTGCCACCAGATTTCAACACAACATTCTCAATTTCCTAATTAACTCATTTAATTAACTTTTGAATTAACACATGTGAATTAATTAACGTGATAATTAACATCTATCTGAATTAACAAATGATAATTAATATTTAAAAATTATTAATTCAATATTTATGATTAATTAGGATGTTAATTCAATGTTTCTCGAGCCCATATGGACTATAGGAGATGTTCCGTGACTTTTACTGAGAACTCTTTAGGTAAATGAAAACTCGTCCAAACAAACGGTAAAAAATGCAATGAAATATAAGCTAAGAAAAGAAATATTTATCTTAAGGTTCATTTGTTATTATAGTTGCTTTTTTTATTTTTTACTGGGATAATACTAGCATTACGCACGAGCATGTTAATTTACCCACACCATTATTTTGGACCAAACTTTGTTCAATTTTCTTGTGCCACATCACCATTTTTTTAACCATTAAATTACGATATGTAACAAAATGTAGACCATTGATTAATTATTGATTCTTTATAAATATTTTTTTCTTTGTAGTCATTTAAGTATCCATTATTTTACACTACGTTTTAAGGATTTTTAGAAAGACACATCATCATATATAAATGACGTGGACTATTATTATTGGTTATGTTCATTTTAGATTAAGTTTATTTAATTGTTTATCATTTCACATAAGATTACATGATCAAATGTGAATGCAATGAAAGATGAAAAATTAATATATGAAATACTAATAAACTAATATATAATATTATAAACATACAACATATAGTGGTATTATTTTTAGAATTTCAATTTTAAAAATTAATCAAATATAATCGTTTTAATTTTCTCTTTATTTTGACATCCATATTAGCATGGTTCGTATATACTATTTTCCATAATTTGAATTTGTAAACATATTATGTAAAAAATACAATTCAAAAAGTGAATTTTTACAAAATATAATTTTATTTACATAATAAAAATTATAAATTTTAATATTTATTTTTTAAAAAGTTATAATTATACTAATATCATATAATACTAAGTTGATTATATTTGTGTTTTTAGTCAAACATATTGAATATTATATATATTTTTTAAATGTAATAGAATTAAAAAAAAAATTATCCATCGAAATAATTTCTTAAATTTATAAACTCTTATCAAATAATAATGTTATTTTTTGAAATATAAAATTTGAAAAAATCACATGATATAAAATAATTTATGTTTATGTTTATGATAAATTAATTTTTATATTATTTATTGAATTACTTGCACTATTAAGTTTGATATTATTTATAATTTTCATTGCATTTTGAATCAATAAAAAAATTATTAATATATAATTAATAATATGTTATTACGTATGTTGTAAGATTCATTATTTTTATAGTTGATATTGTATAAAATATTGTGAACACAAATAATCTAATACTTGTTATGTTTTTTTGTAAAATCATGTTATACCACATATATTATTATTATTATACAATAACATTAATATAGGTGTTATTATTTGATTCAGAAAATAAATTTTTTTGTCATCATAATGTAAAATAATTGTAAAACATATACATAATAATAGAAAATTAGTTCAAATAATTCTCAATATTATCGTATTTTATATGTATTTTGTATTATAATGAAAAGCATAATTAACATTCTCGCCGCGTAGCGCGAGTATTCTCCTAGTTATATTTCATTGTAGAATTAGTGATGTCCCACAACGAGTGAGCATAGAGATCAAATGAATCGAATTCCATATGCATCCGTGATTGGATCGATCATGTATGTCATGATGTGTACTCGACCCGATGTGTCATACTCGTTGAGCATAACAAGTAGGTTTCGATAGGATCCATGTAAAAATCATTGGATAGTCGTAAAATCGATTCTTAAGTATCTTAAGCGTACTAGAAATATGTTCTTTGTCGTCGACGGTTTGGAGGGAGAACTAGTAATGCGGGGTTATACCAATTATAGTTTCCAAACAAACATAGATGACTTTATAAGTCAAAATGATTACGTGTTTTGTCTTAATGGTGGCGCCTTTGTTTGTAAAAGTTCCAAACAACATACCGTAACATATTCTACAAAAGAAAGAAAGTATATAACAACTTCAAAACTAGCTAAAGAGGCGGTTCAGATTAAGAAGTTTGTGACCGAACTTGCTGCAGTCCCAAGAATTTCGAAATCGGTCCCTATTTATGGTGACAACAATGGTGCAATTGAACAAGCTAATGAACCTAGATCACATCACCGCTCCAAACACATACTTCGTCGTTACCATATGGAGATCATAGAGAGGTGTGATATTAAAATATGTAAGATACTCACGGATGATAACTTGGCATACCCGTTTATTAAGCCGCTCTCAATTGCGATACATGATCGTCATGCAAAGGCAATAGGTATGAGATAACTCGGGTGGAGAGCGTTGGGATATAACTTCATTCATCCCTGGTGCGAGTGGGAGAATATTATATTTGCAAGGATCTCATTTTGATATATGTAGTAAACATTACAATAATTTGTATTGAATATTTATTATCGAATATTATTATCGATTTAGTTTCATATTTCAAAAACTTGTTATTTATTAATTTTCACATACCGTGTGTGTTGAGGTTATTTATTGAAACTTAAATGATCTTGAACTATAAATATGTTTGAGCGTCGTCGTATTAGGTTTATTGTTTATATGATAGTAAAACCGTAGAATGTTTATGGGATAAACATCAGACGGGTTGCTCGAATAAGAGAACATGACTACATAATTAAAATACGAGGTGATATGTTTTACTAACCATGAAATGAGAATGTCAACTCTAAAATCTAGATATGTATTGTTGGGAAATCGACGGACCCGCATCCCGCGCAGCGGATGAGTAACAATACAAACTTGTGTGTGGTTCGAATAGAGAGCCACTGGGGGTAGTAAAATTTTCATTAGAACCCAAAGATGTCTCGAGATGGTCTAGATGGGGTGAATGAGATTATATGCAGAAGTCTTAAATTAAATTAAAATACGTGACTATATGATCAATTTTAATTTTGGTACTTTTAAATCAGATATGGTGTTAACTAACAAAAAATACCGAAAGTAAAAAATTGTAAAATTGTTGTAAAGTAAATTGCAAAAAGTAAAAATACTGGAATTAAAGATACCGAAAGTAAAACGCAAACATTAAACTTACGAAAGTGAAGTATTAAAAGTAAAGAGTAGTGATGTACATCCCCTAGTATTTTCCCCCCACATCCTTGATGACTAGGATATGGTTTAACATCTTCAAAATTAACACACAAAAACATGATTTAACATCTTAATTTATTATTTAATTATCTCAATTTATGATTGAACATACAATTAAGATGTTAAATCATGAATTAAATTGTTAATTTTAAGGTGTTAAACCATATCCACCTCATCAAAGGTGTGGGAAGAGAGATGGGGGTATGTCCAACATTTTCCGAAAGTAAAAGTACCGAAAGTAAAAATACTGAAAAATTAGTACAAGAAAGATAAAGAAGTTGATCCCAGATATAAAGAAGTCCCATGCGCGCGAAGACGACTGACTCGTCTCAATAACATACCTACGTCTCCGGGAAAAACCTTACGGCCCAACAACCGTGACGAACTTTTCACTAAGTCCAAATTTGAAAATACTAACAAAGACGTAGAGTATTTACAACAAATAACTTGCCTACTATAAACCTTAAATCCCTGAATCTATTATCTCTATAGTTTAAGCCCAAGTATTCATGTCTTCCCCCCATTTACGTACACAATACCTATTCCAACCAACAATAAGTTAACCTCACGAACCGAAACGATTTGTCCCAATTAATCGTGACTAGTAATCCACGTTCTTCTTTTAGGACGATAAATAACCTTGAATACACTAAGGCCCAGTTCGCTAGTGCAGTTTTGTTTCTCGGATTGGTGAGTTTCCTGTGATTTGACAGTTTTGAAACTTGGAGTGTTCGGTTGAGTAGAAGGATTTGAAGTTTTGGGTTTCAAAACTTCGAAAACCAAGGAAATCAAGTGTTAATGTATGGGTTTCAAAACTTACCTAATATTGGATTTTTGAAAACTAACAATGATCATGCAATTATAATAAAATATATATTGTGTTATATATTTTTATTTTTTATAGCTAATCTTGCTAAATATCATATTTAATTTTATTCATGGTATTAAAATTTAGTTGTATAGAAACATAATATTCTCTAAGTAATAGTTTTATTAAAAAAATAATAGTTTTATTAAAAAAAAAATATTCTCTAAATAATAATTTTATTAAAAAAATAATTATAATAATACATAATGAAATTGTATTTAGATAATAATAATAATAATAATAATAATAATAATAATAATAATGTATTTAGAAATTAATAATAATAATAATAAGATCATGGAATATTTTATTCATTTCCTACATATTTTCGTCAAATTGATAATAATAATAATAATAATAATAATAATAATAATAATAATAATAATAATAATAATAATGTATTTAGAAATTAATAATAATAATAATAAGATCATGGAATATTTTATTCATTTCCTACATATTTTCGTCAAATTGATAATAATAATAATAATAATAATAATAATAATAATAATGTATTTAGAGATTAATAGTAATAATAAATAATAATAAGTGTAATAATAATAAAAATAACAATATATTTAGAAATTAATAATAATAATAATAATAATAATAATAATAGTAATAATAATAATAATAATAATAATAATAATAATAATAATAATAATAATAATAATAAATTCATTTAAAACTAATAGTTACAACAACAACAACAACAACAATAATAATAATAATAATAATAATGTATTTAGAAATTAATAATAATAATAATAAGATCATGGAATATTTTATTCATTTCCTACATATTTTCATCAAATTAATAATAATAATAATAATAATAATAATAATAATAACAATAATAATGTATTTAGAGATTAATAGTAATAATAAATAATAATAAATAATAATAAGTGTAATAATAATAAATATAACAATAATTATAATATATTTAGAAATTAACAATAATAATAATAATAATAAATTCATTTAATAATAATAATAATAATAATAATAATAATAATAATAATAATAGTAATAAATGCATTTAAAACTATAATAATAATAATAATAATAATAATAATAATAATAATGTATTTAGCAATTAATAATATTTTGATATAATTAAGAATAAGTTTGATAGTTATAAAATTTCATTAGAAACAATACAATTATAGGATATTTTATTCATTTCCTTCATATAATCCTATGATTTTCATCAAACACCTTTTAAGCATTCTACGCTCATAGTTTTTGGATTTTCCTGCTATCATAGTTTCCTGCTACACAAAACTGACCTAGCAAACACGCCCTATTTAGATGATTGTAATTTGTAATTTGTAACCTATTTAGATGATTGTAATTTGTAATAAAACAAACAATCATATGCTACTACTTACTAAATATGTTTTAAGTGTTTCTTAATGATTCATTTTGTTTTCAAATCATTTTGTTGATAGCCTCGGATCCTAAATATCCCGGGGCCGTCGTGAGTGTGTTTCCTCCTTACATTGTTATTTACACGTTTATAATAGTATAGACTGTAGAGAGAGAGGCGTTTCAATATCATATTAGCTAATATTTTCTATGTTCACATATGCATGTTTAATTAATTACACGACAGGAATATACATCACAAATCTTTATCTCTATCTCTCGGCAAGTCGAGCACGCAAAGACACAGTGGAGGATACAATACACACAGTATACAGGGTTGAATTACATCCCATTAAAAGTTACAAACGAACAAAATTAATGGTTGAAGAGAGGAAAGGAGGGCTAGGGTTGCATGAGAGATCGTGCATGGAGACAAAGGTATGATCTTCTTGTCTCCTCTTTGAGTTTCCCAATATATTATTATTATTATTATTATTATTATTATGAGTTTATTTCCCTTGCATCTCTTTTCTTTTTTCTTCTCGATCTCATGTAAAAACAAGGAGAAAACTCCAAATCAACCCCTCATTTATTAGTTGCGACATAAGCTGAAGACCCTCTTAAACCCACCATGCACGCTTCTGTTATATATGTACGTACGTACGTACGTACGTCGTGAGTATATTATGCTATTTCCTACTCTATACTTCTCCTAAAACCCTAACCCTAACCCTAATGTTTCCACGCCTTAGCATTAGGTTTGACCTTTAAAACCCTAGCTACCATTCTAGCTACATGTTGTATTTCCATGTACATATCAACACACAGTAAACAGTACTGCTAAATATGTATAAGTATCTTTATTAAAGGATGAACATATCAACGTAATTATTATTATTATGAACTGATTACTATTTCTTATTGAGAAATTATAGGGAAAGTAGGAATGGAAGCCAGCTAAGAGCTTTCACCATCAGAGTAAATAATCAATAGCAATTTCCCAGATATATTCATGATCGAAATGTTTTGCACCCTAAAATTTAATTCAAGTTTTCTGATTGATGCCTTGCCCTCTTTTCTTTGAATGTGCGCGTGCCGTGTGAAAATGAATTAATGCCCAAAATAATGTTTTCTTTTTTTCTAAGAAATTAATATCTTGATTCTTTTGTTTTATAAGGTCGATGGGGGTGATATATTGAATTTGAAATTGAAGATAGAAGAGAGAGAGAGAGAGAGAGATTGACCTGTGTGATGTGGACGGATGGAAGAGTGAGTAGTGAGTAGGAGTGTGTGATGTGTGTTAAGTGAGAAAATAAGGAAGGAATATGATTCAGAATGATTACTCACTCTGGCGGCCCGTCAGAAATTGTTCCCCTTTTTTTTTTAATCCCTTTTGTTTTTCCGTGCCAAACTCCTTTCATTTATTCGTACTTCAATTTCATTCATCTCTCTGAGTCTCTCTACTCCCACAAGGAACAATATACCGGATCCCGTAACTCAATAAATCATCGTCAATCTATAATGTTTAATTAAATTGATTAGATTTTTTAATTAAATCATTTAAACTAAATATTATTTAAAAATAATCAATTCAATCACAATCTCGATGATACGAAGAATGTGGGGGACTCCAGATTTAACCTCCTCCCAAAAAAATGTTTGAAGGTGTATTTATGGGTGTGTGTATGAGATATGACTAGTTAACACGTTACATTATAATATTGTCAATTCTACATGAATATAAACCATACTTCAAGGAAGGAATCGGATATATAGAATCGTTAGGTGTATTTATGGGTGTATAATACGTGGAGTTGTTACGAGAAAAACATTAATTCTGGCATTGGGTTGGTGGGGGGTTTGGATTAGGGTTTGGAAACCAAGGATTTGTCACATGGACTTGTCCCTCTATACACTATACACTGTGACTATACTAACTTTTAAGGTCACCTGTGCTGTATTTGGGCTTCTGAACTAGCCATTTAAGCGTGTAATTGTATTATTACTTTTAAGGTCCCCTGTATTTGTAGGATTTAGGGTTCTTGCGAGAGGTCTCTTGTTGGGCCTTTATTTGGATGGTCTATAGTAACTTGCAGTAAACCATAGGAACTTGAGAGCTCACAAGTCTCTGTATTTTAATTTTCATACGAATTTTACAATTACTATATAATTAATATTCATGAATAACATATTGGTCTCGATTACTAGAAAATTCAAATAGAAGAGTGTAGAAGAGGGGAAAGTTGCTTGGAGGCCACGTTAGGTGGATTGGTTATTGTCCCTGCTGATAAAATCATCAAATATCTCTCGTTATAACTTTGAAATTATTATGATCTTCGTATTTCTGGAAATTTCTGGAAATTATCAACAACTTTCGGTGACGGTGCAAATCCATTTAAATAATTTATGATTTTTTTTGTTCAATTTTTTAAAACGTGACAGTAAACGAGACATAAATAATTTAGCTATAAATGACTTAACAAGGCATGATCCAATCTCTTTTTTTAATCCAACAGAAGATACGATCATATTCATCACTTCGTAAGCAGTGGCGGATCTTGAACCATATTCTTGGGGGGGCGAAGTATAAACACAAAAAATAACAAAATAACACAAAATGTTTTTTAATTTCAATTGTTAACTAATACATAACACAAAAAAAGAGGAGCAATATTTACCCACCCCCTTATTTTGTACCTATTTTTGAGCATCCTCATGAATACACATCATCATTCTTATCATGATTATTAACTATTAGATTGAGTGATGTGACTTCATCATATACATTAATATTATATTTGATCATTTAAGACATGTATTTTGTATGACTATGTGTAAGTATTAATTTGAACCGTTAGATGTATTGATGTGCTTTAATCTCAATCACTAAATTTTTGTTAGATTTTTTGAAGACCATATTTGGTGTAGTCATTTATGTGTCATTATTTTACAATATGTTTTAAGCATTCTTAGAAATCCCACATCATCCTACATTAATGATGTGGATTATTATTATTGGTTAGGTTCACATTAGACCAAGTCTAATAAATTGTTTAACATTCCACATAAGATTACATGATCAAATGTAAATGCAATGGAATATGAAAAGCTTATATATGAAATACTAATAATTCAATATGTAATATTATAAAACATAAAACATATATTAGTATCATTTTTAGAAATTTAATTTTAAAAACTCATCAAGTATATTCATTTTAATTTTCTCTTCGTTTTGACATCCATATTAACATAGTTCATACATATCGTTTTTCATAATTTCAATTTGTAAATATATTATGTAAGAAAATATGCAAAAAAAAGTACATATTTACATAATAGATTTTTAAATATTTTATTTGCATATAATAATTTTGAAGTATTATTATTATTTTTTTTAAAATTATAACTACAAGAATCTCATATAATACTAAGTAGATTATATTTTTGTTTTTAAGCAAACAAATTTAACATTAATTTTATCAAAAATAATCGAATTAAAAAATAGTTTATCCATTTAAATAACTTCTTAAACTTATACACTTATGAAATAGTATTGTAATTTTAAAAAATACAAATAAAAAAAAATGATATGATATAAAATAATTTGTATATATGTTTATTATAAATTAAATTGTGATATTATTAAAATTACTTCCACTATTAAGTTTTGTATTATTTTATAGTTTCCATTGTATTTTGAATCAATAAAAATTATTACTAGTATATAATTAATAACGTGTTACTACATATGTTGTATGATTCATTATTTTTATATTTAATATTGTACGAAATATTACAAACAATGATATAATATTTGTTGTTATGTTTTTTTGTAAAATTGTATTATATCTCATATATTATTCTAGAATGACACTAATACAAGTATTATTATTTGATTAAAAAATAATATTTATTGTTATCATAATGTAAAATAATTGTAAAACATATGAATAATCATAGATAAATGAATTCAAATAACCTTATTTAACATGATACTATTAATATTATCATACAAATCTCTAATTTATATTACAATAAAAAACACAATTTATATGTTCGCCGCGTAGCGCGAGTATTCTCCTTGTTAATTTTCATTTATGCATGGGCTTGATTTAAAAAGAGTGTGGGCTTCGATGTATAAAAAATCTTGAGAGATATAAGACTTGACATATGAGGTTCATTCAAAAACTTAATTTACTATTTCAATTTATAAGTTTTTACTATGTGTTTCTTAAATCACAATTCACAATATATTTCATTATTTTTTTGGGGCAGAAAATTAACATAAATTTTTTATTTCGACATATCAAAATACATAACTATAAATAATATATACTATATGTTCAAAATTATTGGGGGGACGATCGCCCCCCGCGGCCCCTTATAAGATCCGCCCCTGTTCGTAAGTACACAGATAATTGCATATCTTATCTTATGTATACTATTATCGATATGAATTCTTGAGCTAAGTTTCATGTTTTATTTTCTTCCCAAATTAGGAGTTAAACACATGTTCTACATGAACATATTTTGTGTTCTGTTTGGGTACGTATGAAATTATGATTACAAAAAGAAAAAAGAAAAGAAAATGAGGTACAGGAAAAAGAATATGGGCTTGGAAAAAATAGGTGATGGGTGTGAAGTGAGAACAGACAAACTGAATAGTTGTTTTGGTGGGCCGTAGATTCAAAACCACTAAAACATTAACTTTGCTTTCAAGATTCAAAACCAAAATTTTAAATTCGACAAGTACATTCATCTTTTTGCCATTTGCTAACTTTTTCATCATTGGGATCTCTGTTTTTCCTTCCAAACCGAAAACTACTGTTAACTTTCATGGGTCTCTTCTACACTTTTTCTAATTACAAAAATATATTTTTGATCATTGTTATTTATTTATCATTCTAATTCTAATTCTAATTCTTATATAATAATCAATGATATATTAAAAAATATTTTGAATGGTGTAAAGTAATTAATCTGGAAAGTAGAAAATCTACATTGCAATTTACACACCATTATAAATTGTGGGTAAAATGGGATGGATACATTTGAATTTTGACTTAGAAATGGGTTGTAGCTAAAAGAAGAAATAGAATGGTTTCTTGAGAGGTGATGTGACCAGAAGATTGTCGGGTATAAAACTATATAAAACGAATATTAGTGGGGAAAATGAAATATTCATCATGTCAAATCAAAGCATGTTTGAGGCTGTGCGGACCATATTCTACGGCACCAGGATCTCTCTCTGTCTCTCCTCTCCTCTCCTCAACATTGTAAATTTCAATTTGTTAATGGAAGGATATATTATAGGGAAATTTAAAAAAAAAACCACTAATTTTTTTGGATATTTTAAAAAACTCCTTATTTTTTTTGAAACTCTAAAATAATTATCCTACCAAATGTTTATTTTCAAATACCCCTATAGAAGTTAAAACTAACCATTGATGATGTTAATTTTTTTTGACCAAAATACTCTTATATTTACCTATGTAGTAATTAAAAAAATAATTTTGTTATTTTTTTTATTAATTTTAAAAAATTAATAAAATATTTTTAGGCTTATAATAATTTTAAATTTTTTTATTATATGTTATATTTATATAATTTTAATATTTCATACATTATATATATTTTCCTTTTATATTTATTTTTTCTGAAAAATTAACATAAAATAATAATAAGATGAACAACAATAATAAAAGAACACTTTTCAAATATTTTAAAATTAAAATACAATAAACTATTTAAAAAATACATAAAATGAGAACGAATACAAAAACTAGATGTTTAAACAGATATTTTTCTATCAATATATTTTCAAGGTATTTATTTATTTTTGTTTATTTTATTATTATTTGATATTAGTGTTTCATGAATAATAAATAAAATATTAAAATTATATAAACATAACATTTAATAATTTTATTTTTTGAAATCACTAAATGTTAAAAAATATTTATGAATTTTTTTAAAACTAATAAAATTAATAAAAAATAACAAAAATATGTTTTTAATTACTATATATGAAAATAGAGGGGTATTTTGGTCAATTTTTTTTTAACATCATTCATGGTTAGTTTTAATTCCAATAGGGGTATTTGAAAATAAAAGTTTGGCAGAAAGAGTTTTTTGGAATTTTCAAAAAGATGGGGATTTTTTAGAATATTCAAAAAAGTTAGGGGGTTTTTTGAAAATTGCCCTATATTATATCCTACACAGTAGAGCTGAGTTGACTCTAATTTCCATTTTTACTCACATTGTACGTACAAGGAATATATATTGTTTACAGACATCATGATTCATGATTCGTGTGGGGATATTATATTGGCTTGTTTTATGTTTGACACGAGAACTGATGTTTGTAGCATTCTTCGGAGAAATGACATCATCCGCCTTCACAATTTACAACACATTATTTCAAACTATCTATTATCTACTTAAAGTTTTGATCAGGAATTGAAGGATTTGACCGAATTACGAAACTAGTGTGTGCACAAATTTCTTTCTATCGATTCTTTACTTAAATTTTTGATCCGGAATTGAAAGATTTGGTCGAATTACAAAACTAGTGTGTGCACAAATTCCTTTTTAAATTTCTTTCTATCGATTCTTTACTTAAAGTTTTGATCCGGAATTGAAGGATTTGGTCGAATTACAAGTGTGTGCACAAATTCCTTTTTGAATTTCTTTCTATCGATTATTTACTTAAAGTTTTGCTCAGGAATTGAAGGATTTGGTCGAATTACAAAACTAGTGTGTGCACAAATTCCTTTTTGAATTTCTTTCTATCGATTCTTTACTTAAAGTTTTACTCAGGAATTGAAGGATTTGGTCGAATTACAAAACTAGTGTGCGCACAAATTCCTTTTTGAATTTCTTTATATCGATTCTTTACTTAAAGTTTTGTTCAGGAATGGAAGGATTTGGTCGAATTACAAAACTAGTGTGTGCACAAATTCCTTTTTGAATTTCTTTCTATCGATTCTTTACAAGATCAGGAATTGAAGGAATTGAAGGATTTGGTCGAATTACAAAACTAGTGTGTGAATAAATTCCTTTTTGAATTTCTTTCTATCGATTCTTTACTTAAAGTTTTGAACAGGAATTGAAGGATTTGGTCGAATTACAAAACTAGTATGTGCACAAATTCCTTTTTGAATTTCTTTTTATCGATTCTTTACTTAAAGTTTTGCTCAGGAATTGAAGGATTTGGTCGAATTACAAAACTAGTGTGTGAACAAATTCCTTTTTGAATTTCTTTCTATCGATTATTTACATAAAGTTTTGATCAGGAATTGAATGATTTGGCCGAATTACAAAACTATCACCAAATTGTACAAACACTAAGAAAAATTTCTTTTCGATTCATAGCAATTTTTTTACGCTTTGAGAAGTTCAAATAACGTATTTTGAGATGGTTTGGATTGAATCTTTCACTACGTAACATTTCACCAAATTGTACAAACACTAAGAAATTTTTCTTTTCGATTCATTGCAATCTTTTTACGCTTTGAGGAGTTCAAATAACGTGTTTTTAGATCATTTGTATCGTATCTTTTACTACATAACTTTTCACCAAATTTTACAAACACTAAGAAATTTTGTTTTTCGATTCAAAAAAATCTTTTAACGTTCTAAGGAGTTCAAATAACGTGTTTTTAGATGGTTTGGATCGAATATTTCACTACGTAACTTTTCACCAAATTGTACAAACACAAAGAAAGTTTTTTTTTCGATTCATAGCAATCTTTTTAAGCTTTGAGGAGTTCAAATAACGTGTTTTAAGATCATTTGTATCGTATTTTTTTCTACATAACTTTTCACCAAATTTTACAAACACTAAGAAAGTTTGTTTTTCGATTCAAAACAATCTTTTAACATTCTGAGGAGTTGAAATAACGTGTTTTTATGATGGTTTGGATCAAATCTTTCACTACGTAAACTTTTCAACAAATTGTACAAACACTAAGAAAGATTTCTTTTCGATTCATAGCAATCTTTTTACGTTTTGAGGAGTTCAAATAACGTGTTTTTAGATCATTTGTATCGTATCTTTTACTACATAACTTTTCACCAAATTTAACAAACACAAAGAAAATTTGTTTTTCGATTCAAAACAATCTTTTAATATTCTGAGGAGTTCAAATAACGTGTTTTTCAGATGGTTTGGATCAAATCTTTCACTACGTAACTTTTCACCAAATTGTACGAACACTAAGAATGTTTTCTTTTCGATTCATAACTATCTTTTTAAGTTTTGAGCAGTTCAAATAACGTGTTTTAAGATCATTTGTATCGTATCTTTTACTACATAACTTTTCATCAAATTTTACAATCACTAAGAAATTTTGTTTTCCAATTCAAAACAATCTTTTAACATTCTGAGGAGTTCAAATAACGTGTTTTTAAGATGGTTCGGATCAAATCTTTCACTACGTAACTTTTCACCAAATTGTACAAACACTAAGATTTTTTTTTTATCGATTCATAGCAATCTTTTTACGCTTTGAGGAGTTCAAATAACGTGTTTTTAGACCATTTGTATCGTATCTTTTACTACATAACTTTTCACCAAATTTTACAAACACTAAGAAAGTTTGTTTTTCGATTCAAAACAATCTTTTAACCTTCTAAGGAGTTCAAATAACGTGTTTTTGAGATGGTTTGGATCGAATATTTCACTACGTAACTTTTCACCAAATTGTACAAACACTAAGAAAGTTTTCTTTTCGATTCATAACAATCTTTTTAAGCTTTGAGGAGTTCAAATAACGTGTTTTAAGATCATTTGTATCGTACCTTTGACTACAGGACTTTTCACCAAATTTTACAAACACTAAGAAAGTTTGTTTTTCGATTCAAAACAATCTTTTAACATTCCGAGGAGTTCAAATAACGAGTTTTTAAGATGGTTTGGATCAAATCTTTCACTACGTATGTTTTCACCAAATTGTACAAACACTAAGAATGATTTCTTTTCGATTCATAGCAATCTTTTTACGCTTTGAGGAGTTCAAATAACGTGTTTTTAGATCATTTGTATCGTATCTTTTACTACATAACTTTTCACCAAATTTTACAAACACTAAGAAAGTTTGTTTTTCGATGCAAAACAATCTTTTAACATTCTGAGGAATTCAAATAACGTGTTTTTGAGATGGTTTGGATCAAATCTTTCACTACGTAACTTTTCACCAAATTGTACGAACACTAAGAAAGTTTTCTTTTCGATTCATAGCAATCTTGTTATGTTTTGAGGAGTTCAAATAACGTGTTTTAAGATCATTTGTATCGTATCTTTTACCACATAACTTTTCACCAAATTTTACAAACACTAAGAAAGTTTGTTTTTCGATTCAAAACAATCTTTTAACGCTCTAAGGAGTTCAAATAACGTGTTTTGAGACGGTTTGGATCGAATCTTTCACTACGTAACTTTTCACCAAATTGTACGAACACTAAGAAAGTTATCTTTTCGATTCATAGCAATCTCAACAGAAGATACGAGCATCTCAACAACTATCAAGATCATCAAGTAAAGAAATCAAGATGTCGAAGAATCAAGAAGACGAATACGCACGATCGCACGATCAAGTGAAGGAGTAGACGTCGAAGATTTTTGCTAGTTGTAATATCACATAATCACCAAAAATAATCCATAAATATCCCTAGACATATCTCATAATTTTCAAGCTCAAATAAATTGTTCGAAACGTGAAAAACGGGAGATTGGTAAATCCTGCAATCAGAAGTTAGTCTGTTCGAACGAACCATTTCATGCGTTCGAACGGACTATATCCTGTGACAGGGCTTGGTACTCAAAATAAACAAGCAGTTTGTTCGAACGGAGCAACTCATCCGTTACTAAAAAGATATAAATTACAACATATCTTTAATCTACGGTATAGAAAAAAAGAAAAAATAATAGAGAAAATGTACAAATAATAATAATAACGGTTTAAATAACAAAATATTTTGTATCCATATAATATAAAAAATATATATAAAAAGTGTATAAATGATAGTAGGACCGGGCAACCGGAATGTGGGCAGACTGCATCCGGATTCCGGAGTTCATAGACGAACATGAAAGGTTGTTTTCAGTGAAGTGCAAAAATATTTTTCTTTTTTAAATTACATAAGAGCACGGTTACAAGCTTGATAAAAATTGTCATTTTCATGCGTAAAGGGAGATTATGTTAAGACTAAAAGGATATAAAATAATAAACTATAAAATAACCTGCTGTATGATAATGCATGTTTATATAATCAAACTCTTACAAAATATCGTTATGAATGATTATATCTTCATTGGATAACAATTTTTTAAATTTCACAGCCCGACAACAAACTCCTCTATTTTTTCAAATTGACTCATGTGATGCTAATATATAACCAAACAATGCTAAGTTAAATTAACAAAACTAAATTTAATTTAACCCAACTATAGCCCACAAATCACAATAATTATAGTGATTTGTGCATGACATGGCAGGAGGGTGACATGTCATGCACAAATCATAAACCAACCAACAATTTCTGCATCCATTAGAATTGCTGACATGGCAGGAGGGTGAGTGCCACATCAGAGTGCGGGATGACTGCGGGTAGATATATGCGTGGTGCCTAACTTTATTGCACAAATCATAAACCAACCAACAAACATTCATTAAATAAAATAACCTCCCTATTGCAAGTTTACTACATTACATTACATTACAACATAGAGCCTCTTCGAAATGCTCGTCAAAAGGTTTATTACAACATAGAGCCTCTTCGAAATAAACCGTCTATTTAAGAAGCCCAATTAACTTACATGCAAAATAAACTACAAAATTATATATTCACTATTGTCAACCCCCCTCCTTCGACTCAGCCCCTGCAAAATCTCAAAACATCATGTTTACATATACCCCCTTCAAAATATAAAATATCGTAAATACCCCTCATAAACTCATAAATTACCAAGAATACCCAGTCCGCTTTCCACACTTTCCAAAGCACCATAACTTGCTATACACAAACGAGGAACGCGGAAAGGGTATTCACGATACTAACTAAATAATTTCCGTGTTTTCAAAGGGTATTTATGATGAATCAATTTTGAACTTTCGTAGGGGCATCAACGAAAACATCCCTCGTTCACTACCCTCCAAAATCTCAATAACACTGACTGAAGCAAAAGAAGAAGCCTCGAGACCCATCATCAGATCTAGACTTAGGAGTATCCCCCAAATCCCCTCTAGCAGCCATCAGAGAGCTCGTGCCCGGCGACTCGGGGGGTAAAATGGTATTTTCGCTCGAGAACATATGACGAGGAATTGCAGAGGCAGCAACAACTGGAGGGGACAGAGAAGCGAGGTACTGGAGAAGCATCTGCGCTATCTGGCTGAAATTGGGCCTTTCGTTCGGATCCTCTTTCCAACACGACGTCAGTATCTGCGCCAACGATTCCGGTAATTCGTCTGCACTCGGCCTCACGTTCTGACGAAAATAAACAATTGTTGTAAATAATGAATGTGAGGAGGGGTAAAATGGTAATTTTGGCTTGCCTTGAAAGCGGCTGCATAAGCGGCTTGAAGATTGGACATGCCTTCGAATGGAAGGCGGTTATGAAGTAGCTCCCATAATACTATCGCGAAGCTATAAACATCCACTTTGTGATTGTAATGCTTCTTCTCTCCGTGTCTCAGAGTCACTGTGCTATATAACTTCAATCATATACCAAAATATTAGCACATATTAATTACTAATTAATTTATTTAATAATATTGAAAAACCTCAGGGGCCATCCAGCGATAAGTGCCGGTCTCAGCAGTCATCATCTCGGTCAAAGTCTCTTCTCTGGCCAAGCCTAGGTCAACAAGTTTTACCGTTCTTTGGTCTCCGGTCAATAGCATGTTCTCTGAATTCAAATTTTGGAAATTAATAACTTTACTTTTGAACGATTAAAAAGATAATGGTTAGTAATTATTACCGGGTTTAAGATCGCGATGAATGATGCCGTGAGAGTGAAGGCAATCCATGGCTCTACATATGTCGAGAGCGAACGCAACGGCCAAACGAGGCTCCAAATTCCTCGGCCTCATGTTGACGAGATATTTTCGCAGGGACCCGCCTGTCAGAAGCTCGGTTACCACCACCATTACTGGCTCCTTACATGCCCCAATAAACTGCATTACAGAATCAATGGTTTTGGGCCTGGTAGGTACAGTGGTAATTAGAGAAAAGGAAGATGAGTAAAATTGAGTAACCTTGACTAAGTTTTTGTGCTGGACCTTGGAGAGCATGCTCACCTCTCGCAAGAACCTACCTTCCTTCTTGGTGATGTCCTCAGGAGAATCACCCTTGTGAATGATTTTAATGGCAACATTCTGATTCTTATACCTACAGGAACAACAATCAATCTCATGAGCAAGCAGAAGAACACTAGATCCAGAGCCAGATGAATCAACACAAACAGATCCAATTGAAGAAGAAAACAATAATTAACCTACTTGCCCTCGTAGACCTTGGCATGAGCTCCTTCACCAATCCTCGGCCCTACAAACAGCAGTTTCGGATCAATAAGCCATTTGGGGTCGATCCGCGTAGCTTCAGCTGCGAAGAACCCACTTCCAGCATCCATTTCTGTAGTACTGAAGAAAGATGTAACATCTAACCAATCTTTCCCCCTTTGTTTCTACAAAACTTCAAACCAAACCCCCCAAATTCCCAAATGAAAAAACACCACGCAGACCTCGAGCGAAACACTACGTACAAGAGAGAAATCCCTGACTCCGATTCACTTCTCAACTCGGAGCACGAATCTCTCCCGAGCTAGACAGCGAGAGGGGGGAAGCAAAGAGGAACGGGAGATCTCCAGTAGTGAGAGGGAAGGGGAGTGAGATGGGAAGATAATCAAGATCCGAGGACTGGAAGCTCAAGTAATTTCGTCATCGTATTAAATATTCACTGATGCATTGTCTTCCTTATATTTTATTTTGATTTTTGGTTTAGTCTCCTTTGTTTTACTTAGTTATACTCTATCACTGTGTACAAAATATTGAACAAGTCCTTCTTAGGAGACCACTGATTTTATATAATCATTTAAATTTAAATTGTGTAGCCTCTGTGGGAGTCAAAGATTTGAGCTGAATAGTTTTATTTTCTATACTGTGATTTTTATGTGGAAAACTGAAATATTATTGTTTATTAGAAAGTGTGTGAAAATGAAATGAATATCTATATTGACATATATCATGTTTATTTTTTCTAATTAATAATAAAAAATTCAAATTTTAATAGAATTTATAAGAAATAAAGAAATATTTTTTATTTGATAAATTCTAATTAAATTGAACAACCAAAAGAATTTATGATATGTTGTACAAATACAAATACATGTATCGTATCAAAGATTTATATAAAATTTTAATCAAATCGGACAAATAAAATGAAAAATGATTTAAACTTAATTTTGAGAGGCTCTTTCGACACGAGTTTTTTTCACTATAAATAAATTGAAAGAGATTTGAATACATGTATCATGTCACGATGAAAAGTTTAAATCATACTCTTTGGTTACAAAAAGAAATGCATTACATCAATACTTTACAAAATTCATAATTTTTTAATAAATTTATTTGGCATATCATTTTAAATGACATCAAAATTCAGTAATGACTCGATAGGGCATAAAAAAAAATTATTATTTGAGTGAGGCGGGTTTTTTCATTGTTTGTACTGAATATCACTTGTATAAAAGAATATTGATAAGAATGATCTCACGAAATTCTTCAAATCATATAAGAAAAATTTAAAGTTGTCAATAAAAATTTAATGTTTGATTCTACCGAATTATATAACATGCAAGGAGATGTCAGTACCGAAACTGCAATTGGAGTGTCAAAAACAGAGAGATTTTACGGATAAAACTATCCTACTTTCTTTAAGCTGCAATAAATAGATGAAATAGTTTGTCGTAATTATTGATGATCTCTCAAATCAGATAGTCCCACATAATAAAAACATCAACATAGGTCACAGTGAATCCTTATTATTAGGAATGGGGGATGATTACTGCCCCCACACAACGACACTGATCCTCACTTATGATACATGTGGCATTTAGTACAAAGAGAAGATACTTTTTATAAGTTCAAATTTTCTTTTTTAATACATTTTTTGTGTTTAAATTTTGCCTTATCGAAAGCGTTGTTTAGATTTAAATAGTGGTGCCTAATAAGGATTTATATACTAGTTTCTCTTTTCCATATTCCATAGTTATTAAGATTTGGATAAGAAAGCTTTTGGTAGGTGAGATAAATTGTGGGGCGAGAGGGGAATAGATTTTTCCATGCAAGTACCAACCAAGCAAAATTTGAGATTTTATGAATACTCCTACAAAAAATAAAACTGTCATGTATAAAAAATTCCTAAATTACTCAATTTATTGTCTTTTGATTATGCATGTATTAAGTGATATTCATGATATTTATAGCTTCTTTTGATTATGCATGTATTAAGCGATATTCATGATATTTATAGCTTGGACGGGTATTTGTAATTTTTTCTGATTTATACCTGTGAAATTTGTCATTTCATTTATTTAATGCTTTGATTTTGTTTTATGATCAGAAAGTAAATTAGATATGTTGCACGGAGTATCGTGTTCGGCACGATACGTATACGACGATACGATAGTTTTCAAAAAATATATAAGATACATATGTTATATATAATATTTTATTAATTATAATTAATACATTTAATATTTTTTAGTCTTTATATTTTCGACACAAAATATATTAAAATTTTGTTATTACAAAAATAACTTCATATTAATTATATATTTGATGAGATTTAGTTATCAATTTATATGTATTACTCATTTATTTCAATTTAAAATTTTTATTTTATTGTTCAAGTACATTTATTGATGTGTTGTAAGTATCTGAAAGTATCCGAGAAGTATCCGATATTATTTTGAAATAAAATATAAATATACGTCACGTGGAATATGTGATACGCATCCAACGAGTATCGGTATCGGTATCCGATACGACTTGATTTTTGAAGTATTCGCGTAACATTGTAAATCAGACAAATAATACATATTTGCAACATTTCACTAAATAAAAATAAATTTTCAATAAAAAGAATTGATGTAAAATGTTTTGCACTTTCGCTTAATTGCAAACAGTTACAGATATTGACCATGAATGTTGGGTGCGAGGGTGGGGGTGCAAATAAAAAATCTTTATAATTTACTTTTGCAAGAAAGAGAAGGAAGGACAAGCACGTACATATACATATATTTCGAAGTTTTAATATAACAAATTACATTAAATATATTATAATTTCGAAAATTTTGAGGTACACGTCTATCCCTTCGGCACCTACTAAGATATGCGTCTATGTCAAATAGTTGCAAGTGATGAATAATGTGATGATGAATTAAAATATCATTAAATTGTTAATTAACTATGATTAATCCAAATTGAACCATAATTAACCTTTGGTTAAACCCAAATTAACTCATAGTTCGAAAAATCTAATTTTGCCCCCAATTAAATCATATTCATGTCCAATCATCAAATTAAGCCTTGTTCATATCAAATAATTCAGTTCCAATCAATACTTTACATCTCCAATCAAGTAGATGCCAATGCCATGGATGAACGAGCGGCCAAAAAAATAAACACCGACTAAATCATCAATTAACCTTGATTAAACCAATTCAAGCACCACATTGATCCTTATCCAGCCCCAATACCAAATTGCGGCAACAACACTTAATTGAAAATGCCAACTTTTTAATTAATGTTGATATAAAACTAAGAGGTGTCATATTATATTATATATTATGTAAAAGTTATATGAATTTATTTCAATAGAAAACAATATCATCGTGTTAATATGGATCATTTGATTTTGATCAAAAGTTCCAAATTAATTGATTTTTTCCTTTGAACATTATTCATATAAATCAACTAATGTAAAAGTTATATGAACCTTGGTCAATTGTGGACCAAATTTATTCATATTTTTTGTCTCAATTAAATATGAATTTATTTCAAAAAAAAACTAATTTTTTAGATATTGTAAAGAAAACCTAATTTTACATATGTAGTAATTAAAATAAATTGTTACTTTTTTATTTTAAAAAAATCCTAAATTTTTTGTAACATACAATAATTTAAAAAATATATATTATATGATTCTAAAGAAATTATTGCTTTCATAGAAGCCCACATCATGTTAATATGGATCATTTGGTCTTGATCAAAATGTCCAAATTGGTTGGTTCTTCATTTCAACATGGTTCATATAAACTAACTAAGGTAAAAGTTATATGAACATTGGTCCATTGTGGACCAACTCCATTCATATTTTTTTGTCACAATTAAATATGAATTTATTTTTAAAAAAACCCTATTTTTGGATATTGTAAAAAAAAAATCCTAAATTTACATATGTAGTAATTGTCACACCCCAAATTATAAAATGGAAAAGGGTGCGGCAACCCGCCAGTATACAACTCGTATACCACAGGTTCTTATATGATAATTTCACAAAAACATAAATACCACAACTCGAAAACAACAACACACACATATATGTACATGTGCATCACCATAACATACACAAACGAACACAAAGAAACCTAGCGGAAGCTTATAAACACATATGCGACTTAAACAAACACAAAACTAAATAAGTCGCAGCAACAAAAGGCTCGCTGGCCAGAAACGAAAATAATCTAATATACACAAGATGGAGGTTCCGCGATGAAAACGAAACCGTCACACTCACACTCTAGACACCCGCTGCCCCGGATAATCTGTCCACCGTACCTAGACTCAAAATATTCAAATAAAATGGTTAGTCACGGAAGTGACTAAGTGAGTGAGTTTTGAGTCTAGCTTATTAAGATCGACCTTATACATGGCTAGCCAAAAACCTCGTTCGAAAATAATCAAATCATAAATCATATATGTATATAAATACTTCTCAAATACTTGCCCCGGGTTTTTCGAAATCAAAATCACTTACCTTCATATCTAATCATATACATACTACTAATGGTTTTACCCGGGGTGAGGGCGCAAATAACTCTCGACTGAAGTGTCAACCCGCGCTGATAGCAAGTCGCACACGGGCTGGAACAAATCCAAAAGCTCGGGAAGCGCGAATTTCCTAAAAATGAGCTGACGACATGATATCCATGCGCCACAGCCAGACCCCTCATGAGACTGGACTTTGCACTACATCAAGATTGCTATGCAATTCCCTCCAAAAAGCGCCACGGGGTCACGCGACACTACACCTAACAAACTAAAACATACCGGAGGAGCCGCGTAATGTTCTCATAGGACCCTCTTTCAAAATCGTAAGCCCGACTTACGTTTTATCAAACTCAAATTCTACATACATATATATGATCAAATCTACATAATATACATTTTGTTGAGGTAACACGGTTTTTAAAGCAAAATACGATTTTTAAAGCGAGAACCCTAAACTATCATGTAAGGTCTAGAAACGCTCGTAATTGGATTCTTAATAAGAAGAAAGTGAGAGTAGCACTCACCTATAATGGAAAGAAAACTCGACAAACAAGAGATTAATTGACACGGCGCACAAGATTGAGTGAAAATTGAGAAACTCGAAACTTGGATGGAATTCTTATTTTGATCTTACCAACTCGCACAACTCAACCTCCTGAAGATTATGACACTTTTCGTTTTGCGAAATCTCCTCTTTTCCTTGATTTTTCCTTTTTTTCTCTCTTCTTCCCTTAGGGTTTCATGAGTGTATTGTGGCCACAGATGGATGTACAGAGGTGTTTGTCATTTGGCCGCCTAATAAGTGAGTGGAATTGCACATTACATGCATACCCTCAAAACTTTCATATTTGTAAACTATTCAATTTACAAGTTTGTAGGGTTTCTATTACAAAATTTTGTTTTAGTATTATTAATGGTTTGGTCATTATGCAAATAATTCCCTATTATATATTTATTTAAATAACCCATAAACATGTAATTACGGTTATACCCTTTCGAAAACTTTGACACATAAGAACTCGATTTTGATCGTTGGAAGAGTTATATTTTTAATATGGGTATTATATTCTAAACTTTTAGGAATAATAATCTACAAATATCAAAACCCTATTTTTGATATTTATTACAGTGATTAAAAAAATTGTTATTTTTTTAATTTAAAAAAAAAATCTAAATTTTTTCCAACATATAATAATTTAAAAAATAATTATTATATGATATTTATATAATTTTAATATTTCATATATTATATATATTTGACTTTTATATATTTTTCAAGAAAAATTAACATATAATGATAATAATAATAATAATAATAATAATACGAACAACAATATAAAAGAACACCTTGCAAATATTTAAAAAAAAATGTCATGGAACTATTAAAAAATACATGAAATGAGAATGAAAATAAAAACTAGATGTTTAAACATATATTTTTCTATCAAGATATTTTCAAGGTGTTTATTTATTGTTGTTTATTTTATTATTATTTGATGTTAGTTTTTCGTGAATAACAAATGAAATATTAAAATTATATAAATACAACATATAATGATTTTATTTTATTTTTAAATCACATGTTAAGAAATGTTTATGAATTTTTTTAAAATTTATAAAAATAATAAAAATAAAAAAAATATTTTTAAATTATTACAGATGAAAACATAAGGGTATTTTGGTAAAAAAAATATATCATCCATAAGAGGGTATTTGAAAATAAAATTATGGTAGAAGTTTTTTATTGGAGTTTACAAAAGATGAGGATTTTTTTACAATATCCAAAAATGTTAGGGGCTTGAAAATTAGCAAAACACAGATGTGCAAACAATCAGACAAAAAACGTAGGATCAAATTATATAATCAATGATAGGCACCTAGAATTTTTATCTAAATTTGCACCTAGAATACACGTGGCGATTAAATTTTGAACTCCCAGAATGTAGTTTTCATTTAAAAATTTGACGTGGATCCACTGTGATGTTGGGGAATATCCTCGACCCCGGGCCCGCGCAGCGGATATGTAGGCCCGGTTCGATTCCCCGATTCCCGAGATCACGCCACGACTTCGAGGGTACGATGCGAATAGAAGGACAGATTCATACCAGTGCCAAATTGATGGCACACGAAGGGTTGATCGCCGCCTTCTATTTCCTTCGGTGTCACGTTGGTGACTAGCCCGTACGTCCCATACCGCACGTCTCCCACCGTTTCGACACGCCTCGGGTTGTCTTCGTGCGTTCCATGCCCGCATGATTCCACAGCCCGTTACTCGATTACTTCTCCGGTTTGATCACAACGAAGAGCCACATGTGTCGCTCCTCTACCCGTATCCACCGTGAGTCGTAGCACCTCGGTCACGGATGCACCTGCCTAGACGATGCACCGGCGAACTTGCATGATTGCGTTTCGATTCTCTAGACGGAGAAAATTCTTTTCTCCTTCTCTCTCAATCTCTTCGCACTCTTTCATCAAGTGATTAGAGTCTCTTAATTTCTGGATTAATTCTAAATTAACTCCATTAATTTTCTGGTTGAACTAATCTAATTATTCAACTGGTTGGTCTGATGAGAGAGAGAGAAACATCCTATATATACTCCATAGGATAATGATGGGCCAAAAGGTATGTATATCTTCTATACACCTTTTCAAACAGAAAACTGCATACACCCTTTCAGTAATCTGTCAGAACGAAAATATTAAATCGTTCCAAACGACTTTGAACATTTACGAAAGTTGTAGATAATCTAATTATCTTTCCAACCCAATTTGGCCCAGCCCAATTGGAGTTCGGACCCGAAAGTTACGGCCGTTTTACTGACTGTATGTCAAACTGTCGCACCCTTTCGGTATTTCATTAGAACGATACTGATACTTCGCTCAAATGAAATATATTACAACATGAAAGTTCTAGATAATCTCATTATCTAACTAACCCAATTTGAACCATTCAAATCGGAGTTTCCTACTGAAAGTTATACCAGTGTTACTAATCTGTTTCGTATGCCCACGAACGCGTACGTTCGTTTGTCCTACGTACCATTTTAGCGATGATCCAAAACTGTATTTCCTTCAGTCTCCCACTCAGTTTCAGATTTACCTAAAAGGTACTCTTGTATATCACATATACACTATATCAGAGAATCTGGCCCGCGTATCAAATACGCTAAAGCCATGCACATCCAATGTGCAAAAACTTGCAATCAAGCCCGACATAGTACGACTCGTTGTGTGACCGTGTAGGTTCGTTTAACGATGGCAGTAGGCCGTTTCCATGGCACTACAAGCCCATGAGCGGGATCTAGTCACTCCATCATGGCTACCCATGTTAAAACGAAAAATGATTGTGATCATTGTGCCTATCTCGAATAGCGGTTACTAGTTCTCTTGTTTGCGATATCCGTTAATCAAAAGGCATGGAAATAGTCATCCTTATAATTTGATTAACTATACTTATTCCCCGATTCCGAGTTGATTTAACAAATTTCAATCGATATTAACCATTAATATCATTGACTATGGCCAGAGATTTCGTTAATCGACTCATCGAACGGCGCCTAAGAGATATCTCTTCCTTTCGGAATAAACAATTCCTATCTTGGAGACTCACATTGAATTCCGTGTTTCGGACAATACCCAATGATGACCCTTTTAACTCCCTGTTACGGTGAGCGTAAGATCATATCAAAGCATTGTGTTACGCACGTAACGCAATCAATGATCCCCTCAAGTATGAAGAATCTAAAATCCCATCCGTCACAAGTCCATCTATAATGACTAAACCATGTCATGGACTCGCGGCTTTGGTCATATCCAATACATGTAACCTAACATATATCTACGTTCCCGATTCGACAAGCACCTTGTCCCATGATTAGCAAAACATAATCATCTCCTCGGCAAACGTACTAGTGTACGCGTTCAGTCTATCCAATAATAGAAATGCTTCTCTCTTAAGCAAGCTGATCCGCGACTAGGGATGTTTAGAAATGACACTTTAAGTGTGACGGTTTCGCTGCACATGGTCCTCAACCATGTCGACGTCCACACAAGTTCAAATCAAGGTTCATGTAACAATCATATTACACAACCCGCACACTGTTTTCATATAAGGTGAATGCATATTTAATTTAAGTAAACAAAATTTTTAAAAGGAATGCATTCATATGGACTAAGTATTTGGGTGATACAACGTTTACCTATGGGTATCTCCATACCCATAACCTGCGAGGACTATCGTATTAGATAACTACACTCTACTCTCTTCTTCCTCCTCTAGGTATCTCCATACCCATAGTCATCGCATGACAGTCACGCGCGACTAGAGAGAGCGGTCTTGTAAACGGGTCCGCACGTTCCCGCTAGTGTTAATCATCATCAGGATTGGAACATTTCCAATACCTACGATCACATCTTTTCATAAAATTTCATGGATCAAATGAAATTTTCTGAGTATTGGCTAGAAGTGGTTGTGACCTCGGCATTTTTGGCTTTTACTATTGCGTCTCACGCAATAAACAACCATAAATCCGATAACTCGTGACTACTAGAGTTTGGTCATGTATCCTTGATCCATACCACTTCCTTTTGCGATTAATAACCGCAATATACTCGCCACCGTAAATAGAATCATAAACTATTGGTCTTGTGGAACCTTTCCACATAACCGTGTTTTCATTTAAGCAAAACATGTACACACTTTGTGATCGAAAGTCGTGCTACATATTTGGACGTGCTTCATCTTTGGAAACTGTTGTTTGTTATAACTCTTTATAACCAACACGTCCTCCACACCATTATAGATAATAAATCCTGAATTCTTTCGCAAAGTATTCAAGGATAAACTTCACCTCTATCAATACAAATCCCGATGGGTTTTAAATATACATAACCATTATGTATATATTTGTATAACCATTATACAATCACAAGAGTTAGTCTCATGTAATCGAATTACATTCAAACTCATGTGATTCCCATGAATTTTATTGACGGTGAACTAGACGCTTTATTTGTATGACAGATAGCCACATACATATCATGACAGATATAATAGATCCTAACATCAAATGTAAGGCATCATATTATTACTTTTCGCGCTGCTTGATGTCTCACATCGAGCCGTTGAAAATTTCTGCCATTCGACATTTCGATTTATCTCCTCCAAGGAGTTTACATGTTGAAAACCATTTTCAACAATATGTCGATATATGTGCTATAACATAGAACGAGGAACTTCTTAGATCTATCCTATAGATCTTCACGCTTAATTCATAAGCGGTCTCGTCTAAATCCTTTGTCGTTACAAGAAATATAACGCAGCTCCCACTAACCTTCATGTGTACACAAAGTTTCCATTCGTTTCGACAATTTTATAATAGTTTATAATTTTGTCAAAACGAATATTCCAATTCCGAGAAGCTTTCTCTAATCCATCATATGGATCGTTAAAGCGTGCATATCTTATCCTCGATTCTTATGAATCGACAAAACCGTAAGGTTGTGTCAAGTACACATCCTTTCATAAAATTTCTTTCAAGAAATTCGGTTTTGACATCCATTTTGCCACATCACATAGTCATAATATGCGACCATGGCAAGCAGAATTTCGAGAATGGGAAAGCATGGCAACAAGCGAAAACGTTTCTTCATAGTCCGACTATGAATTGCATGAAACTTTTCGCAAAAAGCCTCGTTTTACATATATGCGTATTCCTATCCATGTCGGTTCTTCATCTTGAAAAACCCACTCATATTTCACGGGTCTAACCCAGAAAGTAATGAAATCAAGTTCTTATACTTGATAATTCACATGGATCGAATCTCAGATTTCATGACACCATGTCATGTGGAATCAACTTTTCATAGCATCATTGTAGGATATCGAATCATCATATGATTTCAATCTATCATCATTAGCCACGATAAATCCGTATTTACCGGCTTATGATATAGCCTACTTGATCTACGAAAAATTTCTTTGTGTGTTCGACTTACGTTCATCAACTCTTGATGAAGCCATGTCAACTCTCATCGGTACAATGTTCATTTTCAAATCATGAACTCTTTCGAGATTTATTCTACTCCCACTAGCCCGCATAGAGATAAATGGCACCAAGTTCCAAACTTGTGCGCATCTAGTCCTCCTCCAAGGAGGCATCTCTTCGAGCCACGAAAATTTCATTTTCGTCGGGACGTTAGAACTAATACCCTTTAGTTTCCTTAAGGATAAACGAACATTTTCCAGATTTGGGATTGAGTTTAACGGAAACAAATTTCGAAATACACTCACATCCTCAAATCTGTACAAGTGACAACTTCGGAACCATTCCGATCCATATCTCATATAGCGTCTTTTGTACCGATTAGAAGGTTTATGGTTCATATCTTAATGCAACCATTCATTAGTGTCGCTGTCTCAATGGCGTATCCCCAAAATATTTTTGGGAGATCCTATTGACTTATCATTTATCGAACCATGTCCAACATGCGTTCATTTCCTCTTTTCGGACACATCTCAATGTTCCGAATAAGGCAATCGTGAAACGATTCCACAATCATAAATGATCATCAATATTCATAACTCAAATATCGCCTCTTCGATCCTATCGAAAGGTTTAGCTCAAATACTCGCCTTCTCGATCCTATCGAAAAGCTTTGATTTTCTTGCTTAGTTGATTTCGTATTTCGTTTTTGAAACTCTTTGAACCTTTCAAAAGTCTCCGTTTCGGCATGCATTAAATAGATATTTCCATATCTAATTTAACCGTCCATAAACATAACAAAATACTGATAGCCTCCTCTTGCCTCGGAACTTATCGGATCATCTACATGTTAATGTAAGTTCCAATAATTCGTTGGATCTTTCTCCAACCATTGGAGAATGATGCCCTTTGTCGTCTTGCCTAATAAATAAGTATCGCATTAATCAATCGAATCTAATTCGAATGATTCTAGCAATCCATCATATGAAATCTAGATACGCGAATCTCGTTTATATGGCCAAGACGGCAATGCCAAAAGAAGCAATCAACCTCTTGGTTTAATCCTCCTCGGATTTCACCATTCTTTGAGTCATTAGTTTGGACAACTCTTTGTCCGAACTTTCTGTTTGGAAAACATTTTCCCAAAATACCCTTAGACATATATTTCTTTCGATCCCGCTTTTGAATTACAAGGACATCCACGCATCTATATGCATTGGATTCCTCGGATACTCTGAGCATCTCCAATTCAAATTTAAATCGCATCATATGCAATTTCGGGATCGATTTATCTATCGAATGCATATGATATTCGGTTACGAAGATAAAATCTCGTACCATCAACACACGAGTGTTAATCAAAGACCCATAAGGCCGCGTCGTAAAATTAACCTACTCTTTGAGCCGCATCGAACCATTCAACGCGCTATAGCTCTTGAAACTATTTCATGAGCGTTGTGTTTTACTTTCATATACACCCGAATTCTCAAAACAATTTTGAGAAATTTGCGTCTATACATGCCACCACAAGGCACGTAATATCGTTCGATTCTTTCTTAAAGTTTATCGAACCCGGCTTTCTCTAAAACCATAGCATTGAGCCCCGAATCTACCATTTCCGTGTCCAACACGTTCCTTTAAGTCTAAGAACTATTCTTTGACTATCAAGGTTAATAACGGTAATTCCGGCCCAAAAGCCATCTATCATATCGATCTCATCGATATATTTGGTGTTGCTTGAAAACATAATTCTAAACGGATGATGAAGATTAACTCCTAACCGTGCGTACTTAATCTATATGCTTATATGATGAATATATGAATGTGTTATTTTTATCGAATCGATAACCCTCATACCGATACGGGACTCCAAGTCCATAACACTCAAGACCCATATTTTACGATCCTCCCACAAGTTGCTTTGGCAGACGAGTGGGATCTCGCTATTTAGATAGGATTATATCCAATCGCATCCAATGCGACTCTCGAACCTTTATAGGATTTCGGTGATGGATCGTATCCTATACAATCCCAGTTCCGTGTGTGCATCCTATCTATGCCCCGAACTTCCAATCAAGTCGGCTTTGGCCTCAACCCTTACTGGCTTGAACGGTTAAGTCACAACCATACTCATCGTATCGTTCAAATAAACTACTAATAAGTCGGCTTTGGCCTTAACCCTTATCAGTCCCTTTTTAACGCTTGCCACCCCGTCGATGACTACAATAACCCATGTCGGCTTTGGCCTTAACCCATGTGAGACGTAGTACCGATCATAGTGGTTGTGAATATGGAAGGCATTTCCATGACTTAAATATTATGAGGGATCATGCCATTGCATGTTTCTAAATTCGTGACATAATCATATTATATCACTATCACAAGATTTGTAAATGCATATGATTTATTTAGGGAGATTAATTATTCTAAATAATTAATTATCTAATATGCTAGAATGTTTGATGCCGATCAAATCGATATAAAGAACTCAAAATTCCGAGCTTCGTAGCCAAAGTTATCGCGAAAACAAAAACAGCATCCAGAGAAGGGTCCGTTATAACGGACTTCCCCATCCGTTGTAACGCAAGGGCCGTGGGGCGCGAGAAAACCTCGCCCGGGACGCGTCCGGGGCGCCAAAAACTGCCCCCGGGGCGGCAGAAAAACTGTTTTTCTGCACCCTTTCGTTATTTCATTAGAACGACACTAATACTTCGCTCAAATAAAATATATTACAACATGAAAGTTCTAGATAATCTAATTATCTAACTAAAACAATTTGAACCATTCAAATCGGAATTTTCTACTGAAAGTTATATCCAATATACACCTTTTCAACCAGAAAACTACAGACACCTTTTCAGTATTCTGTTGAAACAAAAATATTAAATTGTTCCAACCGACTTTGAACGTGAACGAAAGTTGTAGATAATCTTATTATCTAATTAACTCAATTCCCGAGATCACGCCACGACTTCGAGGGTACGATGCGAATAGAAGGACAGATTCATACCAGTGCCAAATTGATGGCACACGAAGGGTTGATCGCCGCCTTCTATTTCCTTCGGTGTCACGTTGGTGACTAGCCCGTACGTCCCATACCGCACGTCTCCCACCGTTTCGACACGCCTCGGGTTGTCTTCGTGCGTTCCATGCCCGCATGATTCCACAGCCCGTTACTCGATTACTTCTCCGGTTTGATCACAACGAAGAGCCACATGTGTCGCTCCTCTACCCGTATCCACCGTGAGTCGTAGCACCTGCCTAGACGATGCACCGGCGAACTTGCATGATTGCGTTTCGATTCTCTAGACGGAGAAAATTCTTTTCTCCTTCTCTCTCAATCTCTTCGCACTCTTTCATCAAGTGATTAGAGTCTCTTAATTTCTGGATTAATTCTAAATTAACTCCATTAATTTTCTGGTTGAACTAATCTAATTATTCAACTGGTTGGTCTGATGAGAGAGAGAGAAACATCCTATATATACTCCATAGGATAAGGATGGGCCAAAAGGTATGTATATCTTCTATACACCTTTTCAAACAGAAAACTGCATACACCCTTTCAGTAATCTGTCAGAACGAAAATATTAAATCGTTCCATCCGACTTTGAACATTTACGAAAGTTGTAGATAATCTAATTATCTTTCCAACCCAATTTGGCCCAGCCCAATTGGAGTTCGGACCCGAAAGTTACGGCCGTTTTACTGACTGTATGTCAAACTGTCGCACCCTTTCGGTATTTCATTAGAACGATACTGATCCTTCGCTCAAATGAAATATATTACAACATGAAAGTTCTAGATAATCTCATTATCTAACTAACCCAATTTGAACCATTCAAATCGGAGTTTCCTACTGAAAGTTATACCAGTGTTACTAATCTGTTTCGTATGCCCACGAACGCGTACGTTCGTTTGTCCTACGTACCATTTTAGCGATGATCCAAAACTGTATTTCCTTCATGTGATTTGTCACGTATACTTCTAGATAAAATCTAGGTGCGAAATCTAGGTGTCTAACATTAGTGAATTATATATTAGAAAAAAGTAAATCATGACAAACTCGAAGACTCCAACATAAAACTAGTATTTTTTGAAAATTACCATATTGCCATCATATCGTCCACTCAACTATGTAATAATTAATTGGGAACTTCTTCAAAATCCCCTAACTTTTTTGAAAGTCCTTCACTTTTTATTTATTTTTAACATTCTATGAAATTAAACTTAACATTTTCATCTAATTGTATTTATTAGTACCAAAATCCCTTACTTTTGTATTTATTAGTATCTCGGAACGTGCCGGGTAATACTCAAAAAAAAATCTTTTAAAAAAAAATACTCGAAATTTTTTACCCACATCGGTTTCGGCCTTTCGGGTATGGCACATGGATAGCGGTATCCGCCCCCCGCGAGACCCGTTACCCGTATCCGTTTTACTCAAATTCAAAAATATCAATTTACCCTTGTTTTTTATAGTAATTTATCCATATCCGTATCCGATTTTCAAATTTCCAATTTTTTTAAATTTGAATTATCTACAAATTTCGATAATTTTATTAATGATTTTTTACGGATAAGTATTGGAATTCGTATATATATATATATATATATATATATATATATATATATATATATATATATATATATATATATATATATATATATATACATAGTTTTTATGGTCCGTTTGTACGGGCAAATTTAATTTGTTTTTATTCACGGGGCGGTGCCGGATCGTTGCCGCCGCCCCAACAATTGGTATCAGAGCCAAACTATTGTGAATCACGGTTTAAATGGATGAGAAACGGAGTATATTGTGTTTAGCATGATTTCTCTCGTCCAATTTCGATTAATTTCGGGTCATTTCATTTCTTTTTCGAAACGGGTACCATCATAGTTTCGCCCTGATACGAATTGATGTCGCGCCATGAACCCTTAAAAATAATCTTAATCAAAACCGTACCTTAACCGTATATGGAAGCGTATGAAATCCGTCCGAATTGATGTCGCGCCATCACCGTTGTTGCGTTCATGAAGCCTTAGTTGCAAGAAATAGATTCCAAATACTTTATGATGTCCAATTTAGAGTCATTTTTTATCTTCTCTAATGGATCTCTCTCTAATCTTAATGGGACAGAATAAATAATGAAACATTATCTCATCATCATATGTACTTGGGACCAAATTGCTTATATAACCACAAGCCATCTTTTCACAAAAGACATGACTTTTGAACTTCCTAATGTGGATCTTCTAATTCAGCCCATCATAGAAAATAGAATCACCACCACAATATTCTACACATCAAAGGGCCACAACTTAGTTGACACATTTAATGCTTAATTTTATAACTAAAATTGATCACTATATTAATAAGCATTTAAATGACAATATTACAACACATAATTTTTTACATATAAGTCCAACGTTGGAATAATGTTCTAACAATCTCCCACTTGGACTATATGTAATTCCTTATAATTACGTATTAAACATAAACCGAAATACGCGTACTTGTTTGTCATAAAAACCTTATGTGTCCCTAACCAATTCCGTCCATCAATAATATCAACATAGGATCAAAACGGCTTTCGTCACATTTAACGTAACTAAACCTTCAATGGCCACGTACACTAATACAACTGGATGACATGAATCATGATGTGGATGTGTAGCATGGAAATTTCATGTAATGTGATCTTAACATGTCTATTTCCAACTTGTCCCTCCTAAATATTAATTTAGTGAGATCCTTAAAACCGTCTCCTTTAATAACTTAATGAGACAAACCGTCTCCTTTAAAACCGCATTGAGACAACCCGTCTCCTTTAATACCTTATGAGACAAACCGTCTCTTTTAAACCATATTGAGAGGAAACTTCTCTAAATCAAAGTAAAGTGATAAATATAATATTAATTCTGCAGAATAACCATAATACCGAAAACTTGAAAACTTTATAACCATATCATATGTGTATGACATATGTTTATATCACGTCTCTATATCATAATAACTGTACAAATATTTACTCTCACTATAACTGAATATCCTTAACCGAAATTACACCCATTATATAAGCAACGTCTTGCTTATGTAACATTTTTGGGTAAATATACTTTATTGAAGTTTGTACCAATATATATGATAGACAAATATTACTCTGACTTTCTTTCACAACTTTCATTGTCGTACTTTATAATTGTTAATTGACATACAATAATTTAGTGGTCTACAAATAAATGTCCGCTATATATGCATCATTCATGACAAAATTCCACAATCATTTTTCTTTATTATTATTATTATCAAAGTCGGTATACTTAATGATCTCAAAACTTATCCGATATTTGATATGTGAGCATTTAACCTTTTGTTCTCTTTAACATTTCTTTACTTACTCCCACATATCTAATGGTATATTTAATAATTAACAAAATCCATCTCAAAACCAAATAAGATGATTTTGTTATAAAACCAAAATTATATACCAATGTCAATGTTCTTGAGATGTCCAAGTTTGTCTTTTCGGCTAAGTAAAATTGGTAGCCGCATTTCCCCCCGCAAACAAGACATCTTTAAAGAATCATAAATCATGTAAAATCTATTAAAGGTTATCCCCATCATCAAGATATCCCTTTTCCGTTAATATTTTGAATTTGGCCAATCATATTAACTTCTTATTGATATCCTGGCGTAGTAATCAAGAATTGATAATAAATTAACGTGTCAACAAATTAACCTTCCTTTGGGCCGATTAAATAAGTCACACGTAAGCCAAATAATTATCACACACTTATTACCACAGATGTATATAAAATTATATTCAATATTGCCTTCCTTTGGGCCGGTCAATATTTAAATAATATCATACACATATCATTTTTATATTTTAAAATATAATTAATTTCTACAAGAGAGGTCACTTTGGCGACATGTTGCTGACCTTAACCGTATGCGAAAGCGTATGAAATCCGTTTGAATTGATGTCGCGCAATCACCGTTGTTGCGTTCATGAAGACTTAGTTGCAAGAATTGAATTCCAAGTACTTTATGATGTCCAATTTAGAGTCATTTTGATTTTCTCTAATGGATCTCTCTCTCTAATCTTAATGGGGCAGATTTAAGAGTGGAACATTATCTCATCATATGTACTTGGGACTAAATTGTTTATATAGCCACAAGACATCTTTTCACAAATACGTGCATTTTGGGCTCCTAATGTGGATCTTCTAAATCAGCCCATTATAGAAGATATAATCACCACCTACAATATTCTACACATCAAAGGCCCACATCCTAATTAACCCATTAATGCTTGAATTTATTAACTAAAATTGACCACTTTATTTTAAGCATATAAATGACAATATTACAACACATAAATATTTTACATATAAGTCCAACGTTGGAATAACGTTCCAACAATAACAATTGGTATCAGAGCGAAACTATGATGAATCACGGTTTAAATGGATGAGAAACGGAGTATATAGTGTGTAGCACGATTTCTCTCGTCCAATTTATATTAAATTCGGGTCATTTCATTTTTTTCGAAACGGGTCATAACCGAGTCGTTTGATTTTGAGAGAAAGAAAAGTTATTTGGAAAAGTTATACTTTTCCTCACACTCTATGTTCAATTCGGGACTGAATGATGGTTTTCGTTCGGTATTCGGTCACCATCGGCGAAATTCCGAAAATAATGCTGATGGAAATACAGTTTTGGATCAACGGTAAAACTGGCATAACTTTCAGATAACGACTCCAATTTGAATGGTTAAAATTGGGTTGGATAGATAATAAGATTATCTAGAACTTTCATAAAGAAATATTTTCATTTGAGCGATGTATCTGTGTCGTTTTAATGGAATACCGAAAGAGTGCGAAAATTTGATATGCAATTAGCAAAACCGTCATAACTTTTGTATCCGAACTCCAATTTAGCTGAGCCAAATTGGGTTGGAAAGATAATAAGATTATCTACAACTTTCGTGAAAGTTTGAAGTCGGTTGGAACGATTTAACAATTTCGTTTCAACAGAATACTGAAAATGTGTATGCAGTTTTCTGTTTGAAAATGTGTATAGTAGATATACATACCTTTTGGCCATCCTTATCCTATGTAGTATATATATGATGTTTCTCTCGTATCTAATAAGTCAATTAAAGAGTTAATCATGAAAGGTCATTTCTTTTGATCGTGACTTTTGGTTTAGGAAGAGACGGGAATTGAATCCCTGATTATTAGGGTCAATTTGAAATTTGGATTTGAAATTTCGGTTTGATAAGTTAATGAAAATCCGAAATTACAAGTTCCGAATATGAAAAATCGGAATATAAGATTACGGATATTAAAGTTTGGATTTGATAATAAGTAAAAGAAAAACTGGAAAATAGATTTTGGATTCAATATTTCGGTTTTCTCAAGGTATTTCAAATCTAGAATTTATAAATCTGGGAAATAAAAACTGGGATTTAAATTTAGGATTTCATATTCTGATTTTGTAAGGAAATTTGAAACCTAGAATCTAGAAATTCTGGACAATTAAAGTATGGAATATGGAATTCCGAATCAAGTCTAGAATATGGAAATTCCGAATATTGAAATCCGGAGCAGTAAAATTTCGAATATGGAAATTCTAAATATGAAAATTTGGAATATGGAAATTATGGATATTTAAATTCAGAATATTAAAATTTTGAATATTAAAATTAAGGAAATTATCCATATTATGGTATAATTTTAAGTTTAATTAAAAGGTTTAAGGTATGTATTTTAAGATTAATTAATGTCAACAACATGTCGCCAAAGTAACCTCTCTTGTTAAAATTAATTATATTTTAAAATATAAAAAGGAGACGTCTATGATATTATTTAAATATTGACCGGACCAAAAGAAGGCAATATTTAATATAATTTTATATACATCCGTGGTAATAACTGTGTGATAATTATTTGGCTTACGTGTGACTTATTTAATCGGCCCAAAGGAAGGTTAATTTGCTGACACGTTAATTTATTATCAATGCTTGATTACTACGCCAAGATATCAATAAGAAGTCAATATGATTGGCCAAAGTCAAAATATTAATGGAAAAGGGATATCTTGATGATGGGGATAACCTTTAATTAAATTTATTATTATTATTCAGTTATTTGGGTGAGCAATATGCGTTCTCTTTTATGAATAAATAAATTAATGATATCACTATCTTTAATTCGTTTCTCACATTTATTGGAAATATGGTTCTTTAAAGATGTTTTGTTTGTGGGGGAAATACGGCTACAATTTTTTGTTTAGCAAAATCAGAATTTCTAGATTTTCCAGATTTTATATCCAGAATTTTCAGATTTTAAATCCCAGTTCTTTAAACATGTTCCATATTTGAATATCCAGAATTTTCAGATTCCAGAACTTAATTGTCCAGAATTTTCAGATTCCAGGTTTTAAATATCCTTACAAAACCAGAATATGGAATCTTAAATTTAAATCCCAGTTTTTATTTCCTGAATTTAAAAATTCTGGATTTCAAATACCTAGGGATGTCAACGGGGCGGGTCGGGTTCGGGTAAGCCTCCCCCATACTCGAACTCGAAATTTCGGGTATTACTCGAACCCGAACCCAAAATACCCGCTGGTAAAAATCCATACCCGAACCCGCGGGTAACGGGTATACCCGAACCCGTTACCCAAAAATTATTAATAAATAATCTAAAAAAATTAAAAAATTAAAAATTATTATACAAATACGTAAAATTATCAATAATTTTAAATATATAAAACAAACAACTTGTACAAATACATCAAAAATCCAAATATTACCAATAATTAATCCATAAAACATCCAAAATTTTCTTATTATGGGTAATTTTCGGATAATTTTCGGGTATTTTTCGGGTATGGGTTTGGGTTCGGGTAACGGGTATACCCGCGGGTAAAAAATTTCCCCCGAACCCGAACCCGAACCCGAACCCGGACCCGAACCCGAACCCGGACCCGGACCGGGCATTTTTTTTCGGGTATTACCCGACCCGCGGGTATTTTTTTCGGTTATTACCCGCCCCGTTCGGGTCGGGTACCCGCGGGTTCGGGTTTCTACCCGGCCCATTGACAACCCTACAAATACCCTGAGAAAAACAGGATAAAGAATCCTAAATTAATTTCCTGGTTTTTGTTTTCCTAATTTTCAAAATTCAATCCTTAAAATCCGGAATCACATGTCCTGATTTTCTATATTAGAATTTGTAATTCTGGATTTTAACAAACTTAAAAAATCGAAATGTCAAATCCAAGTTTTTAATTAACATAAAACCAAGATTTGTAATTCCATCTCTTCAAAAAAAAAAAATTACGACCAGAAGCAGCCTTCTCATGAAAGCCAAAAAAGGCATCCCCATCTCTGGTCTCGCGTCTGTTGGGCGGGTTACTCCGTTCCCGACGCCCGTTCACGAAACGGAGATCATGGATGTGTTCGGAATCGTCCACTGAGTATAGAGAGATAGTATAAATTTCCTAAAATCTTTTCTGTCTCCCTAATTTTTGCGATCCGTTTATGACCCGTTTCGCTCAAAACTTGAAATTAACCGAAATTGGACAGAAAAATCATGCGAAATACTTTAAACTTTGTTTCTCTTCCAATTAAACCGTGATTCAACATAGTTTCGCTTTGATACCAATTGTTGGGATGGGACCGGCAAACCTTCGGACCTTGACTATGTGAATTCATTTAAATAAATATTGAACGGAAGCGTACCATATTCCATTGGAGGAAGACAACGCCTTAGTCGCTAAGATTTGAAATTCCAAGCACTTTATGATCTCCAATTGAAGAATCCTTCGGCTTTTTTTTTCTTATGGATCTCTCTCTTTTCTTAATGGGATGGAAAAGAGAATGGCAGAATATCGTATGTGCTTGGGACCAATTTGCTTATATACATCCAAAACATTCTTCCGTAGAGACACAACCTTTGGGTATTCATTATCTCTATAGAATTATCTTTGAGATACTTAATTAAGTATCATGAGTTCAGTACTTAAGACTTTTGGACCACTATATTTGTTTTGAGATTTGTGCATTTAATGATTAGCATAGACTGATATGACAATCATTAATGATGAGTATATATAGCATTAAAAAAACACAAATCTCAAAACAAATTCAATGGTTAAAAAATCATAAGTACCGAATCGATGATACTTAATTGAATATTTTAGCCATCCTCATATATATATATATATATATATATATATATATATATATATATATATTCACGGGTACGAATCTTACATGAGTCCGGGTACGAGAAATAAAAAAGTATCCGTTATGAGCACAACGGATAATACAAATATACGGGGAGGCTTATTCGTACCCGATCCATTCAATCCGTGGACATCCCTAATCAGGGATTAACTTTCCTGGTTAAATCCATATTCTGAAGTTCTCTCACAAGTATCTCACGACTTTATACGCGCCAGCGCGGACAATCGACCATTTCTTCTTCTTCGTCTTAACTTAACCTTTTTCTGCCACCTTCGTCAGACCTGAGCTTGAAAATACAAACCCTAGTACAATCGGCGGCGCTCGAATTCGACAAATCGGCGAATTAAACCAAGTGTCAAGCACGGTTAGAGAGGCGGCATTAGAATAATCTCGAAGGATCGAAGTATTTTTTTCTGAATTTCTCGTTTCCGAGCACAATCGGTATAAATCTAATTTCAATTTTGTAGAATTCGATTCGATTTAATAGTATGATCGTAGATTTATTTGAAAGACAGTTAGTTTTAGTTCAGATTTTTGTTTTGACTTTAAGTCTTCAATCTCCGGATCAGTTAACCCTAGAATGATTGATTCATGTTTCTTCTATACACAACTCATAATTCGATTAATGATATCTTAAATCATTGCAGAAGCAATTTGCAATCAAGCAACATAAATTACACGGAAGGATCGGAGCGATGGAGCAGGGGCGTTACGGTGCACCACAAGGATGGGATAATAACAATAATTATAACAATAATAAAAGCGTAATTGAAGCTTTATACTTTAGTATTATCAAGGATGATCATGTAGAAGATAAAGATATAAGGCTCATTTGGTTCTTTCTCACTTATCTGGCCCTGCATCGGCCAGTACTCTCTTGATTGATAAGAATGAGTATCCGGTTTCCCGGTTTTTGCAAATCACTGAATAGGTAAACAACGCTGACTTGCTTATTCTGTTCAATCTACAGGCACTCGAGAGCTACAACACAACGAAAGCCTCTGATTTGAGGTGAGTTTTCAAATCCAGTCTTCATAAACCCGTTCCTTCAATTCCTAATTAATCGCGCATTAGCAGGGATAGTGGTTCACATGGCTTTTCTAGAGACACGTACCAAGCATGGCCTCCTCAAAGAAATTTCGACGATACGAGAGAGTTGAGAAGGTACCATGACCTCGATAGATTCCACGATGACGATTTCGACCGGTACGAGAGGAAAGGTAGCCGAGATCGTGATCGTGACCGTCGATCTTCTCATGATCGAGATCGCGACCGTCGATCCTCTCACGATCGAGATAGGGAGGATAAAGGAAGGCGCTGGCACGGATCCCACGAGCGATCAAGATCGAGATCTAGATCGAGATCAAGAAGAGGTGGGAGATCTAGATCTAGATCGAGATCTCCTAGATCTAGGAGGAGCAGAAGCGAGAGATACAGAGAGAAGAGCTACGAGGATTACAGACACGAGAGAAAGGAGAGATCTTCTAGAGATCATTATTTCGAAGATCGAAATCGCGACGAATCTTCTGTGGTTCCTTCGCCGACGATTCTTGTGAGAGGATTATCACAACAAACAAACGAAGATGATTTGTATCAAATACTCGTAATAAACTTGTCCTTTTTCTTTTAAATTAAGTTTTATTAGATATTTTGAATGTAGTTTTCGTTGAGTTTATTGGTTTCTTTTTTTTTTTAGGCTGAGTGGGGTCCACTTCACCATGTGCGCGTGATCAGAGAGCGAGGGTCTAATGTCTCACGCGGGTTTGCTTTTATCGACTTCCCTAGCATTGTACGTATACTATATTAATATATTAATTTCATGTAAATTTTGGTTTGATTTTCCTTACTTTGATTTTTTATTTTGATTTTTGGGTTTTGACAGGAGGCTGCGGGGAGAATGTTGGATGGTGTGAGAGAGAAAGGCGTATTGTTGGATGGAAGAAAGTTACTTTTTGATTTCAGGTGAATTTGATTGCATTAGATTGTTTCTGATAGAAGTAATTATTGCTATTATTTCTTTTGTAATTGGTTTTCTTGGATTTAGCAGTAGAGAATCTGAAAATTATGGGAGACAAGGATTTGGACAGAGAAATCTCGGCCCTCCATCTGATTGGATCTGTGTTGTTTGTGGGTGTCTTAATTTTGCACGTCGTACTTTGTGCTTTCAAGTAAACCTTATTTTCATCTAATTATATTTGTAACTTGTTATTTGAATTTGTACTAATCTTTATTTTTTTTTATGAATGAATATAGTGCAATGAGCCAAGGACTGAGGATGCGATTCCTACTGATGCGAGGTCTCAAATGGGGAAAAGAGGTTCCGAATCAGGTATTCAAATTTCTAATCTGATTTGAAAATTTCAATTTGATATGAATTGTAATCTAACTAGTATTGCATTTATTAAGGCGCCACACATGTTTTAGTAGTACGTGGACTCGATGAAAATGCTGACGAGGAAATGTTACGATACGAATTCGCCAAGTATGCTCCTGTAACGGTAAGAATAATTATCTTTTTTTTTTTTTAATTTATATTCATACCATTTTATAATTTTATTATTCGATACGAATAATTATTCTTCTCGTGCAGGACCTTCGTCTCGTCAGAGACAAATTCACTCAAGTATCCAAGGGTTTTGCATTCGTGCACTTTAACACAGTAATAAACATCTCATTTAAAAGAATACTTTCTTATCTTAATTATACACAGAGCTAAAGTTATCTATTCTCACTCTTTTTTTATTTGATTAGGTAGAGGATGCTACAAAAGCCCTCGAAGCAACGAACGGTACAATCATCGAGAAAAATGGCCAGGTGTTACGGGTCGCATTTGCTAAAAATGTCCACGGACCCGGTCCATCCAACTCCAACAGTCTCGCTGTTGCTGCCATTGAAGCCGCCACCTTTTCTCAACAGGTACACTTTTTAACCATAAAAAATTTTTTTTTTTAATGGTTTTTAACATTTTTTTGTTCTATGTTCTGTTAGTATGATTCGGCGGTCTGGGCGCCGAAGGAGTACAATCCAGACCAATCTGTTCAAGGTGAAAACACCGAGTCCAATCAGAATGTGCCAGCTGTACAGCCCGGTTTTGTTTGGGATGAAAACTCGGGTTATTATTACGACGCTGCCTCAGGCTTTTATTACGATGGAAACACTGGTCAATATCTATATCATCATTCAAAAATGTGAAATTAATAATTTACAACTGGAATTAATTATTATTAATTTTTTTTGGGCCAGGTCTTTATTACGACGGAAACGCATGTGCGTGGTATTCCTATGATCAAGAAACCCAACAATACATACCATGTAATAGTAACACCGAGAATAGTGAAAATAAATCGACTGGAGAGTCTGTTTCGAAACAATCTAAAGAAGGAAATAACAAGATGAAAAAAGTCGTCATATCTGCTCCGGCCGTCACATCAAAACCTCACGAAGACGAAGACGAAACGGAGTCGATTATACCCGATGCAATTCAAGCCGCGGCCAATGCTGCTTTATTAGCGGAGAAGAAAGCAAAAGAGATTAAAATTTCGAGGAGTAGTTTATTAGCCAATAAGAAAAAGATGAGCAATGTCTTGACCATGTGGAAACAGAGGAACGAAGAAACGAAATTTAGTACGAAAGTACCTGAAGAAAAGTACACTAAACAGAAACAAGATTTTGCCGTACCGTCCATACCAGTAGTTGAAACGACAACCGGTATGGCGGGTAAGGTGATGGGTGTGATAAGGAGTTCTGGTGGTGGTGGTAATAGTAATAGAGGGGTTGTAAAATCTGAGAGTACATATAATGCTCCTCTTACTCCAGAAAGTTCTGCTTTGAACACAAGTTTCAAAGCTGAAGTGTCTACACGCACCCGTACCGGTACAGGTAAGCGCAGATTTTCCGAAGCACCGGTACAGTCAAGTAATCGAGACGTTCAATCTCAAACTGGATATAGAGATCGTGCTGCAGAGAGACGGAATTTGTATGGTTCCTCTTCTTCAATTATTGACGATTCATCTGAAGAGTACGGAAACAGAAAGGGGTCGTCAGAGATAGGGTCGATGCCGTTTCCACCTGGAGTTGGTGTACGGACAGGTGGCGAACCAGAGAGCGAGAGTTACGAGGTGATAAGTCCGAACAGAGCTCTTGACGAGAACAATGTCGGTAACCGAATGCTCCGCAATATGGGCTGGCAAGAAGGCCTGGTAATTAATTAAATTAATTAAGTAACCCAATTCTCCTTTTTATAATTTACGACGGGATTTGATTTCCGGGTTTTTGGTTTTTCATAGGGGCTTGGAAAAGATGGAAGCGGGATTAAAGAACCGGTGCAGGCGAAAGGGGGAGGAGACAGAGCGGGGTTAGGGAGAGAACAGAAAGTAGTGGATCCGTTGTTGGAGACGCAAGCTGGAGATAGTTATCGCACTATACTTCACAAGAAAACCATCGCCAGGTTCAGAGAAATGTCTTAGTCTTTATTCCTCTTTATAATTATAATATATTACTGTATTTTTCTTGTTCATGTAATTCGAGTGATTACGCCAAGAATGGTTTTCTATTTATATTTTTATTTTATGCGAAAAATTGTTGTTGATAAGAAACATTGAAACTGTATGGAGTGCAAGTAGGTAGATGATTAAAATTTGAAGTCCTTTGAGGCCATTATAATTTATAGGGAGGAGAGTAGAGTAGGGATAAATTGGGGAAAAGTAAAAAAGACAGGTAAGGTGCTAAAGGAACGATGATTGTGGTTTAATCTTTTTATATTTTCGGTGATGTGGGCGATTAGGGATCCATGACCTGAGCACCAACTTGGTTTTGCATTGTATGATGAAATGAATGAATCTATTTGTAATCATTGATGCTTTTGTGGGCCCACTTCCATCATTTCAGGAATCTATCGATTGCCTAATTCTCCTAACTTTTCTATTTTCATTGTAAATCAAACTTGAGGAACTATAGGGGACTTGAAATTTGACCAGACATGTTTGTGTATATGACTCGTGCAAATCGATTTAATTGGAAACATGTGAGGTGTTTAAGACTAAACACGAACATAAATTGGACCAGGTTGGTGAGATCCAAATCCATAACCATAGGACAGCCAGAGATTAATCACTGACTTTCGGTACATACATAACATAAATTGTATGGTTGGTTAAATCAACTTTGATTGTTTTGCAAATATTTGATTTGACTTTCATTGTTTAATTATAGAATTAAAGAATGAATCTGCTTCGATTCTTGGCACTCGATCTAACAAGGTGGCTATGAACATTTTTAATTTATTTAGACGAGGGTGTTTGTGTGTGTGTGTGTGTGTGCGTGTGTGCGTGCTTGTGATCCACTTATTGGATCAAAAACTTTATATCATTTAGAAATGAAATGAGAAAGGAGATTTGAGAGATTTTGGTGCGACAAACCGGTATCATCATGCTCACTGTTCGAATTCTGATCATAGCTACATGGTAAAGTTGGAAAAAGGGACCACATACTAATAAGTTAATAACAATAATAATTCTTTCCACTTGCACTAAAGAAAGGTTCTCTTCTTTAATTCCCCTACAGAGAAATCAAGATTAATTTGATTCTTCTAGATTTTTACTTTTGAGTTCATATAATTGTAGTTAAGACGAGCAATTTTGATAAGCACTTTCCCTACCTAAAAAAATAGTGAAGAGTGAAGAGTGAAGAGTAATAGTAACTTATTTGTAGGCTTGTAGTGAAGCCTTTGATATAAAGTTGATTTAAGAGTTCACTTTATTTAATTTCCTTGTATATTATATCATTTTAATGCAATTTCATATCATCATAGGATGGATATGATACTTAGTGGGGGGACACCTTTTTTAATTAGGATATGATATGATATCATTACTCAAAAGCAATGCAATAAAGCAAGAACTCGTGCTTTTGGAAAAGTATGTAGCATATAAACCTTCCCCTTGATTTCCTTTTGCTTGGCTCTTTTTACAAAACTTTGATCAATTTTTAGTTCAAGTGTCTAATCTGATTTGGATTCCTTCAAAAGGGAAATTTGCATAACCCCCCCTTCATTTTCAAGAAATGAAAAAAGTTGGTCGATCCATCTTTTGGAAATTTAGGTATATTGTAGAGGGGCAGTGCAAAATTTTCAAGGTTTAATTAATGCTCCATTGACATATATGCTCTTGCTCTCTGCCATTTGTATAAATTAATTTTGTTGACAATAATGGTCCCATCTACCTCAAGCATTCCATCTCATCTTTGGATTCTGTCTCTGCAACCAACTCATATATCTTGAGCATTACTCAAGGATCTCCACTCCCAAAAGAACCTGAGCACATATTGGCTGTGAGAGAGAGAGAGAGAGAGAAGAGAGCTCTAGAGAGAGAGAGAAGAGAGAATCAATCAAGATGAAGTTCATGAAACTTGGTAGCAGGCTTGATACCTTCATTACTAAAGAAACAGGAAGGTGAGTCATTCATCCATCACTCCAATCTTCTCTCTAAACCCTGTTTCTAAAACATTTTTTTCCTTTCAGGTCTATTTCTTCAGATGTTCCAACAGACTTGAAAATCCTGGTGGACGACTCCTTGTATCATCTCCACAGGGTAACACAAAAAGAGACCTTCAAAATCCTGATCTCTTCTCTCTCTGTTTTCTTATCCTCTTCTTCTTATTGATGATTTATTTTGTTAAATTTAAAACTTACAGTTTCCTCTCCTGTCGAAATGTCTACGATTACAAGCACTGTGGGCTGAGGGCTCGGATGATGAGATACTCCAAATATTTGATTTCCCCGGTGGCGTCGACGCCTTTGAGATTTGCGCCAAGTTTTGTTACGGTATTACAATAACCATTAGCGCCCTCAATATCGTGCCCATCCGATGCGCTGCCGGCTTCCTTGGTAATTAACATTAAACAACTTAATTATTTTGGTACCATGCATGCTCAATTAACAATATATCATTCTTAATTTTAACAGGCATGACAGACGGGGCCGACAGGAGCAATCTGGCGGGAAAACTCGACGCGTTTCTTAATTCGTGTATTCTTCATCGCTGGAAGGACACTCTAGTCACACTTCAACAAACAAGGGAATTCTCTTCCATTTCTGAAGATCTCGGTCTTGCGGGCCGGTGCATTGATGCTCTTGCCTCAATGATAATCAATCATTGTTGTAAAACCAATAACCCTTCAAAAAGCCGTGATTCTTGGCCTGCTGATTTGGCCGAGCTCGGGATTGACTTGTACTGGCGAGTCATCCTAGCCGTTAAATCCGGTGGGGTCGTACCGGCCAAAAGCATTGGCAAGGCATTGAAGGTGTATACACGTAAATGGCTCCCTAATTTGGAAAATTTAGAGAGTTCCGACTCGGAAAACGAATCCACCGTTAAGGACATAATGGTGAAAAAGAGGATATTATTGGAAAAAATCGTGACGCTTTTGCCAGCGGAAAAAGGCGCGGTTTCGTGCGGTTTTCTATTGAGGCTTCTAAAGGCCGGAAACATGCTAAACTTGTCGACTTCTTGCAAGATGGAGTTGGCTAGACGAATCGGGGTTCAACTAGATGAGGCTAATGTTAGCGACTTATTGATCCCTTGTCTTTCATACGAGAAAGAGGCTATGTATGATGTGGATGCGGTAATGAATATACTCGAGGAGTTTATGCTTCAATGCCAGAGTCCACCAACCAGTCCCCCGAGAGAGAGGCTTATTTGCGAGAGGAGGCGGTCCCGCTCTGCAGAGAATGTGGAGTTCGAATTGCATGAAAATAGCCGAAGGTCCTCTTCCGCATCCCATGGGTCTAAAATTAGAGTTGCGAAATTAGTTGATGGGTATTTACAAGAGATCGCTAGAGACACTAATTTGCCGTTGGAGAAATTCGTTGCCCTCGCCGAGGCCTTGCCGGAGTTTGCTAGGATCGACCATGATGATCTTTACAGAGCCGTTGACATTTATCTCAAGGTAATTTATTACTTAAATCTTGACTTGTTAATAATCAAGGTATTACTTTAATCTAGTTGAACTTCACAATTGCATTTCTAATATCAAGAATCTTTCATTGAACAGACACATCCAAACCTAGACAAAAGAGGGCGAAAGAAGCTGTGCCGAATATTAGATTGCAAGAAGCTCTCGATAGAAGCCTGCATGCATGCAGCTCAAAACGAAATGCTTCCGCTAAGAATGGTCGTTCAAGTCCTTTTCTTCGAGCAGGCTCGCTCAGCCACGTCAAATTCCCAAGTCACAAACTTGTCAAATGACATAAACGCCCTTCTTGCCAAATCCAGTTCCATTTCGCGCCAAGACTCGAAAAAGAGCGAGAGTACTCTAAGGATGAAGCTTGAAGAAGAAGAAATTAGTGATAGTGAAAGCGATGATGTTTTCATGCCTCGCAGAGGATTAATGAGGAGCACTTCGACGAGATTTAAGACGGCTTTTTGTGTGATTCCATCCAAACCGAAGAAAATGATGGGAAAACTCTGGTCTGTGAATAGAAGCATCTCTGAGAGGCATTGAATCTGATGATTATTGTTTGATTTAATAATTTTCATTATATTTTTGTTGGAAAATTTAGTTATATAATGTTATTGTTTGATTTGAAGGTGTTTAGGTTTGTGTTTCCCATTAATTGTGCATTTTGGTGTATAAACAAGCAGATTTTTTCAGAGAGATAGGTTAATAATATCAATCGTGAGGATCAGAATAAATACTTGAATAACACTCTTTTTGCAGTTTTTCAATAATTCTTTCCCCTTTTCATTTTCTTAATTTATCAAAAATAAGCACTTGAGCTAAAGAATATTATCATGGTAAATAGTTAGTTAACAAATGAAACATAACTTTAGCAAGTTGCCTGGCAATGACCACATACCCTAGATGGTTGGATGTTCGGCACAAAATATTATATGTATATCATATGTTATGATAGGTCGCGGATTTAAGTCTTATTAATATCATATAAAAATTGAATCAAAAAATTAGCAAGATTCGTGGTCTAGGATACTCCCTAAAAAGAGAAAAATTGTTCACTCCATGATGATGCACACCATCGATATGAGAGCGTCGCGTGACAATTTTTCATTTTTCTAATTTAACCATATTTTGTGCATTTCACGCGCACTCCAAAACACACGCCATCTTCCATCCAGGTTTTATACATTTTCTATATGTATGATATAGTTTTAGTTCTTTATGCTTATCTTATATCTTGTAGATGTATGATATTTTTTAACAATACATATTATACATTTTTACCTGTATGATATGTTTTTATTTATTATATATTTGTAGATGCATCATATATTTTTTAGATACATGATATTTCCATATATTTTTTATATGTATGATATATTGATATATCTTTATGTACGTATAAGTCCTTTTTATACGAGTAAGATTTTGAATAAATTTTTTAACTGGACTTATATCTTTTGTATAACAATTTATACATTTTTGCAGCGTGTGTTTGGAATGCGTAAATGCGATCAAAATCAGACAAATATGGTTAAAATTTAAAAAATCAAACTAGCAAGTGTTTGTGTTTCTATTGATGACATGGGATGGTCGATCCAAAAAAAAAAAACTTTAGCAAGTTGGCAAATTGGGTCTGAAGTTAAACCTAACTTGTATTGACAAACAAACCTTAAAATTTATTTTTTTATTTAAAAATTAATATGTCTTGAAACTAATTTCAAGAGAATTTGTAAACTAAACATATTGGTCCCATTAGCCGTCCCTATTGACTTGTGACGATATATACTGATCCCCCAACAGACTAATAAAGTCAATCTTCCACCCAATTATATCAGAATACCTTGATCTATGGACTATGCATGATATGTAAGATCACCAAATTAATATTCTGACATATTAAAATTGTATTTCATATTCAAAACCAAAACACTCTAGACAAAGAACTTACTAAGTCACTATGCATACGATTTGATTAATGATTAAGCTCGAATGAGTTATATTAGATTAGACAATACATCACTCAGTTTATAACAATATACTACTTATTTACTAAGCATATTTTCTTTATTTTCTGATGCATTTCTGCAAAAATGGCGAAAATAAATATATACACACGAGTGGTTGCACGTGTGAGTGGTCCTTAACCTTTATTCCTCGAACCCAATTAGGGAGAAGCATCACTTCGACCAGCTAAATAATCAACAGTATATATATGGACATAAATTCTCGTTCGTATGCATAAACCTACTTCTCACTGTTTTATAATCTATATATAATATATATAAGCTTGATTCCTGTTTAATCAACAGTTAAATATAATTTGATCTGGAGGAATAAGTGCAGGACCACTTAATTAATCTGCTTGATCTAGCCAGATCATGCATGAAATATTTGGTTGCATATGACTACATAACCTAGACATGTACCTTTTAATAACTTTGCTTCTTGACATTACCCTAAAAATCATTTAAATGCCAGAAGTATTAAATCCAAATTAAATGGTATATTTTTGTTTCAAACGACAAACCAAACGAAAGATAATCGAATGTTGTCTCGCATCATTTTGATACGGAAAATCTCGAAAAAGATAAATAAATTTGGTGACCATAATAAAAACAAGCTTCTCAATCAATAAATCTATAATATGAAGTATCACGATCGAACATATATGACTTTTCATGTTATGAAGTTGTATAGATGACTTATATACTCACATAAAATCACCATGAAAGCAAATAACATGATGTAGAAAGGGTGGATTTGGAATTTTGGATTGATATCCCTACATGGGCAAGACATGAAAGTTGTAAAACATTATATCTTAACTTATTGGATGTCATTTATGTACCAACTTTAAACTTGCCTACGTGTTCTTCATTGGACGTGCAGATCTGTATAAAGAGAAAATAATATATGGTATTTAAATATGAGTGATGATATGCATATCCCCTTAAAATCCCATCAACATCATATAAAAAAATATAAGTATCAATAACCACAAACGACTCATTGTTGGGTATCATTCAAAAAAAGAAAAATTACCATTTCACACATCATTAATGTATTTTATATTTCTAATAAACTTGTTTACCACCATCCATAATTAATCAATTTTAAATTTGAAAAATAAGTTATTTTGCTGAATTAATACACCGTTTAACATATGTTAAACGGATACACATGAATAAAATTATCATAAAAAATAAACAAAAATATAACAACGAAAATAAAAATAACAATTGCTCAAAAATTTGCAAAATACAAATGAAATACTTTGCTTTTAAATAAATTGAGATAAAAAAAAATTGTTCAAATAAATATGCCTTATCATGTGTACTATAAAATATAATAACAAAATTAAACAAACCAAATTATTTTTTAATAATTTGATTTATCACCTAATCAACGTGGATTATCACATAATTAATACGATTTATTGCCAACTCATCAAACATGTTGAGATGATATTAAAAGGGACAAGTATAATTTTTCATTGAATATTTAGCAGGTTAGTTAGGGCTTTTATAGTTTTTAATGGTGAGTACAACAGTGTTCTCCATATAAGATGGTTCTATCTGTAGATCCAAATTAAACCCCTCTGCACCTGGCCATCCAACTTGAGTACTCTTTTTTTTTTAATCTTTTGTGCCAACCTTATATTTATTTACACATCTCTAATTTTTTATTGAAAGGACAGTGTGGTCACTTAGGTTGTCCACTCAAAAGTTCAAGAGTTGGTAATTAATATATGCAATTTATTTCTCAATAAAAAGAACATATACACAGTATTTTATTTTGTAAAGGCTTTATGTCTTGTTTTATTTGATAACTGAAGAATCCGAATCTTAATTTTGTTATTTATTGTTGAATTTCTCTTGTATTTTTTGAATAATTTCACCACCCCTTATTTTGCACATATCTTTGAGGCTCCTCATGAAGCAACATCATCATGCTTATCTTTATTATCAATCATTAAATTGTATGATGTGGATTCATCATAAGCATTCATATTATATTTGATCATTTAAGACATGCATTTTGTATTATTATTTTTAAGTATTAATTTGAACCATTAGATGTAGTGATGTGGCTTAATATCAATCATTATTTTTTTGTTAGATTTTTTGAAGATCATATTTTGTGTAGTCATTTATATGTTATTATTTTACACCATGTTTTATGCATTCTTAGAAAGCCACATCATCATACATTAATGATGTGGCATATTATTATTGGTTAGAATCATATTAGACCAAGTCTAATCAATTGTTTAATGTTTCACATAAGATTACATGATCAAATGTGAATGCAACGGAATATGAAAAGTTTGTATATGAAATATTAATAATTTAATATGTAATATTATAAAAAATACAACATATATTAGTATTATTTTGGAAATTTAATTTATAAACCCATCAAATATATTCCTTTGATTTTTCTCTTTATTTTGACATCCATATTAACATAGTTCATACATACATTTTTCATAATTTCAATTGGTATTATGTAAGAAAATACAATGCAAAATAATACATATTTACATAATGTATATTTTAAGAATTTTATTAACATAATAGAATTTTTAAGTACAATTATTTATTTTTAAAAAATTATAACAATAAGAATATCATATAACGGTATGTAGATTATATTTGTGTTTTTATGCAAACAAATGCTTTTAAAAAAACAATAGAATTAAAAAAAATTAGCCATCTAAATAACTTTTTAAATTTATAAACACCTATCAAATTGTATTGATATTTTACAAAATATATAAAAAATCATATAATATGAAAAAAATTGAATATCTATTATTATAAATTAAATTTGGTTTCATTAATTAAATTACTTTCACTATTAAGTTTTATATTATTTTATATTTTTCATTGCATTTTGAATCAATAAAAATTATTACTACTATATAATTAATAATGTGTTACTACATATGTTGTATGATTCATATTTTAATATTTGATATTGTATGAAATATTGTGAAAAATGATATAATATATGTTGTCATGTTTTTCTTAAAATTGTATTATATATTATTCTTATATATTATTATGTAATGACACTAAGTATTATTATTTGATTAGAAAAATGAGATTTTTGGTTATCGTCATGTAATATAATTATAAAACATATGAATAATCATTAATAAATGAATTCAAATAATTTTATTTTAAGATGATATTATTAATATTATCGTACAAATATATAATTGTGTTATAATGAAAACATAATTTACATGCTCGCCGCGTAACGCGAATACTTTCCTAGTCAATATTCAATATTCAATATGAGAGTGATTAGATAAGAAGAGGTAAAGCTGGTAGAAATGGAGAATCCACCGAGAGATATAGCCATATAGGTATGTGGGGAATGGCTTGCCGGCCAGCCCCCCTGGTGGCCAACAATGATGGCTATCTCCATTACTTTTTCATCAGAAAATTAATTATTTTATTTACCTTCTTCTCAATACGATTTATCCATATCATATTAAATGTGGAAAAAATTATACTTGCCCACTTTAATATTCCGTTAATTTATTGATGTTTTGACAATATATAATAAATGTTAAATTATTTTAGATAATAAATCATAATATCTGACAAATCGTATTAATTAAGTAGTAAATCACATTGATTAGATGATAAACCAAATCATTAGAAAATAATTTCGTTTATTTAATATGTTTATTACTTTTTATTTTTACACATGAAGTCATATTTGTTTGAATAAATTTTTATTATTTTATCTTCAATCTTTTTTAAAAGCAAAGTATTTTCATTTGTATTTTACAGATTTTTGCGAAATTATTGTTATTTTATTTTCGTTCTTATATTTTGGTTTATTTTTTTATGATAGTTTTATTCATGTACTGTATCTGTTTAAAACATGTTAAAACGGTGCATTAATTCAGTTCAATAACTTGTTTTCCAAATTTATAAATTTAGATTTGAATAATTATGAACGGGGGGCGGTAACAAAATTATTAAAAATATTAAATACATTAATGATGTGTGAAACAACGAATTTTTTTTCCCTCTTATCATATATAGGATGACAAAATTGTGTTAGTGGATTCTAAGGAAAATATATATCATCACTCTTAAATATAAGCAATATATGTAGCTTCAATACGCAGGGAGCTGAATGAAACTAGATTATTGGCTAGTTTTTTTATATACATATAATTTAGTTGCTTTGTTTAAGGCATTTTCATGATTTAAATTTACAATTTTTGACAAAATTGTAAAAGCTCACTTCTTGAAAAAGTAACTGATATACAGAGATAGATGATTATATAATTGTATGCAGAGATCTAGTGCTCCCCATAATCCTATCCTATCCTAATTAATGGAGTGTCTTGTTCTTATTTGCAAACAAAACAAAATAAATTAAATAATTGGATTCTCCATAGATATGCATTATTGAAAGGAATTAAAAGCGACCAAAGTATTTTTTGCTTAAAATAGAATACATTATTTTAGATATGTTGATTTGAGATATGAACATGATAAGAATTAAAAAGAAGAGTATTAAGATGGAATTTTTTTGATACGTAGCCTCCAATAAAATTCAATTTGCGAAACTAACATTGAACTTGACAAATTTACAAAACTAGCACTTTCGCCAAATTTTGGCCAAACTTTCGTCAGAGGACCTGAAATTGCAAAACTAACACCGAACTTAGAGAAAGTAAATACATTTTCGCCAGAAGACCTAGCATAAGTGTTTAAACATGATTTTTGCACGTTAATCTGGAAAAAAAAAGTTACTTAAGTCACTTTCGCCATCCCAGCTAGCGAAAGTGGGAAATTATTTTTTTTCAGCTAAAAGTTAATTAAACAGACAAATCTCCAAACATGAAAAAGATGCACAAACAGATAAAGAATGCAGAATTAATTTTTATAAATTTTTAAACATTACAAGAAAGCATTTCTTGTAATGCTGATTTTTTAAATAAATTCATAATTAATAGAAAAATACAAATAAATTGAAAATTCAAGATAAATCTCTCAAATTTCACATAATTATTCTATGCACAATAACAAATCTAACAAAACAAACATAAATCAATTTGAACATAACAGTAAAAAATAATGACATATTTAGAAATATGTCCCTAAAATTTTACATAAAAGTTTTTAGACAGGTGTTGGTGCATGCACTTGCAACAACAGAGCTGGCAAAAATGGAATTTTTTTTTGCCATTTCGCCAATTGCGTTGGCAGAAAAGAAAAAATTTCAGATGACAAAAGTGACTTAATTAATTTATTTTCATATTAACGTGCAAAAATCACGTTTAAACATTTTCGTCGGGTTCTTTGACATAAGTGTATTTACTCTTGACGGAAATGTTAGTTCAGCAATTTGAAGGGATTAAGTTTTGCAAATGGGATTTTTTTGGACGCTGTATATATAAAATAAAAGGAAAATATAAGTAGCCCCTCAAACTCAATAAAGTATTCTTGATGCGTCAATCGAGAATACTTTATTAGATTGATTATTTTTTTTAATTGAATCAATTCAATTAAATATTGATTTGAGGGTTAATCAATACAATCAACCCATTAAAACAATCTCGATTGACGCATCCATGATATTCATCAAGGATGTGTGGATTCCATATCTAACCTCTAAAATAAAATCATCAAGATGAGAAGTGTGAAGCCCATTAAAACCAAGGAAAAACAAAACAAAGAAAGATTCAACTAAAGGTAGGCCAGAACATTGAAGTGACTCCACAGATTATGATGCGATGTAGCTTCTTTGCACCACCTAAATTTAATTCACACACACTCCAAAAATCTCAAGAAAATAAGCCAATATTCCAGTACGAATACAGAGCCGAATAATCAGATCTATGTAACTTTTCGTATTATATTATCCAACTGAAGCTAAGAGTTAAAATTGTGAAACATTATATATAAAAAAAAAACAGGTCATTTAAGAACAATTAGGCCATGTATGTATTATCAGTTTATCACCACGAAAACAGAAGATAATATACAAAACAGATCTTTGTAACGTATTATCAATTGTCATAAATTGTTTATCAAAATTCATTGAAATAAAAAAAATAAAAAACATTCGTATAAAATCTTTGATAAAAACAACTACAAATAATTCGAAATTATCAATAGTGAAAAAGATAATCATGATTTGTAAACATTCACACTTTTTGAAGTTACCAACGGTTTTGGCCGTCGGCGATAGGGATGTCAATGGGCCGGGTAGAAACCCGAACCCGCGGGTACCCGACCCGAACGGGGCGGGTAATATCCGAAAAAAATACCCGCGGGTCGGATAATACCCGAAAAAAATACCCGCTCCGGGTTCGGGTTCGGGTATGATTTTTTACCCGCGGGTATACCCGTTATCCGAACCCGAACCCGAAAAATACCCGAAAATATCTCATGAATAAGAAAATTTTGGATGTTTTATAGATTAATTATTTGTAATATTTGGATTTTTGATGTATTTGTACAAGTTGTTTGTTTTATATATTTAAAATTATTGATAATTTTACGTATTTATATAATAATTTTTAATTTTTTAATTTATTTAGATTATTTATTAATAATTTTCGGGTAACGGGTTCGGGTTCGGGTATACCCGTTACCCGCGGGTTCGGGTTCGGGTATGGATTTTTACCCGCGGGTATTTTGGGTTCGGGTTCGGGTAATACCCGAAATTTCGGGTTCGAATATGGGGGAGGCTTACCCGAACCCGACCCGCCCCGTTGACATCCCTAGTCGGCGCTATGCATGTATGTTGTAGTGTATATTACATGCATATTGCATAGTATTTACAAATAAAATAAAATGAAAAGTAGTAATAGTGATAAGGATCTCTCTCCATCAAACCTCTGTAATGACTGAAATATTTTCATTTTTTATGCATGTACGTTGAAGAGAAACATTTTTTTTTTGTTGAGAAAAATAGAGTAGGCTCGATAGACCCACATATGTAAACATTTTACTTTTAAAACTTCAAAAAAATAATTCCAAGATAACGTGTCGAAAGCTTTTTGATAATCAATCTTTAACAAAGCTGTAGATTTTGTTTTTGCGATAAAATGAGACGTTTTTCCTGTTTGCTCCCTCAACTTTTGGGATTAATGATATTACAGACTCATTAGTTATATAAATGAAGTCTTGTTGATTGAAAATGATCAAGCATTGTAAGAATTTGTGGCTTGATTAAATACCAAAATGTTTGTAAGAATTCTGCAGTTATTTCATTGGGTCCCCATACTTTTCTCATTTTTCATTTTTAACCTCTATCTTCCAAAAATGGTTCAGTTTTTTTAAGTTCGAAGAAGGATCATTTTAATAGTAAAATTTATAGATTAGCAACTGAGTGTTGTTACCCCCAACTTAATCCATCTACCGTAACAAGCTTCAACATACTAATTTGCATTTCCTTCTTTTCTCCTTATTTATATTCAGTGACGGATCTTGTCATGTTATTTTGGACAAAATGAAATACTGATTCTAAAATTACACTGCATGATTTTTTTTTTAAGTAATAATAAATAAAAAAAATTGCATAACTAGATCCATACACTGTTCGACTAAAGTGTGTGTGTGTGTGTGTGTGTGTGTGTGTGTTTATACCTAACATATAAACCTAACATATATGTTAAAGACCATAATGGCAGCAGCCAGCAAGGAATCCTAACACAGCCTCAGATATATATCCAAACTTTGATGCGCTGTGCTGTGTTATCCATGATTATAATTTACGATGATTCAAATTCAAATAATACAATTATAGAAAAACAAACATGTTTGGATTAATTGGTCTCTCCCTCCAATCTCCATAGTATATAGTGAACAAGATCCTTGATGCAACGACAAGATGGGTGGTCTCACTCTCAAGTCTCAACTCAACTCAATTCACAGGCAAGCACTGCACTGAACCAGACCACTATGTCTATTGTCTAGCTAGACTTAGAATTAATTCGAATTGTCATTTCACATACCAAAACAAATTCCATGCATGTCATGACTCATGCATAATGTAATAGTTAGAACTTAGACTTAGAAGTCTACATATAGATATGCCAATTGCCAGCTAGCAAGTAGGAACAACTCAGTGCTGAGGTGGGCTCTCCTTCCAGCAATGCATATTAACTCTCCCATAAATATTAAATATTATTCATCAAATAAATCCAATCAATTTAATCGTGACAGTGAAATATTGTGCTGTTTTCAGTTCTCCTTCACACTTATTAAATGAATCCGATCAATTTAAGCCTGGAGAAGATAAAGAATGGTGGATTTAATTGGGTCTCCTCAACATCCAACACTGCTCATCAATTCCCCTTCAAACATGTCTGTTGGTGCCTCCAGCTTTGCGAAACCACCAAATTATCAGCCATGAACACACGTTTGCGAGCTGCGAAAAATCGATTTCATGGGGCCGTGTATGGAACATTGGTCTGTTAATGAAAGTGATTTCGACACCGATTGATCGATCGATCGATTGATTGATTGATGGTGTTTTTGTTACACCAAGAACTCAGAATCAATGTCAAGATTCCAAGTCATTGGACTAATGACTAAAACGAGAGGAGTAGATAGGTTGTTGCTTTCATTGCCTCCTTCATTTGGGTTTCAGATTTTTCAAATTGAAAGAATCAACGTCAATCCTGTCTCTTTGAGGATTTTCATATTCAAAGCAAAAAGAACAAAACTGATTTTATGCCCAAAAGGCCTAAACTCAAGTAGTATTTTCCAAGGCCAAAGGGCCCAAATTATAAATGGACTAAAGAACAAGCCTGAAAAGTTAAAAAATAAAGGATTCAAGTTAAAGGATCACAAATATGTGTCTATTGAAGATATAAATATGTGTCTATTGGGAGAAAATATAAATATGTGTCTATTGGGAGATAAATGGTTTAGTCCTCCAAACATACGAAGCTAACCTTGATATGAAAAAAGATTTGGATATTTCATCTTCATCTCTTCCTCACGTTCCCACGTAGTTTCCCGCGCGGAATGGTTGCTCCATTGCACCTTAACGTACTTAATAATCTTGGTACGTAAAACTTGGTCACGAGAGTCAAGTAGGCGTATCGGAATCTCCTCATAACTTAGATCTGGTTCGAATTGAAGATTCGAGAAATCAATTATATGTCCCTCCCCACGAAGGTACTTACGTAGTTGCGAAACGTGAAAAACATCGTGTACCTCGGATAATGATGGAGGTAAAGCTAAGTGATAAGCACACACACCAATTTGCTCGAGAATCTCGAATGGCCCGATATATCTAGGTCTAAGCTTACGCTTCACCCCAAAACGCATCACACCCCGGGTTGGTGAAACTCGTAACAACACATGATCGCCGGGTTGAAACTCTACATGTCTTCGCCCGGGATCTGCATAATTCTTTTGACGATCTTGAGCTGCTTGTAGATGCTCTTTTATCAACCTTAAATTTTCAGCACTCTCGTGTACTATATTAGGTCCTAGAAGAGGCCTCGAACCTGCCGGATCCCAATATAAAGGAGTACGACAACAACTACCATATAGTGTCTCGAAAGGTGCCACCCCAATACTAGTGTGGTAGCTGTTGGTGTACGCAAACTCGCACAAATGCACGTAATCCTCCCAAGATCCGCGCATAGAAATAGTGCACGCTAGCAACATGTCTTCTAAAGTTTGAATCGTTCTCTCAGAGTGCCCATCAGTCTGAGGGTGACACGCTGAGCTAAAACTCAATCTTGTTCCCAATCCTAATTGGAAACTCCTCCAAAAGTTTGATGTAAAGCGTGCATCGCGATCAGAGATTATCTCCATTGGTGCACCAAAACGCCTAAATAGGGTGCGCATATAAATATTAGTCATTTGCTCACCCGTAGTCCCTTGTTTATATGGAATAAAATTTGCCACTTTCGTGAGCCCATCCACAATCACCCAAACCGCATTATTCCCTTGACGAGTACGGGGCAATCCAGTTACGAAATCCATTGTGATGCTTTCAAATTTGCCTCCCGGTAGTGGCAATGGCTGAAGAAGTCATGCTGGCTTTTTACGTTCGGCCTTGACTTCTTGACACACAAAGCATTTCTCAACATAATCAGATATGTCGTGTCGCATCCCAAGCCATCAATAGTACACTCGCATATCTTGATGGATCTTCGTCTTGCCCGGATGAATGGAATATCCCGAATCATGTGCCTCGGCCAAAATTTCACGTCGAAGTTCAACCTGATTTGGTACGCAAACACGCTTCCCCAAACGTAGAATTCCCTCAGAATCAACACAGAAATGTGGGGCTTTGCCTACTCGCATTCGTTCCTTTATTTTTTGTAACCTCGGATCGTTTTCTTGCGCCGTACGGATCCTACAAATCAATGTTGGCTGCACACTTAAATTTGCAAGGAAAGCTTGTCAACCCGGGATTTGTACATAGACCTCCATTCTCATCAAATCCATCAAAATATGAGGCTTATTGGTTAACAACTCTGTAGCATTTCCATGACTACAACGACTCAATGCATCAGCCACTACATTTGCTTTCCCTGTGTGATATTGAATCGATACATCGTAATCACATAATACTTCGAGCCAACGACGCTGCCTCATATTCAGATCTCGCTGGTAAAAATATACTTGAGGTTTTGATGGTCCGTAAAAACCTTGCATTTCACTCCATACAGATAATGACGCCATATCCTTAGCGCAAATACAACGGCTGCTAACTCCAAGTCATATGTTGGATAATTTTTCTCATATGGTTTCAACTGCCGTGAAGCATATGCGATCACTCTACCTTCTTGCATCAAAACACAACCCAAACCCTGGTGTGATGCATCGCAAAACACCTCAAATTCCACATCCGGTTTTGGTACTATAAGAATAGGTGCAGATACTAATCTACTCTTCAACTCTTTGAAACTATTTTGTCTCGCATCTGTCCACTCAAACTTGACACCCTTTTGGGTCAATTGTGTCAAGGAAAGTGCAAGTTTGGAAAACCCCTCAACGAAACGTCGGTAATAACCCGCAAGACCCAAGAAACTTCTAACTTCGGTCACCGTTGTTGGTTGTCTCCATTGTACTACCGCCTTCACCTTTTCCGGATCAACCTTCAACCCAGCCCGGAATAATACATGCCTCAAAAATGGAACATCCTCTAAACAAAATTCACACTTCTTTAGCTTCGCATAAAGTTTATGTTCTTCAAGTGTGCGGAGTACGATACGCAAATGCTCGACATGTTGTTCTCGGTTGTGCGAGTAGATTAGTACGTCATCAATAAATACAACTACAAAAAAGTCAAGATACGGACGAAGCACCCTATGCATCAAATCCATAAAAGCTGCGGGTGCATTAGTCAAGCCAAATGGCATGACTAAAAATTCGTAATGCCCATATCGAGTACGAAATGTCGTCTTCTCAATATTCTCTGGTTTAATCCTCAACTGATAATAACCAGAACGCAAATCAATCTTCGAAAAGATAGTCGCACCCTGCAACTGATCAAACAAGTCATCAATGCGAGGTAGTGGATAGCGATTCTTAAAAGTAACCTTATTTAACTCGCGATAATCTATGCATAGTCGTAGTATGCCATCCTTCTTCTTCGTAAACAAAACTGGCGCTCCCCATGGAGAAACACTAGGCCGGATAAATCCTTTATCCAACAGCTCTTGAAGCTGAATTTTTAACTCCTTCAACTCAGTTGGTGCCATGCGATAAGGGGCCATTGAAATGGATCCTGCTCCGGCCACTAGTTGTATCGCAAAATCAACCTCTCGCTCGGGTGGCACCCCTGGCAACTCATCCGAAAAAACCTGTGCAAACTCATGTACAATAGGTATATCCTCTAATCGTACAATCCCTTCATCTAAGTGAGCAATCGCAAGAAAAGCAACACACTCGGCTGGCATAACTCTATGTGCGATAATCGAACAGATAACCAGTCCTTCTTGACCGAGACGTCTGGCCTTAACACTAATACGGGATACATCCGACAAATCAAAATAAACCCAGCACTCACGACACACAATTGTTGCTCTGTGACGTGATAACCAATCCATACCAAAAATAACATCAAAATCGGCCATCTCGAGTACACTCAAATCAACAGGAAACTCTTGCTCACCGATCACAACTATTTTACCCTCACAACGTTCACTAACATTCACACTCATACCCAATGGCGTACTAACTACCAATGGTGTGGCACTCGGGGTATAGTCCCACTTTTGAGAAATCACAAGATCACGAGCCACAAATGAATGACTCGCACCCGAATCAAACAAAACAAAAGCTGGTGCTCCAAAAATAAAAAATGTACCTGTAACTGGATTAGCCACTGGTGTACTAGTCCATGTTGCTTCTGCCCCCAGGGGAGTCATTGTCGCAAACATCCCCGCTCTACTACGCCCTTCTGAACGGTTCGGGTATTCTGCTACTCTAGCTTGTCCGACATTAGTGCGTATAGGTATACCATGTCTCGGTGGGTGGGGAGGATCCCTAATGTAATGCTCGTCCTTACCACAGTTGAAGCAAAGACCTTGTGACTTCCAACAGTAGTCCACCAAATGCGCTCTCCCACATTTGTTACATTTGGGCTTTTGGTGAGGCTTTTGTTGCGGGGGATGAATCGTTCCCTTGATTATGCCCAATTCTCTTATTTTCATCACGCAGACGCTTAAACGTGCGGTTCAAATTATGTGCTCCGCCAGGTCTTGAACTCCTGGTCTCATCACCACGAAACCACGTACTCTCTCTACGCTCGTGCCAATTCCGCTCATAGTGACGAGCTACATCACACACCTGAGCAAAGTTGTATCGTGCCCCAAAAACATCAACATCTCTATTTATTTCTGGATGCAAGCAATGCACAAACTCGCTAACTAGCCTCTCCTCATTAGGCACCCAAGCCGAAGCATATCGAGATAGTCGATTGTAATCCGAAATGAGTGCATCAACCGAACGTGACCCTTGTTTTAATTCTCGAAATTGATTCTCAAAGTCACGAATCGCTGCCACAGGAATATAAAACTCATCAAAAGCAACCTCAAACCAATCCCACGGCACTCTCCCACCCCCAACATAAGAGCGGCGCTGAAGTTCCCACCATTGCAAGGCCTCGCCTCGAAGTCGCGTAACTGCAACCTCAACCCAATCTTCCTCGGGTACTTGCGCTCTTTCCATATTCCATGTTGTCTCCAACAGCCAGTTATCTGCTGCTACCGGATCACGAGCACCAGAAAACGTTCTCGGCTCCATCTTTAGAAAATTACAAATATGCGTAATTAGACTTGGCTCCGTACACGGCCTCGGTTCGTGTGCTTGATATGTCACAAGCTGAACAAGGTTCTCGACAAACATCGTCGCATCAAGAGGTGGAGGAGGGGGTCTGCCCATCACGTCTCTCTGGAACCTCCGGAACACGGTCCCCAACTCGAGGCTCACCATCTACTCTAGATCTCTGTCTTCCATCAAAAGGAGGAGGCGGCAGAGGAGGTGTCGGAGGAGGACCTTCGACTCTTACGGATGCTTGGCGTGGCACTCGTGAAGTTGCATGAGATTCTACCACAGATGCAGCTGGAGAATGAGGAGGAGATGCATGGTGTCTCCTTAGATGTGGCCGTTGTGGCGGAACACCACATGCTACCCCTTGATGGCCACCACGGCCACGATCACGGACTCTCCTTGGCGGCATCTATCCTCTGAAATAACATCACAATTACAAGATAAATTCCTAAGGTATGATATACACGTATACTAGACACGACTAAGGAAGACTCAATCCCTACTCTCGAGACGATTTGTAGTACCGTTTTTGAAATTTTGCTCTGGTACCAAATAAATTGTCACGCCCCGAAATTACGGGTGCGGCAATCCGCCAGTATATATCTCATATGCCACAGGCTCACCATAAGTCAACATCACAAAATTTCGAAAACAACACATACAAATATACATATGCCCTAACGTATCCATATATTTACAAAACGTAAACATAAGACATATGCATATTCTCCTAAAACACATCACGAAGCTAACATAATTCAAAGACGAGTCGCGGAAGCATAACATATATACAAAGTGCATATAGGTATGACTCACAAGTGACTCAACAAAATAGACTCACACCCACAAAACAAAAAGTACGCGAATAATCCGTGATGATAACTAAAAGTCGCGCTCCCCCCTAATCACCCGCTGCTCTATCCTCGGCACCTAGACTCAAACATGAAAACAAAAATCGTTAGTCACAGAAATGACTAAGTGAGTGACTTTGAGTCTAGCTTATTAAGAGATGTAGGAATAAATTATAGAAATAACATCACAATTCTAAATAAAATATGATAACACATGATCTTTATTATGAAAATGCTTTCCGAAATATGAATCAAAATAGTGTTTCCCGGATTTTAAAATCTCGTAAGGTTTACATTCTCGAAATCTGATTGTTTTTTGGGGAGGATACGAATAGCATTCAACTGAAGTGCCAACTAAAGTGGAGAGCTAATCCGACTTCGTTGGAGAAACACAGAGCTCCGGGAATCGCAATTCTCGACACATGAGCCTAGACGATTGGATATCATTTCGCCACGGACCAGACCCCTAATGGGTCGGAAATTTTACACTATGCCGAAGTTACTAATTTTCCCCTCAATTTCAAAAACGAGATGTCATACATTCACATATCACAACACACACATATCACAGACGAAGCTGGTCGGTATGACCCGCTAGGTCAAAACATAAGTCTCGTGACATCACTTTAATAATATGTAAATAATTTGATCATATATATGAATATATACTTTGAAAGATTTATTCGAAATATCGCCTTGGTATTTTCATAAAGTCTCAAACATTAAAATATTATTAAATTCACGATCTTATTTTCAGGTTTTAAAATTCAAAACCCTAGTTTCTGAAATCTTTAAAATCACTAATTTATTTCTACACCTATCATTCAAAATCATATTAAATAAAATATCTCGCTATCACAAACGAGATAATTTATGTTTTCGTGATTTAGCACGGTTTTTGGACCAAGATCTATATTTTTAAAAGTAACTAAAATAGGTTGAATTCTTGAGTCTTAATAAGAGAAAAGTGAGGATATCACTCACCTGGCTGAATACCGCGATTAATCGAAAGATGTAAGCTAATATCGAATACGAATATTAGACAAAACAGGAAAAATCGATGGAGCTTGTTAACTTGCTTGCTATTTATCTATTTACACCCTTTACATCTTCTTCTCTTTAGTAGTTTTCTAATTTGATTGAAAGCCTCCTTGGTTGAAAGTCTCCGGATTTCTCTCTTGCTCTCTCTATCCTAATTTGGGGGAAAGTGATGCATACTCGAGATGATACATGAAAATGATACATGAGCAACTCATGCACTTGAGGGAAACAATATGGACTGGTTACTATATTTATTTGGCCCATGAAAATGAATATTGGCAATATGCATAAATGTCCCTATGGATTAATTAAATTATTTACTAGCCATAACAACTATATTATTATAAAGGGAGAATTTCTCTCATATCCCTACTAAACTCATAAATAACATATTTATCCCTCTTAAATTACAAATTACATATTTATCCCTCATAAATCTTACTAATATCAAATTTACCCAAAATTAACAGTTTTGTTAAATTTGACAGAAAATTAATTATAATTGACTAATTTACCCCTCATCTAACCCTCCATCCAATAAAAGAATTCAAACCATTAACCCAATAATAAACCCGATAACAAAATCACTACCCTCTCTCTCTTTCTTCATAACATACGATATGCATCTCTCTCCTTCGTCTTCGTACGAAGCTCCTGGAGGCGGTCTGGGAGGTGGCCAGACGAGGCGTTCTTGATATATGGCGAAACTGGTGGCGAAACTTAGGGTTTAGGGTTATTCAATTCAATTACTTCTCTTTCAATTTAGATATTTCATCTTTATTTTTCCATAGTCCTTCCCTCTTAGAACGATTAAAAATTTATGGGGAACTCTTTCAATTTAGGGTTTAGGGCTATTCAATTCAATTACTTCTCGGTCGAATTATTAATTTCAATCATTATTTGATTTCTGCAGAAATTTCCCTTTCAGTTTACAGGTGAGCTGGTCTGGAGATCTGGCGAAGCTCGCGGTCTGGCCTATGGTAGTGGTACTCCTATTAATTTTGTTATTTCACGAAATAATTTGCAGATATGTAAATAATAAGTTCTGTTATCAATATAAAGAAACAATTGGGGTTGATTGTTTGACCAAAGAAGTACATATTGGTGACTGATTATTCACACTACATGTTTACTTACTTCTCCTTCAAATTTCTCTTTCAGTCTTTACATATACAAAATTAACCAAGGTTTTTTGAACACGTAGATGCGGGATTACATATGGACAAGAGACGAGAGGTTTCAGAGTCTTCGAGTCGCATCCTACAGAGGTGTTGATTGTTGTGTTCTTGTTACGATTTTAATGTCATAAAATCTTTCGATCATCTCGATAATTGGCATGGAGAATTCTTGATTCAAGTATATTTTAATTTCCCATTAAAATTTTGTCGTATACTCATATAGTATAAATTTTGATGCTTGATGGTTGATTTTGGTCGTGTCGGTTTGTTAATTATTATTTTGTTGAATATTAGTCTTTTCGGGAGTTTTCTTTATATATATAAGATCAGTTAATTTGAGTAGTTTTTTTTTATTATTAAAGGGTGGAATTGACGTAGAATTGAAGTTGTTGAAATGTTACGACATTTAAGAAAAACTCAGATTATTTGTTCAATCGAATGGTACCGGATCTCAAATTATTTGTTCAATCCAAGGTAATTACAACACAAAATATCAAAAACGCAGATTATTTGTACCGGATATTCTCAAAGACACGTATAACAATTACATTTACAACTCAAAATAATGATCGAAATTAAGATAATTTATATTTGCAACTCAAAAATATCAAAAACTCATATTACAACTCGCATATAATAATTACAACTCGAAATAATTATGAAATTATGATAATTTATGTTTTCAATGATGGCGTGCATTCACAATTACTCCATCATAAAAACCTCTCCTCCCTGTAAAACAATTTTTTTAATAAATTCAAATTGGAAAAATATTTAGAATTTGAAATTATATACCGAGTTTTAAACATTCCTCCATTTTGCGGCCAGTTGATCGAAAAGATCGTTTTTCCTCTTCGGTTAAAAGTTCTTTATCGGAATTTTGCATAATATACCCTGATAAAATATGTAAATTTTCCATTACTCTCTGATCTCTTTATCTTTTTACTATTCTGTAAAAAATACAAATAAACAAATAAACTCAAAAAAAGTTTAAAAATGACTAAACTGCAAAATAACCATACAACAAAGAGTTGATTTTCTTGGTGTCTAATTTCATGCACAATAACCATTACTAAATCGCTTTTATCATGAAATGATGAAGGCATTACTTTCATATCCTTTTGAGAATCGTATAAAGAGTTATAACTCATTGGTTCCTTTATTAACTATAATTAATTACAACAAATAAATAAAAACATAATAATAAGAATATAAAATAAATTTGGGTAATATGATGAAACCAAACCTGCAAGTTTGAAGAGTTGAAAGCGCCAAGTCTTCCTATAACATACCATGCTTGAATAGCTTCCATTATTTATCATTTTTACAGGGGTATAGATGATATTTTCAGGTTTTTAAGGGGGTGAACGAGAAATTTGATGATTAATAATTTGTTTTCTTATAGTTCCAAGAATGTCTAACATCACGATCTGAGAAATCCACTCTAATTGTAAACATAAATTTGAAAGAACAAGAGAGAAATTCGAATAGAAGATAAATTGAATAGCCCTAAACCCTATAAATTGAAAGAGAAATTTCTGCAGAACTCAAAATAATTATCGAAATTAATAATTTGAAAGAGAAGTAATTGAATTGAATAACCCTAAATCCTAAATTGAAAGAGAAATTCACCCTTTTAAATTTAGTACTCGTTCTTAGAGGGAAGGACCATGGAAAAATAAAGATGAAATATCTAAATTGAAAGAGAAGTAATTGAATTGAGTAGCCCTAAACCCTAAGTTTCGTCGCAAGTTTCGCCATATATCAAGATCGTCTCGCCTGGCCACCTCCCAGACCGCCTCCAGGAGCTTCGTACGAAGACGAAGGAGAGAGATGCATATCGTATGTTATGAAGAAAGAGAGAGAGGTTAGTCATTTTGTTATCGGGTTTATTATTGGGTTTTGGTTTGAATTTTTTTTATTGGATGGAGGGTTAGATGAGGGGGTAAATTAGTCCATTAAAATTAATTTTCTGTCAAATTTAACAAAACTGTTAATTTTGGATAAATTTGATATTAGTAAGATTTATGAGGGATAAATATGTAATTTGTAATTTAAGAGGGATAAATATGTTATTTGTGAGTTTAGTAGGGATATGGAAGAAATTTCCCCTATTATAAACATGGGGATTATGTAAAGGACCATGTAATGAATCTAACAAAAAAAAAATACCAAACTATGAAATAATTTTGCCAATAAACCATGTGCAAAAATTATGAAAAATAATCGGATGCTCGGATATTGGAAACTATAAGAAATAATATGACAAATATCAAAACCCTATTTTTGATATTTATTACACCCGAGGACTACGTCAACGACACGAGAGTACAAATCCTTATCTAAATGCAACTACCTATGAATATAACGATTATATACATAGATTCATACCACATGAAATTGATCACTGTGATGGGTTCATCACGTAGTTGCTGCCTTTTCGCTCCTCCAATCCTCAGTAACACGCGCATCCCATTCCCGCACGATTCGACACCTTCGATAGAGCTTCGATTTGTCGTATACAACCGGATCGTATCCGGTCCGTCCTTCATTATGCTATTACTTGATCACGATAGAGAATTTCAGGTGAAATCCCTCTACTCGTATCCACCTCGAGCCTCGTCTTTCGGTTGCGCGCAATTTCCCTAAAATCGACGTAAACTTGCTTGAACATCATCTCTAATGGTGGCCTTCTCTCTATTTTACTTGTCTCACAAGTGTAATTTTTTCCTCACTCATACAGATATGGAATGCTTAGTTGAGAGAGAAAGAACATGCCAATATCTTATATTAACCTCATAATTAATGAGGGATTAACGAGCACAAAGAAAACTGCTAATATGGAATCACGACGCACTAGTCACGGTTACTGGAAACAGCAGTTGCTCTTATAGTCCGTCATGACTAACTATACAGTCCGTCATGACGCACCTCAGTCATGACTGACATACAGTCAGTCATGACTAATACTCACAGATTGGTACACAAAATTTTCTTTGGTCTGGCATGACTAACCAACCAGTCCGTCACGACTGACTGTGTATATTTATGTGTAATCTGACAGATTAATCTATTGGTCTGTCATGACTGACCAACCATTCCGTCATGACTGACTATGTTATTTCTGTCAAATTTGCATAATCTTATTATGCATCCAATCGTATCGACGAACGCGTACGTTCGTCTGTCCTCATGTGTGCAAGCTACTAGTTGATTTATAATTGTTATTCCTTCATTTTCTACCAAGACATTTTCAAGGTATATAATTATTTATATTATTGTGTTTTTTTAATTTTTTTAATTTTAGATTTTCACGTGAAAATATATAATAACTGAAATAATAAATTTATATAAATATCAATATAAATATTAAAAAATACCAACAAAAGTTTAGAAAAAAATAAATATGGAATATTGATGGTTATTTTTGTCCACTTAGATTTTTCACGTATGCCATATCTTTACCTTTTATACATTTTGAGATATATCATATACCTTTCAGATGTATTATATATCATTAAATGTATCATGTATCATATATGACATATATATATTTTAGATGTATGATATGTATTTATGTTTTATACATTTCTACATGTGTGAAATACTTTTAGATGATAGACTTATCAAAAATAAAATACATGTCATCTAATTTTATATGTATGATATGCATTTATGTTTTATACATTTCTGCATGTATCAATTACATTTTAGACGATATACTTTTTAAAAATAAAATACATGTCATATGTTTTAACATGTACGGCAAATTTATGTTTTCATCCATTTTTGGATGTATCATATATAACTATAATAGATGTATGATATATTTTTTTTAAATATAATAAAAATTACATATTTGTGCACGTATGCTAATTGATATATCGTTTTAGATGTATAATTTTTTTTTTACATGAGTAAATTTTTGTATAACGTATTTTTTACTAGATTTCTATTTTTTTTATCGTGCGTGCCACAGATGATCAAATGGCAAAAAAATGTACTTTTTGAAAAGAAAAAAAATCTGCCACGTGAAAAAGATATACTTTTTAACTTCAAGGACATCATAATTATAATTATTGTGTTAATTACATTACTCATTACTCATTACCTATGTTACGCGGATACTTCAAAAATGCAGAAGTATCCCGAGGATACGCGTATCCGATACGGATACGGGTGCGATACGGCTCGGATACGTATCGGATACGCCACGTGGCGTATCCGAATATTTTAATATTTATTTTTTTCGGATACGGCGGGGATACGGCAGGATACGGCAGGATACGGCTGGGGATACGGCCAGGATACGGCTGAGATACTCCATTTAGGATACTTCGGCCCATTATATATTTTGGCCCATAATATTTTTAAATAAATTATATAGGATACTTTTAGGATACTTCTAGATTAGTTCTAAAATATTTCTAGAACAAGTTTATGATAGTTTTATGATACTTGTATTGTTTGCTTGATATTATTTATTGTCATGATATTTAATTTAAAAATATAATTAATTTATTATTTAATTTATTACTTATTTATTAATTATATATAATATAAATATATTAAATTGCCGTATCCCCGTATCCGTGATTTTTTGAAAATTACCGTATCGCCGTATCCGTATCGTATCAGATACGCTATCCGTATCCGTATCCGTGCAACATAGCTCATTACTCATGGCTCACTCGTAACCTGTTGAAGTTTGTGTTTCCACAAATACCCTTCTATAATTGAAGGGTTAGGAGACTTAGGACTAAATCTATCAACAAAGTAAGTAAAAGTTTTTGTGTATGGTAATTGGTAGCATTGTTCATATAAGAATACGTGTAAATATTTTAAAAATTGAAAAAAAGAAAAAAAAATAGTCGAAATTTAGGTGTTTTTTTGTGAATAAGGCCGGAGGAGATGGCGGCACGATTGGTGATTGCTTCTCAATAAGTCACTACGGTTATATAAGAATACGTACAAATATTTTAAAATTAAAAAAAAAAATTAGAACTTTAGATGTTTTTTTGGTATGACTGGTGATTGCTTCTCAATAAGTTACCCATTAGGATTATTTTATTATAAAAATTAAAGGTAAGACTAAATTGTAATATATCAAATTTTATAAACAAAATACACACTAAAAAATAAATAAAATTGAAACACAACAAAAAAATTTAAAAGAAAAAAAAAAAGACCGTGCGGGGTCAAAATACACGCTTGTTTGTGCAATTCCTGCACTAATCGTAAGATTTTTATGTATCTGAGTTTGGATAATTTGTTTCCTTGTTCGTTTCCGAAAGGTTACCCCGGCAAATAGGACAGAACATTTGCTTTTGAAGCCATCGATCGATGCAATGGGAGTGGAATATATGATTACAAGGTGTCAGAACTTCGAGCATGTCTTCGTCTTCGAATTTGTCGAGGCAGATTACGCATTCTTCTGGTACTCCTCTCTCAAGATCTTGACTAGTCATTTCTGAATATTTTAGTTTTTGAAAATGAAATTGCCTTTCAGGAAAATAGACCCACCATATTAAATCCATCAATAGACTGATTAGAACCATAAATTCCATTATGGCCACGAGAACAACTAGTGGGCCACAGAAAATGCTAGAGGGATTACAATCGAAAGCCATAGGTTGAGTACAAGAGGAAGTTTAAACTTTAATAATTTGAATAAGTTTTATCTAATTATATGTTCTTTATATACAAGAATTAAAATGGGTTGTTGACTTAATTTGGTAACTATCCTTTTCTAAAACTTCTCTCATTCCGCAAAATTTAACTGATCATAACAAATATATAATTATTGTCCACGAGATATACCTTTCTTCACCCAATCTAGCAACAAACTAGGTTAATTTACGAGTAATTATTACATACAATTAGGTAGGTAAGATGATTCAAGTTGGTTTTCAATCCGTATTTGTTATGACTATGTTTTATTATGTGTTCTTTTTGTCTGTTATATTGTTTTATCTGTGTACGTGTTAAAAGAAAGAGCTCAGATTTGAATACCTAAAACACATTAATTAATGGATTTGTACAATTTGCATTCGATCACCATAAACCGAGAGATTTAGGAATAACTAATTTTTGAGAGTTTCACCATTGACATCATTAATTCCACCTTTAGGCCGGCCCAATGTTTGTCAAAATTGACATTTAGAATAGGCCGACCAAAATGTTTATTTCCAAATCTTTATTTTTAATTATGTATGTATTAACGAATAACCTCAAAACATGCGAATTTTGTAGTAAATAAACCTTTCTTCTCTTTATATATATAAAATATTATTTTTTCTTTTAAATTTGTAGATGGTGTGACTAAAGTTACCAAAACCACTCATTTTTTTTTAGTAATAGCCTACACTATTATTTGTATGTTTATGGACATTTCTTTTAGTGATGGGCATATTTTTATTTGATAATAATTCCATATATATTCCATATATATTATAAAACTCAAATTAATTAAAACTTAGATGCAAAATTAATAAATATCATATTTATGTCCTTACAAAAACAAAAAAGACGGTTGAATCATTAGTTAATATTTTATTAGTTAAATCATTAACATAAAAATCTTTAATAAATATTATATTAATTTTGTATATTAAAAAATGTCTGTGATTAAATTAGTTTCATATTAATATTTCATTAATCTCGTTAACTTTTTTTTCAAAAATCCTCAAAATCATCGGATCATTCATGTCCAGTCCACCTTCTACCTACACTACAACATTTTTGAATTTTGGAATGTTATATTCTGCTTGAATTAACTTTTTTATGCCTGAAATTTTCGTGGCTCCAGTTAATTTATTTTGTGGTCAAAGGTTTGATGCTCATTTTTTTTTTGCCTAACGCTTCTTGTTAGGTCCGCCAGCATATATCTCATATGCCACAGGTTCACCATAAGTCAACATCACAAAATTTCGAAAACAACACATACAAATATACATATGCCCTAACGTATCGATATATTTACAAAACGTAAACATAAGACATATGCATATTCTCTTAAAACACATCACGGAACTAACATAATTCAAAGACGAGTCGCGGAAGCATAACATATATACAAAGTGCATATAGGTATGACTCACAAGTGACTCAACAAAATAGACTCACACCCACAAAACAGAAAGTACGTGAATAATCCGTGATGATAACTAAAAGTCGCGCTCACCCCTAATCACCCACTGCTCTATCCTCGGCACCTAGACTCAAACATGAAAACAAAAATCGTTAGTCCCAGAATTGACTAAGTGAGTGTTTTGAGTCTAGATTATTAAGAGATGTAGGAATAAATTATAGAAATAACATCACAATTCTAAATAAAATATGACAACACATGATCTTTATTATGAAAATGCTTTCCGAAATATGAATCAAAATAGTGTTTCCCTAATTTTAAAATATCGTAAGGTTTACATTCTCAAAATCTGATTGTTTTTCGGGTGAGGGTACGAATAGCATTCAACTGAAGTGCCAACTAAAGTGGAGAGCCAATCCGACTTCGTTGGAGAAACACAGAGCTCCGGGAATCGCGATTCTCGACACATGAGCCAAGACGATTGGATATCATTTCGCCACTGACCAGACCCCTAATGGGTCGGGAATTTTACACTACGCCGAAGTTACTAATTTTTCCCTCAATTTCAAAAACGAGATGTCACACACTCACATATCACAACACACACATATCACAGACGAAGCTGGTCGGTATGACCCGCTTGGTCAAAACATAAGTCCCATGACATCACTTTAATAATATGTCGTGAGTATATATATATATATATATATATATATATATATATTTAGATAATTATGAAGGGAATCGATCCGACCCCGGGCCCGCACAGCGGATATGAAGGCCCGGTCCGGTTCCCAAATCCCGAGATCACGCCTCGACTTCGAGAGTACGAAGCAAAGTAGGATAGACGATTACCTGCGTGAAATTGATCACGCACGACGGGTTGGTCGCTCACATCCTTCTCTTCTCCGATGTCACGTTGGTGACTAGCCCGTGCGTCCCATACCACACGTCTCCCACCGTTTGGACTCCATTAACGCCTCCGGTTTGATCACAACTAAGAGCAACATGTGTCGCTCCTCTACTCGTATCCACCGTGAGTCGTAGCACCACGGTCGCGGATGCACCTGCCTAGACGATGCACCGGCGAACTTGCTTGATCGCGTTTGATTCTCTAATGCGAGAAACCCTTTTCTCTTTTCTCTCTTTCTCATCACACCCATTCAACTATTGATGGTGTTCTTTCGAATGATCATCTCAATTAGTCTAATCTGAATTAGATTCAGGATTAACTCATTTATTGACTTCAGAACATTCATTGATCTGAAATTACTTATTTTGATCAGAGAGAAACATCATATATATATTGCATAGGATAAAGATGGGTCAAAAGGTATATATATCTACTATACACATTTTCAAACAAAAAACTGAACACACCCTTTCAGTATTCTGTTGAAATGAAATTGTGAAATCATTCCAACCGACTTCAAACCTTCATGAAAGTTGTAGATAATCTTATTATCTTTCCAACCCAATTTGGCCGAACACAATTGGAGTTCGGATGCAAAAGTTATGACGGTTTTACTAACTGTATGTCAAATTGTCGCACCTTTTCGTTATTCCATTAAAACGACATTAATACTTCGCTCAAATGAAATATATTTCTTCATGAAAGTTCTAGATAATCTTATTATCTATCCAACCCAATTTGAACCATTCAAAGTGGAGTCGTTATCTGAAAGTTATTCTAGTTTTACTAAAACTGTTTCTTATGCCCACGAACGCGTACGTTCGTTTGTCCTTCTACGTACCACTTTGCATGGCTTGCTTTGCAGGACCGGATACCGACGGCAGCGAATTTGTCGAAGAAAAATTGGCCAAATAATCAGGGTTGTGCCTTGTGTGCGCAGCATGTTGAAGAGACTGAGCACCTACTCCTCAATTGCGCGTATTCTGCTCAAGTGTGGGGTCTAGTACTAGCCGTCGGTAACTTGACCATTAACACAAGAACATATATATACACTTCCATCCATGTGGCTGGAGAATTCATACAATGGCCAACTACATCACAATAGAAGATGTGCCACCACCTGGAGTGCGACTATATGGGGCTTGTGGAAGGAGAGAAATCCAAGGGTTTTCTCATCCAAAGCTCTGTCCGTTACCGGTTTGCAGACCTTAATTCAGGCAGATATCACCAATTGGTCAACATACTGTTGAAGAAAGAAAAGGACGTGTGCGATTACAAGATGTCTATTTTACGTTGCTTTATACTTGTGTTGGCTCCTTTTTTGTTCTCTAAGCATCACAATTAGAAGGGAAGGATTGTTGCCTTAAATTAATATTTTGTAAATAAACTTTTCTTTTTTATTAATATATCAGAGTGAGGTTCCTCTCCTCCTCCAAAAAAAAAATGGGAAATTATAATGTGCCCCTCAAATGCACCACAAGAATGCTGATTGAATCAGCATGACATCACAGTCATGCTGTTAATTCACAGACCCTGTTTGTCCCCCAATATTTCAATGAATTAATCCGAATTTCGATTAACAGTTAATTGAAATGCACTTAACAGTCAAATCAACACATTAAAGTTAACAATTAATAGATTGACCACTAATATATTTCATATTTTTTAATTTAATTGTTAACTACTTCATGCTTAATTGGAATTGCATAATTAACAACATAATTAAAAATTTAATACTACATTAAAACCTCGATTAAAAAATAATTTATCAATTCAATTAATTAACAACATAATTAACTACTAAAATTTTATTAATTAAAAAATACTTCAATTAACTACTATGCTAATTAATTAGTGTAGTTGCTAACAAATAATTTCTAGCTTTATTAATGAGTAACTTTAAAATACTATTTGAGAACTAACAATTAACTTAAACTTCATTTATCAACCAAATAATTAACAATTAACTTAAACTTCATTATATGTTTTAACTTACTTAACTTAAATTAGAATTTCCAAATTTCCATTTTGACTTAATTATTATTGATAGTACTAATCGGATTGATTGGGCCGAACTCTCCAGCTTCCACGCTCTTGGTTTCAATTCTCTTCTTCTCCGTTCTTTCTAACCCGTCCGATCCGTGCCGCCGTCGTCGCCCAGCATATACGGTATACCCCTCTCCCTCTCTCTTCTCATTGTACTGTACCGCTGCACAAATGCTATGTCTCTGTCATGACCCGAGGATACATGGGTCATTAAGAATAAATAAGGGGTTTAATTGCAAATTATTTCTCGGTTCACGAGGTGGATGGTGCACCGGGTGTAGTTAGTATTTTCTTTTATATTTTTGTCGCATTATAAATAGAGAGAAGAGAGAGAATTAGAGGATATTATTGATGTAATTGTTTCTTCGTGTAAGAACTTGTGTTCCGTTCTTGTTGAGTTTTGATTAATCGAATTCGAATTGATTAAAACTTCAACCTTGTATCCTATTTTATTCGGTTTGAGATTGTTTTCGTAAGGATTCGAGGTCGAATCCTTACAATTGGTATCAGAGCCGGCGATTCTCCGCACCAGATCCGATCCGCAGCTACTTTTCAATTCAGATCTTGATTTCGTCACCAGATCTTGATTTCTTGATTCGAGAAATCAATCCAATTCGAGCCGATTTATCGATCCAGATCCAATTCTCTGTCACCAGATACGATTCTCTTTTGCGAGCCGTTGAGCTCGTTCCTCTTTGCTGTGGTATCGCACGAATCACCCGCTTTCAGATCAAATCGAAGAACGAGTTTCTTGATTCTCATATCCGATTCGTGGCGATTTCTCGATTCAAACCTTAATTTCTGAATTCGAGATCGTATCTCTGCTCATCTCGATTCGAGCCGATTGAAATCTCGCAACATCGCCCAAACTTCAACGTGAGTCACTTGAATCAAATCTGCACCAACACGAGCCAGTCGCAAATCCTCTATTTCGACAAATCCTCGATTCAATTGTGGGAAGAAGAGGAGCAGCACTAGACAAATCCTCAATTTCGACATCAATTCTGGATTCGAGGTTGAATTTGAATTGTGAGTCAAAGTGAAGTTGAATCTCCATTCCGAAGTTGAATTTCGAGAAAGGAGCTTCGATCTCACGGCACACTCAGTCGAATCAAGCCAATCATCGCAGCACGCTCGCGGATTCGACCTCACGGCAAAATCCAGAATTTGCAACCTCGCCGCCTAATCCTCTTCTACACTCCGGCAACCTCGCAGCCTAACCCAGACCGTAAGGTTCCTTGATCACGAATCTCCATTTCCATTCCCCTTTCATCGCCAGTCATCGCCAGAAGAACACGACGTTTTCGATCGTGAGAAGAAGAAGTCCTGAAGGTGGTAGCGGATCTGAATTGGGTATTGGATTCGGGTTGGGTTTTATCAGGGGTGGGATTTGAAGTTCCGGATTTCTTTTACTGGTTTTTCAGGAATTCAGGAGAAGAAAACCGAAAAATCAATTCCCTACTGTGTTCAAAATCCAGAAAAGAAGAATTGGATAGAAGATCCCGGTTCTGTTGAGAATCTGGAATTCAAAATTCGAGAATGCAGATTCTAATTCTGTTAAGAATCAGAATTTGTTAACGGGGATGATTGGTTTCTAAGCGGGTTTGCGGATTTTTGAAGCGTTTTGAGCCGATACGATGAGTAATAAAATAGTATATTTGTGGGATATTATTCATCCGCAAGATACGTATCATGGGCATCGATGTGGAGATGAATGTGTTATTAGGAGATGTTTTGAAAATTATTTTTGGTGTGAAACGGGCGAAAGGTTTCATGAATGTGGAACCAATTGCAATCAAAAAATATTAGACGATGAAGGCGATGCTTATTGCAATATTAGTGGACGAGTTTTTACGTTATCTTGGGAGGAATGGTCGAAGAGCATGTGGTATAAGTTGGGCCTAATGCAAGCACGTAATAATAGGCAATTTGAAGAGCATGATGAGGAAGAGGAATCGAGTGAAAATGGAGATGATAAAGGAGAAGATAATGAGTCGGATTCGGGTGTGATTGAAGTGGATCCGGTTGAGTGTGAATCGGATCCGGGCATGATTGAAGCGGATTCGATTGAGCGTGAATCGTATTCGGGTGTGATCGAAGCAGATCCGGTGGAACACGAATCGGATTCGGACGTGATCGAAGCGGGTCCGGTCGAGTGTGAATTGGATTCGGGTGCACGCAAATCGGATTCGAAAAAGATTGAATCGGAGGTCATAGTCGCAAATGGTGAAATGATTATTTTTTCAAAAGTGCTCGAGTCGGGTACGGTGCGATTAAGAGATAAAAGGTATTCGGATCCATATTTGAATTTGAAGAGAGATGATTGTCGAATATGTGTGTATGAAGATATGCGAGTTTTGTGCACAATTAAGGAATGGCGAATATTATCGTTTGAAGCAAGACTCGACGTGGGGCTTGACGATGAAGGAAAAAGACCGCCTCCGAAACCGAATATACGGTACGATGCGAAATCTTCAAGGGTGGTGATTCGTGTTATATCGAAAAGGCCACCGCCAAAACCTAATATAAATTTCGCATGTTTGATCCTTGAGGACAAGGATCTTTAAAGGAGACGGTATTGTCATGACCCGAGGATACATGGGTCATTAAGAATAAATAAGGGGGTTAATTGCAAATTATTTCTCGGTTCACGAGGTGGATGGTGCACCGGGTGTAGTTAGTATTTTCTTTTATATTTTTGTCGCATTATAAATAGAGAGAAGAGAGAGAATTAGAGGATATTATTGATGTAATTGTTTCTTCGTGTAAGAACTTGTGTTCCGTTCTTGTTGAGTTTTGATTAATCGAATTCGAATTGATTAAAACTTCAACCTTGTATCCTATTTTATTCGGTTTGAGATTGTTTTCGTAAGGATTCGAATCCTTACAGTCTCTCCTCTCTTTTCGCATCTCCCATTCTCATTATCCTTCTTCCACGAGCTCGCACCAACACCAAATCCTAGAGGCGTCATTGAGCTCTTCTCTGCCATCCAGAGAAAGGGCGACGAGAGCAGAGAAAGAGCGACGATAGCAAGGCGATGACGATCCACTGTTCATGGCGATGCACTTCTAAACAAGGTAATTTGATTGTTAGAATCTCCGTAAACTTTAATTTCTTGATCAATTACTCATCCGTAAAGTAGATTCTTCATCTGCTAAGGGCAAAAGGCCTAAGAAATTCTCATCAAGCCTCCAGCTCCAATCTTCCTGTGAATTGACTGCATTTCACATTTTTCCCCCTTCCCGACCCATTTGATTTTTCTGGTTTGATTTTTATTGACTTTTTTTTTTAAATCATTTTAGCCAGTTAAGGATTCAAACTTTTTCTAGACCAATTTTTCTTCATCAATTAGATTTAAAACCAAAACCAGTTGACGATGAGGTGTTCGCTTAAATTCCTCTAAGAAACTACCATATTACTTTGTAGCTTTAAATGTATGTCGAGTGGTAATAAAATAATTGGAATTTTCAAGAAAATTATTAAGATGTGTTTTTTTAATTTTTTAGAAGAACAAAAAATCGTAAAATAATTGGATTATTCAGAGGTCTAATTTAACTCCTATTTCGTCAAAACAGGTACCGCTCTTTACTTCCTTCGACATCTCATTCAATTACTTTTCTGGCACAATACCAACTGATCTCTCTTAATGCGAATAGGTGGAAGATGCTCAATTAAACGGTATTTTTCCGAATTAACCCCTTTCTCTTTTTCGTAATTACAAGGTTTTTTTGACATTTTCATATTTTTAAGGTATATATTTCGTACTTCAAATTTTACAAGGATAATTTTCAAATTGTCAGGTTTTCGATGGGCATAATTGATATATTCAACTGTGACAAAGGGTATTTTTGTAAACTTTTATGCGGATGTTGGAAGATGTTCGATTCAATGGTATTTTTACAAATTAAACCCTTATCTTTTTCTTAATTAGTTTTATGTTTTTTTTTCGTAATTCTGAGGTTGTTTTAAGTTTTAACATTTCCATATTTTAGGGTATATATTTCGAATTTTGGATTTTACAAGGATATCTTTGAAATTTTCAGGTTTTCCATTCACAAGGGTATTTTGAGAACGTTTACGCGGGTGTGGGAAGATGCTCGATTCAACGGTATTTTTTATAAATGAACTATTTCTCTTTTCCTTAATTAGTATTTTGTTATTTTCCGTAATTCCGAGATTGTTTTGACATTTACATACTTTAGGGTATGTATTTTGGATTTCAGATTTTACAAGGATATCTTTGAAATTTTCAGGTTTTCGATGGGATAATATTTGGTCAAGGAAAAGCTCCTCCTTTTCCTTACTAGTGCAACGATCCCGATGTCGTCTCTTCCGACTCCGGCACAGATTACTTACCTCTAATTTCCAAAAAAACACAAATATACAAAAATGCCCTTGTATTAATGAAAATTAAAACATCAAAAACAGACGAAACTAGGAATTTGTTTTTTCTAACGAACCCGCGCAATTGCACAGGTACCATGCTAGTTATAACAAATTTATTACAGATTCTATAAATTTCCAAATTATTTTTTTTCAATTAATGATTCATCATGTTGTTACTTATTTCGCACCTTCAATTAACAATTAACTTAAATAATCTACAGATTTTCATAAAACAATTTAACATTAATAATCAATTCATCATTAATACACTAGGAAATTAATCATCAATTAACAACTAAACAAAAATTTCATAGGATACAAATATTAACAAATAACACAATTTACATTTTAACAGTTCATAATTATCATTATACAAACATTATCAATAAACAATAATTAATCATCTATAAACAATAATTAAAACACTAAATCAAAATCCATGAATTAAACATCAATTGAAACAGTAATTCGAGGAATTAAAATTGAAATTAAAACGCAATTAACAGTCAATTTAATAGAAAATTAAAAAAAAAACCTGAATTAAAACAGCAAAAAAAAAAGATCCTGAAATCAAATCCAACTTTAATTAAAATTCTTGCAACTAAAGTCGGGTTACAGCCAACTAACAAAATTTTTTTGCAACAAAGCCCCTGAATCTATGAAATATTTGCAAGAAAACCTTGATTGGTAAATTAAAATCAAAATAATCCACGATAAATTTGCAAATAATCCTTCAATTAACAACAAAAGGTGCGTGCGTATACTCAATCAATTATCTATAACCCGATTAACAGTTAACAAGGGCCGGATTAATAGTTAATACGGGCCGGATTTTTTTGACTTGAGAGAGCCCAGTCCAACTGGATTAACAGCTGACCGCATGCTTACTCAATCATCAAGGTTTGAGAGAAATAAGACATATACGAGCTAAAAAAAAATATGACACGTGGCCCATGCTCTACTTCCATGCTTACTCAATCATCAAGGTTTGAGAGAAATGCATATGATTTATATAGGGAGAGTAATTATTCTAAATAAATACTAATTTATATGCTAGTATGATTGAATTAATTGATTAGAGATAAAGATAGGCCAAAAGGTATGTATATCTAATATACACATTTTCAAACAGAAAACTGCTCGCACCCCTTCAGTATTCAGTTGAAACGAAAATCTTAAATCGTTCGAACCGACTTTGAATGTGAACGAAAGTTATAGATAATCTTATTATCTTGCCAACCCCAGTGGATTGGACTCGATTGGAATTCGGATGCGAAAATTACGAACGTTTTACTAACTGTATGTCAAACAGTCCCAACCTTTCGGTATTTCATTCAAACGACATTGATAATTCGTCCAAATGAAAACACTTTCTATATCAAAGTCATAGATAATCTAATTATATAACTAACCCAATTTGATCCAATCAATTTGGAGTTCCCCACTGAAAATTAGGCCAATTTTAGTAAAATACGGACAAATGAAAAGGTAAGTATATCCAATAGACACCTTTTCAACCAGAAAACTACGGACAAATGAAAAGGTAAGTATATCCAATAGACACATTTTCAACCAGAAAACTACAGACACTTTTTCAGTATTCTGTTGAAACGAAAATATTAAATTGTTCCAACCGACTTTGAACGTGAAGGAAAGTTCTAGATAATCTTATTATCTAACTAACCCAATTGGATTGGACTCAATTACAGTTTCTATGCGACATATACGGACGTTTTAGTCTCTATATGTCAAACAGTCGAACCCTTTCGGTATTCCATAAAAACGACACTGATAATTCGTTAAAATTGAAGGGGAATATCCCCGGCCCCGGGCCCGCGCAGCGGATATGTAGGCCCGGTCCGGTTCCCCGATTCCCGAGATCACGCCACGACTTCGAGGGTACGATGCGAATAGAAGGATAGATCTATACCAGCGTGAAATTGATCACGCACGAAGGGTTGATCGCCGCCTTCTATCTCCTGTCACGTTGGTGACAATCCGCGCGTCCCATACCACGCGTCTTTCACCGTTCGTTGACCGTCTTCTCACTCCTTGAGTCGATCACAATCCAAGAGCCACAATTGTCGCTCCTCTACTTGTATCCACCGTGAGTCGCAAGACGTCGGTCGCGGATGCACCTGCCTAGACGATGCACCGGCGAACTTGCTCGATCTAATCGATTCTCTATTACTCGAGAAACTCCTTTCTCGATTTCTCTCTCTTCGCACCCTTTCACTCACTAAAGATCAAATCTGAATTTGCTCTTTTTCTTGTGTATATTGGGCAGAATAATCACTTGCTTAGAATGATTCAACTGATTGAATTGCTTAGTGAAGATGAGAGAGAAAATCCTATTTATACCTAAATAGGATAAGGATTAGCCAAAAGGCATGTATATCCAATATACACCCTTTCACACAGAAAACTGTATGAACCTGTTCAGTATTCTGTCCAGACGAAATTGATAAATTTCTCTGACAGAAAATCAACCAACACGAAAGTTGTAGATAATCTTATTATCTACACAACCCAATTTGGCCCAGCCCAATTGGAGTTCGTATGCAAAAGTTATGACTGTTTTACTAACTGTATGTCATACTGTTGCACCCTTTCGGTATTTCACATAAACGACACTAATACTTCGTTCATCTGAAATATATTTCTACATGAAGGTTATAGATAATCTAATTATCTATATAACCCAATTTGAACCATTCAAATCGGATTTTCCCACTGACAGTTATGGCCACGAATGTACGACTACATTCGTTTATCCTTGTGTACACTTTTACGGTTGATCCTGAAACTGTATTTCCTTCAGTCTCCCACTCAATTTCAGATCTACCTAAAAGGTACTCATGCATATCCAATACGCACGATTTTAGAGAATATAGCTATCGTATCAAATACCAAGCTATGCACATCCAATGTGACAATTTTATGATCAAGCCCGACTTAGTACGACTCGTTGTGTGACCATGTAGGTTCGACTTAACGATGGCAGTAGGTTGTTTCCAATGCCTACAAGCTCATGAGCGGGATCTAGTCACTCCATCATAGCTACCCATGTTAAACGAATAATGATTGTGATCATTGTGCCTATCTCGAATAGCGGTTACTAGTTCTCTTGTTTACGATATCCGTTAATCAAAAGGCATGGTCATAGTCATCCTTATAATTTGATTAACTACACTTATTCCCCGATTCCGAGTTGAGTTAACAAATTTCAATCGATATTAACCATTAATATCATTGACCGTGGCCACGGTTTTCGTTAATCGACTCATCGAGCGGCGCCTAAGAGATATCTCTTCCTTTCGGAATAAACAATTCCTATCTTGGAGACTCATATTGAATTCCGTGTTTCGGACAATACCCAATGATGACCCTTTTAACTCCCTGTTACGGTGAGCGTAAGATCATATCAAAGCATTGTGTTACGCACGTAACGCAATCAATGATCCCCTCAAGTATGAAGAATCTAAAACCCCATCCGTCGCAAGTCCATCTATAATGACTAAACCATGTCATGGTCTCGCGGCTTCGGTCATATCCAATACATGTAACCTAACATATATCTACGTTCCCGATTCGACAAACTCCTTTGTCCCATGATTAGCAAAACATAATCATCTCCTCGGCAAACGTACTAGTGTACGCGTTCAGTCTATTCCCTTGTAATAGTAATGCTTCTCTCTTAAGCAAACTGACCCGCGACTAGGGATGTTTAGAAATGACACTTTAAGTGTGACGGTTTCGCTGCACATGGTCCTCAACCATGTCGACGTCCACACAAGTTCAAATCAAGGTTCATGTAACAATCATATTACACAACCCAGCACACAGTTTTCATATAAGGTGAATGCATATTAATTTTAGTAAACAAAAATTTTAAAAGGGATGCATTCATATGGACTAAGTATTTGGGTGATACAACGTTTACCTATGGGTATCTCCATACCCATAACCTGCGAGGACTATCGTATTAGATAACTACACTCTACTCTCTTCTTCCTCCTCTAGGTATCTCCATACCCATAGTCATCGCATGACAGTCACGCGCGACTAGAGAGAGCGGTTTTGTAAACGGGTCCGCACGTTCCCGCTAGTGTTAATCATCATCAGGATTGGAACATTTCCAATACCTACTATCACATCTTTTCACAAAATTTCATGGATCAAATGAAATTTTCTGAGTATTGGCTAGAAGTGGTTGTGACCTCGGCATTTTTGGCTTGTACTATTGCGTTTCACGCAATAAACAACCATAAATCCGATAACTCGTGGCTACGAGAGTTTGGTCATGTTTCCTTGATCCATACCACTTTCTTTTGCGATTAATAACCGCAATATACTCGCCTCCGTACATAGAATCATAAACTATTGGCCTTGTGGAACCATTCCACATAACCGTGTTTTCATTTAAGCAAAACATGTACACACTTTGTGATCGAAAGTCGTGCTACATATATGGACGTGCTTAATCTTTGGAAACTGTTGTTGTTATAACTCTTTATAACCAACACGTCCTCCACACCATTATAGATAAAAATCCTGAATTCTTTCGCAAAGTATTCAAGGATAACATTCACCGCTATAAATACAGATTCCAATGGGTTTAAATATACATAACCATTATGTATATAAATGTATAACCATTATACATTCACAAGAGTTAGTCTTATGTAATAGAATTACATTCAAACTCACGTGATTCCCATGAATTTATTGACGGTAAATTAGACGACTTATGTGTACGACGTATAGCCACATACATATCATGACAGATATAATACATCCTAACATCAAATGTAAGGAATCATATTATTACTTTTCGCGCTGCTTGATGTCTCACATCGAGCCTTTGAAAATTTCTGTCATTCGACATTTTGATTTAACTCCTCCAAGGAGTTATATGTTGAAAACCATTTTCAACAATATGTCGATATGTGTGCCATAACATAGAACGAGAAACTTCTTAGATCTATCCTATAGATCTTCATGCTTATTTCATAAGCGGTCTCGTCTAAATCCTTTGTCGTTACAAGAAATATAACGTCGCAGCTCCCACTAACCTTCATGTATACACAAAGTTTCCATTCGTTTCGACAATTTTATAATAGTTTATAACTTCGTCAAAACGAATATTCTAATTCTGAGAATCTTTCTTTAATCCATCGTATGGATCGTTAAAGTGTGCATATCTTATCCTCGATTCTTATGAATCGACAAAACCGTAAGGTTGTGTCAAGTACACATCCTTTCATAAAATTTCTGTCAAGAAATTCGGTTTCGACATCCATTTTGCCACATCACATAGTCATAATACGCGACCATGGTAAGCAGAATTTCAAGAATGTGAAAGCATGGCAACATGCGAAAACGTTTCTTCATAGTCCGACTATGAATTGCATGAAACTTTTCGCAAAAAGCCTCGCTTTACATATATGCGTATTCCTATCCATGTCGGTTCTTCATCTTGAAAAACCCACTCACATTTAACGGGTCTAACCCAGAAAGTAATGAAATCAAGTTCTGAACTTGATAATTTACATGGATCGAATCTCAGATTTCATGACACCATGTCATGTGGAATCAACTTTTCATAGCATCCTTGTAGGATATCGAATCATCATATGATTTCGATCTATCATCATTAGCCTCGATAAATTCGCATTTACCGGCTTATGATATAGCCTATTTGATCTACGAAAAATTCCTTTGTGTGTTCGACTTGCGTTCATCAACTCTTGATGAAGCCATGTCAACTTTCATCGGTACAATGTTCATTTTCAGATCTCGAACTCTTTCGAGATTTATTCTACTCCCACTAGCCCGCATAGAGATAAATGACACCAAGTTCCAAACTTGTGCGCATCTAGTCCTCCTCCAAGAAGGCATCTCTTCGAGCCACGAAAATCTCATTTTCGTCGGGACGTTTTAACTAATACCCTTTAGTTTCCTTAAGGATAAACGAACAATTTCCAGATTTGGGATTGAGTTTAACCGAAACAAATTTCGAAATACACTCACATCCTCAAATCTGTACAAGTGACAACTTCGGAACCATTCCGATCCATATCTCATATGGCGTCTTTTGTACCGATTAGAAGGTTTATGGTTCATATGTTATATGCAACCATTCATTAGTGCCGCTGTCTCAAGGGCGTATCCCCAAAACATTTTTGGGAGATCTTATTGACTCATCATTTATCGAACCATGTCCAACATGCGTTCATTTCCTCTTTTCGGACACATCTCAATGTTCCAAATGAAGACAATCGTGAAACGATTCCACAATCATAAATGATCATCAATATTCATAACTCAAATATCGCATCTTCGATCCTATCGAAAGGTCTAGCTCAAATTCTCGCCTTCTCGATCCTATCGAAAAGCTTTGATTTTCTTGCTTAGTTGATTTCTTATTTCGTTTTGAAACTCTATGAACCTTTCAAAAGTCTCCGTTTCGGTACGCATTAAATAGATATTTTCATATCTACTTTAACCGTCCATAAACATAACAAAATATCGATAGCCTCCTCTTGCCTCGGAACTTATCGGAACATTTACATTTAAATGTAATTTCCAATAATTCGTTGGATCTTTCTCCAACCTTTGGAGAATGATGCCCTTTGTCGTCTTTCCTAATAAATAAGTATCGCATTAATCAATCGAATCTAATTCGAATGATTCTAGCAATCCATCATATGGAATCTAGTTACGCGAATCTTGTTTATATGGCCAAGACGGCAATGCCAAAAGAAGCAATCAACCTCTTGGTTTAATCCTCCTCGGATTTCACCATTCTTTGAGTCATTAGTTTGAACAACTCCTTGTCCGAACTTTCTGTTTTGGAAAACATTTTCCCAAAATACCCTTAGACATACATTTCTTTCGATCCCTTCTTTGAATTACAAGGACATCCACGTATTGTTGGGGAATATCCCCGGCCCCGGGCCCGCGCAGCGGATATGTAGGCCCGGTCCGGTTCCCCGATTCCCGAGATCACGCCACGACTTCGAGGGTACGATGCAAATAGAAGGTTAGATCCATACCAGTTCCAAATTGATGGAACACGAAGGGTTGATCGCTGCCTCCTATTCCTCCGGTCACGTTGGTGACTTTACGCGCGTCCCACACCGTGCGTCCTTCACCGTTCGTTCCCGTTCTTCGATCCTTCGGTTCGATCACAACGGAGAGCCCCAAGTGTTGCTCCTCCACACGTATCCACCTTGAGTCGGAAGACGCCGGACACGGATACACCTGCCTAGACGATGTATCGGTGCACTTGCTTGATCTCGATCGATTCTCTATTAATCTCTCTTCGTGCCTTTTCACTCACAAAAGATCAAATCTGAATTTGCTCTTTTTCTTGTGTCTTGGGCAGAATATTTCTTTGAATTACTTCTGAATTCCTTAGTGAAGATGAGAGAGAAAATCCTATTTATACCTAATAGGATAAGGATTAGCCAAAAGGCATGTATATCCAATATACACCCTTTCACACAGAAAACTGTATGAACCTGTTCAGTATTCTGTCCAGACGAAATTGATAAATTTCTCTGACAGAAAATCAACCAACACGAAAGTTGTAGATAATCTTATTATCTACACAACCCAATTTGGCCCCAGCCCAATTGGAGTTCGTATGCAAAAGTTATGACTGTTTTACTAACTGTATGTCATACTGTTGCACCCTTTCGGTATTTCACAGAAACGACACTTATACTTCGTTCATATTAAATATATTTCTATATGAAGGTTGTAGATAATCTCAATATCTATCTAACCCAATTTGAACCATTCTAATTGGATTTTCCCACTGAAAGTTATGGCCACGAATGTACGACTACATTCGTTTATCCTTGTGTACACTTTTACGGTTGATCCGAAACTGTATTTCTTTCACGTATCTATATACATTGGATTCCTCGGATACTCCGAGCATCTCCAATTCAATTTTAAATCACATCTCATGCAATTTCGGGATCGACTTATCTATCGAATGCATATGATATTCGGTCACGACGATCAAATCTCGTACCATCAACACACGAGTGTTAATCAAAGACCCATAAGGCGTCTCAAAATTAACCTACTCTTTGAGCCGCATCGAACCATTCAACGCACTCTAGCTCTTGAAACTATTTCATGAGCGTTGTGTTTTACTTTCATATACACCCGAATTCTCAAAACAATTTTGAGAAATTTGCGTCTATACATGCCACCACAAGGCACGTAATATCGTTCGATTCCTTCTTAAAGTTTATCGAACCCGGCTTTCTCTAAAGCCAATGCCTCGAGCCCCGAATCTACCATTTCCGTGTCCAACACGTTCCTTTAAGTCTAAAGAACTATTCTTTAACTATCAAGGTTAATCATGGTAATTCCGGCCCAAAAGCTATCTATCATATCGATCTCTACGATATATTTGGTGTTGCTTGAAAACATAATTCTAAACGGATGATGAAGATTAATTCCTAACCGTGCGTACTTAATCTATATGCTTATATGATAATTATATGATAGTGTTATTTTATCGAATCGATAACCCTCATACCGATACGGGACTCCAAGTCCATAACACTCAAGATCCATATATCACGATCCTCCCATAAGTTGCTTTGGCAGACGAATGGGATCTCGCTATTTAGGTAGGATTATATCCAATCGCATCCAATGCGACTCTTGAACCTTTATAGGATTTCGGTGATGAATCGTATCCAATACAATCCCAGTTCCGTGTGTGCATCCTATCTATGCCCCGAACTTCCAATCAAGTCGGCTTTGGCCTCAACCCTTACTGGCTTGAACGGTTAAGTCACAACCATACTCAGCGTATCGTTCAAATAAACTACTAATAAGTCGGCTTTGGCCTTAACCCTTATCAGTCCCTATTTAACGCTTGCCACCCCGTCGATGACTACAATAACCCATGTCGGCTTTGGTCTTAACCCATGTGAGACGTAGTACCGATCATAGTGGTTGTGAATATGGAAGGCATTTCCATGACTTAAATATTATGAGGGATCATGCCATTGCATGTTTCTAAATTCGTGACATAATCATATTATATCACTATCACAAGATTTGTAAATGCATATGATTTATTTAGGGAGATTAATTATTCTAAATAATTAATTATCTAATATGCTAGAATGTTTGATGCCGATCAAATCGATATAAAGAACTCAAAATTCCGAGCTTCGTAGCCAAAGTTATCGCGAAAACAAAAAACAGCATCCAGAGAAGGGTCCGTTATAACGGACTGCCCCATCCGTTGTAACGCAGGGGCCGTGGGGCGCGAGAAAACCTCGCCCGGGACGCGTCCGGGGCGCCAAAAACTGGCCCCGGGGCGGCAGAAAAACAGTTTTTCTGCACCCTTTCGGTATTTCATTAGAACGACACTAATACTTCGCTCAAATGAAATATATTACAACATGAAAGTTCTAGATAATCTCATTATCTAACTAACCCAATTTGAACCATTCAAATCGGAATTTTCTACTGAAAGTTATACCAGTTTTAGTAAAATACGAACAAATGAAAAGGTAAGTTTATCCAATAGACACCTTTTCAACCAGAAAACTACAGACACCTTTTCAGTATTCTGTTGAAACAAAAATATTAAATTGTTCCAACCGACTTTGAACGTGAACGAAAGTTCTAGATAATCGTATTATCTAACTAACCCAATTGGATTGGACTCAATTGGATTTTCTATGCGACATATACGGACGTTTTAGTCTCTGTATGTCAAACAGTCGCACCCTTTCAGTATTCCATAAAAACGACACTGATAATTCGTTCAAATGAAAAAACTTTCTGTATCAAAGTCATAGATAATCCCATTATCTAACTACGCCAATTTGATCCAATCAATTTGGAGTTTACCACTGAAAATTATCTTAGTTTTACTTACTGTTTCGTATTCTAATTTTCTGCAGATTTTGCCGTTTCGTCCGTTTTCGCTCGTTTCCAAAACGATAAATCATGAAACTTTTTCATGATCATTCCTAGATACTCTCAATCAACTTTTGATCGATCTCTAGCGAATTCCACTTGTGATTTTAACGGAATTTGACTTTCTCTATATGTAACATCATGCAAACGGGTACGAACTTTGATAACCCGTGCGTATATCTAATATACGACTATGATTCGACCCTCGAATCGATGGCGATCGCTCTGATACCACTGAAGGGGAATATGCCCGGCCCCGGGCCCGCGCAGCGGATATGTAGGCCCGGTCCGGTTCCCCGATTCCCGAGATCACGCCACGACTTCGAGGGTACGATGCGAATAGAAGGATAGATCTATACCAGCGTGAAATTGATCACGCACGAAGGGTTGATCGCCGCCTTCTATCTCCTGTCACGTTGGTGACAATCCGCGCGTCCCATACCACGCGTCTTTCACCGTTCGTTGACCGTCTTCTCACTCCTTGAGTCGATCACAATCCAAGAGCCACAATTGTCGCTCCTCTACTTGTATCCACCGTGAGTCGCAAGACGTCGGTCGCGGATGCACCTGCCTAGACGATGCACCGGCGAACTTGCTCGATCTAATCGATTCTCTATTACTCGAGAAACTCCTTTCTCGATTTCTCTCTCTTCGCACCCTTTCACTCACTAAAGATCAAATCTGAATTTGCTCTTTTTCTTGTGTATATTGGGCAGAATAATCACTTGCTTAGAATGATTCAACTGATTGAATTGCTTAGTGAAGATGAGAGAGAAAATCCTATTTATACCTAAATAGGATAAGGATTAGCCAAAATGCATGTATATCCAATATACACCCTTTCACACAGAAAACTGTATGAACCTGTTCAGTATTCTGTCCAGACGAAATTGATAAATTTCTCTGACAGAAAATCAACCAACACGAAAGTTGTAGATAATCTTATTATCTACACAACCCAATTTGGCCCAGCCCAATTGGAGTTCGTATGCAAAAGTTATGACTGTTTTACTAACTGTATGTCATACTGTTGCACCCTTTCGGTATTTCACATAAACGACACTAATACTTCGTTCATATGAAATATATTTCTACATGAAGGTTATAGATAATCTAATTATCTATATAACCCAATTTGAACCATTCAAATCGGATTTTCCCACTGACAGTTATGGCCACGAATGTACGACTACATTCGTTTATCCTTGTGTACACTTTTACGGTTGATCCTGAAACTGTATTTCCTTCAAAAATGAAAAAACTTTCTGTATCAAAGTCATAGATAATCTCATTATCTAACTACGTCAATTTGATCCAATCAATTTGGAGTTTCCCACTGAAAATTATCTTAGTTTTACTCACTGTTTCGTATTCTAATTTTCTGCAGATTTTGCCGTTTCTTCCGTTTTCGCTCGTTTCTGAAACGATAAATCATGAAACTTTTTCACGATAATTTCTAGATACTCTCAATCAACTTTTGATTGATCTCTAGTGAATTCTACTTGTGATTTTTAACGAAATTGGAATCTCTATATCTATCATCATGCAAACGGGTACGAACTTTGATAACCCGTGCGTATATCATATATACGATTATGATTCGACCCTCGAATCGATGGCGATCGCTCTGATACCACTGTTGGGAATTCGCCCGACCCCGTGCCCGCGCAACGGATATGAAGGCCCGGTCCGATTCCCTAAATCCAAGATCACGCCATGACTTCGAGGGTACGATGCAATAGAAGGATAGACGATTATCAGCGTGAAATTGATCACGCACGACGGGTTGATCGCTCGCATCCTTTCCTTCTCCGGTGTCACGCTGGTGACTAGCCCGTGCGTCCCATACCACACGTCTCCCACCGTCTTGACACGTCTCCGGTTGTCTTTCGTGCGTCCCACGTCCACACTCTTCCACAGCCAACAGTTTTGCTCCTTCGGTTTGATCACAATCGGAGAGCCACAAGTGTCGCTCCTCTACTTGTATCCACCGTGAGTCGGAGTTCATCGGTCACGGATGCAACTGCCTAGACGCTGCACCGACGAACTTGCTTGATTAGATTGATTCTCTACACCGAGAAAAACTCTTTTTTCTCGGTATTTCTCTCTTCACACTATTTCACTCTCTTGAAAGATGTCTCTTTATATTTCTGGATTATTCTGAATAATACCATAGAATGATCTGAATTGATCTGGTCTTTAGATGAGAGAGAATTATCCTATTTATATCACATAGGATTATGATTGGCCAAAAGACATGTATATCCAATATACACTCTTTCACACAGGAAGATGCATGAATCTGTTCAGTATTCTGTCCATACGAAATTGGTAAATTCCTCTGACAGAACATCAACCTACATAAAAGTTGTAGATAATCTTATTATCTACCCAACCCAATTTGGACTGGCCCAATTGGAGTTCGTATGCCAAAGTTATGACCGTTTTACTAACTGTATGTCATACTGTTGCAACATTTCGGTATTTCATAGAAACGATACTGATACTTCGTTCATATGAAATATATTTCTACATGAAGGTTGTAGATAATCTTATTATCTATCTAATCCAATTTGAACCATTCAAATTGGATTTTCCTACTGAAAGCTATGACCACGAATGTACGCTTACATTCGTTTATCCTTGTGTACACTTTTACGGTTGATCCGAAACTGTATTTCCTTCATTTCTAACTTTGACAGGCGCAAAGATCTGTTCCAGTTGATGTATGTGTTTGAGGGATTCAATGAGTGCGGGTACCACACTGATTTTTAATGTTAGTAAAATATGCAGATGTTTAACTATGTGGATTATATCATAGAACACGTAGCAATTCATTGAACAAATACTTACTCAAAACATAAAAATCAAAAGAAAGTAAGAACTTTGTTTTTTTACAACGAACCCACGCAATAGCGCGGGTACCACGCTAGTTGAAAAAAGTTAAGTATGATTCTCACGTCGAAAAACACCATATATTTAATAGCAATATATGTCCCTATTTACAAAAAATTGATAAACAACAATAAAATATTAATTGAATTTGTTCTAAAATCATCTCTGATGCCGATTCCAATTATGAAAACTATGTCATGTACTATGTTATGTCTAATTTGAATTTTTATTAGTCGAATTTATTTTTATAATGTTTTTCAAATTTCTAAATATAATTTTATAATTTCTTTCATTTTTTCCGATTTCTTTTACCAACTGTCCGATTTTTTTTTCTGACTCGGCCGAGTCTGGTCCGAGTAGACGGAGCCGGCCAAGTCCGAGTTCGAGTCCGATATTCATAACCATGATTAATTGCCAAGAAAAAAAAATTACACAATCCAACAAATAAGAAAAACAAGCGTTCTCGAACTCTTCTGCTTTTCTCTGGTATATAATGCGTTCTAAAAACATTCATGCTTTGAGCGAAACATCGCCACAATATCATCCATTGATCGGTGCACAATCCACATCACTACACACATCGAATCACTGGCCAATGCAACGCCTACTGAAAATTAACTACAAAAACAAACACAACCATTAAAACGAAACAAATCAGACTGCCCCCACGCAATGGCGCGGGAGTAGAGCTAGTTTTCCTTTAAACTGGATGGAAAATTGTGTAGATTTACCATCATGTCCTCCTCCTTATACTGTATCATTTCTCTCTGGTCAGCTCAATTTGCTATGTTTCTCCCTCTCGTTGGATTGGTTCCGTGGCCTCCCCACTTTCTTCTTTTTGCTGACATCTTCCTATCCGCTGAGGAGTAGTCAGTTCCAAATTAAGTTTCTAGTGAATGCCTAAATGCAAATCTGTATCTGGATTCTTGATTTAGAACTTACGTATGTGGCAACTTGATAGGGATCTAAAGTATTCATAGGAGCATGATTCTCATTCTTCAAGAACATCATAATAGTACCTCTCAAGTTAATTTATATTGATTATGATATATGAGGATCTATTGGAGTTCAATTATCGTCAATTATATACTGAAATAAGGTTAATTGGGCTGATCAATTCGGAATGAACTAGGGTCATATTAAAAATTAATAATTAATGTTGTAATATTTTATATAATAATATTATTAATAATTTGGGACAAAATAATATTCAATATATTTATGTGTGAATGGAAGATGTCTCTTGAATAGATGAGGTGTCTATTCGAGATAAATATGTGTCTATTGGGAGAAAATATAAGTATCTAGAATAATTCCTCGTTTATTTGTGACAAATATGTTTAGGCAATTAAAACCTAAACAAAACAAGGATCACAAATAACAAAGTCTAAAATACCACTAACAAAAGAAACGATTTGCACCACTACTCCTATACAATTCCTCGTTTCTTCGAGGCCCAAAATCACGCACAAAAGTGAGTCCTCCGTGTCATCACGTCTTTTAGACCCGGTCTATCCAGCTCGAAATGCTATCTTGCGACCCGAATCGCAAGTCCTAAAATCAAACCGAGTTAATACTTTACAATTCATTATTTATTATTAGAAAAATTAAAAGAAGGAATATATCATAATTTTCATACAGCGAGCTGTGGATCAGGAGGCGAGCCGAGGTCTACGTTATTGAAGTCGGACAAACCGCATGCGTCCAGTCCAAAATCAAAATGGAGAAAAGGCTCTGTAGCAAAAGAATCGAGAACTTCGTTGCAATGCAGTGATTGGTCGAGTTTAATACCAACAGGATCTTCTATAGCATGAGACTCTGCGGCCCACCATGCGGCAGAACTTTCCCCTTCATCCTTCAGACAAATCACCTCGTCTTCACACTCTATTTTCTACACATTAACAAAAACTATGAACAAAAGTACAAAAACCTAACGAATAAAAAAAACATAAATTAACCAAAATAGTAAATAAATACCTCATCTTCAATAATTACTTGTGCCTTTCTCTTATTCTGCCGAGGCGGTTGCGGCGCGTTCGTAACGGGAGTGCTGGGCCCCACGCTGGGCAAAGAATCCAATTCAAACTTATTATTATTATCATCTTTGTCTAATTCATTTTCTTTGTCCTTTCCCGCATTAAACTGGTAAATAATTTTGGAAACAACGAGTTGTCCGTCTTTTTCGTCCTCTTCTGAACCTATATGATACTGATGCATGACCCAATTAGCCTTATCGGGTTTGGATCCCCTCTTGGTGCTCATGTACAAAACCATTATTTTCTTCCAGCCTTTCTGAATCCCGGTTTTCTGGTCGATTATGGGTTTCGTTTTCCCGGTTTTGTGCCACCTCACCTCCGTTGACGAGAGCCCGTTGTTGATTTTGCGACGCTTTCGGGGCCCACTCGAATACGCATTCGAGATTTTGTGGAAGAAATGTGAACTACTTCCATCCTTGTGGACTCCTATTTATTTATTTTAAAAAATATATATAATTAATACTTGTAATTAATTGATGCAAAATTTGGTATGATTAATTACCGGGGAGATTTTGGGGGTGCGTGTAGCAAATTCCATGTTCTTCGTCGAGAGTGGGAATAAAATCGTCAATGAATAAATGAGGTTTTGAATTTCCTAATCCAACTTTCGCTTCGAGATGCTCGATTAATTCTATATCTAACGGGTCGAATTTAACGCCAGTTGGAAATCCGGGCCACTCCAAATTAACCTTCATAATGACGCACAAAACATAAGGGAAATGGAAATATAAATACATCGACAAGAATTTAATTTAATTTAATTACATCGCTATTATCGATGACATGGTAGCAATTGGGGCATTCAAGATTGGCCTCGGCACTTATTTCGTTTATTTGGTTGTTAGAAACTGGATCTGTGTTTTTTATTTTCTTCGCGATTCCTCTACTCGTTACGAGCCATGCTCTGCATGAAAGAAATTAATGAATTAATGGATCGAAAACCCATGTTAATAAATTGCTTTAGCAAAATGTAATCATTATTTTGGTAAATTAGACAATGATTTGATTGCATGCTCAATAAATCTCAGTACCCACTATCAACGAATCACATTTTCGTTAAACCCTAAACCCTAAACGTCCAGATGTCACGATCAAGAAAAAACAACTACCATTTTTCATAAACCCTAAACCCCAAAACCAGTAATCACGAATCAGTACAATCATATCATACTCGTTCTTCCTGAACGAACAAATTCACCAAAACAGAACAAATAATCGAGTAACTTGCACTACACGACACTACACTACACTACACTAGACTACATTACGATCAAAACGAATAAACCCAAAACCGCAAAAAAATGGAGGAATACCTGGCCATTGTTGCGGATTTCCTTTCTCGGATAAAATGAGTCGACGAGGAGAAGCTTCAAAGTGTGAACCGAAAAGGAGAAGAAGCCTATAATAACTTAAGTAGTGAACTAATTAAGTCTTAACTAGTCTTCCCCTTTTTCTCCACTGGACGAAGTAATCTCGAGGCGGGAAATGTATCTTCTCCGGTTCGGCTTAGCTCAACCCTCTTCTTCTGTAATATTCTCCATTCCAAATTCCCCCAATTTCATCTTCATGGGTGATTTTGTAAATTGTACAGTATTGGAATATAGAAGAGCAAAGGCAATGACTGAGTCAGGGTCCAGCTTGTAAAGTTGGCTCGGACAGCTCGAGGTTCGGGATATAATCCCCTCTTTTGATAATATGACTGGATGAGTCCATTTTTGAGTGGGAGAGTATATGTATAGACTATAGAGGTAGAAAGGAGGAAGTGGGGATGTTTGGTTGTGTAGGAATGGAGAGGATGAGTAAGGATTTGTCTTGTGTGGTCTGCCACTGTGGTGAGTGGTGAGGACATATGTGACAGGGGAGCTGGAAACTCTCGCCTTGCCTTTCTTGCGGCCCAAGTCTATTAAGATTGTAGTGGAAGAAGCTCAATTTTGGGATTTATATATTATTAAATATCAAAAAATATGGAATCTTTTTTCAACTATTTTTAGTTTGTATCCCATGATGTGGGAATTGGGATATGTAGGAATGCTATTAAATTAAATTAATCAGTGAAACAATTCTATAAATTAAAGATTAACAGTTACCTTATTTGATATTTTTATTGTATTTAATTAAGTTTAATATTTTTATTTTTATTTCATTTTAAATAATTTTCTGGAGTGACGTCGTTATTTACCTTGTTTATTGTATTATAAAATAAGACAAATATTTAACTTATTGTCACAACATCAGTATAGTCAACTATTTTTCAGAGAATCGAATCACCTCGCGGCAATTGTATTAACGAAGTGGATTTTATCATTATTATTATTATTATTATTATTATTATTATTATTATTATTATTATGTTGTTTGATTTTATACTTTATTTCTTAATGGTCTTTGTATATATATTTTAATTTTAATTTTAATCATTAGATTTTGTTTTTGTGATGTTACTTGACTGTGTAACCATATCCATATCGAAATTTATTCGGATCCGGATATTTTTTTGAATACGATTCGAATCGGTTCGGACAATACCACACCGTTGACATCCTAAAAATATCTCATCTAAGCTTTAATCATTCTTCCATTTCATAGAATCAACAAAATTAGCTTTGAAATATCCAAATATGGTCTGGGTCCGGTCATGAATATTCTCTCCAGTTTATAAAACCAGACAATCTCCATTATTTTCCATGAATTGAAATAAAGTACTAACAAGTTCAAATATAATTATATAATTAATAATTTTAAATTTGTTACTTTTATAATTATAAAATGAATAAAAAAATGTATAAATTTATAAAAGAAACATTATATAAAAAATGTATAAATTTTAAACTCGTGTAAATGGACCTCTAAAAGATAGCTGAGCGCGCCAGGGACAAAACTTGGGCTCGGCCCAACATAAGGAGTTAACTTTCCGGTTTTTCTTGCTCATGATTAGTCCCACCAGTCCCATTGGAAGAGCTTGTACACAAGAAAGTCCTATAAAAGAAGGGGGAGGTTGGACGTGCAAAAGCACTTACCTGGACGGGGTCCATGGACGATCAAGAAGGTTCATGGCCTAGGCTAGTGGCCTCCATTGCACTTCGGAGGAGCGCTGGCTTACCATTTCCTCAAGTAGGAAAGTGGACGTCAAAATTTGTGGTTGAGGGGGTACGCGTACGCGCGGCCCCCGCCATTTCTAATTCAAATGTTTAGAACTCTACTTGTTTACAAGTGGGAACAAGTATTGTGCTGTCTCTGTTTATAACCCGACTTCATAATTATATATGTGTTTTCCCCATTTAATATCCAATTAAACTTAGAATTATCAAAAGATTACAATATATCATATAACCCAGATTCCTATATTTCCACCAACACTTTCAACCTAAATTCAAATTAGATTTACATTCCACAATATTTACACCATCAACATCCACAATTGCAAATTAAACCATACAATCAAATTTAATTGGAAAATAAATATTATTTCTTTCGAAACAACTCAATTTTTACATAATTTCAACTATGAAAAAGATCAGCGATTTCAAGATGTATAAATTTCATACTTGCTTGTCATGCACAAAGATTAGTTAACCAGAACTCAAAATCATTTCATTTTCTTTTTCTTTTTGCAATTACCAAATTGGCAAGTTCCATAAATGTCTCGCAAGATGGTACCAGTCCAATTTTTTCCATCTCATCGTACCAATAAAGCGCTCTCTTTTTCTCGCCCTTTTCGCACCATTTCCTAATCAACATATCAAACATAAAATCACTCGGACCCAATCCCTTTTCGCTAGCAAAACCCATGAATTTCTCAACTTCCTTTAAATCCCCGCAGAAACATAAATTCCTAATTATTGAATTAAACACCACTATACAATAAATAATGCCTCTATACTCCATTTCATAATAAATTCTAATAATTCCTTGTGAATCTCCAATCAATCCATAACCATCGATTAGTTTTATATATTCCTCTTTATTAGGAATAAACCCTTTATTTAATAATTCTGTTAACAAATTATTAGCCTTGTTTACCTCTCCAATTGACACAATTGCACCAAATAGAATTCTACATGTCGAATTATTCGGTAAGAACCCTTCTTTTAGCATGTTTTCACAATAGTCCAATGCCTCCATTTCTTTCCCTTTTTTCAAACAAAACCCTACTATGAGATGTTCATAAGTTTCCTTATAGGGCTTTAAACCCTTGGAAATCATATCAATGAATAGATTAATGGACTTCTCCATATCGCCTATTCTACAAAATGCGCCTATTAAACACGTGTACACAAATACATTCTTGTTATATCCTCTTTTAACCATATCTTCGCATTGGTCATAAGCTAGATTTACATTTTCGACTTTGCAATATGCAAATATGAGTAAAGAATGATAAATATTGTCAAAAACCATGTTTGTTTGCAACATTCTTTTAAGTAACAATATCCCTTGATCAATTCTATCTTCTTTGAAAATTCTTAATACCAACGACACATTAACATATATTCCGGGCGGGTCCCCTTTCTTCCCTTGAATCTTCTCAACTACACTAATAACTTTATTTAAAGACCCTTCTTTGCATAATAAACCAACCATGGTTTCGTAAGTGGCCTTGTTAGGATACACTCTTCTCTCGAGCATATACTCGAACACCTTCCATGCAAGCTCGAGTTTATCAGACTTGACCGATTTTCTTAGGATTGAATTAAAACTAATCAAACTCGAACAGAACCCATGCTCTGTGAAGTACTTACAAGCATCGAAAGCATGTTCAAGCATTGCTAATTTCACATAAGTTTGCACTAAAAGATCAAAAACCCTCGAACCAGGCACAATCGATGCATAAGTGTCCCAGATTGTTTGAACCAGACAGAATTCTTTATTTATAGCTGATTCGAGCAATGCGCGTGCATCGTCAAGAAAACCGGCACGAACTAGTATGTGTATAGTCAAACAGTATGATCTCGGTCCATGCAAAAATGGTGAGGGGTTTGAACTAGAAGCAGACCAGTGAAAGAATGTAAGAGCTTTCTTGGCAAAGATGGGGTCTTTCAAATCGAGAAGAACCGATTCGACAATGGGTTGAGTAAGAGGGACAGAACCGAGAGTTTTGGTAAGAGCAGTCCAGTCATGTCTCGATTTCAAGAAACTCGAAACATGGTGAGACAAAAGAGGTGAAATTTCTTCATGGGAAGTGGAGAGAGATCTCCTTGTAAGAGAATTGAGAATTACACCACGAATCGATCTCAGAGCTGTACTGCTCGGTGCATTCATGGAGATTTGTGGCGAGGAACAAGAGAAAGGAATGTGCAGTTCCGGATTATATAAAACCCCATATTCAAAATCCCCGGTTTTATACCATATTCCGAGATTTTGAATTCCGGATTGTATATAAACCTGAAATTTGAAATCCGAGTTATATTATATTTATATATAAACAGAGGTTATCTGACTACTCTTTCCCGGAAGGACAGAGAGATGTGGGGAAGATACTATTGGGGAAAGAAGAGGAGCGAAGATGAAGAAGACGATCATGGAGGCAATACAATGGCTAATGGTATAGTAGTAGTATTCGCATGGCTGTCCAGCCAAGAGAAGCATGTCAAACCGTATATCGATCTGTATTCCTCTCTCGGATGGAGCTCTCTCATTTGCCACTCTCAATTTCCTACCCTGTAATAATCCTGTCGATTTTTCGTTTCATTGGCTTCGATTGTGGTTTATTGATTTCATTGAGGTGAAATTACATTGTTTAGAAGATCATTTGAGTGTTTTTGGATCTTTTTGACCAGATTTTTCCCTGAGAGAGCTGCTGCACTTGCTAATGGCGTTATTGAAGAACTTGTCAAGGTTTATACACTATCTTTTTTCTATTAATCTAGTGAAACACATTGATCTAATGATGTTTAAACCTCAATTGACCCCAATTAAGCTTCAATTAAATTTGTGTACCTACTTTTGTATTAGAAAAATAGCCTTATAAGTCAATTTCTATTACTACTATGAACACATCTACCCTGAAATTACTGAACAATTATAATCTAATTGAAATTATTGGTTGGTAAAATACTAAAATTTAGGAATTAAAGACGAAACCAAGACCGGTTGTATTCTCCTCTTTCTCTGGAGGCCCCAAAGGTTGCACCTATAAAGTTCTCCAGGTTTTTAATTAATAATAATTATTCAATTATTTCCTTTATATTTTGATTCAAATATTCTAATATTCGATCAATACAAAATAATATTTTTTTTTGTAGTTGATTGATGGAACATGTAAAGGTCAACTTGCTCCGGTAAGCTTATACATATTTTTTTTATAAAATTTGCAATTTAAACACAACACAAGGGCCTATTTGCAATTTTTTGTATTTTTTATAACAGGACGAGTACAAGTTGGTACGAGAGTGCTTATGTGGACAAATATACGACTCCTCTCCAGTAGATTTCAAGAGCGATTTCGGCACCAAATTCGTTCTTCATCCAAGTGTACTCAACATCTCAGAACCTCCTAGGGTTTTGAAATGGATCGCAAACGGTTTTGCTTCGAGTCTCGATTTCTTTTTCATCAAAAATTTCGAACAGCAAAGACGAGAATTCTGGGAAACTCTCTATAACTCTTCTGTAAGTAATCCCATTAATCTTTTATAGGTTTTTTTTTGCAGTTTGGTAATAACACAGGGGCTTCTTCGCAAATGTGCAGAATTTTGGGCCTGTCCATATATTTTGCTCGGATAATGATGATCTGGCACCCTATTCGGTTATTCATAATTTTGCCAAGGGGCTTGAAGAACGGGGCGCTGATGTCAGCATGATGAAATGGGACGTCTCCCCTCATGTTGGTAAATAATATAATATTATTTTTTATGGTAATTAATACAATTTGGTAAATTATTAGTAATTATTTTAAGTAATAATGTAGGACATTACAAGTATCATCCAGAGGAGTACAGATCTTCCGTGACAAATCTACTGCAAAAAGCATCGAAACTCTATTCGAACAGGAAACAGCTTGAAGGTCACTTAACGGGTCGCGACCCTTTAACGAGCATACCCGGACCCGTTAACAACATTCACAGAACCGCGTTGAGCTGGACGAATCAAGATTCGTTGCAGAGTTCGGCAGAATATCAAGAAAATCAAGAAACAAAACCGGAACTGTTTCAAGTAAGGAACGGGACGGGAATTGAGGTCCTTTTGGATGTTTGCGAACCGAAGGAGGTGGAAGGGTGGGAATTGAAATCCGGGTTTTTGTTGGATGAGAGGAGTAACGATCCTGGTTTTGTTAGTCCGATTAAATTTGGTATTCGGTCGAGATTGTAGTATAATTTTGTGATTTGGAATAAATAAATAAATGCATGCATGGATTAGTTGGATTGGAATAAAGGGATTGATTTGTGTTATCAATCACGCATAAACAGAATTAGAATGTTTTGACAATAATTAATCAGAAAATGAATTAAAATGAAAAAAAGGTTTATGATAATTATTGGTCTCATGACATTGTGGGTTGCCAAGTGTCAACAACCAACTAACTACCATTAATAGCAAAATGGTCTATCATCAATACCTAACATCATTATTTGAATTATGAGTACCAAAATAACTATTTTTAAAAAAAAATTGAATATTGAGACTAATGAGTCAAGTACATCGTATTTTAATTAAGAAATATATGTTAAGATTTATTGATATCTAATAGTGAATATAAAAAATTCTATTATTAATAAAAAATAGTTTTGATATTAACGTGTAATTCTACATCTTTCCTTTATTTTTTGTGACAATGATGTATATCCTTAGGAAATAGATAATTATCATGCCTCCACGTATGGTTTTAATTAAACCCAACTTTTTTATTCTTTATCCACTGTATATCCTTAGGAAACCACGTAACCACGACTATGTTAGTACTTGTATTATGTGATGCAAATAAATCTTAAAATCATTAATTAAATCATTGATTTTCTAAAAACACAATAATTTCCACAAGTAACATGGATTATAATCTCACGCTCCCAAGTAAGGAAATAATGATATTTAATTAAGACATTATTATACCCTTCTTAAATAACCCAAAATCTCAACAGATCTTGTTATTACAACATAACATTTTATAAATTGTATGTTCATTTTTTTTTTCCTTTTTTCATAATTTATTATTTCAATAAATAGGCAAGTCACGTGATTATTTCATTTAATCAAAGTTAAAGAACATAAGATTTGGGAATATAATAGTATATACCCTTGGAAAAATCGCGCAAAAATACCAATACCAATTAGTCAATTTCCAATGAATTTCTATTTGGAATATGCCTGGTCTTGCCCTCGGGCGCCCACATTCATAACTCACTCACGTGTCACGTTACTCCTTCAATTCTTCTTCCTTCTCGACTAAGTCCTCCAGCTGAAAATTCGACAAAGTTTATCCCTTTTCTGTCCTAATTTCCTCTCATTTTTCTCTCTTTCTTCTCTATTCAAATCTCGGTTTCGTACTCTCTATTTATTTTTGGTTTTTAGTAATTGGGTAGCTCGTTGTACGATCTTTTCAATTGTGAGGAATTTCGTCTTCTAAGTGCTCGAAGAATTGTCTCAGAGACACTTGCGTGTTTGATCTCGGTTGGTTTTGGTAGTATAGCACTGTTTTTGGTTTTTCTGTTTGCGTGGTTCTCTGAATTTCAGCTAAATTCGATTTCTTGGGGAAGCCGTGCTGCTATTGCTCCTACTTCAAATCTACTTTCATTGTTTCAATCTTATCTTCTTCCCAATTTCGTCTTTCCATAATTAACTACGATTCTATCCATTCAATTGCGCCAAATCAATCAATCCACGAAATCTTCTTCACTATCCAATGGATCCAATCAATTTTTCTTCAATTTCATGATCAGAATCCTTAAATCCACCTCAATTTCTCGAAGATGTATCCGATGGATCTACTAGTCGACTACATATATAGAGGAGTCGGCACATTCTCTGGTCCATTTCACCCCTTTGGTGGAGCTGTAGACATAGTAGTGGTACAGCAACCAGACGGTACCTTCAAAAGCTCCCCTTGGTACGTTCGTTTCGGTAAATTCCAAGGCGTTTTAAAATCCAAGGAGAAAATCGTAAATATTTCAATAAATGGCAACGAGGCTTCTTTCCACATGCATTTGGATAGCACAGGCGAGGCCTTTTTTCTCCACACCGCGGAACTCGATGAAAAAGAGGAGAAAATTTGTGAGGGTGAAAAGAAGAATGGGAAAATTAACGAGGGTCAAATTGTAAAAAAGACAGTGTCGAATAGACCCAGTATATTTGGTTTTATGTTTGGACGAAGCTCGATTAAAATTAAACCGGATGGTCTGGAGGACATTAGTTCTTTACAAAGAGCCGAATTTGCAGCCGAATTATTGGATAATAATTGGTCTACTAATTTATCTTTGCGAGATTGGAGAGAGGGTCAATCGAGTTCGAGTAATTTGGAGGGCCAAGATGAAAATTCATTCGTTAATGATAACACCGCGAATGAAGAGGTGCATTCGAGAGGGGATGAATCAGATTCTGCTAATTTAGGGGGTCAAATTGAAAATTTAGTCAACGATGGTTCAGAAAATACTACTACTAGAAGCGAACCAGATTTAGAGAAGGCACTGGAGGAGTCCATTGGATCGAATCAAATCAAGGATGTGATTTCATTTCCTGAAAACTTGGAGGACCTCCAGTTTAACTCTAGCGATGGAGAGAGAGAAACCGAAACCGAAAACAAAACCCATGAAAAAGAAGAATCAATAGAGAGTGATGAAAATGAAGAAACAGATAATCATAATGGGTCCACGGATATCGAAACCCGTTATGAATCAAGCCCAATTTGCATACCCTCTACGAGTAGCTCGAGCACAATAAATATTAATCTTAACATGGCCATTTCGTTACCGATTATACAGTACGATTATACCAGTGATTCAGAGAGTTTTGAAAGTATCACTCGCTTGAGTAGTTCATTAACTTTCAACCCCGATTTCAAGAGAGAGAATGCTAATCTTTCTCTATCTTTACAACCCGGCCCGGTTTTCAACGAACCCGAACCCATCATGGGTGAGGAATTAGAAGTCCGTGCAGAAATTCAGTCACCAGCTGGCGGCAGTAGTTGGTGGCGGTTTGGGTTTAGTAGATCGAGGAGTAAAAGTAGTTATAGTGTTGTTCGTAATTTGGAGAAAATTGAGGGGGTTGAGTGTAAAAATGGGGTGAAGAAAGTGAGGTCACTCACGCCATCATCGGATGAGATTGCTTCCTTGGGCCTCAAGGAAGGGCGAAATATAGTCACGTTTACTTTTTATACTCCTATGCTTGGCAAACAACAGGTTCGTAATTTATGATTTTTATTATAATTAGGTTTTAGGGTTTTGTAGTAATTTAATTTAATGATTTAATTTAATTCTGTTGGATTAGGTGGATGCGAGAATATATTTGTGGAATTATAATTCTAGAATCGTGATTTCGGATGTGGATGGAACGATAACAAAGTAAGTTAAATTAAATTATTATAATTATTAATTATTAAATATATATTGTCATTAATTGCAAAAAATAAATTATGATTAATTAATTAATTAATTAAAAGGTCTGACGTGCTTGGTCAATTCATGCCACTCGTTGGTGTTGACTGGTGCCATAACGGCGTGACTCACTTATTCTCTGCAATTAAGGTATATTTCACATTGTTGAAATTATTAGAATTCTAGAATTTAGGGTTTATTTTTTATTTTATTTAATTAATTATATTTTTTTATTATTAATATAATATGCAGGATAATGGGTACCAACTTTTGTTCCTTAGTGCAAGAGCTATCTCGCAAGCTCATCTCACAAGGAACTTTCTTTTCAACCTTAAACAGGTTAATTTATACAATTTGTTTTTATTATTATTCAATTAATTTGGAATTGAATATATTTTTTGTAATTATTAAATTTTATTTTTGTAGGATGGGAAGGCATTACCAGACGGACCGGTTGTAATTTCTCCAGATGGTCTTTTTCCCTCTCTTTATCGAGAAGGTGAATATTATTTTATTATCTAGGGGTATTTTTGAAATTTCCATTCTTTTTCTCATTCATTTTTTTTTGTTGGGTTTAGTTATAAGAAGAGCTCCTCACGAATTCAAGATCGCTTGTCTCGAGGTAAAGTTTCCAAAAAAATTTTGTTATCCTTTTAAAAGCATTATTGAAAAAATAATAATACAATTTTTTGTTTGAATTTTGAAGGCAATAAAAGCGTTATTTCCAGTAGATTATAATCCATTTTACGCGGGATTTGGAAACAGAGATACAGACGAATTAAGCTACTTGAAAGTTGGCATTCCTATCGGCAAGATTTTCATAATCAACCCCAAGGTTTATACAATTTCATGAATACCCTTACAAAAATGAGAAATATCTCAAATACCCCTATAATTTATTTAGTTATTTTGTTAAAAATGTATAGGGTGAGGTGGCGGTGAATAGGAGAGTGGATACAAAATCTTATTCTTCATTGCATGAACTTGTTCATGGAATGTTTCCACCTTATTCTTCTTCAGAACAGGTTTGTTGTTATTCTTATTTTAATTACTTGATTACAAATATTATGTTATAATCTAATCTAATCAATTTAATTTTTTTATTTAGGAGGTATATAACGATTATAACTACTGGAAAGTGCCCTTGCCTCAAATTGATTGATGATTAATGATTGTTAATTCTAATTGGGAGGCAAATTCAGATTTAATGGATATTTGAATAATTTGGAACTATAAGGTACTGAAGTATTATTGACACAAGGTTAAAAACAAAACAAAATTATAAAAAATATTTTGTTTTATTTTTCTTCTTGCAGGCCAATCAAGCTTATTAGGTTGATACTGTGAATATCACAAGAGAATTAAATATTTTTTTAGTTAATTGAAGGTGGCATGAACTATTTCTGTTAGTAAGAAGAAATCAATAGTTTTCGACGTGCGAATATACAAATGAGCGTTATAGTAAATATACTATATGGGCCATATGGCTATTTTTTTTCTTTTTCTTTTTTTGGTTATTAGTGTTTTAGCGACCAATGAGAAATCCAGAATTGTTATTTACCATGTGAAAAGATTGTGTATAAAGTACATCGCATAGATTTGATGCATTTATACTATGTTCCGTCAATGTTAGTTTTGCAAAATGAATATATTTAAATAAGAATAGTAAAAAACATCACAATTTCATGTATACTTTAAATCGTGAAATTTTGGCGGTACCGCTACAAAATCCTTACAATAAAATGTATACAGCTATTTTAACTTTTAGTTAAAACATTTTCTAAAAATATTATTATTCAATATATTTCCGTAGATATTTCCAAACAGATAGAAAATATGCCAAAAAAGAAAAAAACTAAATTATTTGCAAAAATGACTCACAAACATTCGAATTTTATCTATTCCATTAGGACAAACTTAGTTCAACAAAATCATCTAGGGGTGGCAACGAGCCGAACCGAGCCGAACACGGCCCAGCTCGAGCCCCGCTCGAGTCTGGCTCGAGCCAGCTCGGCTCGACTCGTAACAACGGTTCGAGCTCGAATGTTCAGCTCGGCTCGAGCCAGCTCGAAAATTATTTTGAACTTTTTTTTCACATAATTTTAAAAAATTCATAAAATCACAAAAATCACTAAAATTCAAACAAATCATAAAAATCACATCAATAACAAATTGAAATCACAAAAATCACTCAAATTCATACAAATCATAATCCAAATCTCAACAATCCAAATAAACTAATAACATAATCAAATAAAAAGCATAGTGCATAATCTGAAAAATAAATAAAATAGTCCATAAACTAATAAACAAAAATTTGAAATTATATTTATTTCACTGCTGGCCAGCGAATCTGGAAAAAAAAATTGATATTTTTTTTATATCCAGCAACAGTCAGAGACTCAGATGGGTCATATTTTGGATAAAAATTATTTTGAAATTAATTGAGGTACCAGATTTGATTATCAATCGATGCGATCATGCGATTCTGACCTGAAATTAATTGAGGAAACAACTATAATCGAGTATTAATCGCAGTACTAGATATTAACATATTTGAGATTAACAAATTTAATTAACATATTTGATTACTAGAAATTGACAACTGATTTAAATAATTAAATAATTAAAAATATCAATACTAATTCTGCCTAATTAATCTCCACTTTATAAAAAATTTCGAATTCGAGCTGGCTCGCGAGCCGAACATCATCCGACTCAAGCTCGGCTCGACGTTGGCTCGAGCAGGCTCGGCTCGGCTCGAGCAGGCTCGGCTCGGCTCGAGTTGGTTCGAGCTAATTTTCTAACGAGCTATTTTCGAACGATCTTCGAGCCGAACTCGAACGAACGTCGAGCTCGAGCTTTTTTTGCCAGCCCTAAAATCATCTACTAACAAAAAGGAACCACCCGATCCTTCTCTCATTAGAGTTTATTTATTTTATCAATTATGATTCTTATTATATTTATCATTTTCCTTCTCATTTCAGTAACAAATATTATCATGAAATTATTATTATTATTCTCCTTTAATCAATCAAACAAACAAATTAAACGAAGCAATTAACCATAAGATTCATAACTATTCCTCCTGTTTTCCTTCAATCATGTTCATTCATTCAAGCAAATAAGCAAACCACATCAAGGAATAAAAATCGAGAACAACGGATCTTTCGTTTCTCCATCGATCAAAAAGGCAATTGTAATAACCACGGATGGAGCCCATATCATCGTGCACAAATCCTATGGACCGTGTGGAGGAGGCATGATTGAGAGCCCCAACACGCCGACTTGTTTGCTTCCGATGAGCATTTTCTCGGTGATGTCGAAGCCATGATTGAGAGCCCCAACACGCCGACTCCTCCATGTGGTTGATGACATCTCGAGCCGAAAAAATGGATGAATTCTTTTCACGGCAATACCAAGTATGCCAGGAGCGACGCGAAATAAAGGACGACCAAATAGACATTCTTAAGAAACAAAACAAAACACATTGACAGCAAAAGCAAAAATCGTTTGGGAATGAATTAAATTTAAGGGACAAATAATGTGATGCGAAAATAAGTCTGAGATGAACTCGGGGTATCAGTATGCTATGTAATTTTGTAAGTATAACAGTTTGTAATGGAACTTCAGAAAGTGTGTCATGTTATTTTTATTTTTGTTTTTGTATTCGTAATTTTTTAAATCCTTTTTTTTTTTAATCAAATACTTAAAATTTACTCTCATTATTGAGTAAAAATATGTGAAAAAATCTTGATATTAACCATCTGTTTGATATTCTAATTTAAAAGTTTATAATGAAAAGTGTAACAACAAAGTCGTTGTAGTATAGTGGTAAGTATTCCCGCCTGTCACGCGGGTGACCCGGGTTCGATCCCCGGCAGCGGCGATTTATTTTTATTGACTTTTTAAATTATTTGGGCTCTTGAAATTCACGATTTGTATGAACATAATTTTTATTTACCGTATACATTTTGCAGTGTATTTTATTTCTACAATTCGTTCTTTTTAATACTAATATTTATTTTTAATAAAAGACCAGTTTTTATCTTCTTGGATTATTAAAAAAACATCTCAACCTCTCCATAATACCTTCTTTCAATACATTTATTTTCAATACTCGTATATCTTTTATCTGTTCAATATACCTTTTACATGTTCAATAGAGGCGAATTATAGGCGTGTTATAGTTGGGCGACACTTATCAAATCTCTCTTGTTGTTTTTAACATTTTATTCTGTCGGCTTAAACCCTAGATTCAGCCAAAACCTCTGGAAGCCCAACAATGGCGGAAGAATCGAGCTACGAAACTCAGCACGAAGAACCCAAAACAGCAAAGAAAGACAAGAAGAAGAAGCATAAGAAATCATCGTCAATAGCAGATGAACCAAGTTACGAAACTCAGCACGAAGAAGCAGAAAAGCACACGAAGAGAAAGAAGAAATCATCATCCAAAGCAGATGAACCGGGCCATGATACCGATGAGGATGAATCGAACCCTAAGAAATCGAAGCGTAAAACGCTGAAAGTGAAACTGGAGGCAATTGCAGACTCCGCTGACACGACGCCTCCAGTCGTCGGTTATTTCCCGTCTGGCTACAATCCTAACTCTTACCCTTCCGGAAACAAATTAGAGGTTTACCGCCATGTCCGCCACCCTAACCGGCTGGAGGCTGTTGTACGCCCTGAAGGTTCTACTGTAGAATTTGTCGGCACCAGCTACTCCGGTGAAGCGGCGGCGCCCCAAGTCTGCACGTTTGCACTGGGCGTGTTTGATAAGGAGTCCAAGACCCTCAAAATCGTGCCTATTGCTGCTAACAAGGTAAAATTCTGGTTCTTTTTATTTCCTCTTTGCTATTTGTTAGAACATAGCTTAACAATGGAAATTTTATTAAAAATTCATAGTCCAGTTTTCTAATTTAATCATATAATTTTGGAATAATTGCAGATAATGAGGCTCGAGCCTCGTGTAATGAGGGAGAAAGAACCCGAATTGTCAGAAGGATTAACCGAAGCTTCGGCCACGGGAAAATTTGACAGAAACATTCAAGATCTCAGTACCGTTTACGGGACGAGAAAAGACAAAACCAGAGTAAGTATCTATCATTTCATTCCATGAAAATATTAAACTTCGTTACGAATACGATAATAAATAAAAAACCGTAACCAAATTAATTAATGAATACAGGACCAGAAGTACAAAATTTTGAACGAACAAAAGGACTTCGAAGTAGGAGAAGGACGAGTATTTTTGAAAAACGAAGAATCCGAGCCGGAAGTGGAGACGGAAGAAACTTCAACCTTCCGGAACATTCCGCCCCACAATCCCAATGCTGACGTGTCGGAGAAAGTTTATGATCTCGATCAAATCATTCCCACCGACGAAAGGCCCTATCTTTTGGATATCTTGGATGATTATCATTCCAAGAGAACTACTTATCCCACTTTTGTTGCTAATCGCATGAAAAGACTCAAAACTATGAAGGTTACATCAATTTATTTATTATTTTTTTTTAAATAGTATTTGACGAATCTGTAATTTTTTGTGTATTTAATTAGGACGAGGGAGAGAAGGAGAAACTCGCGTGTATTTTAACGTACATAACACATCTCCTTGCAATTTGGGAAAGATATCGCCCGTCAAAATCGAAAGAAAGGACCTTCTTAAAAATGCCGACAACGGTGCGGCAAAGATTAATCTCTTTATTCGTGGATTCCGAGTCGGAAGTTTTATCTTCGCATAAAAACGAGCTCCTCATCGGGTACATTTTGGTGCTGACTCTCTTCGCGGATAACTTTAAAACCGAGCCGTCCGATATTGCCAAGGATTTGTTGACGACTCGACCGGCTTTGAAGGTGTATTATCATCAGATTGGCGGTAAATACGACAACAAGTCTTGCGTTACTCTTCCCGTGCCTCTTAACTTCCCTTCTATGAGGAAAAGGGGCCTCAAGCGAGATAATAATATTAAGTGATTCTTTTCGTTTTGAGCTTTTGTGCTCGTTTTTTTTTTGACAAGTTTGGAGTTCGTGTTGTTTTACATTTGTTTTCAGATATTTAAGTTTTTTTTATTTGTTTGTACGAGATATTTGAATTGTTTTCAGTTTTGGAGTTGTTTAAGATATTTAAGTTGATTAATAAATGATTATAGTATTATGCAATTAGTTAACAAGGATAGAGAAACCAAAGATTTATTACACAAATAACTAAGACTAAAAAGTAATAATCTCAAACAAACTAGAACAGTTTAAAATCATACTAAAAACGTGCGCACACACACCTAATTATTAAAACTCTCGTGCTTTACTTCTCGCCATCATTATTCTCCCCACCAGAACTCCTCTCCTTGTCGCCGAGCTCCGAACCGGACCCGTCCAGTTTGCCCGTGGGGTCCGCATGCATGCTCCCATGATGATGAGGATGATGGTGATGTAAGCCGTTCATGGCCATGCCAGGTCGCAAACCCATCTGGCCACCGAAACCCATTCCTTGATGAGGTGGCGTTTGTTGCAAGGAAGACTCTTGTAGCGGCATTCTCTGAGGAAACATTTGCTGCTGCTGCATGTACTGCGCAGCGGCTTGCGGGCTCATGCCAGCTGGCAATACCGGCATTGCGCCAGGTGGCATGGCTGGCATTGCGCCGCCAGGTGTCTGTTAAGATGGGTATTAGAATCTCATAACAAAGTTTTAGGTTCGTTTTGAATAAATTACTTGAGGGCGAATTGAAGGGGATTGGGGTTGAGCATCTGCAATTGCGGCCAAGTACAAAAGATTCTTTTGAAGTTGAGCTTGGTACCTTAAATTATGAATCAATTTGTTTTAAAAATATGATGTTACAGTTTACATGAATAAGAAATCGAAAATTGCGAGGAGAATTCTTACTGTGCGCACTCAGAAAGCTTTCCCAAATTCTGGTTCTCTAAAATTGCCAAAATAAGCTGCTTATTTTCGTCCAAATACTGAATCAAGATAAGATAAACTCTATTTAGCGGAAAAAAAAACGATTTTAAAGATTGTGGATATTAGATTCGACTGTGGTTTATTTTTGGATGGGAATGTAATAATAATGTCGAAATTGCTGCAAATGGCAAAGTTTAAATCCCCATGTACAATTTTAAGACTAAAAATCAGTTAAAGACTGGGTATTTACATACATTTCAGACTTATACTAGCAAATATACCCATGTTGATCATTGGGAAGGAATAGAAACAAGAAATTAGGTTTTGGAAGGGTCAAATAGAATAAACTGCGAAGTACCTACACTCAGTTGACAAATACAATACGTAATGAGTGAAGATTAAAGGAGAAAAAGATAAAAACTCCGTAAGCATTAAACTAGGAATTTCAAAATAATAATGAACAAAAATCAAAAGAGGAGAAAAGAAAAGAAGGACAGAACCTTTTGAATCTGCTCGGTGGTTATGTTCGCCGGCGGTGCGCCGGGCATCGCCGCCATCTGCATAGACTGCTGCATACCTTCTATCTCACTGAAAATGGTTTTGGGTTTTGCTTAGTGGGGAGGAGGGAAGAAGGGGGAGAACAGAAAGAATGGGCAAAGGCAATGAACAAGGAAAAATAGTGAAATACCTCCAAAAATAGGAAAATATCACTTATACCCCTCAAATATCTACAAATATCATCAGTACGGCCTTCTTTTTAAAATTTAGGAACATTTACATATTTACCCTTCTAAAACACTAAAATACCATATTTATTCTTCAAAAATAAAAATATTTACTCTTTCAAAACGTATTTAACTTGGTGTTAACTTTGTCAGGTTTATCACGAATCTAATTAAATAGTATGTTGTTTAAGATTTTTGCGAGGATAAGTATGATATTTTTATTTTGAAAGGGTAAATAGGGTTTGTGAGTGATATTAAAAGGTTTTGACTCTTTGAGGGGTGTAAGTGAATAAATGTTGAATGGTAGGGGGGGGCCCTCGAGTGGGAGACTACTGACTTTGCTTGTGAACAAATTATTTGGGGATTCGGAGTAGCCTGGAAGACTAGCATCCTGAGTCCTGACACACTCAGTATTGTTTTTCTGAGTTGGAAAATAATGTTTGGTCATTGACTCATTGGTGTGGTGAGTGATCATATCATCGAGTGAGTAATTTGATTGATTTGCTATATGGTTTTCCATGAGTATGAGTTTGGTGAATCTTCATTCATGTTCTTGGTTCTTTTGTGGTGCCATTTTGTTTGTGTTTATGAAATGTATTATGTATCATTTAGGATGTTTATGTTACACTCCAGCTATAAAGGGTCGGAGGCAATCAGAGCTCGTCAGTCGTCATGTGTAGAAAAAGCATGACTCACCGGCTCAAAATATCATCTCGGCCCAATTTAACTTCGTGGCCCAGAGGATTTAAAAAATTTGGAGCGACCGAGTTAAATAAATCGACAAAAAAATTTTGGGCAGACACCGGAGAGGATTTTAAGAATTTGCATATATTTGTAATTGTATCATATGTTTATAACTATTTAATATAATTGAAACTATTATGTATACCACATATATATTTTTTTTTAAAAACTCACTTTTGCCCCCTGAAGTGTTCCAAAAAGTGCAACTTGCCTCCCAAACTCTAATTTTGTTAATTTTGTCCCCTGAACTCTCATTTTTGCTCACTTTTGCCCCCTCCATCAGTTAAATGCTCAGTCAGCAGTTAAGTGATGAGGTGACAGTGATGACGTGGCAATTTTTGATGATTTTGTTGCTGACGTGGCAAAATTTATATTATAAAATTACATGGAACTCATTAAACCGTTAACCCATTAAATTGAACCCATTAACCCAAACCCATTATTACCCCAAACCCATTATTATAACCCCAAACCTAAATTAACTCAACTCACTCAACCCGTCTCTCTCTCCTGACGCGCCATTAGAGCACGGGAAGAAGCTCCTCGACGCTCAAAGAAACCATCGCCATCTCCTCCCCTCCCATGGATTTCCGCTTCAATACTTGCCTCCTTCCACCCTTACTCCGCCCCTTTCTTCACCTCCTCTGGCGGGATTAAAGATGCTTTCAAAGTGTTCGATGAAATGATCGAGAGAGACAGGATAGTACCAGAATGGGTTTCGGCAACTGAATTAATCGTCTCCTCCGTCTTATTTTCTTCTACTTCAAGAGAATCGTGGTTTTCTGCAATGGAATCATCAGAATTTTCCATCTCGATTGGATCAGATTCGTCTTTTTCATTCGTCTTTTCTGCAATGGAATCAGCAGCCCCCCAGCAGCGCCCCGTCCCCAGCAGCCCCCCAGCAGAGCCCCGCACCAGCAGCCCCCCAGCAGCCCCGCACCAGCATCCCCCCAGCAACGCCCCAGCAGCCCCCCAGCAGCAGCAGCCCCCCAGCAGCCTGAAATTTCCGAATTTTTGCTGAAATTATCTAAAAATCATCAATTTTCAGCCAATTTCCACTAAAACTACCCTAATTTTCTGAAATTTCAGCCACTAATCGAGAGAAAGAGAAAGATGAGTCGAGAGAGAGAGGGGGAGAGAGAGGGAGAGAAACTCACCATTAATGGAGGGAGTTTGAGCTGGTGAGAGAGAGGGGGCCATCTCGTGAGAGAGAGAGAGAGAGAGAGAGAGAGAGAGAGAGAGAGAGAGGGGCGGCTGGTGCTGGGGGTGTGATCTGGGCGCGGCAACCCTGCAGAGGTCGCGAGAGAGAGTGGTGGCGAGAGAGAGAGAGAGAGTCCAGAGAGGGAGCTCGTGAGAGAAAGGGGGCTGGTGAGAGAGAGGGGGAAGAGACTAGAGAGATGAGTTAATTATTGGGTTTGGGTTTGGGTTTAATTAATGGTTAATGGGTTGGGTTATAATGGTTAATGATTATAATTAAATTAGTTAATGAATGTGTCATTTAATAATATAAATTTTGCCACGTCAGCAACAAAATCATCAAAAAATTGCCACGTCATCACTGCCACCTCATCACTTAACTGCTGACTGGGCATTTAACTGATGAAGAGGGCAAAAGTGAGCAAAAATGAGAGTTCAGGGGGCAAAATGAACAAAATTAGAGTTCGGGGGGCAAGTTGCATTTTTTGAAACACTTCAGGGAGCAAATGTGAGCTTTTTTCTATATTTTTAGGTACATTTTGGTTTGTATCAAAGTTTTGAAAGTTTATCCCAAAAATAATAAATCGTTGAACTTAATTCCAAAACTAATCAAGGACGGAGTTTGGGAGTACGCCAATTTCATAACTGACAGAGTTAGGGAGTCCCCGAGATACTAATCATTTTTTTTATTTAATCATGTATTTGGCGAAATTGTGAAGTCCGCTAATTCTCTGATATTAACTTTTTTTTGTTTTCATCGCACGAAATAAAATTTATATCCCATGCACGAGAACTAATTTTCCCATTTTTAGTTATGGTCTAACTTTCAAAAAAGTAATCCATCTTTGCTTGCCTAGCACGCAGTTCTCGTAGAATCCAGCTTCTACCGATTTTACCTTCGGTAACAGACCCTTGCAAATCAGCACTTGCATCCATTCGTGACTCATATGAGCGAGCCGATTGTGTCACAAAATCGGATAAGCCACTGCTCCTGAAACTACCAACAAATCTCTCCTATTATCGGTCACATATAGGTAGGGGTGTCAATGGGGCGGATATTGCCCGAACCGACCGGAACCGTATCCGAAGAAATATTCGGATTCGAAAAAAAATATCCGGATCCGGATGGAACCGTATCCGTTTTTACGGTCATGGATCCGGATCCAGGAGCTAATTTTTTGATGGATCCGAATATGGATCAGGATACTATCCGGATCCGAATAAAATTTGTAAACGAGTAACCGTTTTGTTAAAATCATGATCGTAATACATAATAGACAATAACTATATTTTAATTCATAATAATACTTAATAATTAATAATATATATAATTTGTTTTAAAATTACAAATAATCAAGACTTGAATCCTAAAAATATTATTATATTATTATATCATAGTATCCGTTTTAATATCCGAGTATGATCCGTATCCGTATCCGTATCCGACAATATTCGAACCGTATCCGTATACGTTTAATATCCGAACCGTATCCGGATCCGGGTATACCGTATCCGGAAAAAAATATGGATATGGATCTGGTATGACCACTATCCGAACCGTATCCGAACCGTTGACACCCCTACATAAAGGGTTCCCATCTTCATCCCTTTCGCTATCACCATGACCTTCTTTACAATCTTCTATGACCTGTTCCCGAACACGATCTTGTACCCTTCACTATCCATCTGCCCGACGGATATTAAGCTATTTTTCAGACCGGGAATGTACCGAACTCCTCACAAGGTCCATCTAAACCTGTTGCTGGATTTTATCTGGATATCACTTATGCCCGATATGCTTAAAGGTTTTCCATCTGCTAAGTGAACCTTTCCGAAATCTCCTGATTTAAAATTTAAGAACTTATCTTTTTGCGAGGTAGAATGAAAGGATGCGCCTCAGTCCCAAACACATGACTCAGCAGGGTTGTCGACGCATAAGATCAGAGCGTCGTCTGTGTCATGTTCGGTGACAGCATTTGCGGAATTCGATTTTGCTTTTTCCTTTCTCGGGACTTTGCAGTCCTGCTTCATGTGACATTTCTTGTCACAGTTCCCGCATTCCAGCTCGCCAGGTGATCTTGACTTGCTGCGTCCTCTCGACTTGGCTCGCCTGCGGTTGTTGCTTCTCTGACCTTCACGGTCCCGACTCTCTACATTAAGTGCCAAACATGAGGGACCCGAGGCTTTGCTCCTCTTTTTTCGTCGAATATCATCATTCAGGATGCGGTCCCGCACCTTCTCAAAGGTCAGCTCCTCCTTGATGCCGATAACATCTACCGTCGTCGCCCAGCTCTCCGACAGAGATGACAATAACATAAGTGCCTTCATTTCATCACCAAGATTAAAATTGAAAGAGTCTAATTGGTTTGAAATAACCACAAAACCAATCAGATGTTCTGTGACAGATCCGTCCTCTGTCATTCGCAAGCTGAAAAGGCGGCACAGCAGGTGCAACTTGTTTAACAAATATGGTTTCTCTTACGTGTTGGATAATGTCTTCATGACCCCAAATTTCGTTGTCTCCTTCTCTACATTGAACATCACATTATAATTGGATATAGCTTAGTCCCTTGCGGTTCATCTTTTGCCATTTGACTTCGTCTGTGATGCTGTCCGATTTTGTCGCGAATAGTCCTTCTGGCATATCAACGATTCTAGTTGTATATTCCAGTAACCGAAATCTCGCCAATCGAATCGATTCACCAAATCTTGTTCTCGTCCCTCGCTTGTCTGCTTCGAACCTTAACCTTTGCTCAGATACCACTTGTTAGGATCGTTGCAGATACCACTTGAAAACACTGAAGGGAAAAAAACTGCGGTCGCCAATCGAATCGAATCCGCATCACAATATTTAAGGATTGATGATCATGAATAAATTGATGACAGAGATTCATAAATAGGTCAAAGGATAAATGCAAAATAAGGAATGAGTAAATTTCATCTCGTATGATCTCTACTCGCAATGCTAATCAGTGTGAAAAATCATACTATTTTGATAGCGGATAATTGACGAAGAGACGTAGGCTATCTTATATGAGAGTTGCGAAGTGTGAAAATTATTTAAACTTTGGAAAGTTTATGTCAACTTTTTAATCTGCAATTGCATAAAGTTTCTTAATTTGACGGATGAAATCGAACGAAGAAGCCAATAGAAAATATTGGATTATTCCTCTGGTACCCCTAGAGGTCATAATTGGGCATGTCGATTTCGAATCAGGTCATTTCGAATTCGATTCATGTCGGTTTGCGGGCTATTCGGGTCGTTCAGGTCGCGAGTCATTCTATTTCGGGTCGTTTTAGTTTTCTGATTGTTTGGTTCCAGGTTGTTTTGATTTTCGGATCGTTCGGTTCCGGATCATTTCGATTTCGGGTCGTTCGGTGGCCGTTTCGGTTTTTGAGTCGTTTGGTTCCGGATCGTTACTATTTTCGGATCCTTCAGACCCGGATCTTTTTCGTTATAGGGTTTCGAAAAATTTAGTATTCGGATCGCTCGGGCTTCGGAAATTTAGTTTTCGGATCATTCGGGTTTCGAAAAAATTATTTTTCAAATCATGCGAGACTTTCGAAACATTTAGTTTCCGATTAATCGTATAATGATCAATTCAAGATTTGATAATATATAATTTTGGTAATTTGTATTTTGACCATTAATATTTTATTTTACAGTTAGTTTGTACTTGTTATTAAAAATCTAAAAAAATTATTTAATACATTATTTTTACTGTTTTAACATTATTTTAGTGTGATTATATGATCATGTTTTACAATGTTGTAAGTAATAATATATCATATTTTTGTTTTTAGTAATATATCGTTTGGAAAATTTGATCTTCAAATAATTCGGATTTTTGGTAAATTCGACCTCTGGTCAGTTCAGTTTCATGTTATTTCGGGTTTTGAATTGTTAGGGTTGTTTCGGTCAGGGTCGTTTGATTTCGACTTCAAGATTCAAGACCCCACGATTATGTTCTTAAATTTGAGATAATAAAATAAACCTGGTCTATAATATAATGTTGTATACATTTTTAACAATTCCTGTTTCCTGAGGGCTGAGACTGTTATACGCCGTGGACCAAATCCATACAGATTTTAAGGAGGAGACGTCCATCAACTCCGCGTGGGCTATTAATCTCCCCAATTTGCACCAATAACCCTCAAACCCACTCAACCATCCATGATCCGTACAAAAACCCATCTTTGCACCAATAAATCTCCCCAATTTGCACCCAACATTTTCGATTGTTTGTTAATTCAAATTTCAATTAATAGTTAATTCAAAGTTGATTACCGGTTAATGCAATTGCATCAAAATTAATAATTTTAATTAACGGTTAATACAATTTTTGGTGCAAATTTGGGAGATGGGAATTGGCCCCGCCCCCCCCCCCCCCCCACATATGGGCTCTTAATAGAATATTTTTCTCCTTGACTGGGTTAACAGCAAGTTATGGTGGTTAAAGAAGGCAAATTTGTTTCAGTACCAATTTTACGGTTTTTTCCTCTCTAATTAAAATAATCTTGCTTCATCATCAAAATCGAAGGGAAGATTTCTTTTACATTTCTAAGGCGAAGAACAAGAAAGATTGTAGCAATGGCGATTGAATTCGAGAATGAGCAGGAGAAGCGTGATACAAGAATGCTTGTCTGTGAAGCAGATGCTGAGGTATTATAACTTCTCTTTGTTCTATTATCGATCGTTTGAAATTGGGATTGAATTAATCTCGATTTTTGCAAGTGTTCGATGACCTTTTTCAAATTTCCTTTGCATAATTTCAAAATCCTTTTATTGAAATCGTGTCCTGTTTTCTATATAAGTGTCTTTGTAAAATCGGCTTGTTTGTTTGTATCTCTATAATCTTTACCTTCATAAAAAAGAACTTCATAATCTTTTATATACATTTGAGAATTACGTTCTTGAAGCAAAAGAAAGGTTCTTTTCACGTAGTCTCACTTGATCATGTTCTTTTGGCTTCTCGCCTTATGTCATTTTCAAATACAAACTAGACTACTTTTCACATAATTGCGATAACTGGTATAGTATTAATACCAAACCTACAGTAGCATAGATACATTAAAATGCCAAGCAAAAATTAAATCAGGAAAGAGGAGAAAAAATTGGATACTTGCACAATATTGGTTCAAATTTTCTTTGAGTTGATTCAAACTTGATAGCAATTCAAATTGACCCAATTTGTTATTTATTTGGCTCGAATTGAAGGTGCCTCCAAAGTCAAGAGCACGAAAGGTCTCATGGAAGCCAGTCAGACTCGAGCCGGCATATTCTTCTAAGATTGACCAAGGCAGCTCGTATAAAGCACTAGGAAATGACGAGATAAGAAAACACTTGTTATACCTCGGTTGGTATATTGATTCTAGGAGAGATACTATGATTCGGTATCGTTACCGTTTCGAGGGAAAGACCTATTACTCCCTTAAACAGGTTTATAATAATATACAGTGTTTATGTGGGTCCCAGTCTCAGAGAGAAACTCGACCAAATACTAACTCTACTGATCAGCCCGAACCAGAGGAAGATGGAACACAGGACCGAAACGGAAATGATACAGAAATGATAGAATCTGAATTACCCGAATCGGTCAAAGAATACATTGATTTGACTGAAAATAAGACGCAAAGGTACGAGAGAGGATATGTTCAATATCATAGATCGAACGCCAAGAAGCATTTGATATCTGTTGGGTATACCGTGTGTATGAGATCCACGGCCACCCCAAGGCCTCGATTATTCTATAAGTCGCCAGCTGGCAAGATTTTCGGTTCCCTTGTTGAGGCATGCAGGGATCATATAAAGAATCGATCAAGTGATACGGGTTCTCTTAGGACGGTACGAGTAAAGGTGACCGACGAGAATGCGAAAACCCTGAACAAGTCTTTGAAGAGAAAACAAAGCGTCCTCGTTTCACCTGAGGATTCACCTATCTCACAATTGTCTGTCGATGAATCGAACCAAAAAAATCCAAAGAAGATAAAGAGTATACATACTCAAGTTGACCGAACAATAGAGAGAGAAAAGGTGGCTAATTCTAAGGGAAGAGGAAACGGTTTAAGCACGAGTACATCTCCTTCATCCCGTACCAAAACTATTCTTTCTCTGTTAATCAACAAAGAAATAGTGATACCGAGAACTAGGATTTCGTACCGACCAGAGATATCTGGCCACTCCTTAAAAGAGGGGTGGATAACCTGTACTGGCATACACTGTACCTGTTGTAACCAGAATTTCAGCGTACCAGATTTCGAATCACACGCTGGTGCCCAAACAAAGAGGCCTCTGGATAATATTTATTTAAAGGACGGGAGATCACTTTTGGATTGCCTCGTGCAAGTTATGGAGCGTGATAGACCTGGTGCGCAATTGTATACTCGGTTTAAAGTGGATGAGTGGAATTATGAAATGGATGGTTTGTGCTCAGTTTGTCGTGAAGAAGGGGAAGTTATCATGTGTAATACTTGCACCTCGACTTATCATGCTTCTTGTCTCGGAATAACGGTACAAATTGTTCAATTATTCATTCAATATTTTCATTCTTTGTTTGATTGTTTAATTTATGTCTTATTTACAATTTAGGGAGAACTTGATGAGGATTGGCGATGTCCCTCGTGTAGCTGTAAGTTTTGCGAGTCGAGCGAATTCCATCCTGAGGCAGATATATCTTCCGCTAAAACGGTTGTTTATTGTGACCAGTGTGAGAATGAATGTAAGCATAATCCTTTTATTTATAAACTGAAGGGATTTTATTGTGTTACTTAATTATTATTTTTGTTTATTTTTGTAATTAGATCACATTGGGTGCAGCGGCAGTAATTATGGTTGCCAGTCTACGAGATATTTTTGCAGCAAAATTTGTTCTACGGTATAACCCATTTGACCCGTTATATTTTTTATACGTTATTCTTTGATTGAATTGAATTATCTAACATTTCTTTTTTTTGATGAAAATTTTATCTAACATTTCATAAATACATGCGTGCAGATATGGGAAAGGTTGGACGACCTTGTGGGAGTACAGAATCCTACTTCAAGAGAGGGTTACACGTGGAGTGTACTGAAATATGCGCAATGCGAGGGGAGCCAAAGCGAAAATTTGGATCGCGGTACAACGGCAGAATTAAATGCAAAGCTTTGCCTTGCTGCTGAAGTATTGAATGAAACCTTCATGCCTACTGGAGAATCTGATTTCATCTCAGACATGGTTTTCAACGAACAGTATGTTCTATTTTGGCCTAAAAAATTGAAAATTGAGTCCAATTTATGCAACATTGATTAAATATTGATAAATCTGCTTTTTTTTTTCTTTAATAGATCCAAGCATAAAAGATTCGATTGTAGAGGATTTTATACGATTGTGTTGGAAAAGGGAGACGAGGTTGTATCAGTTGCTACTTTGAGGTACTTGTCATTTAAAAATCGCATTTTTAGTCTATTATATTTCGATGCATATGTCTCTTGTATCGCGAGTCATTTGCTAAATTTTAAATTAAATAGGGTTCATGGTGATCAATTTGTGGAAGTGCCCCTTGTTGCCACAAGTTCACAAGTCAGGAAACAAGGCTTATGCAGGCTTCTCATGTCTTCTGTGGAACAGGTACATAATTTCATAATTTTCACATGTACTTTAATGGTTATAATCATTAATTTACTTTGTTACTTGACTTTTATAGTTAATCAACCATCTAGAAATAAAGAAGATAATTTTGCCGGCGGCCCCTCAGAAGCTCGAGATGTGGAGGAACTCGTTTGGGTTTAATCTAATGAACGAAATCGAGTTAAACAATCTCTGCAAAAAATATAAGCTCGTCAAATTTTTCGGGTGTCCAATGTGTCAAAAAATCATTTAATCACGCTCAAGGGCATAAAGGGTGTGACGAATAACTAAGGATTGGACAACTCGACACGGACTCCGAGATCAACGGCATCTCAATGAAAACTTATAGATGTTCAAGTCGAGGGGAATCCAATTCCTCTCGGGTTCTGGCGATTGCGTCAAAGACCTCGGTCCGTAAATGAAAGGAAGCTCAACACGCTTTCAGCATGCACACCTCGATCGCAGAGGAATCGTTGGGTAACCAACCAATACTCAGTCACTAACTCATTCGGCAAATGGCTGAATTCCTATATTAAAATGACCCAAATGGAGTTATTTTTGTTTCTTTTACGGTTAAGGATTAGGTTTAGGATTACACGATGTATAAATGTAGAAATTTAATAGGTTTTTATTTAGCCAGAAAAAATTAGTATGGGTAAAAATCATAATTTAAAATTATTGAATTCACGTGTTATGCATTTTATTGGTATTTAATAGTTCATTAGAATTATGACCAAACACAACAATTTTCTGAAACCTTTGGATACGATTGCGGACATTTTAATTCGATTTTTGGAATTGCTTAATTTCATCCGCAAGATAAAATAAATCATGCATTGATTGAATTTATAAAATATATAATTATAACATAATACAATTATTCTGTACAGTTTGGCAAACAAAACGCAATTCGATTTTTGGAATTGCTTAATTTCATCCGCAAGATAAAATAATCATTCGTGGATTGAATTTATAAAAATATATAATTATAACATAATACAATTATTCTATAAATTAATTAAAATCAAATAATGATAAACCGAAAACTTTCTAAAATTTCTACTCATCATTCATCAGTAACCAAGAAATACAGGAGACAACTGCATCAATGGCCACAGACAAGTTGCATCAAACTTTCTTGCAAACAGAAAACACACTGGGGTATCGCTTCCATTGTACGTGCAATACTCAGCTCTTCTGATCCACATGACGAGTCTCACCGACACGTCTCGGTCCCGTATTAAGGCCGGATGCGAGCCACCTCTGCTCCAATTGACCCAAGTCAGGCTGCGGTTCGAATTGAGCGATGAATTCAATTTTGTCACCAAAGTCGGCAAGTAATGTTCGTCCATGTAGCATGGAGGCCGGCAATACTTCACAAATAGTTGATAGTACCTGATCGAAAAAATGTCGAAATTTCATTCATTTCGTATATTTATAGTTTTGTTAGTATGCATTATACAAAGGAGCTCTCGTTAAGATATTTGTAATCGGATCCCTTACGACTTGCGAGCCATGTTTATATATATTATTTTGAACTCTATTTTTTGACAAATGTAAAAAACCTGTGGTCTGAGACAATTATGGTTGCTAAATCTCTGTTCACCTCGAACCACTGCGAGCCCTTGCGCCAATCAGACAATGTGATGTCAGGATACATTCTTTTGTTGTAGCGACCACGCCCATACTTGTGCGGATCATCAAAAGAGCCAACGAAACTAAGATTAGAGTTAAATAGATAATTGTATATAGTCGAGAAGCCGTAGAGAGGAATACACGATTCGGATAACAGCACAAAATGCTGATTTAATGGATCAAGGAGTGCGTTGGAAAGTAACCATCTTTCCGCATCTACCATGCTTGGTGTGCCCCATTGTACTAACTAAAATATAAATATAAATAATGATGAATGTTAGAGAGATATCACAAATATGAAAAAACTTGAGAATTGGAATATTCAATAGTAAATACCTTGCTCCGTATACTGCGGCCATGAAAGACAGACCCTTTGCTCGGTTCCTCGTATAATCCCGGCGATGCATGAACATAAATTGAAAACTTACCATTATGTCCTCGAAAGAACCTCTCCCAAAGGGGCATCAATGGCATTTTGCCTTTGGTCAAAAACATAAAAGCAATCTTCTTAGCACGATATCCTGTTCCATTAGTATTTCTACAATCATCAGACGAACTATCGTCATTGTTATCGGTCAAATTATCGTCATTGTTAGGTATTGAAATGGGGTTTGAAAAGTAGACATTTTGATTATAGAGAAGATTGGTTGAAGAAACGAAGGGCTTGAATAGATGGAGCGTTAGGAGTAAACCGACGGCGATTAGTAATAGAGAGACGACACCTAAGAAAGGGATTAATAATTTTGATGGATCTTTAGCCATTGGAGTAAGAATTGAGTAACTATGAGAATGAAGGTGAGATTTGTTTTTTTAATTAGAGATAACTCAGATTAATTAGTAGTTACATTTAACTTTTAAGTAGCATTAAAGAAAAAGGGTTACAGTTTTTGATTAATCAATTTCTTCCTAGTATTTATCAAAAATTTCAAATATTCTTATGTCGTTATATCAATTGATAAAACATCGCTAACTAAAGAATTAATAATAAAAACACTCGGAAGAAATCAGTTTGGGCCATTGAGACGTTTTATAAAGAATTTATCAACACCCTTATTTTGGACCCAACTTTGTGCAATTTACTTGTGCCACATCATCACTTTCTCATCACTTGTTTTTAGCCATTAGATTATGATATGTGGCAAAATTTAGACCATTGATTAATCATTGATTTTTTGTAAATATTTTTTCTTTGTAGCCATTTAAGCGTCCCTTATTTTACATTATGTTTTAAGGATTCTTAGAAAGTTTACTCAATTGTTTATCATTTCACATAAGATTGCATGATCAAATATGAATGCAATGGAAGATGAAAAGTTTATATATGTAATACTAATAATTTAATATGTGATATTATAAACATACAACATATAGTAGTATTATTTTTAGAATTTTAATTTTAAAAATTCATCAAATATATTCGTTTTAATTTTCTCTTTATTTTGACATCCATATTAACATAATTCATACATACCATTTTCCTTAATTTTAATTTGTAAAAATAGAATGTAAACAATACAATGCAAAATATGCATTTTTACAAAATAAAATTTTAATTATTTATTTACATAATAAAATTTTAAATATTAATATTTATTTTTAAAAATTATAATCAAACAAATTTAATATTAATCCTTTTGAGAAATAATAGAAATAAAAAAAGTTTATCCATCGAAATAATTTCTTAAATTTATAAACACATATCGAATAATATAATAATGTTATTTTTAAAAATATAAAATTAAAAAAAATCATATGATATAAAATTATTTATGTTATGCTAAATTATTTTTTATATTATTTATTAAATTACTTTCACTATTGAGTTTGATGTATTATTTATAATTTTCATTGCATTTTTAATCAATAACAAATTGTTAATACTATATAATTAATGATATGTTATTACGTATGTTGTATGATTCATTAATTTTATTTTTGACATTGTATGAAATATTGTGAACAACAATGATATAATATTTGTTGTTATGTTTTTTTGTAAAATCATGTTATACCTTATATGTTATTATTATACAATGACATTAATATAAGTTTTTTTTTATTTGATAAAAAAAATTAATTTTTTTTTCATCATAATGTAAAATAATTGTAAAACATATAAATAATCATAAACAAATTAGTTAAAATAATTATATTTTGAAATGATATTATCAATATTATTATATTTATATTACTTTGTATTACAATGAAAAATATAATTAATATTCTCACTGCGTAGCGCGAGTATTCTCCTAGTTTTCCAAATTTAAAGGCCTTGTTGAAGAAAAATTAGAATTTCTAAATATGACTTTCCTTTTTATACTTTGCATGCCAACAGTGTCTGTCATTTTAGCAACTCCAATTAATTATAGATTGACCATGATATTGCAAAATTATTGTTTTTAGATCCATTTCTGAGAACTGGATTGTAGGTTCCTGAATCATTGTTTTACTAAATTTTCTTTAATTAAAATTTGGAGTCTTCAATTTATTTTTACGAGATTATTTGTGGCTACTTCCCCATCAACTAGATGAAATTCGTAGTTATTTCCATTATGGGTTGTTTCAGAATAGGAATGACAAAAAAAACCTCGAAGATCGATGTGTGTTCAAACTCGGCTCGAAAATAGTTCGAGAAAACTACATTCGAAAATTGGCTCGAACGAACTCGAGCCAAACTAGGTCAAATTCGAACAATTTTATATATAAACTCAAAAAACACTAATTTTTTTCGAGCCAAGTCGAACCAGCTCGAGCTCGAACACCTATTTCGATCCAAGCCGAGTTCGACTTGGGTTCGTTCGTTCGAACTCGGCTCGTTGTCAGTCCTATTTAACAATAATATGCGTGGAAAAATGTTAAAGAGTTGCAGAGGTACAAATAAAGATATCGGGGAGTTCTATGATAATGCCCTGACTAATTTGGTTATTTACGATTAATTAGTTTCTTTTTTTATATTTCTATTTAACGTAGCATTAATTGATACATACACGTGAATTATCATGAATATTCATTAATTGATAAATATGTAAAATATTTTGAAAAAATGACCTACCAATTACCGTAAGAAAAATAGGATTTATCGTAGAACTCCTAAAAAAATCTGATATAAGAGCATTCATAACAAAAAAAAAATTATTTTTTATTTATTTTTATTGAAATGCCCTTAGGCCATAAATGAATTGACGCCAATATTTTAAATAGCATGCAGCGGACACATTGTTTCGGCGTTTAATTTAGCGTTTAGCGTTAGCGGACGATATAGCACCGCTTCACTACTGCAGCGATCGTAGATCACAATGATGATTTTTACAATATTAAATAATCTACATAAATACAAATTAAAATAAAATATTATATAAAATATAATACGATTAAATGTATCCATAATCTAATCAGTATAAAATTAAAATATAATTTTTTTGTCAGAACATACCACGTAGTAGTTAATAACTAATTCCAAATTTTCCTACTTCAAAATAATATAATTAGTCGAATCATTCAATAAAATTATTCAAAAATACATAATTCATTAATAGGACACTATAAAAAAAAATTGAGTTTTTTTTATGAAGTGGGTTAACCCACACCACTTTGTATTAATTTTTAAAATACAGTAGTATTTATTTTACATATATCATTTACATCCCTAACCTCCCCTCCGTCTAGGGCCGGCCCAAGGATTTAAGAAACCCTAAGCAAAATTATAAACCTAACTAATTTTTTTTTATAATGGACCCTAAATTTTTATATCATACTATATAATTTGTTAAAATGGACCCCAAATTTTAGATATTATACTACATAATTTTTTTCGTGGACCCGGACCCGAAGGCCGAGCTTTATTTTTTGTATTAGTGGGCCGGCTCTGCCTCCGCCCGTGCCACTTTTGAATTGGACCCCCCCCCCCCCCCCCCACACACACCACACACACACACACACACCACACACACACACGCCCACCCACCCACCCACCCCCACACACCACATACACACACACATTATATAAACGTGATAAATGAAAATCAGTTTCCACTAAATGCTTATAATTAGGTTCCTGGTTGAAAAGAGACAAATTACTAGTGGCCATTAATTTAATATATTGCTTCAGAGCATACTCAAAGATAGAGTTCAGTTTTTTGGAGGAGGCAATAGTCTTCACACGATATATTAAAAAACAAAAGGAAACTATACCATGTTTTCTCATATTTTCATCACATCCTCTATTTCATGAATTAATGATTGATTATTTAAATAATTAATAAAAAGACATCCCATTAATAATTAATGAATGTTGATTAAGAATTGTTAATGTATATGTATTTTAATATTAATTAATTATTAATGCGATGTGCTTTTGTTAATTATTTAGATGATTATTCATTAATCCATGATATAGAGAATATGGTGGAGAAATGAGGAGGCACTGGCCTCTTAAAATAAAGAGATTTAATTTCTTGGATCTTGATCCTGGGAAATCTTGAGTGTACGTAATCAAACAGTTTTAAAGGTCAAGATCAGATGATTATTGGAATTTAATGAGTGGCATCTCTTACTTGATAATTTAGTCAAGTGCAGAGGTTCTTTGCTTGACTTTAATATGTTAGTGTAAATGGATCGTTATAACTCGTTCGAAGCAAATCCGAATTTTCAATATAATCCTAGAAATACTAGCATGTTTATAAGGAAAATGTTTCTAATTATTTACAAACAATTTGTATATTTAACTGATTATGATATATAAAAGATAGACGTAGGACTTCCGAGCCTTCTCTATTATTTTTTCAAAAAAAAATATATAATCCTAGAAACACTTGATTTCAGATTTGTGGTTTCAGTTTCGTAGGAAACCCAAGATTTGCAGCATCGAAAACCGATTAATCAATTTAGTAGAACAATCGCATAATTAGCCCGTATCATGGGTTTCTTACAGGTCGAAAATATGCGGTACGATAATTACGCACTATTGCACGCTTTTTAGGAGAAATGGTGATGGCTCCGAAATCACTCAGTACATTCCAAGAAATTGTCCAACATGTTTTATTACAAAGAAACTGGCAATCCAACAAATGCCGAAACAAATTATTCCGTTCACTAATCACCACAATATAATAATCAATCAATTTAATTACGCATTCATCTTCTCATGTCTTCTCTTCCTCTCATGCGAGAGTTTCTTCGCGAATTCAGCGATGGCTTCTTCATTCGTTCCCTGTCCTTCGCAAGGGTCGTAAGTTCCTGTTTCCATGTTCACTCTAGATACTTGCCTCTTCAACGGATCGTTTCCAGTGCTGACTAATCGTTCCATGTTTTCCTTAATTTATGATTTGACATCCTAATTTATGGTTTAATTGTGTTAATTTATGATTTAACATTTCATAAAAGTGTCAAATCATAAATTAATGTATTAAAAATTAGGGGAATTCTATCATACACCCTTTTACAAGGGTATTTTGGATATTTTAACAATTAATTATATTTGTAAAATGGTGTATCATAAAATTTATTTTTTATGGACATTTTTGTTTAAATGAACAACAAAAAATTCCAATTTAGTCAAACATTAATTGATAAATATATTTGAGATCTTACCTTAAATATTCATAAATGGATAATTACTCCAAATATCCTTGAAAATTGGTATATGGTAAGGAAAATGGTGTATGATAGAAGCCAGGTGTTAAATCATATACTCGTTACCAAGAATTGTGGAGGACAGTACTAGAAAATATCCAACATTTTCCTTACTTTTATTGTCTTCTCAAAACAAAATTATAGAATCGTGATAAACTAAAATCAGTTACCATTACATGATATTTTGAATTTTTTTAATAAATTAGGTTCCTGGTTGAAAGAGACAAATTACTAGTGGCCCTTAATTTAATATATTGCCTAAGAGCATACTCAATGATAGAGTTGAGTTTTGTGAGGAAGAAGAAGAAGAAGAGATTTAATTTCTTGGATCTCGGTCCTGGGAAATCTTCAATGTACGTAATCAAATATTTTTAATCAGTTCTATCTTGTTAATTTAACGAGTGGCATACTCAAAACATTTTAAAATTAAGGTCAAGATCAGATGATTATTGGAATTTAATAAGTGGCATCTCTTACTTGATAATTTAGTCAAGTGCAGAAGTTCTTTACTTGCCTTAAATATCTTAAGTGTAAATAGAAGGTTATAACCAGTTCGAAGCACATATTCACAGATTGTGTGTTCATTAGGACAATATGGAATAAATTGAAAATAATGAATTACCTCAATTGCAACTTGCTGATGGACCCAATTAATTTGATCCTGAATCGTCAATTAGATCCTAAATTGAAGCAATTATTGGCTCTTATACTCTTTCATGTGTGGAAAGAGCGATGTAGAAGAATCTTTGATGAACTCAGGATGAGAGAGGAGAGGTTAATTGATTTGATTCTTCAGGATAAATTGGATATTGAGAGAGCTTTGGAGTTAGGGATGATGGAATGGGAAGAAGGCGAGGAGGAGGAGGAGGAGGAGGAGGTGGCCAGTACCAGTTAGAGGAGGACGAGGAGGAGGAGGAGGTGGTCGGTGCCAGTTAGAGGTGGATGGATTTGGTTACGTTAGGGGAGGAGAGTAGATCTGGAGGGGACCGTATAGACATGGCGACAGATTGTAAGAGAAGAGAATGATAACCCTAACGTTTGGACAGGCAAGTGTAAGAATAAAGAGTAAGGAATGGGATTCTCGGATTGTGCTAAAGTCAGGATTAGTATTCTAGCCTGTTATCAGGATTCTGTTTCTTGGTTTTGGTTTTATTTTCTTTCTTAAGATAGTTTTGAATACTAAGTAATTAAGTCTTGTTGATGTAAATTGTAAAGAAAACTGTTAATTAATTAAACAATAGAAGTGGGACTTGAGAGCCCACTCTATTTTCATCAAAAAAAAAAAAAAAAAATGTTAGAAACCTGATTCCAGATTTGTGGTCTCGGGTTAATAGCCGGTACCATGGGTCTTTTACAGGTCGAAAATATGCGGTACCACGACAGTACGCCGTATTGCACGATTTTTAAGAGAAATGGTGATGGCTTCAAAATCACAGAGTACATTCCAACATGTTTTATTACAAAGAAACTGACAATCCAACAAATGCCGAAACAGTAGGCAATTGCCTACTATTCAAAAAAAAAAAAAAAAAAAAACAAATGCCGAAACAAATTATTCCTTTCAATAATTACCACAACATAATAATTAATTTATTTAATTACGTATTTAATTAATTAAATCACGCATTCATTTTCTCATGTCTTCTCTTCCTCTCATGTGAGAGCTTCTTCGCGAATTCAGCGATGGCTTCTTCATTTGTTCCTTGTCCTTCGCAAGGGTCGTAAGTTCCTGTTTCCATGTTCACTCTAGCTACTTTCCTCTTCAACAGATCGTTTCCAATGCTGACTAATTGTTCCATGTTTTCCTTTGTCGTCACGTCAACTGATGACGTGTCGCCACTCAAACTATCGTCCTAATTATCACCATAAAAAAAATAATCAGCTCGACATTCGCTAAGTTATGTTTATCAGCGAATATATGATACCTGAATACGAAGATAGTGATGCTGAGTTTGAAGCGCTTGAAAAAGAACAGCAGCGTGAATATCAACCATATCAGCACTTGCATGAGAGAAGATATCGATTAATGGCGTGAAACCGCCGTGATAGAGCCACTTTAGAACGCCCCATTTCGCGCAATCTGGAGCTGAATATTTCTCAGATTGCTTTGCCGATCCTGTCCCGAGCGAAATGATCAAGAATCGTCCATAATCTATCGGGTGTATTGGGAAGAAATCAGAGTTCTCCAGTATTATCTCCTTCGTGATAGCCGTCATTGCTAACATTGTCTATCGACGAAGTACATAAAAAGACATAATAATTAATAAATGATTAACAAATATTTTATGATTTCAATTAATTTCTAATTAAAGTAGTTGCATATATACCGGATTGTTTGCAGCCACGCCACCATCAACGAGATGGAACTCCCTTTTACCCCCTTTATCATCCTTTGTTTCAAAAAAATGTGCAGGAAGATATGTCGGAGCCGCAGATGTACTAATGCAAATATCTGACATCAGAGCATCCTTCAGAGGATCCACTTTTGCCTAATTTCAAATTAATCAATCAAAACATGATATTAACCATGGATTTGTAATGCAATTTGGGTTTGAAAAGTGCTAGTACCTCATAAGAAGAGAATATAGTTGGCTGCAAATACTTGACATCAAAAGTAGGGATAATTATATTTGTGATTGCCTGGCTTAGTTTTGTTTCGTTCGTTAAACTTTTAATCTTGGAGTGAAGAAATTTGCCGTCATATTTGGGACCCGCCAAGATGCCGGTCATCGTTGCCAATTGCGTGAAAGGACCCATTCTACATCAATCACATTCACGGTAATTAATCTATCCGGATTATCAAATTTCAAAACTCTTGACACCAAATGAAATAGTTTTAATTTTTGATTAATTACTGTTTCCTTGGAAAAATCTTCGGACCGTTTTCCAAGTAAAACTTGTTTATATCCTTGGCAGCGAAAACCGGACGGTTATCTTTGTCTGGTGTTGTGAGCATTGCAGTGACGAGTCCTCCCGTACTCGTCCCTGCAATCATGTCAAAGTAGTCCGCAATTCTTGCTTCCGGCCCGTCCAATTCCTATAAATTCAAATCATTTAATTTCACGTATCACAAGAATTTTACAGTTTGTATACTAGTTATACATACTTGGAGTTGGGCCTCGAGATAATTGAGAATGGTGGCCGGAATGAGTCCTCTAATGCCGCCTCCGTCGATGCTGAGAATAGTGATGAGCTTGCCCATGGAAGGAGGAGGAATCGGAGCAGGGTTCTCCGTGCTCGAGGCATCATTGGAGCCCATTGATTTGAGAGATGAGATGTTACTTGGAGAAGATAGAGAGATCAAGAGATGTTAAGTCTTGCTTTTTTTTAATCAAGTGTTCTTGTTGAGTGTGAATATATAGGCATGGATTAATGAGGTTCATTCGAGGGGAGCTTTCAAGACTATTATTATTTTTTTTTTAATTCCAAACTATTGAAATAAACACACTGCCAGCATGGTAAAGAATTTTGTATTCTCTTGGGATCCGAGCACGTTCATTCTGCTTAATGATTGATGAAATTTGCAGAAAGGCACCTCAAATATGTTTTATTTGAAAAAAGGGAAATTGCAAATGGTACTTTCTTTGTTAATTTTAAATGAGAAATTCCAAGTTGAACCTGCGGTTCGTGTTGATACATAAAACTGTGTATATTATATTCTACTTGTATTTTTTATGTAGTTTTAAAGATACACTCTGATACATACGGCGATATGTTAAATTATACTTGGTTTTCCTTATTCAAGTTAGCAAGTCCTATTTTAGATTTACTATGAGATTACCCTCACTTCGCGATGGGTGTGTTTCATTTGTTTTAACATAATTTATTCATAATTATGAATTACCATTCATAAATAAAAAAATTATTTTGTGCTGAAGGTTTGAATTTAGAAATATTATTTTGCTTAAATAAGTTCGATGATGACAAAATTTATTATACCATTTTCAAATATGACACAATGCGAAATATTTATTTAGTACTCTAATATCATTGATAATAAATACACGAGCCTACTTCATAGTTTAAAAAAAAAAATACTCTAATATCATATTCCAAAAATCTAAATGATACTAATAATAAATAAAACATGCATCGGCATACATAAAAAATAAAATGCTACTATAAGATAATGATGAATCATACGACATATGTAGTAACAAATCATTAACTGATATTTTTTATTGATTCAAAATTCATTTGAAATTATAAATAATATCAAACTTATAGTGAAAATAATTTAATGTATAATATTGAATTTAAATTTAGAATAAATATAAATACAAATTATTTTATATCATATGTTTTTTTTTAATTTATTTTTTCTAAAAATAAAAATATGATTTGATAGGTGTTTATAGGTTTAATAAGTTATTTGAATTGATATTTGTATAATTTTATTATACATCAATTAATTTTCACGAACGTGTACGTTCATTTATCCTTATATGTATTCTTTTATCGTTGATCCAAAACTGTATTTCCTTCAGAAGTCACATCACCAAACATAATGGTCAATAATCATTAATAATTATGATGATGTGGCTTCGTGAGGAGGCTAAAAAATAGGTACAAAATAAGAGAGCGAGTAAATTAGAATGTGTAACTTCGGATTATTTTATTATAATATTATATTATATCCATATAATATATATAATGATATTATTTTTATAAAATTTATTGTATTAGTATTATTCATTATTCATATAATTTTGGTTTGTTTTTAATTAAAGAAAAATCACATGATAGAAATTATTGTATTATTATTTTCATCAATGTTTTTAGTTTATCAAATTCGTCGCTATTGAAATAGAAGTTCTCTAGGGTTGTTTGATATGCAAGAATGTGTGGGAAAATGATCAATTTCCCGGAAAATGAGGGATATCCATCGTTTGATGTTTAAGAATTGGTGAGAATCGATTTTCTTGTAGATATCACTTGAGTCATTTTTGCAGAAAACGGTTTCCCACCAAAATGAGTAGAAAACAATTTCCATCAACACTAAGTATTAATAATATATGTTTATAATAAAAATAAAAAAATTTAAAATCCTTTATTTGATGATTAATTATATATGTTTATACACAAATATTGAATGGTATTTATCATATATGTTTATACACAAATATTGAATGGTATTTATCATATATGTTTATACACAAATATTGAATGGTATTTATCATATATGTTTATACACAAATATTGAATGGTATTTATTTATAATAGAAATAAAAATAAAAATAATAATAATAATAATAATATTATTATTATTATTATTATTATTTAAAATAATAATATGATGATGATAATAATAAAATAATAAAAAGTAATAATGATAATAATAATACCAATATTTACTCTTGTTTCACAATCTGGACATTAAGCAAAATTTCCTCAAAATCTTCCAAATTATTTTACATCAAACGGCACGTATATTCTTGCACATCAAACGCCATTTGATCACTTGCAGAACGGGCGGGTCCCAACTCCCAAGTCCCAAGTGGATTTTTCTTTTCCAAAAAATTGCCCATCCACAAGAAAATTGTAGTCTGTGTCTGTGAGTTATCACTTATCATTATTATACACCGGCGCATGGGTTACTGGAATTTGCAATTTCATTTTATTTTAAAATTTTAAAATATTTAGGTTGTTCAAAAATATATGAGAAAAATAGCAATATTCATTCAGCTTGTCAACTCTTATGTCCTTTAAAAAATTTAAATCGTGTCCTCGTGACAATATAATATTAATGTATCATATCAATCCATATTTGCCAGGTTGTTAGGATATAACTCGTTGATTTTCTGTCCTTTCGAACATGGTAAACACATTACAGTGTGACAGTATCTCAATTATTTTGACCATTCGATAATGAGATATAGATATTTATTTATATTTTTACTTTTATGAATTTGCTGATATGATCATTGCAGAATAATTGAGCAACTATCCTGATCCATCGCCAAGTCAAGATAAGTTTCTTAATTGTGCATGTGTTTTGCGATGTTAATATTTTAATTAGTTTTAGATTTCAGCTACAATCAGGACATCGTCATAAATAGTACCAGATAAATTGGTGCTGTTGGGTAGGTATGAAAATAAATGATCATTGCCAAATAATAACAATACATTTATTATCGGTTCCGAAATGACGAGATCTCGCTAAAATTATTGGTGCCATTAGTCCCGATTAATCAATTATCAATTACCTACGGGTTTTCAATGAAAAATATGAGTTAAATCAGATTATTAACTTTTTGGACCAGTCTAAACGTGAATTATTTGATTTGTTCATTTTACATATAGTTCAAATAGCCGTTATAATTCTCGCATAAGCAATATATCATATAAAAGACCATAAAATATTTTTTTCGTGTAAAATGTGACAAAATTGAGGGGCCCAACTCATTTTTTTTCTTCTCATTTTAACATATTCTAAAGAAGTAAGACTCGCGAGTTATGATAAGCACAAAAGACTAAATCGACACATGGGGGTATTCAAATTATTCCATTACAACTGATATGTAGTGTCACTTTCATTGTGTCAATTAATTGGCATGTGCTAATATTCAATTACATACCTTCATGGCATTATTGAGTTCTTATCCCCCAATCATAACAAATCTCAAGTCTAACCATATATTAATTTCAAGAAAACAATGTCGATACAGAAAAACTTTAGATTCTTCATGTTTAAATAAATGTAATGTACCTTGGCAAAAATAACTCGAAAAATTGTACTTGTTTTTGTATCACTTGGTTTTGGGTTTGATAACATCTAAACCGCCCATAAACGGCCTGAGAGGCTCGGGGATAACAACGGATCCGTCCTCGAGCTGGAAATTCTCCAACAAGCAAATCATCATTCGAGGTACAGCACATGCAGTTGCATTTAGCGTGTGTACAAACTGTGTTGGAGCCGATCCCGCTCCTTTACCCTTTTTTGAATTGTTACTGGTTGAACTCGGATCAGATCGATTTGGACGAAATCGTATTCCTAGTCTCCTACTCTGGTAGTCTGTGCAATTCGATGCGCTTGATATCTAAAATTCAAAATATACATAAATATTCGCAAAGATAATTTATGATATTCTCAAAATAGTTTTTTAGTCGTGGAAATTTTTCAAGAACCCCTCATATTTACTCGTGTTTCCGTAAAGCACCCTACTTTTAACTTTATTTTGTAAAAACATCAGCCAACATTTTTAATACTTAAAACACCCTAACTTTAATTACTTAAAACACCCTAACTTTTATTCACCGTCTAATCAATATATAACGCATACAAAGGTATATTGGACATATATACAAATGCATATTAGATAAGTAAAAAGGTATATTTGATAAGTACAAAGGTATATTGATATTCCAAAAGGTATATTAGACATAAGCAAAAAAATATACAGTATAAATGAAAAATATGTTGATATTAAAAAAAGATATACTGGACATATATACTGCATGAATAGAAGAGTATGTTATTATTCAAAAAGGTTCACTCGACAAATGTGAAGGTCAAGTGAGTAGGTAAAAAGGCATATTACTGACGCATGTCACGATTAGACGATGAATAAAACAATATGGGCTTATTTCAAAAAAAATATTATGCAATCAAGACTAATTTTAGCCCATGATTTTAGCCAAAATCAGAAAATGTCTAATTTTTAAAAAATAAATAAAAATAAAGCATACCTCGCCGTACCGGCCAAGTCCAGGCATCCAAGCTTCGACATCGAATTTCCGGTACGCAGGCGCACCCAAATCTCCAGTCGCCATATCCAAAACCCTAAACCAACCCACAACAAACAAAATCATACATAACCAAAATAACAAAAAAATATAAATTAAATAAATTAATCAAACCAAATAAATACTTGAAATGAAGACCAAGCGAAGCAAAAAGCTCTTCTTCAATCCCAATCAACTCCTCGTGATACGTCTCACTCTCTTCCGGTTTACAAAACACAAACATCTCTACCTTACTAAATTGATGCACCCTATACAATCCCCTGCTCAAATCAAAATTTTTTTTTTTTGCAAAAAAACCCCTGCATTCTCCTCAAATTACAATAAAAGGGGGGGAGGAATACATACTTTGTGGCGGTACCAGCAGCGCCAGCTTCGGTGCGAAAACAATGAGAATACGCAACGTATTTCAAAGGCAAATTAGATTCAGCCAGAATCGAATCCATATGAATTCCTCCAACTGGAATCTCCGCAGTGCCGATCAAGCACTGATCGCTGTCTTCGATCGAATAGACCTGGTCCGGCATTTAATGCACGAGCCATCAAATTAAAATTTACATTTTTTTTTTGCAATTCGTACAAACCTGTGTGTTTTGTCCGCGCGGTTGGAACCCGCATTTCTCGAGTAACGAGGATCTGACGATTTCGGGAGTGATGAGCGGCGTGAAACCTTTCTTTGACACGTGGGAAATGGAATAGTTTATCAATGCCATTTCTAATAATACCGCTTCGTTTTTTAAGTAGTAGAATTTCGATCCGCTCACCTGTTTAATGATTGTGTAAATAAATACTTAATAAATTAGTAATTAAGAGAAATTAATTATAATAATGACGATTACTTCAGAGGCTGCATCGAAATCGAATAAATCGAGCTCTTTTCCCAACTGGAGATGATCTTTGATAGTAAAATCAAATTCTTTAGGACTCCCTATCTGTTAAAATAAAATTGAACTATAAAGTATAAACCAAAAAGGTTGATATATGAAATTATTTATGAATATACCGTTTTTCTTATGAAAGAATCATCTTCTCCGCCTATTGGTACGTCAGGATGAGTGGTATTGGGGATACATTGTGCTTCTTGTTGAAGCTTATCTGATAATTCGATCAAGTTTTCTTCTAAGGATACGAGCCCTTCTTTCAAACTCTTACCTTCTTCTACAAGAGCTTGGCGAATAGAGGGTTCGAGCTTGGCTTTCATTTTGTTAGCAACGGAGTTTCGTTCGGCTCTGAGACGCTCCACCTCCTGCCATCTGTCCATAATTAGAATTACTTTCCTTCTTCATAAGGTTAAATTAGCAATTTGAGTATCAATTTTGTTTTGATTCATTCAATGGAGACCTTCTGAAGATTGAGGAATTGTTCATAGAGCTCGAGGACGAGGTCTAGATTAGCAATGGAGTTTCGGTTCTTAATATTGGCAGCGACTAACTCTTTGTTGTCTCTTATCCATTTGAAATCGATTGCAGCTTTCCATTGAGGCGGCTTTGTCGTAACTACACAGAAAATAAGTGTTTATTTGGGTTTTATCACTGAATTGCAAAAGGTACTACCTTTCTGGTCCTCTTGCACTGCAACCGCAGCCGAAGCAGAGAAATCTCTCCGAATAAAAATTCGTTTATCCGATACGAGGCGAGACGAGAAGGAAAGCGTCAGAGTTTTCAAAGGAGAGAAAAGCGATGAGCTCCGGCGAATAGACGGCGACTTCGATATCAGTGCAGCGGAGGCAGCTCCACCTCCCAAGCAACTGCGGGTTAACATTGCAACTGAAGCAACGACGGCGTCGACCACTGACTGGAAGAAGGCGGCGACGAGGACGAGAGAAAGGAAGACGATGAGGGGTTTATCCGTTTATGTCAGACATGTCTCGTCTTGTATACAAACATACTTGCTTGACGTAAAAGCCCATTCTAATTCTTTTTTTTCTTTTTTTTTTTGCAAAAAAGGCCCATAGGCATAAGCCTATTCTAATTCTAATTTCTAACTCGAAAGCAAAAAAGAATGGGACTCGGCCGAAAATAAGAAGATATAAAAGCCTGACATTATCTCAAAACTGTCAGTACAGGATCTTGCTCAGGCGAAAATTAAGGCCATATTCTAATTCTAATTCTAATTCTAAATTAAGGCCATATCTCAAGCCTATTCTAATTCTAATTTCTTGTAATATGAGCCTCTATATAATTAAGGCCATATTCCTCCTGTAATATGGGCCTCTATATAACGGTGGCCTTATTTCAGCACAGGATCTTCCTCAGACGAAAATTAAGGCCATATTCTAATTCTAATGCTATTCTAATTCTAAATTAAGGCCATATCTCAAGCCTATTCTAATTCTAATTTCTTGTAATATGAGCCTCTATATAATTAAGGCCATATTCCTCCTGTAATATGGGCCTCTATATAACGGTGGCCTTATTTCAGCACAGGATCTTCCTCAGACGAAAATTAAGGCCATATTCTAATTCTAATTCTAATTCTAAATTAAGGCCATATCTCAAGCCTATTCTAATTCTAATTTCTTGTAATATGAGCCTCTATATAATTAAGGCCATATTCCTCCTGTAATATGGGCCTCTATATAACGGTGGCCTTATTTCAGCACAGGATCTTCCTCAGACGAAAATTAAGGCCATATTCTAATTCTAATGCTATTCTAATTCTAAATTAAGGCCATATCTCAAGCCTATTCTAATTCTAATTTCTTGTAATATGAGCCTCTATATAATTAAGGCCATATTCCTCCTGTAATATGGGCCTCTATATAACGGTGGCCTTATTTCAGCACAGGATCTTCCTCAGACGAAAATTAAGGCCATATTCTAATTCTAATTCTAATTCTAAATTAAGGCCATATCTCAAGCCTATTCTAATTCTAATTTCTTGTAATATGAGCCTCTATATAATTAAGGCCATATTCCTCCTGTAATATGGGCCTCTATATAACGGTGGCCTTATTTCAGCACAGGATCTTCCTCAGACGAAAATTAAGGCCATATTCTAATTCTAATTCTAATTCTAAATTAAGGCCATATCTCAAGCCTATTCTAATTCTAATTTCTTGTAATATGAGCCTCTATATAATTAAGGCCATATTCCTCCTGTAATATGGGCCTCTATATAACGGTGGCCTTATTTCAGCACAGGATCTTCCTCAGACGAAAATTAAGGCCATATTCTAATTCTAATTCTAAATTAAGGCCATATCTCAAGCCTATTCTAATTCTAATTTCTTGTAACATGAGCCTCTATATAATTAAGGCCATATTCCTCCTGTAATATGGGCCTCTATATAACGGTGGCCTTATTTCAGCACAGGATCTTCCTCAGACGAAAATTAAGGCCATATTCTAATTCTAATTCTAAATTAAGGCCATATCTCAAGCCTATTCTAATTCTAATTTCTTGTAACATGAGCCTCTATATAATTAAGGCCATATTCCTCCTGTAATATGGGCCTCTATATAACGGTGGCCTTATTTCAGCACAGGATCTTCCTCAGACGAAAATTGACAAAAATTTCCTGTTAAAAATAAAAAAAAATAAAAAAAAATTGTCACATGTGATGTCACGCTCTTATCGATCACGTACGTAAACATGAAATGTTTTAATCGAGTCCTTAATTTACATAGAATCACAATATCGAATTATTTTATTGGTATAATTACTTCAATAATTACCTCAATTTCAGATAATTACCATAAATATCATTATTTTATTTTTAAAAAAAATATAGAGGACTCTGAGAAGTCCCACGCCTATTGAATATATTTCATTAAACGAAATATTATAGTCTCTATTAGAATTAGTTACCACTCCAATTACCCTACTTGACTCTTATAAGACTATCATTTCAGAAATAATAAAACATCCATCAACAGTCGAAATTGAAATCTCAACTTATTCAACCACACTCTAAAACCCAGAAATTAATTAACAAATTTGAAGTGCGAGTTCTTAACAAAATTCGGAAATAGAAACCAATTTATTTCAACAAATATATAAGATCATTCATCTCCTCTCTCTTCGTTTGCCCTCGTTCTTAAATTTTACAAGCTTCTGTCCCCAATTTTTTTGTTTGTCTAAATCCTAGAATGCTCCTTCTTCTCCAACTCGAATTCTCCAAGAAGGGATTTGAAATGACCCCTCCAAACTCATGGGGGCGGTGCTTTGCCACTTGATGTTTAGACATGTTATAACGCAGACATGTTGATTCTCTGGATAGCTGGGGACCGTATGGCCATGAAGTATGATAGGGAAGTGAAAAATGGCCTCCCCATGTTCATGGGAGGCGCTTGCCACTGGATGTCTCGGCATGTTGTAAATATCATTACTAGTAAAACAGAAAAGAATAATGTTGGTGTCTACAATAATAATTACTTCAAATTGCAGTATCTTATTGTCGTTATCACTCTATTTACATCATAGAATCACAATTTTCATATCAAAATAAGTATGAAAATTATATTAAAATTAATACATAATTTTCATAAATCCATAAATAACGAAAAAAAATTGTGTCTACAAAAAAAAAATGCTAGAGTCACATACACAAATCACCGAATTCATCTCGATTTACAAATTTATATGTAAAATATAAGTGTGGGACCCACCTATATAATTTCACTTCGATGATAATTTTGTGAATTGATTCTGGAGTTTTGTTTACAAAATACAAAATTGAAACTCAATTCTATTTTGTTCTGATGTAATTCGTCTTTCTCTTTTCCAATTGAAGGTTGAATATTTTTTTTTTAATAGTATCAAGGTTGAATATCTATCTATATACTAATGCAAGGGGATTTACTGCCTCCTGGTGCAGCCACGTCACCAGGGGCCTATTCGTTAATTTTTTTTTTTAAATTTTGGTCCTTTTTTATTTACAAATTGGTCCTTTTTTTTAAAAAAAATTTACATTTTGGTCCTTTTTTGTTACATTTTGGTCCTTTATATTTGCATTTTGGTCCTTCGAAGTTTTAATATTCACATTTTGGTCCAGGGGCCTCAAATTGGTCCTGTTTTTTAAAAAAAATTACATTTTGGTCCTTCTTTATCACATTTCGGTCCTTTATATTTGCATTTTGGTCCTTTTTTCGAAAAAAAATTACATTTTGGTCCTTTTTTTTCATTTTGGTCCTTTATATTTGCATTTTGGCCCTTCGAAGTTTTGAAATTTACATTTTAGTCCAGGCAGCCACGTCACCAGGGGTCTATTTGTAAAAAAAAAATATTTTTTTTACATTTTGGCCCTTTTTGATTTACAAATTGGTCCTTTTTAAAAAAAAAATTTACATTTAGGTCCTTCTTTTTTACATTTTGGTCCTTCGAAATTTTAATATTCACATTTTGGTCCAGGGGCCTCAAATTGGTCCTGTTTTTTTAAACAAATTACATTTCGGTCCTTTTTTATCACATTTCGGTCCTTTATATTTGCATTTTGGTCCTTCGAAGTTTTAAAATTTACATTTTGGTCCTTTTTTCCCCATTTTGGTCCTTTTTTATTTACAAATTGGTCCTTTTTTCGAAAATTTTTTACATTTTGGTCCTTTTTTTTCACATTTTGGTCATTTATATTTGCATTTTTATCCTCCGAAGTTTTAAAATTTACATTTTGGTCCTTTATTATTTTTCTTGAAAAACTAAAATAAAATTATAATAAGTTGAACAATATTAATAAAAGAACATCTTGCAAATATTTAAAAATAAAATATCACAAAACTATTAAAAAATACATAAAAAGAAAACTAAAATAAAAAATAGATGTTTAAATAGATATTTTCTATGAATATATTTGCAAGGTGTTTATTTATTATCATTTAATGTTAGTTTTTTTATGAATAAAGAATGTAATATTAAAATTATATAAACAAAATATGTAATAATTTAAATTTTTTTAAATCACTACGTACGTGTTAAGAAGTGTTTATGAATTTTCTTAAAATTAATAAAAAATAACAAAAATAAGTTTTAATTATTACATATGAGATTCGGAGGGTATTTTGGAAAAAAAAAAATTAATATCATCCATAAGGAGTATTTTAAAATAAAAGTTTGGTAAAGAGTTTTTTTTTTTGGGAGTTTACGAAAAGATAGAGAATTTTTTATAATATCCAAAAAAAATTAGGGGGTTAAAAATATACCAAATCATGGATGTGCGAATAATCATGACATAATTTAAATTAAAGATTCGAACGAAACGGTTAGCGATGACATCGTCAAACTTTGTTGTTGGCTGACCACACAAAGGACGAAAAATATTTGTACTAAATATGTAGCGAAATTAAAGATTTGTGAAATTAAAAACACTCTTTTTTTCAGCAATGTTTTCTGAACTATTATGTTCTTAATAAATTTCATGACGACTCATTCGTTCTTTTTCCTTATTTTACTTATGAAGTATAAAATATAGATAATTTTTTTAGCAATAACCGTTTGAATTATTCAAGAAATCCGGCTCTTAAAATTTTCAAACGATTTTTGCTACAAAATTTCACTCGCACACAACACACTAAATTACACATATAATAATGATTACAAAAAGAAAGTCACATACACAAAACGAACAATAATTTTTTTTAACTACATTACTTATAAACCCGAACAGCCCGCGCAATTGCGCGGGGGTAATGCTAGTTTTATAATAATGTAGGGTTTAAAAATTATATTGCGGGAATACTTAAAGAAATTGACTCTATTTTTTTCATCATTTCATCGTATTCGTATTGTATCTTAAATTTCATGTGAAAAATTACATTATAGTATCTGATACGGCTCTCGAGTCATACTAAACTGGATGTATCCCTTATAACAGAGAATACACACACATCACTACAGGTAAAACGTTACAATAAAACTAGTCACCAACTCTTCAGGTAAGCGGTCATGTTCCTCGCTAGTAACTTTCACCGAATATTTCACGCAACAATCTTACTTTTTAAGCAATATATTGACTGCGCATAGTATTAGAAGATAATCAATTACAATACAATTCGGAGTAAATATAGTAAGTATATTTTCGGGGTCGGATTACTTACGAGCATTAAGTAGCCCATCAGCCTCCACCGGCCCGCTTCGTTGACAAATAGTAATACACCCCATTTTCTTAATAGACCCTCGTACAAATTATTATTCTCATTCATTAAGGAGTCATAATAATTTTGCTTTAAAAATAATTTGAATGTTTAGTTAGGTATGGATGTAAAGTCTCGCCAGAAAGGAAAAGGCCAAGCCTTTCCCCAACCTTCCAGCAAGCCATCGCTCACCGACTGTGAGAGAGAGAGAGAGGAAAGAGGGAGAGCTTGCCGCGATGGCACCGCACCCTCGTATTCTCTTTCCCTGGCCTGCCAACGCGACCGAGTGCCTGACGTCCTGTTCGGAGGCCTGCCTTTACTACCGCTTCTGTGACCTCCCCTCCCCTCCTCCTCCCCCTCCGGATTCCCCTATACATCTCCCCCGTTTCCTTCACCTTCCTATCTTCCTCCTCATACCATCTTCTCTTCTGATCCTTCTCTCCCTCTCCCTTTTCTTCCTCTGTGTTTTTCTGTACTTTCGCCGCCGCCGACGCAGAAATCGAAATTTGAATTCTACCCCTGTTACGATTGTACCTTCTATACCGATGGTCACGAATGATGCCGACCAACATTATGTTTGGTACATAAGAACTGTCGGATTGGATGATTCTGCAATTCATGCTATTTCAGCATGGTCCTATAAGTCAGGAGATGGTACCGGTACTGGCAATGGTACGGGTGGATGCGCCGTCTGTCTAGGAGAATTCCATGATGGAGAGTTGCTTAGATTGTTACCCAAATGTGATCATGCTTTCCACGTATCGTGTATTGACACCTGGCTCAGGGCCCATGCCAATTGTCCTCTCTGTCGAGCACCTGTAATGGCTCCGGGTAATTCTTCCATGCCTCCTCCCCCTCCTTCGCCTTCCGACGAGTCTGACGAGTTCTCCGATGGCGAGGATTTGAATACGAGCGAAGGAAATGGAGGGGTAAGTGGTAGCGTTAACGAGCCTTCATCTTCTTCACGCACACAACATGTTCGACGATGTTCCTCGATGGGCTCGTTGCCTGTTGATTGCAAAGACAGGAAATTTGAAAAAGGATCAGGGTCGAAAAGCAAAGATGTGAATGGTACTTTGGATTTGGAGACGGTCGAGTTGGAAAGGTCGCGTTCTTGCAGTTGCAATGGATTTTTTCTATCAAGGTGAGAAATGTATAATCTTGTTTATGGTTGTGTTGAAAGGAAGGTGAATGGTGATCTTTCCTTAATGTATATATGATATAGACTTATAGTATGGAAGTTTATAAGTTAATAAGGTATAGTCACATAATTGATGGTTTTGGCATAGAGGAAGAGGGGGTATAATTAGGTATACATGCATAAGAAATAGTGTTAATTGTAAATAATGATGCTTAATAAAGTTACTAGTAAGTTAATCTTTTTTTGACCTCTAGTGATATTTGTTCTAATCTATGTTGCTAAATAATGGCCAAGTGACATGGTAACCATTTCGATTCGAGAACACCTAAAAACATTATTCATCTTTACTTGTTTATAATGAGTTTAATTTACGAGGTTTATTTTCTTGGATTCCATTTTGGACTGGTATGTAGTGTCTGTATGGTTCACTAACATAGGTGCTCCTCTATAGGTTTATAAGGTTTATATGTTGATATTATTTTCTGATTATCATTGTTTTGTTTTTTATTGTTTATAATTTTGTCACAATATTATGATGTTGGAATAATACTCTAAAAATAATCATTGCCTTTGCCGTCATACTCGGAAGTATTTTTCCTTCGTAGTTAATTATTTGTAAGTTTTTTGCTGTTGCGAGTTAGGAGTATTGCGTATAAAAATATTCAAACATGCATGGCCTGAATTTCAGCAATTCGTTATACGTTTTGCTACGAATAAACTGCTACGGAGAATTCCGACTTTGTTGATAATACCTCACTGCTCCTCTCTTCACTTCTAATTCTAACTATCCAACTCCATAAATGAGTTCATCTCAGAAAGCAAAAGAAAATTTCTTTTTTTTTCTCTCTCTCTCACCATTGATCATCACATTTTAAGAACTAGTGAGAAGGACTGAAGGAGGGAAATCATGACGAGCAAAACATTATTATTTGTTTTGCTCTTTTGCTACCTAACAATAACAAACGGTGCGCTTGACGAGGCGATACGTTTGCGTCCATTGAGTCCGGCTGCGAGAGCAAGAAGGGCGAGGAATATTGCTCTGTTCGCCCAAAAATCGATGAGTAACGGCACGGCACGGCGAACCAGCAACCATACATTGGAAAACAAGACGGAATGAAACACGCCGATAAAATTATCGAACTACCGGGACAGCCTGCAAATGTAAAACTCGAGCAATATTCTGGATACGTAACCATAAATCCTCAATCAGGGAAGGCGCTTTTCTACTATTTCGTGGAGTCTGCTCAAGATGCTGCCACGAAGCCACTTGTCTTGTGGCTAAACGGAGGTAAGATTTTATTGTTTTGTGGCATTTAAGTATAAACTAAGTTTTAAACGGAGGTAAGATTTTACTATTTCGTGGATACGCAACCATACAAGGGCTGTGATTTCTACATCACCGGAGAGAGTTATGCCGGAAGATATATTCCTCTTCCCGCCAATTATATCATCTTCGAAAATAGCAGCAGTTCCGCCGCCACCATCAACGTCAAAGGCGTCGCGGTAACTATTAAATTAGTATTCGCTTATATATTCATGAATTTCTAAAATATTTGTGTATATATATTGAAGATGGGAATTGGGAAATCCTTACTTTGACGAAAACATAAACGAGAAGGGAGTATACGATTTTTTATATGCACGAGACGTGATCTCGAAAGACGACTTAGTGGGCCGAAATATCTTAATATCCTCTATATGCTTTCAAGTTCTTTAATTTTTAAAGAGTCCCCTATTATGAAATAATTTAGTGATCATCAAATTTACTCTCTTATTTTGAATTTAACATTGTGTTATTTTCTTATGTCATATTGTCACGTTCATTTCAACGATTAAAATATGATATGTGACAAACTTTAAACATTCATAAATCATTAATTTTTTTATAGTCATACTTTATTTGTAGTCATTTATTCATTCTTTATTTTAAAACATGTTTTAATTATTTTTAGAAATCCGCGTCATCCTAAATTTATGACGTGGACTATGACTATTCTTATTGGTTATGTTCACATTAGGCTAATTATATTCAATTATTTATTATTTTTCACAAAATTATACGATCGAATATAAATATAATGGAAGATGAAAATTGTATATATAAAATACAAATAAATTAATATATAATATTATAAAATATAAAACATACAACATATATTAATTTTATTTTGAGAACTTTAATTTTAAAAATCCATCAAATATATTTGTTTCGGAATTCTCTTTAGTTTGATATCCATATTAACATAATTCATACATACCGTTTTCTATAATTTGAATTTATAAATATATTAATATATTACGTACAAAAATATAATGCAAAAAATGCATATTTACGTAATATAATTTTGAGTATTAGTATTTATTTTTATAAATATTTTAACTATAATTTTATATAATATTAAGTAGATTATATTTGTGTTTTTGTTCAAACAAATTTAATATTAAATTAAAAAAACTAATAGAAATTTAAAAATAGTTTATCTATCTAAATAACTTCTTAAACTTATAAACTTCAAATAGTATTGTTATTTTTTAAAATATATATTTTAAAAAATATGATATAATATGAAATGAAATAATTTATGTCTATGTTTATGCTAAATTAAATTTTGATATTATTTACTAAATGATTTTCTCTATTAAGTTCGAATTATTTATAATTTTCATTGCATTTTTGTATTTGATATTATATGAAATATTATGACTAACAATGATACAGTATTTGTTGTTATTTTTTTGTAAAGTGTTTAATCTAATATATTATTAAACAACGATACTGATACAAGTATTATTATTTGATAAAAATAAGTTTTTGTATCATAATATAAAATAATTATAAAACATATACGTAATTATAATAATTTTATTTTAAGATGATATGATCAATGTATTTTGTATTATATTGGAAAACATAATTAACATGCTATTGCAAGTATTCTCTTAGTTTTTGGAAATATAATCTACACACGACTCCAAAGCAATGACACAAGATAATGCAGATGATCTTGGAGTCATGCATGGATCAACTTGCAAAGGTGGGTTCCCCATCCAACATATTAATAATCATTGAACTAAATGCCAACAAAAGAAATTTAAAACTTTTTTCGCATGAAGTGTCCATGGAATAATTATAGAAGATAAATTGAAATATTTGATAACTCTTGAAAATATAACAAATCTATCGTTGAAAAAAACGATACGTGATATTTTTTAATGTGTACATTAAAAAAAATTACACTCAATACTTTTTCGAATATGTTCACTAACAAAATTCACATAACCATGACTACAAAGTAGTAAGAAATTTGTCATTTATATAATTGATTCAATTTTGATTTGTATTTGTAGAAAACTACGAAAAAAGATATTTAAGTTCTTTTGTCCTTAAGACTAGTCACGAAGAATAGTTTCCTTTAGAAACGATATATTTAGCACCAAATAACCCTCAATTTTCTTTTCGATGATGTTATCATTCATTAATGAAAAATTATATTGCCCCCTCTACATTTTTCCAGAATCCTTGATGTGTTGGCATAAATTTAATGGACTCGATTAATGCTAAATTCAAATCAATACATGGTAAACAATAAAATTATGCAAATTAATACATGGTATTAATTATATGACAGAATAGTATTAATTAGATGATCATCGACATTTATTATGCTATGAACCAAATCATTAAAAAATGATTTGGTTTATTTAATTATTTATTATATTTGATTTTACAAATGACAAGTCATATTTATTTAACAAATTTTATTATTTTCTTTTCAATTTTTTTTAAAAACAAAATATTGTCATTTTTATTTTTCTAACTTTTGCGAACTTATTATTTTTATTTTTAATGCTATATTTTTGTTTATTTTTTATGATATTTTATTCATGTATATCCTTTTAACACATGTTAAACGGTGTATTAATTCGGTCAAATAACTTCTTTTCTAAATTTCTAAATTTGATTAATTAATATTCTAAATAGTGGTAAACAAACTTGTTTAAAATATTAAATAAATATGTGTGAAACGGTGGATTTTTTTTACTTTCTTTTTCTATATATATGATGAAAGAAATAAAATATTCATGATTTATCACCATCATTATTACATATTTCAACACATCAATCGGTCTCGGAAATTTTAAGGGGACATGCATCACCACTCTTCATTAATCTAAATTCTAAACTAACCGGCCAAATAATCTAGATCCTATTTTATCTGTTAAGCGATGCACCAGATAATCCTACTCTATTAATCCAATTCTTAATTGTATGTTAATTAACCAAAAATCGATTGAATTAACCGGAATAGGGATGTCTATATTTCACTTTCCTTTATTAGCACTCAACGGCGTTAAGTTCTCCGTTAATAAGGAAATCACGTTTATTTAATCCAACGGTTATTAACATATTGGAAGGATCCTCCTCCTTTGTACGTTGAACCATACCCAAATCTTGATCTTCGTTTGAAGCAAAAATAAACAAATTTACAAACATATTTATTTTTTATTTTTTTTGGCTTTTAACATATATAGTTGCTCTCTAAGGTTTTTGTTGATACTGTTTCTTGTGATTACCATTTATTATTGTTTAAATATTTGCTGTCATAAGTTTGATAAACACTCTAAAATTAACCACTGCCGGAGCAACAATCTTGCTCTTTTGTAAGTTTTTGTTAATTATTTGCAAGTTTTTGTATCAAAATATTTCAAATAATCAGGACCCGAATTTCCTTCAATTGGTTGAATCAATAAATAAATTGTTGTGGAGAATTCTGATTTTGTTTCTGGTACCTCTACCTCCCTATAAAATTCATAAAATTCATACACGAGAGCATCTCAAAAAATCGAAAGACAATTCTCTCTCTCTCTTCTCTCCTAAACCTCATTGATCATCACTTTAAGAGTGAGATCGAGGGAGGAAAATGACGATGACCAAAACATTATCATTTGTTTTCTTCTTTTGCTGCCTCGCAATAACAAATGGTCAATATGACGAGGCGAAGCGTTTGCGTCCATTGAGTCCGGATGTAAAAGCAAAAAGGGCGAGAGAGAATGCTCTATTCGACCAAGAATTGATGACTACCGAGTCCGCAACGAACCAAGAACCGTACATTGGAAAACAAGACGGAATGAAACGGGCCGATAAAATCGTTGCATTGCCAGGACAACCTGCAAATTCGAAACTCGAGCAATATTCCGGCCATGTTACCATAAATCCTCAAACAGGAAAGGCACTTTTCTACTATTTCGCGGAGTCTCCTCGACATGCTGCGAAGAAACCACTTGTCTTGTGGCTAAATGGAGGTAACATTTCAATTAATTTGGTTAATATTAGGAGAATCATTAATTAGATCCGATAATCTAATTAATTTTTTAAATGAAATTACAGGACCTGGATGCTCTTCTTTGGGTGGTGGAGCCTTCACAGAACTCGGCCCATTTTACGTCAATAGCGACAGAAAAACTCTCAGAGCAAATGAGTTTGCATGGAACAATGGTAACAATTAATTAATACAAAAATAAACAAAGAACACATAATTAATACATAAATAATGCATGCAGTTGCGAACATTTTATTTCTCGAGAGTCCCGCTGGAGTCGGTTTCTCGTACTCCAATTCGACAAATGATTACAAAATGACCGGAGATAGAAGCGCCAGTCAAGACACCTACACTTTTCTCCTCAACTGGCTGAACCGGTTTCCCGAGTACAAGGGCCGTGATTTCTACATCGCCGGAGAGAGCTATGCCGGAAGATACATTCCTCTCCTTGCCAATTATATCAATCATAAAAATCTAAATAGTTCCACCATCATCAACCTTAAAGGCGTCGCGGTAAGTGTATTATATTTTATTCATGTAATATCATCATGTCGCTTAATATTTTTTCCCAATACGAACAGATTGGAAATCCGTATTTTAATGAAAACATAAACGAGAAAGGAACATACGATTTCTTATATTCGCGCGACCTAATCTCAAAAGACGACTATGACCAAATTCAAAGATATTGCGCTCCTTTCGCGGGACCCGAATCGTTAGATTGCTACATGCGAAAAGAGATCTCGAGGCCTTACAAGATAGATGATTACAATATTTATGCACCCGTATGCCACGATATCAAAGACGTAAACCTTCCATATGACGAGGTATATAATCGTACTAACAATTATACACAAATAAAATTAATATGATATACTTTTTTGTCAAATTAAACTAATATGTATATTTTATTTTACAGTTGACGAAGCTCGATCCGTGTTTAGAGAATTATACTATAACTTACTTAAATCAACCTGAGGTGCAAAGAGCCCTTCATGCAGACGCCCCCGCAATTAAATACAAATGGGATATTTGCAGGTATAATGAGAAAAAAGTGTAGTTGTTTTTCGACACTCAAATTTCTAAAAATACCTAAAATACTCAAATTATTAAAAGTTTAAAACCGACCATTTTACATTTTTTTCGTTTTTGTGTGTTTCAGTAAAATTATCGACACCGAGCATTGGCACGATTCACCACCAAATATGGTGCCAGTGATGCGCGAGCTCCTCTCAAGTCGTATAAGGATATGGATATACAGGTAACTAATTAAGATTTAACCCTCGTATTGAAAAAAAAATTGATTAATTAATTAATTAATTTGCAGTGGCGATGTCGACTCAGTTTGTCCAATAACAGCTACAAAATATTTTCTAAATGAGCTCGGTGTTTCTCAAACTGGTAGCAGGATTCCATGGTTTTCTTATGGCAGAGAGGTACCGTACAATTTAGTATTTACATTGTGAAATAAGAATTTTCAAATATTTTTGCAATTAGTTATGATCCAATTAGATTAGCTAATTGATATTTTAATTTGTAATTTATTTTTGATACAGGTTGGTGGTTTCGCAACTAAATATGATGGGTTGACATTTGCATCTGTTAGAGGAGCCGGACACATGGTCCCGAGAGACCAGCCTCATCGTGCACTCGTACTGTTCTCATCATTTTTACAAGATAAACTGCCTACACAAAATCCTGATTTCCCAAATTTGGGTGAATGATTTCCCCAAATGATTAATTAATTCATTGCTCCATTCTAATTTTCGTCATGATTTTGCTGAATTGATTAATCGTGTTCTGTATTGAGTTAATTAAATGAAATCATTCATGTACTTTCTATCTTTTCTTGTTTTGTCTCTTAAACATTCAAAATACTTCTAGCGATAAGTTATCTTATAAGCCATGCAAGATATGTAAAAAGATCAGGAATTGAGAAATTAAAAAATTGAGGAAATAAAAATGAGAGCAAATTGAGAAAAATTTAAAATAGAAATTTACAAATTTTGAAAATTCGAATTTATAGATAGAAATTTAGAAATAGAAATTCAATTTTTTAGAAAGAACATAACACAAAAACAGATTGTATTTTTTTTAAAAGGCACAAAAACAGATTGTAAGTTTCATAAATTTTGAACAGATTAACTATTATATATTTTAGACAGAGTAAATACAACATAACAAGAAAATATTTTGAATCATGTACCATCCAAAAATTATGGAATATTATGAACGTTATAAATGTAGTAGTTGTGTTTAGGAAAAATTTCAATCACAGACAAGAATAAAACAAAAATTACATAAATAGACACGTTCCAAACTTAACTGAAAAAATAATACCATCGACATTTCAAAAGTGGAATGGATTAAAGTTTTGATCTTCCCTCATATGTGTCTATTTATGTAAGAAAGATAGGAGAAAAGGTAACAAGTTAATTGAAGATTAAATGGAGAGAACATTTGTCAACAAATAATGGAGGAAAAAAATACGACACATGCTAATAATTATAGTATCCAAACTATCATTTTCTCAAAAAGGCGTACGATAGAAGCTCTCTATAATAAAATACAAACAAATATCCAGAATTGAGAAAATGAAAATGAGAGTAAATTGAGACAATTTTAAAATAGAAATTTACAAAATTTGAAAATTCGAATTTAAAGATAGAATTTTAAAAATAAAAATTCATTCTTTTAGAAAGAACATAGCACAAAAACAAATCGTAAGTTTTACAAATTTTGAACAGATTAACTATCATATATTTTAGATATATTTTAGACAGAGTATATACAACGTAACAAGAAAATGTTTCGAATCATCTACTCTACTATCCAAAAATGTATGGAATATTATGAATGTTATCATATCAACGTAGTAGTTGTTTCTATATGCATTTTAAAATTTGATATTCCATAGTTTTTTCAATTATTTGCTATTTTGTAAAGGGTCCTAAATGTTATGAATTGTTTTTATAATACTGAGTACATGTTTCTTATAAATTATAATATATACACATTCACATAAATTATAAATATATAGAAAAAAAAATGTGGACTTTTTATTTTATAATGCATTTAACAAATCTCACGCAATAACACGATAATTTCACTAGTGTCTTGAGAAGCGAACTAAAAACTATATATTTTTTTTAATATGTTAATCCTATTATTTTAATTTTCAATATTGGCACTGATTTGTTCAAAATTTGAATGAATCATGTAGACGATGTGTTCTCAGGTCATGAGGACATTATTTGTTCATAACAGAAGTGTGAGACTACAACTTCAAATTACATACAACACTTGAGTCAAGTAAATTAATTAGTTTTTCATAGAAAAAAATAAATACATGGGAGTACACAGAAAAAATTTGACGAGTACGTAGATCGATATTTTGAGATATTTTGTGGTGAAATACTAGAGAAAATCAAAGAATGATTACTGCCATGCTCGACTGCTCGTAGATACTTTGTTGAGAACATTGGACGATGGATATTATTTTCAAAATCATTTCTATAGAATTTTAATGCGGGAGATATAAGTATTTTTATAAAATCTGGAATGAATCAATTAATTTAATAATTATAAATTAATTAATAAATCAAACAATACTCAGATAATAACCTATTGGTTCAATGAAACATTGCCCTAAAAATAGATTACGCCATCTCATGTGTGGTTGGTTCGTTAATCCACCTCCAAGGCTTCACCCCCAAACAATGAGGTATATTACGCATCGTTTTCGTAACATTGTTTTATTTGAGTTTGTAAAATTATTTTGAATTGTTTTTAGTTTACGAAAAGAACTTGTAAGACTCGTAATTTGTGAGTAATTCAAAAAAATTATCATTAGTTATGAAAATTTATATTCTATCTTCTCAAAAGTTAAAATGAGATTTAAGAATTTTATATCCGAAAAATAAATAAATATTTATGAATTTCATAAATAAATAAATTTAAATTTTAGAAACTAATAAATAGAGAAGCACCTAATTAGAGAATTTTAAAAAGTAGAGAATGAAAATTAGTGAATATAAAAAATTGAGAAATCAAAAAGTAGAGCAAGTGAACATTAGAGAAATTCAGAGATTTTTAAAATTGAAATTTATAAAATTGAAAAATTCTAATCTAACTATAGAAATTTAAGAATAGAGAAATTAAAATTCATAAAGAACATAAAACAAAAGAGATTGTATGTTTCTGCCATGAGTACTAATGTCAGGAATTTAAGTTAATAATTAGGGAGAGTTCTATCATACACCATTTTAAAAGGATATTTTGGATATTTAGAAAAGTGAATCATAAATTTTATTTTTTATAGATATTTTTTATTTAATAAATAATTCAAATTTTCTATTAAACTTATCATTCATTTATAAATATACTTAAAAAATTACCTTAAATAGTAATTAATTGATAATTACTCAAAATATTTTTGAAAAGAGATGTATCATAAGCAAAAATGGTGTATGACAGAATTCCCCAATAATTAGTTTCATAAATTTTGAACGGAATAACTACAATAGATTTTAGACAGAGTAAACACAACATGACAATAAGAAATGTTTTAAATCATCTACGATCCAAAAGTTTATCAACGTATTACTTGTTTTTTATATGTGTTTTAAAATTTTATATGTCACAGTTTTTCTATTTTTTGCTATTTTGTAAAGTATCATAAGCATTACAAATGTTGCGATTTGTTTACTATTATTTGCTAGTGTCTTAATAAGTGAGCTAAAAACTATTTATTATTATTTTTTAATACAATAAATCATACATTTTAATCTTCATTATTTGTACCAATTTGTTCAAAATTTAGATTGGTCACGTCGATGATGTGTTATGGGATCATGAGGATATTATGTGTTCATAAGAGAAGTGTGAGCCTACACCTTCTATTTATATACAACACTTGAGTAAGTAGTGAAATAACTAGAAAATTTTAACTACATTACTGCATAAACATGAAAGTAAACAAAAAACTATTTGATGAATCCGAGTTTGTAGATCAATATTTTTCTGATGAAATGCTAGAGAAAATCAAAATTCGACGAGTACCTAGATCGATATTTTTTTTTGTGGTCAAAACTCACGCAATAACACGATAATTTCACTAGTGTCTTGAGAAGTGAACTAAAAACTATATATTTTTTTAATATGTTAATCCTATTATTTTAATTTTCGATATTGGCACTGATTTGTTCAAAATTTGAATGAATCATGTAGACGACGTGTTCTCAGGTCATGAGGACATTATTTGTTCATAACAGAAGTGTGAGGCTACAACTTCAAATTATATACAACACTTGAGTCAAGTAAATTAATTAGTTTTTCATAGAAAAAAATAAATACATGGGAGTACACAGAAAAAATTTGACGAGTACGTAGATCGATATTTTGAGATATTTTGTGGTGAAATACTAGAGAAAATCAAAGAATGATTACTGCCATGCTCGACTGCTCGTAGATACTTTGCTGAGAACATTGGACGGTGGATATTATTTTCAAAATCATTTCTATAGAATTTTAATGCGGGAGATATAAGTATTTTTATAAAATCTGGAATGAATCAATTAATTTAATAATTATAAATTAATTAATAAATCAAACAATACTCGGATAATAACCTATTGGTTCAATGAAACATTGCCCTAAAAATAGATTACGCCATCTCATGTGTGGTTGGTTCGTTAATCCACCTCCAAGGTTTCACCCCCAAACAATGAGGTATATTACGCATCGTTTTCGTAACATTGTTTTATTTGAGTTTGTAAAATTATTTTGAATTGTTTTTAGTTTACGAAAAGAACTTGTAAGACTCGTAATTTGTGAGTAATTCAAAAAAATTATCATTAGTTATGAAAATTTATATTCTATCTTCTCAAAAGTTAAAATGAGATTTAAGAATTTTATATCCGAAAAATAAATAAATATTTATGAATTTCATAAATAAATAAATTTAAATTTTAGAAACTAATAAATAGAGAAGCACCTAATTAGAGAATTTTAAAAAGTAGAGAATGAAAATTAGTGAATATAAAAAATTGAGAAATCAAAAAGTAGAGAAAGTGAACATTAGAGAAATTCAGAGATTTTTAAAATTGAAATTTATAAAATTGAAAAATTCTAATCTAACTATAGAAATTTAAGAATAGAGAAATTCAAATTCATAAAGAACATAACACAAAAAAGATTGTATGTTTCTGCCATGAGTACTAATGTCAGGAATTTAAGTTAATAAGTAGGAGACTTCTATCATACACCATTTTAAAAGGATATTTTGGATATTTAGAAAAGTGTATCATAAATTTTATTTTTTATAGATATTTTTTATTTAATAAATAATTCAAATTTTCTATTTAACCTATCATTCATTTATAAATACACTTAAAATATTACTTAAATAGTGATTAATTGATAATTACTCAAAATATCTTTGAAAAGAGATGTATCATAAGTAAAAATGGTGTATGACAGAATTCCCTAATAATTAGTATCATAAATTTTGAACGGAATAACTACAATAGATTTTAGACAGAGTAAACACAACATGACAATAAGAAATGTTTTAAATCATCTACGATCCAAAAGTTTATCAACGTATTACTTGTTTTTATATGTGTTAAAATTTTATATTTCACAGTTTTTCTATTTTTTGCTATTTTGTAAAGTATCATAAGCATTACAAATGTTGCGATTTGTTTACTATTATTTGCTAGTGTCTTAATAAGTGAGCTAAAAACTCTTTATTATTATTTTTTAATACAATAAATCATACATTTTAATCTTCATTATTTGTACCAATTTGTTCAAAATTTAGATTGGTCACGTTGATGATGTGTTGTGGGGTCATGAGGATATTATGTGTTCATAAGAGAAGTGTGAGCCTACACCTTCTATTTATATACAACACTTGAGTAAGTAGTGAAATAACTAGAAAAATTTAACTACATTACTGCATTAACATGAAAGTAAACAAAAAACTATTTTTGATGAATCCGAGTTTGGAGATCAATATTTTTCTGATGAAATGCTAGAGAAAATCAAGATTAGAATCATCAAACTATAAAAATTATTATTGCTAATTTCTGGAATGAAATATTTTAATAAACACGCTACAAACACATCATCCTAACATTATTATATAATGTCATTTACAATATGTACTTCCTACTAGATGACGGGACATCTAGTAGGAAGTACTAATTCTGCTTATGATAGTTATTCGTAAGCAATTTGACATCAGTCTACTAGTTCGAATGTTCAATTCTCCAAAGGCGTAGTAAAAAAAGAGATCTAACTCTATATTTTCACAACGGAGGAGGGTTGTGACTAACGCAACTAACCATCGACCGATGAACGAAAGTGTGAGAAACAACACTGAGATGGGAGAGGGCTGCTGGCTGGAATTAAGGGCATGTTTGGTTGATCGTATTAGAAATTACATCAAGTAAATTAACTTATCGCAAGTCGACTTTCCGAAAATGTACTTCAAATTCAAATGTTTGGATTCACGAAAGTGAAACTACTGGATTTATAGTTTTTATGTTTTGGTTGATGTAATTGAATTATGAAATTTCTAGATTTATATGTATTAAAATTTGAAAATAAATTTAGAGAAAATTTTATAAAAAGACACAATATGTTTTAGATTTACTACAATAGACCAAATTTTTTGAAAATTTGAGATATGATACAAGGTCGAGAGATGTAGAAATTAGATTTTTTCTTGATATATAAACCCATATTGAATTCATAAATATGTATGTATAAAATATATATTATTTAAAAATATTTAAAAATAATATAAAAAATTAATATTTAATATAATTTTAGTTATTTTGAGATTATGGTGATTGATTATATTATTATATTAACACAATGAAAATATAATTTATAATTATACTAAAATGTAATAATTTCTTGTAGTATTTTCGAGTTGTGTCTATTTGTTTATTTAGATTATTGTGAGTGGTGTTTATTTATATTTATTCAGATTATTGTGCTTGATTAATATTTTAAATTAACACAATGAAAATATAATCCATATTTGAGGGGAGGTTGTGTTGTGATGTATCTCCACTTCATGTAAATTTGAGGGAATCTTGAGTTGCAGGAAAATTGAGAGACAATGTAAGTCGACTTGCGGTAGTTTGACAAATTATATCAAACCAAACAACAAAAAATAAACTAATGCAGTATGTCGACTTACTAACAGACAGAGTTACTGCAAAAAGAGACAGTGTACTTACAGTTACAAAATTTTTAATTTGGTTGAAATTAAATTTTCTTTCCATTGGTGCTTAGTTTTTTTGTTTGGTTGCAAGGTCTATTTATACTAGAACTTTTTAACTAATTTCTAACTAATGTACCACTTACAACCACTAATTTCATGACATTATTCTAACCATTCATTACTAACAAACTAGACCAACATAATTCTTAAACTAATTACAGCAATTAATACTACCAATTAACCTAATTTCACTTATCCAAACATGATCGTAATTGGTACGGAACTTAACATCGATGCATCGACGAGGTCCAAGATTCGATTCTCAAAAATTCTCATCGGAATTGAGTTCTATATGTTACAAATAAAGAAGGGTCGTGACCGAGACCCTTTTCTTGATTTTGTGGCACAATTGTTTTAGTTGTTTATGTAAAAAGAATATCGACAATTTCAACTACAATCCTATTAGTTATCATGATAATTTTATAAAATACAATAGTTTCAACACCAAAGCAGAGTTAAGTTCTACAAAAATGCAAAAAATGTTATGTCTGAGAAAAATAATTTATATAAATCATAATTTATTCCTAAAAAATATGAATATGAATTGTTTTTGAAATATTGAATTCAGAAAATGCAAATATGATAATTGCCAAGGCCCAATAAATGAACAGAAAAATTAACCATATAATTCATAAGGCCCATCATACTATTAATTAATTCATACAGGCCCGATAAATCAAACAACAAGATCATATGCAATCTACGGACGAGATTTATTGGTGAAGGCCAGAGCCCTAATTCCCAGCTATATAACCTTCAACGATAAAACCTCGCTTAAACTCTCGCCGCCGCCGTCTTCGCAGTCTACTCGTCGCGCCTGCTCTCTCAGCTGCTTGAGCTGGTTCTCCGTCAAGCTTGCCCAAGATGAAGGTACTAATCTCATCTCCTTGTTTCATCCAGTGGACGATTCTTCTTTCTGTAGTTTTTTATTGTTCGGAATGCTGATTTTGTGATTTCTTGCAGTTTAATATCGCGAATCCGACTACTGGATGCCAAAAGAAGCTTGAGATCGACGATGATCAGAAGCTGTAAGTTTTCCTTGTTTTTCCAGATCTTTTGTTTTTCTGTGTTAATTTGTATATTAATGTACCTTTCGGAACTGTTTCCTTGATATTTACCGAATCTACCAGACAACCAGCAAATCGAGCTAATTTGATACTTCATCTTTCATATAATCTTCCATAATGTCATATAATTTGTACTGATTTCATTTATTATTATTTTGAATTTGCAGGCGTGCCTTTTACGACAAGAGGATCTCTCAGGAGGTCCTCGGTGATGCTCTTGGCGAGGTAAACACCATACAAATTACTCCTCTCTGTTTCTCTACACACTTTTTACAATACTAATTGATTTCTTTCATTACAGGAATTCAAGGGTTACGTGTTCAAGATCATGGGAGGTTGCGACAAGCAAGGTTTCCCCATGAAACAGGGAGTCCTCACCCCTGGCCGTGTTCGTTTGCTCCTTCACAGAGGTAAATTACCTTTAACAGTAATACATTACGAAATTAATCCATTAAACAAACAATTGTGTTCTATACAAAGGGACTCCGTGTTTCCGTGGACACGGGAGGCGCACCGGAGAGAGGAGGAGAAAGTCGGTCCGTGGTTGCATCGTCAGCCAAGACCTTTCCGTCCTCAACTTGGTCATTGTCAAGAAGGGCGAGAACGATTTGCCCGGTCTCACCGACACCGAGAAGCCAAGAATGAGGGGACCCAAAAGAGCCTCCAAAATCAAGAAGCTTTTCAACCTTGGCAAACACGACGATGTCAGGAAGTACGTCAACACTTACCGCCGCACGGTCACCACCAAAAAAGGTAAGAGTATCGATAGTAATTGGTATTGATTAAAATTAATTATTTATTAATTGGAGGTGAAATTGTGAAATTACAGGGAAGACTTACAGCAAGGCGCCGAAGATCCAGAGGTTGGTGACACCGTTGACTCTGCAGAGGAAGAGGTCGAGAATTGCGGAGAAGAAGAAGAGGGTTGTGAAGGCGCAGACTGAGGCTGCGGAATACCAGAAGTTACTGGCGCAACGTCTCAAGGAACAGAGGGATAAGAGGAGCGAGAGTCTCGCCAAGCGCCGCTCCAGGCTTTCTTCCGTCGTGAAGAAACCGTCTATTGCTGTTGCCGCGGCTTGAATGAGAAATTAGTTGTTTTTTGTTTGTGTTTGTGCCAAGGTTTTAGATTATGTGGATCAACTTTGTTGTTATGGTGTTTTGTTTTTGAGTTATTATTGTTGCGTTACATACTTTTTTGGAGGATTCTTAGTTTTGTTATCTTTTGGACTAAATGTCTAATGTTTTGATTTCGGATTATCCTGCTTATGCGTTATCTGATTAATTCACAAGTTTTAATTAGTAATTAGTAATATTAGTTCAATAATCAATGTTTCTCCATATTCAACGGATCAATTTGTTTATATTAAGCAATATAAATTGTTAATGTCTTAACTGAAAAGAATGGAGTTTGTAAGATTTTTTTGAGTTTGTTATTTGATAATTTATTAAATACTACAAATACATTAGGGTGTCAAAAATTATAAATACCAGGAACCATTCACACCTTGGCAAAATTGTGCGATATTATTTACCTTGGCTTGGGAAATAGGGAAGACCCGAAAGAATTGCATCTTTCGAGGTCAAAATCCAAATTTGAACTCTCAACTCTTTATTGAACTAAATGGACACTGGCAGCTTTAATTAGTAGGAAATTATGTGGTCAAAGAGACCCATTACAATTTGCATTCGAATTTCTCGAGGCAGATTATGCATTCTTCTGGTACTCCTCTCTCTAAGATCTTCTGGCAAAAATAAATAAAATTGAAACACAACAAAAAAAAATTTAAAGAAAAAAAAAACCGTGCGGGGGCAATGCTTGTTTGTGCAATTCCTGCACTAATCGTAAGATTTTTATGTATCTGACTTTGGATAATTTGTTTCCTCGTTCGTTTTTGAAAGGTTACACCGGCAAATAGGACAGATGATTTGCTTTTGAAGCCATCGATCGATGCAATGGGAGTGGAATATATGATTACAAGGTGTCACAACTTCGACCATGTCTTCGTCTTCGAATTTCTCGAGGCAGATTATGCATTCTTCTGGTACTCCTCTCTCAAGATCTTGACAAGTCATTTCTGAATATTTTAGTTTTTGAAAATGGAATTGCATTTCAGGAAAATAGACCCACCATATTATATGGATCAATAGATATTCTATTATGGCCACGAGAAGTAATAGTGGGCCACAGAGAATGCTAGAGGGACTACAATCGGAAGACTTAGCGATGCTATCAAAAATATATTGGAGATGGAAAGCCATAGCTTGAGTACAAGAGGAAGCTTAAACTTTAATAATTTGAATAAGTTTTATCTAATTATATCATATGTTCTTTATATACAAGAATTAAAATGGGTTGTTGACTTAATTTTGGTAACTATCCTTTTCTAAAACTTCTCTCATACCGCAAAATTTAACTGATCATAACAAATATATAATTATTTTCCACGAGATATACCTTTCTTCACCCAATCTACCAACAAACTATGTTAATTTACGAGTAATTATTACATACAATTAGGTAGGTAAGATGATTCAAGTTGGTTTTCAATCCGTATTTGTTAATGAATATGTTTTATTATGTGTTCTTTTTGTCTGTTATATTGTTTTATCTGTGTACGTGTTAAAAGAAAGAGCTCAGATTTGAATACCTAAAACACATTAATTAATGGATTTGTACAATTTGCATTCGACCACCATAAACCGTGAGATTTAGGAATAACTAATTTTTCAGAGTTTCACCATTGACATCATTAATTTTTATGATTTGTTATGTTGGACTGATGCGTTTTTAGACCAACAAGAGTCAAGGCGACTCGGGTACCACATTCATTGTAATCAGGGTTAATAATTTTGTGAATAAGAATGGTAATGTAATCAGGGTTAATAATTTTGTGAAGGAAAATGGAGTCAAGGGAGAGAGCTTTGTAAAAGATAAGAATAAGAATAAGAATGGTAATGTAATCAGGGTTAATACGTTAATCAATAATCCATTAATCCTACATTTCGACATGTTGATGTACCGAGGGAGGAAAACAAGGAAACCCACAAACTAGCTAACATACGAAGAATCCTGGGGACTCCCATTCGGACGTAGTTTCTCTGAAAATTAGTATCTAATTAATTATCTTTTAGGTTATTCGTGTTTTTATGAAATATTTTTTAGGCTACTATTTTGTTCTCTCTTTTCACTCCTTTGTTTTAGTTGTAATCTGCGTTTCCGGACGCTTTCATGGATATGGACTAAAATTTCCTACGGGCTTGTAGCAAAAATAAATAATAATAATAATAATAATAATAATAATGGGCAACATAGTTTTATGATTTCATGTCAACACTTGTACTCAAGTCAATTTTTATTGTACAGCAAGTTGGTAAATGGTAATTATTTTGGTAACATATAATATACCCGACCGAGAAATATCTATTAATATTTGACAGTAATAAATATGATATATTTGGTAATAATAAAATTGTAAACTACTGTATGTATACTGTATAGGCACATTTGTACTGCAATTAATATATAGCTAAAAATACGAAAATACTACACACCCAACACTAAAAATATGAAAATACTACGAAAATACTATGCACCCGGCATCACCTTTATTTGACAGTAATACGAAAATCATCAACTCCGCAAAGATCACCATTAAAAAAGTTGATTTTTTTTGTGCACAAAAATGGAAATAAAGGTGATGCGGGGTAATTGTGTGTTTACAAATACGCGGTGCATAACACAACTGTTAGAAAACATGTAAAACATGGCTCGCATCTCATTTCATAATGCTTCAATCTGTTGTAAAGCTCGAAGATAGCTTCATGTTTTTAATAGCATCTCTTGATTGGAGAAATATTGAATTCGTTATTGATTTTTTTCTTTAATAAATTTTTTTATGCCCGAAAAATCCTACTTATTTGTTTAGTTCTTAGAAAAATTGGGTTTAATTACTTACTCATATTTAAATAACAATAATTGAAGCATAATATATGCATGTATATTATGCTGAATCTTTACTTGAAATTGCATTTTACACGAACGTATACGAATATGAATACGAATATTTGACATTGACGTTTTTTGTCCGAAATTTTCATCGTATTGAAAACTCTGTGATTCGAATATACACGAACATATGTTGTACAATATTATTGATGTATTTTGAATAATTCCATTTCCCTACGAAGATTGGTAAAAAATAAAAATTTGAGTTTAACTGGGGAGATACAAATAAGGGCAAAGCGCAAAACTAGAAATCATGCTCATACGTAAGTAAAATAATTTTGTTTGATATTAAATTTCCAAATTTGACATTTAACAAGATTTGGTAGCTCATCAAATCATTAATTCTTCATTCTTAAAAAAAACAAATATTATCTCTCGAGTCTCGACCAACCGAAAGTCTGAAAACCATCTAAGAAGTCGACATTAACGATTTTGTTCGTATCAGACATTTAACAAATCTATGAGATCGCCAGAAAGCCCACACTGATCGTTAACGTTTTTGTTTGTATCGGACATTAACGATTTCAATGAGCGGCTTACAAATGCGTCCTCACAATTATCGGTTGCATCTTGAGCACTACTGGCCAATCTTTCCGCAGGATCGAAATCTTTTTTTGGGAGATCTGTTTGTGCTTCCCTTAGATTATCAGATGCGTCACCGTAGACCTGTGCGCATTGGTCAAGTGCTTCTTGCTCGGGTTGGCCTGCGTACTTGTCGGACAGATCAGAGGCCTGCGATGCGGCATCATCAGCACCTTTAATAGCTATGTCTAGTGCGATAACTGCGAGACCGTCGATAGTAGTTACGTTCAAGCTTTGTGCCTTAGAAAGAAGTGTTTTTACGCAGAAACTAGGGTTCGGTACGTTATTGCATGTTTGGTTGACGAACGTTGCGTCTGCTGAGGTGGCAGGAAGGGATTGGAGGAAGTGGAATGAAGCAAGTAGAAATGAAAGGTAGAGGGTGGTGGTAGAGATCATGGCCATTGCTTTGTTTTTATGAAATTCAAAGAGATGATGAATTTAAGCCTCGAGGGTGTAGTTAATATATAGGGGTTGAACGTATCTACAATTAATATTTTAACAATTGCTAATAATTATTAGTATAAAGAGAAAGAATCTATAGCATGCATTTTGATATTACAATCAACAAGAGGGGGATGTATCGTATTAATAGTTGGATTTTCGTTCATTGTATATAAATGCAATATATTTGGTATAAACTATATGTTCATTGTATAACAGCTATTAAAAACTAGAAAAATTAATGATAAATCTTTATAGGTGGTAAATGGTATTAATTAGATGATAAACCATCTTAATTATGTAATAATTGAATTTAGATATTTTGATATTTTTATTGTTTCATTGTACATATAATAAATCATATTCATTTGAAACCAAAATTATTGATCTTCAATCTCTAAAAATAATAATTTGTATTTTTTTGTCTTTCTGCAAAATTGTTTTTTATTTATTTATTGGGAGAGTTTAAAAGAAAATCTAAATTTTATTTTTTATAAATTTAACATGTGCTAAACGGACTAGGCGTGAACGGTGCTAAAACAAAATATTTGCATTTTCAATTTTCCGAGTTAATGTGGAATTATTTTTTATTTTTGTTTATTTTTATGATTATTATTTATTGGATCAATTTTAATAAAAAAATAAAAATCTAATTTTTTCAATGTGAATTTAACACATGATATGATATAATATAATGTTATATATTATATTATATTATATGATGATATTATTTTTATATTATATTATATTATATTATATTATCATATTATTTTAATATGATACCATTTTATATTGCTTTATATTATATTATATTATATTGTTTTATATTATATTATATTATATTATATTATATTATATTATATTATATTGTTTTACATATATTGTATTATATTATACTGTGTTATATTATATTATATTATATTATATTATATTATATTACTTTGTTTTATATTATATTAAATGATATTATATTCAATTATGTTTTTCACAACGTATTGGGCATGTGTTGATTTGGGGAATATTGATTTACATGGATACATGCAATACATGTATATCGTTATTCATGTATTTGATGATCCATGTGAGTTGTTTGATTTGTTGTATTTTGAAATCATGTATATCAAATCCCTTGTTTGATTTTTTGGTACAAAATCCATGATTTGAATATTTGAATATTTAATTCTTATTATATAATATAATGTAATATTATATTATATTGTATTATATTTCTTTAATTTTTTAATATTATATTATTTAATATTATTTCATTTAATATTATATTATATTATATTATTTAATATTATATTATATGATATTATATGATATTATATTTATATGATATGATATTATATTATATATTATACAATATAATATAATATAGTATAGTATATTATTATATTATTTTATATTATATTATATTATATTTTATGATATTATATGATTTTATATTATATACAATTATATTATATATATATTTTTTATTTTGTTTTATATTATATATTGTTTTAAATTTTATTATATTATATTACATTATAGGATAGTATATAATATTATATTATTATTGTATAATATAATATAATATAAATATAATATGATAATTATTATTATTCATAAATATAATTTGAAGAAATAATATATATAAAACAATATAATATATAATATAACACCGAGCTCCACCTTCGTAATTCATCAAGCGGGAAAACCAGTGTCTCTCTCCTTTCTTCTAACCCTCACCGAAGTAAAAATGAGGCCTGGTCCGCGCCGTCTGCCGAGAGGCCCACCCGTCGTGCCATCACTTGACATGACTCCATCTATGAACCTATTACGCGCCTTCGAACTTGCCGATCGACGTGCGCGGGTAGTAGTCTAGGAAGCAGTCTGCCATCGTCCGCCGGCGGTCGGCAATCCTCCATTACCACCTCTATTCTCACCGATCGCTCTTCTCAGGCGTCCGCCCTTCAGTACGTCAACACCTATCTCACCGCCCTTCAGTACCCCTTTCACTCTCCGCCCACCTCTTCCCTCTGCCAAAGATCATTTCGACACTCCGCTTCCTTCTCTCTCTCGCATTGATTACCCCGCGGTCCACTGATAATATTATATACCATTATATTATATTGTTTTATATTATATTATATTATATTATATTATATTATATTGTTTTATATTATTTTATATTATATTAGTTTATATTATATTACATTACATTATATTATATTATATTATAATGTTTTATATTATATTATATGATGTTATATTATATTATATATTATACAATATAATATAATATAGTATAATATTATAACCTTAGAGATGTTGATAGGATGAAGAGAGAGATGCAAATGCAATTACTAGAAAGAGATATTGAAGAGAATATTAATGGCCAAAACTTAATGGAGGAGAAGTCTTGGGAAATTGATGCTGGCATTGTTAAGAAATTAGACGAGCTTGGCCTTCTTGTAGAGCAGTCTAATCAAGCTCTTCCGAAGTAAGTAAATGGTACCAAAATTATTTATTTGATATTATTTGCTTCTTAATTTTCTTTTTCAGATTAAAACTTGAAGTTGATTTTCATTATGTCGTTAACGCAAATGGATCATCTGCATCCGAAATAATCGGTGAAAATTACAAGACTCGTTGAAGAGAAAAAGAAATACCTTGTAAATCTTCACGAGAAATTAGACAAGGTCTTTTTGTCTACAATAAAATCATTTCTCTAAAATTTCTAGCCAATTTGCTGCTCATAATTTCTGGGATTTGAATGCAGATGGAAAACCATGTCGTGTTGGTTAAGAATGAAGCGGAGAAGCAAAGAGCTAAATTTGCCGCAGAAGCCAACAAATTGAAAACAGACTTGGAGAGAAAAGAGAAGGAATTAAGTACTGTCGAAAAGGAGCCTGAAGAATTTCTCAAGGTAACTTTTTCTCACTCCGAAACTATGTTGTATGCTTATTTTGTTTTTTCTGCAGGTATGTAAAAGGAATCTAGAAGATGTTACGAGAGAGACGGAAGAAGAAATCGAGCTGTGCTCTCGCGAGATGTTAGCACTGATTGAAATGGTTTCAGATTTTAAAAAATCAATCGAATCGACTCATCAAGGAATGAAGTCTGGTTTGTCAGAGACCAGCGATTTCTTGTCAGGCATGTCGATGAAACTCGTCTCTCCGAGTTCTTCGTTAGGTGTCAAGCGAGCACGCATGCTCTGATTGTCTACATCTAAGAATCCTAGTTTTCCCTCTTGGAAACGATAATCTTTTGTTTATATTTTTGTCAAATTTACAAGTGTTTTTATTGAAGTAAAAATTTTCTCTCTCAATAAGTCGATACCTGCTTTTATTCGCTTTATCCTCTCAACATTATAGTTTTTACACTTTCATGGTCCCGCAACTTTTCTTCTTGATCTTCTGCTTCCTCCAACTTCCAATCTGTTAGGGCAAAAGGCCTCATGTTTGAAGATTCATGAATCGTCCTCTTAGGGCTTGTTTGAATCGTCCTCTAGGGATTAGGATTTGAATTTTACGAATCCTATAGTAGTATAAAGTCTAGGGATTATAAAAAATGATATGTTTGGATGCATATAGTAAATTGTTCGAAATTAGCTTGATATGTAAAAAAAATATGACAACTCCATAAAGATTCAAAAAGAAAACTCAACTCGCATAAAAAACATTGAGTAACAGACAAAAAAAATTAAGGTTAAAGTCTAGAAGAAAATCAACATTTCATCTTCTCTCTTATTTCTCCATTGACGAAACCTTCAAATTATCATATTTGTGTACCTTCTCTTCTCCTCTGTTTTATCTAATTGTGAAGTTATATATTTCCAGATTCCTCTTCTCTTATCCTTGTCCTTCAAACTTTGATCGAATCGAAACAATCTTTGTCACTTTCAAACAATTTTCTGATCTTAGTTTGAGATAAAAGTTACAAATTGGTGAAGAAATCCTGAGAAAAAAATTGTTAAGAAAAGAGAGATCTGTTTCAAAAGGAAAGAGCGAGAGATCAGGAAAAAAAAAGGGTTCGGGTATGGTCCAACAGTCGTTGGAGGATGCTCCGACCAATACATTAATAACCATTAGATGTTGTTTTTGATGATAATTGTGATATTCCTTTTAAGGTTATTGTTGATCGTGTGTATATCATGTTAAAAAATTATCATCAAAGTCAGAATCCAATGGTCATTAATGTATTGGTCGGAGCATCCTCCAACGACTGTTGGACCATACCCAAACCCAAAAAAAATGGAAGAGAGAGGAGACATCATTAATGAGCTAATAATTAAAGTCTTCCCATTCCTGAAAAAAAACTGAGCAAAAAGCTCAGTTTTATTTGTGGCTAGTTTGAATTTGAATGAGGTGCCAGAATTCTTCTCTCTCAAGTCTCAACAAGAAGAAACCTGATTTTATTTGCTTTATCCTCTCAACATTATAGTTTTTATATTTTCATGGTCCCGCAACATTTCTTATTGATCTTCTGCTTTAACTTTAACCTCATATATAATTTGAGCCACAATCGTCTTGCCTCCGGTTCAGTCTATTTAATCACATTATTACCAAACTGGTAACAAAATGACTTTTTGCCATTGAAACGTCCAAAACACAACGTATTTGAATCCTTTGAGTCTTGTGGTATAAATATTTTGTCCAACACCATGAGTGCAACATATAAAACACACTTCCTATCCAAAATCTCGTGAGAAATGGATGCAATAGTAAACAAGTAGAAGCATTAAACCCAAATTAGATCATTTTTAGCAATATGGATTGTTAATTGTTGTCAAAACTCACATCTTAGTCTTGACATTTATGTTAATTTTCATTCCAAATTTCATTTTTGCAATTTTCTTTCCATACAAATGTCTAGCAGTGATTTCAGTAACTATTTACCTTCAGTTAACAATTAATATGATTTCAATCCTCCCTCCACCAGAGAGAAATCCATCAAAATACTGAACTGATTCGATTTTTAAAACTACTTCAATTAACTTCACAAACCATATAAAAACTAACACCTAACCCCTAATAATTCCAAACAACAAACCATCTAAGCACTTGTGAACTTGGTGACAGCTTTGGTACCCTCAGAGACAGCATGCTTGGCGAGCTCACCGGGCAAGACGAGTCTCACCGAGGTCTGGATTTCCCGATAAGTAATGGTGGGTTTCTTGGTGATCCTCGCCAAACGGGACGCCTCGGTTGCAAGCTTCTCGAAAATATCGTTGATGAAGGAATTTATGATGCTCATGGCCTTGCTGGAGATACCAATGTCAGGGTGAACTTGTTTGAGCACCTTGAAGATGTATATCTTGTAGGTTTCGATGTTCTTGGCCTTCCTCTTCTTCTTCTTGTCACCCGCTGGACCATCTTTTGACGGAACTCGCTTCTCAGCCTTGGGTTTCTTCTCCGCCGGCTTCTTCTCTGCCTTCTCCTCGGCGGGTTTCTTCTCAGCGGGCTTCTTCTCTGCCTTGGGTGCCATTGATTTGCTTAGATTAAAGATTGAACAGATAATTTTTTGAGAGATCAGGATTTTGGGGAAGAGACGTGAAAGAGGAAATGGGAGAGTGGTGGTTTTATGAGAAGGTGAGATGATCTCTGATTGGTCTGATAGATGAGGTGCGGATCGATGACGTGGTAGAAGGAAAAGCGGGATTGGAATTAACAGAAATTGAGATTCTGGATGGGGGAAGAACCGAGATTTAGGATCTCGGGTTGTATGCTAATTACTCCGGATTTGTAATCCCGGATTTCTACTTGAGCTAGAAATTTAAATTAATATAATGCAACCCCTTTTGCCTCTCACTGGTGCGGCCACGTCGCCCCTATATTCAGGGCCGTTCGATCAAGATCGGATGGTCCAGAATTGAATGGACGCGGTTTACATGATCCATGTTATGTTGTTATGGGACGGTTCATATGGACCGAGTCCATCCGGGCTTCAAATGGCCTCATCCACTTACACCCAATTCCCCTCTTCTCTCTCTTCATTTGCACGACCAGAAAGAAAAAAAAAAGACGCCGCGAGATAGAGAGAAACCCTGGACGGAAACCCTAGAGGGCGAAAAGGGTGAAAACGGAGGCGAATCCAACGCCAAACGGGCGCGACGACGCCGGTGGACGGCGAAGATCTCCATGGCAGAAACCCAAACCCCAGACGCGCCGTGAGATTGAGAGAAAACGTGCCTCCACGCGATTTCGTCGGCCAATCCTGGACGAATGAGAAAGACGGGTTTTGCGGCATCTCTCTGACGCACGTGAGCAAAGCTGTTCCGCCTGGTTGATGGCAAACGTCCGTTGTTGTCCGCTTAGGAGGAAACCCTAGGCCAGAAAGCTAAGTTCTTTTCTTTTCTTTGTTTTTTCGCGGATTTGCATCTTTATTTGTGTTGTATGGTGCTGTGTGGTACTGTATTCCTTGGGGAACGAAACATACACGACAGATTGATTAGTTTTTTTTCTTCTCCATTTGTATTGATTTGTGTCTTTCAGAATATGAAATCGAAGCTAGCGAAATCAATTTCACTAACTGTCTTCACCTCGCAGAGATATGGACGTCCTGTTTTGTGTCGCTCAGAATACGAAATCGAAACCTGTGAAGGTATGGGCATTCAATTACATAACAATTTCATTGGAATTACTTGATTTTATTTCTCAGTTTTGCTATAAATCGGAGCATGTTTTGTATGGCAACATGGAGAGAGATTTATGTTGCAGTTAAGTAACTACACAATGATTCAGTTATTGACGAGGATAAAGTTTTGGTCAGTACTTGCGAAAATTAAAGTCATATTTTCATTGTTGCCCCTGACAAAGTCTTGATTTCATATTTTGAAAAATCTTAATGTTAACTATTTCAGAACAGCGTTTGGGGACGGATTAGCCTTGCTTCATCTTGCGGGCCTCTCGAATGTGATGCAATTTTTGGGAGCCGTAACTCTAAGGAGTTCTGCGATGACCGTTAAAGAATATTTGCGTAAGGTTTTTTTAAATTAATTATGAATCTTTTGGTTTCTTTTTTGTTTCGTCTATTTTTAGTTTTTCTCTAATTATGAATTTATTTATTTGATTTCGAAGAAAAAAAAGAATTTTAAAGACAAGATAATGTGATGGAGATGACCCTGACTAAAGATATGTAAATGTGATGAGAAATCAATTAAATCAAAATAAACCTAATGATTTCGAAACCCATAGTTTAAGAGAAAAATCTGATCATTTGATAAATTCATTTCTCAAAAGGTATTGAATTATTACCGATTTGTAATTCGGTTTTTGATTAATACTCAATTATTAAAGTCATCCATATTTGATATGTTTTTTTTTTTGTACTTTTCAGATTAATGAACACAAGAGTTTATACGATTTATGCAATGAAAGAGAAATTCAACTCAAAGATGGTATGTGTTCATTTATCCTATTATAATTCATGAATTTTCAGGGTTGTAATTGTAATTATTCCTTCACATTTACTATTTATTTTCTGGTGAATATTTTGGACAAACGAAGGCAAAAGTTACAAATAATTCTAGGCATGCACACCAACGAATCTTCCGAATCTGGGTACATTTTTGCAATTTTCTCAATTACAGGGGGCTTTTGCAAATTTCTAATATTTATCCACTTTCTGTAAATTTCAGAATCATACAGGAAATAAGAGAATATGAAGAAAATGCGACAAAACAAAGTGAATATTTAAAAATGAATATCGAGGAACATAATCTTAAATTGCGTGTAAAAGCTGCAAACGAAGCCGAGTCGAAGTGTAAATTAAGGCTCTTGATCGATGAGTCAGAAATGAATGATTTAAGAAGCGAACTCGATTTGTCAAAACGGTACACTTTTGCAGCTAAGACCCTAAATTTTGCGCAATTAAGAATATGTATTACATTTTGCGTAATTAATAAAATTTAATGTTGTTGAATTTGCTAGAGAAACAATGGAGCTTACAGAAGCGATACGAATAAAAGACGTTGAAGGTGAAGCATATATTTCTGATATCGAGGTTTTTTTTTTGTTTTGCAAAATAATAAGTAATATACTATTTTTATAATAATATACTATTTTTATTTTCCAGGTGATTGGGGAAGCATATGAAGATATGCAAACGCAAAACCAACATTTAATTAAACAAGTTGTGAATCAACACGATAATAATATCAAATTGATTTCATAGAGTGTGAAAACGAGCCAAATCCAAAATAATCTTTTTTCTGGAAAACAAGTGTTAATTGAACCATTTCGGCATGTCAATTCTTCTCTTCAGCCATTCAAATCTAATGTTTTGTATTCATTGATTTTTTTGTACTTAATGCGAGTAGTACCATTAATATCCGTCTATTGAAATCATCATCAAATGAGCATTATCATGAAACTCATTTACATATTAGGATAAGAGTGTATCATGATGAACTAGAAGATTCCCACGCAATCGCGTGGGGACAAAGCTAGTGTATAATAATTCATTTTATCTCAAAAGTGAGAGAGTTCTTTTGTTGTGATGATAATCATAAAACACAATACTCGTGACAAGTGATCTTGCTTTCATTATTAAAAGGAAACATTTGCTGAACTTTTCTATACCAAATATCATAATATGTTTTCGATTTTAATGGCTAGAAATATTTATCATAATATATTGGAGTGAATCTAATTAGTTTTGACTCGTATTAATTCTAAATTAGCATCGGGCGATTAAACACATACACGCATATAAGGTTTCAACCTCTTATAAGAGACATTCCCTCCAATATATTATGATTAAACTGGTTCAATTTAATCTTCTAATTTTACTTCAAATTGAATAGGATATTAAGTTCAACATTAAACTGATATCAAGTTTTTGTTGAAGAACTTATTCAATCTGGTTGTTCAATTTCAATTTAAAAATTCATATGATCGAGCACGTGTTTCATGTATAATAATATACCAACCAATAATTAACATAGATAAATAAAAGGAAAAATTCACTGTTTACACACGAAAAAAAACAAAATTACGAAAATACACACGTTTCCAAAATAATTCCAGAAATACACAATGGCGGAGTTACAAACTCCGCCAAATTAAAAAATGGCGGAGTTTGTAACTCCGCCATTTTTTACTTCGTTAATTTGCACTTAAGCCAGGTAAGTGTGTTTAGATTATTATTCCGCCAAATTTTGTTTTTCAATTAAAAATTGATATTTGCTCCCAAATTTTACCATAACATGATTTATGTTCTAAATTAGTATATTTAATTAAAATAATAACTAGTACATGTTGGCTGTTAACTTAATACGTAATTAATAATTATTCGAATTCATAAATTGGAATAAATTTTACTGAATATTTAATTATATTTCTTAATTATCAACATAATTGAACGTAATAATTATATAATACATAATTCGGCGGGTACATTTTGGAGTAGAATATATTTTTTTTTAATTTCCGACACACCACGTGACAACGTTTGAAAAAAATATATAAAAAATTTATTCTACTCCAAAATGTACCCGCCGAATTATCCATTATTTAGTTATCACGTTCAATTATGTTGATAATTAAGATATATAATTAAATATTCAGTAAAATTTATTCAAATTTAAGTATTCGAATAATTATTAATTACGTATTAAGTTAACAACTAACATATATTGGTTATTATTTTAATTGAATATACTAATTTTGAACATAAATAATGTTGTGGTAAAATTCAAAAACAAATACCAAATTTTATCATAATATGATCTATGTTCAAAATTAGTATATTTAATTAAAATAATAACCAATATATGTTAGTTGTTAACTTAATACGTAATTAATAATTATTCGAATACTTAAATTTGAATAAATTTTACTGAATATTTAATTATATATCTTAATTATCAACATAATTGAACGTGATAACTAAATAATGGATAATTCGGCGGATACATTTTGGAGTAGAATAAATTTTTTATATATTTTTTTCAAACGTTGTCACGTGGTGTGTCGGATATTAAAAAAAAAATATTCTACTCCAAAATGTACCCGCCGAATTATCCATTATATAGTTATTATGTTCAATTATGTTGATAATTAAGAAATATAATTAAATATTCAGTAAAATTTATTCAAATTTATGAATTCGAATAATTATTAATTACGTATTAAGTTAACAGCCAACATGTACTAGTTATTATTTTAATTAAATATACTAATTTAGAACATAAATCATGTTATGGTAAAATTTGGGAGCAAATATCAATTTTTAATTGAAAAATAAAATTTGGCGGAATTACAAATTCCGCCAAATAATATAACATAGTTATCAGGCTTAAGTGCAAATTAACGAAGTAAAAAATGGCGGAGTTACAAACTCCGCCATTTTTAATTTGGCGGAGTTTGTAACTCCGCCATTGTGTATTTTTGGAATTATTTTAGAAACGTGTGTATTTTCGTAATTTTGTTTTTTTTCGTGTGTAAACAGTGAATTTTTCCTAAATAAATACTAATAATATTAAAATCTAAAATATATAACTTAACAGAAATCAAAATTATCATGATTCAAACTCCATACAAAACATAGATACTATGAGACGAACTTCAAATAATATCCAACAAAATTTACGAAACATACCAAAATTCAAATTCAAATAAATCATTAATGTCCAAAATATAGTAAAAAAGTAGGCACATTAATCTAACACCTATTTGAAGTTGAAGGAAAAATAGACTATTTTTTTAAATCATGAGCATCACGTAAATACATTACTCATAAAATGAAATTCAAATTCATTAATGACGTGTTTATTCTATCAATGAACTAATTGAATCAAATTTATCATTGACAATTCTCATTATTTTAGAATCACTATTATAGTTATTATAAAAGTTGAGTATTCACCAATATTGGCAAAAATCATGTGAAAACTGTCTAAACTCCGTGAAATATCGATCAAATATCGAATTAAATTTGGTTGATCGACTTAAACATCAGTAGATGATCTTATCAGATCAATAAATTGCTGGCTTAAAACTAATCAATAACTGACGGGGAGTTTACAACTCTTCATGAATTTTGTTTTAAAAACATTGTTTATAGGCTACGTTGTGCAAATACGACTACAAATAGCATATCCAATACAATAATTTTTCAAAAAAAATTATCGTCATATAAGTACGATCGGTTTTTTTAAATATTCGCGCGAGATATGTTACGGGTCTAACGAGACATGATGATAAGCGACTAATTATATCTCCTCACTATCGAAATATTTCATCATATGCATACAAGTAATGATAAATATAAATAAATCGATCACAAATTTAGTGACACCAAATTAATGACATCAAATTATGCATTTGTGGTTACTCGTTGTGTAGTCTCCATATACCACATAGTACGCATTAATAATCTGTGTGTGAAAGTGCGTAACATTTGTGGTGTGCTTAGTATGGGCTTTGAGCAGTCTCTTTAGAACGTTGACTATTCCTGTACAATAGTTTCTCTGCAATCTTCAATATTTTTGCTCATATTGTCATATATTCGAACAATTCTAGACCAACGGTTCCCACCTCTCTCTCTCTCTCTCTCTCATTTGTAAGCCAACAAACACGCTAAACTCTTAACAGTCTTTCTTGCTGATAAGCTCCAAGTCAATTATCTTTTCCTCTCGAGTTCCATGATTATTACAGGTTCATAAATCCTTCTACAGTGGTACTGGTACTCGTATAATTCATTTTCTGTTAAGCTGCTTCTTAATCGATTTCATGTTCAATGCAGAATCTTCATATAATCAGCTATGAAAAGCAAATTCGGAGAGAAAATATGAAGTGGGCTATTTTACTCGTGATCTTGGCATCCCTAATTACTCTGGTCGCGTCTGATTATCAAGGCAAGAACATAATTTTAATTAATGGATGCTAATTAATTACATTAATTTAACTATGTTTATGTTCGTGAGCATGCAGCTGAGGCATTGTATGAAATGAAGGTGAAATTGAATGTACGGCCGAATCAATTAATTAGCTGGAGTCAAAATATCGTCACTCCCTGCACTTGGGACTCGATTACTTGCGATGGAAACAATGTCATCAAAGTGTAATTCTTTCAAAAAAATAATAAATTTGCGATATATAATTATGAAATTTCTCTATTTTTGGCATTTTAGAGAACTGTCTTCGTTTGGATTCAATGGAACCTTATCACCGAGAATTGGAGATCTCCAGTACCTTCAAATACTGTAAGAAAATTCTTGTTATGTATATTTGCTAATTAAAATTATTAAATTGCTAATACGATAAATTATATTTTCATACAGGTCATTACAAAATAACTCTATAACGGGAACGATACCTCCTGAATTAGGCAATTTATCAGATTTAACGAGCTTAAATCTGAATAATAATCGTTTAACTGGCGAAATTCCTGATACTATTGGGAATCTTTCGAATCTCCAAATTTTGTAAGTGAGATTTAATTAATAATTTTTAATTAATTTTCACCTAATTTTGAAGGCGTTAAAATATTGGAACAGAGATTTGAGCAAGAATGAACTTAGCGGAAGTATCCCTGTTTCTCTTTCAGATGTTTCAAGCCTAACTGATATGTCAGTTAACTTATATATATATATATATATATATAATATTTTTAATAATATATTTGTATTTTTGAATTGTTCATATTTGTGATAGTTTTTTTGTTTTTACAGTAGTCTAGAATCAAACAATTTGACTGGTACAGTACCAAGCCGATTATACCAAGCTACTAGCTACAAGTATGAATATAAATCCCTTTCAAATATCAATAAGTGAAGAACTAATAAAAATATAACATTTCAAAAATGGGGAATTTGCATAAGAGCCCCTGCGTTTTCATGATATTTCTCATATTGTAGGGGTTATTTTGCAAATTTTACTTCAATTTTTTTTTTAGAATTTTATTATTACCTTTCGCAGTTTTAGTGATAACAATCTGAATTGTGGTGGTAATTATTCACAGTCTTGCGAGCCTACTTCATTGAATCATGGTAAGTTAAGATGAACAAAAATAAATAAATGAATAAATAAAATACCCTTTTATTTATTTTAAAAAATAAATGAATTAATCCCAATTAATTGAAAATTTTGTAGATTCTTCAGGAAGTTCTAAAAAATCCAAAATTGGGGTAATAATGGGAAGTGCAATTGGTGGCGTCAGCCTTATTTCCCTTTTGACTTTATTTATTATTTGGAAAAATAGAAAATTTAGAAATCTTCGCGAAAAATTCTATGATGTTCCAGGTCTTCATTTATTTCTAAAAAAATTACCATTTAATTTATTATTTTTCAAAAATAAATAAATCATGTTTATGATTTTCAACATACAGGCGAAGACGACAAAAAATTCGGGTTTGGGCAACTAAAGCGATTCGCATATCGCGAGTTACAAATCGCAACCGAGGACTTCGACGCGAGGAATATTTTAGGACAAGGGGGTTTCGGTAAAGTTTACAAGGGGATTTTATCAGATGATAATAAGACGAAAATTGCAGTCAAGAGGCTAACCGATTTCGAGAACCCCGGAGGAGAGGCGTCTTTTTTAAGAGAAGTTGAGTTGATAAGCGTTGCGGTTCATAAAAACTTGTTGAGACTTATTGGGTTTTGCGTAACGGGTCAAGAAAAGCTCTTGGTTTACCCGTTTATGGAGAATTTGAGCGTTGCTTACCGTTTACGAGGTATTCATTGTGATTTTTATCTTATTTTTATAAAAATGTTATATTTGAGATTTTATGTATTTGTAAATAAAACAGAGTTCAAGCAGCCAGAAGAGCCTTTAGATTGGGCGGCGCGTCGAAAAATTGCTTTGGGAACCGCACGAGGAATCGAATATTTACACGAGCATTGTAACCCAAAAATAATCCATCGAGACGTGAAGGCAGCGAACGTGCTTCTCGACGCGGATCTCGAGGCGGTGGTGGGCGATTTCGGCCTCGCGAAATTGGTGGACGTGAGGAGGACAAGTGTCACGACTAAAGTTAGGGGCACGATGGGCCACATCGCACCCGAGTATTTATCGACTGGAAAATCGTCAGATAAAACAGACGTGTTTGGTTACGGAGTCACGCTTCTCGAGCTCGTCACGGGGCAACGCGCCATCGATTATTTTCGGTTGGACGAAGAGGACGAAGTTTTGTTGCTCGATCATGTAAGAACAAAATATAATGACGAATCTTAATACAGACTGAATTCAAAGTTTTATTTTTTTAGGTGAAGAAGCTACTCAAGGAAGGAAGATTTGAGGCGATTGTGGACCAAAACTTAAAGAATAATTATGTGATTCATGAAATGGAGAAGATAATAAAGATTGCTCTTCTTTGCACTCAAGCGGTACCGGACGAGAGGCCGGCCATGTCGGAGGTGGTACGAATGCTTGAAGGAGAGGGTTTAGGGGATAGGTGGCAAGAATGGCAAATTGCCGAGGTTTCTAGAAGGCAAACTTATGATGTCATGCAAAGAAGATTGGAGTTTGGAGATGAGTCATTTGATCATTTAGAAGATATCGAGTTGTCTAGAGCTAGATAAGGGCCATTGTATTCTTTCTAATATTTGGTTAATTAATTATGTTAGAAAGTAACTTTAAGTATAGTATGCATTATAATATTTAATGATTGTAACTTCAAACTTACATACAAAATATTTTAAGATTAATCTCATTACGCGACTTCGATTTTCTCTGACCTTGATATATTATTTCTCTTCGAAACTTTATCGCACACTTCAGAAGCAAGGGAGGATCTATTATTATCATTACACGCATTAATAAAAGCGATATAACTTATCCTATCAATATTAAATCCTTTATCC